>CM060923.1:90088166-90700333 GCA_030737875.1 Allium sativum | reverse complement strand
TTCTGAAAACCCTGAACACTCCTCTTTATTCTATACGTATTTTATAAGGTTGGTCGTCTGCTTTAATGGAGTAGCTGCTCTTAAAGGAGGGAGATGCGAGCTGCATTTTTGGATAGGGGCGGTAATGGACGTGTGTAAGAGCAAGGAGAGAAGTCGATGGGTGGGTTTTGTTTAGATTTTTGTGAAGTAAGGAGTATGTGTTGGGTCTTGTTGTTTGTTAGAATTGGAAACTAAAGTAGCGAAGGGGACCTAATATTCCAGGGCCAAAATATGCATGGAGGGTTGTAGAGGAGGGTACGTACTGGTTTTGATACAAGATAGTGGAGTTTTCAGGGAAGAGAACCAGTCTGAAGCGATTTGGAGATCGGTACAGTTTTAGGCAACTAAAGCGCCGGGTATAATCAGCGAACGCAAATCGTTATTCAACGGTTAACGCGCAAAGGTGAGTAAATTCACTCACTCTGATCTATTTTAAAATATTTTAATTATATTTTAATGTTGTTTGAATGCTGTGTGATGGTCGATTAGGTAGATTACAATTTATTTGGTTGAATATTATATACCGTTACATATGTACACATCACCGGTTGGACACTGATTCCATCAATTAGAATATCCCCTAGTATAGAGTTAGTGTAAATTGTGTTGACTGACATCTGTGGATGCGGAAACCGGTTGGAGGAATCCGACCGGATTCCTTGATAATTATATGTACTGTTTGTTTTGTATGAACCCGAATTATATTTAAAACCCCATGTGAATATTGATGTTGAACGGAAAATTCAACATTTGTTTCGATAAATCAATAAACGATATAAATTTAGAAAGTGATAACAGTCGACCGTAAAACCATCGTTTTGTTAAAGAGTTGATTGGCCGTCAGGCAAATCAACGAGGTTAATTATAAAAATTATATTTTTATAATTAAAAAGAAGATTTAAATTAATGATAGAAGTTCTATTATAAACCAGTATTTTAGAGTTCGTTTTATAAAATAAATAAAAACGATTGTTGGCATTTAAATGAGTTTATAAAGCAGAAATTATCCGACGATTTAATATTTGGATAATAATATTATTAGATTAATTATATTAATCTAATGTTAAGAAGTAATTAAAATCAGTTAACGAATTTACTGATGGAATGAAGTTGATTAAATCAACTGTTATTTGGGAAAATAATTATTAGGTTAATTGGTCTTCAATTAATCTAATGAAACAGTTTAGAAATAAATTAATCCAAAGTAATAAGATTTAATTACCTTTTGGTTAAGAAGTTATAAATAGAACTGTGGAATGGAGAAAGCGAAGAGTAAATGTTTAATATAAATAATCAAACACCAGAGATTTCAAAGTAACGATATGGTGTTATAAAACCATAGTTAAAAATAAACATGAAAGTACGACCGGATAGATATTATAAGTAATAAGGGATTAGAGTGCAGACTTGTATCGGTTCTAAGGTAAGAACGTTGTCGATCAAGGTCTGAGAGGTAAACAAAATACCCCAACTTGAACGGCTTCGCTATTACCGAGGAACGATATCAGTTTGTAACGGAAAGAGATGTCAAGATTTTTGTAACAGAAAGAGATGTCAAGATTTTTGTAACAGAAAGAGATGTCAAGATTTTTGTAACGGAAAGAGATGTCAAGATTTTTGTAACGGAAAGAGATGTCAAGATTTTTGTAACGGAAAGAGATGTCAAGATTTTTGTATAAAAGGAATATGGCAGCGTATGAAAGTCTTAGAATTATAGCGATAAAATAACGCTGTTGATAAGATAAGTGTGACTGTTATGTCAAGATTAGTTATAACAAAGAATATTACAGCGTATGACAAGTTGAACTATAGCAATAAAATAACGCTGTTGATAAGGTAAGTGTGACTGTAATTAGTTATAAGGAGAATATTACAGCGTATGACAAGTTTAGAACTATAGCGACAAATTAACTGCTGTTAATTTGACTTAAGCGTGACTTTTATATATAGCAGCACTTCCTAGGAAATGTAACAGTTGGTTTGAAATCCACTTATTCTAGAGTAATAAGGAACGACGTTTGTTCAAAGAAATATAAGAAAGAGTTTAGAAAAAGAATTGGGGAATCGTATTAGAAACTGATGACAGCATTTCGATGTACGAAATGTGATTAGAATTAAACCATTAGGATTTGGAACTAGAATTCGACGATGCCGAATGTATTAAAAGTAAACTATTTTTAGGGATTATAATCTGATAGAATAATTAACATTTAGTTTAAACAAATAAATGTTAATAGGATAGGAGTCAGTATTTTAGTTATAAACTTGATATCGATTAGATAAGAAGTTGACTTAGAAACAGAGTTTATAAAGTGGATTGGGAATATAAAGTATGAAAGAGGTTTCGGTAAACGAGATAAGTATTACTTGAATAAAGAGTTAATTGATGAAGGTATTCAGATTTCTATAACAGGAATGGTATTCACATTTTAAAGTGAATTATGTTTTAAAAGTAGACGGTTAGCCGATTAAAATATTTATAATGAAATTGGAAATATTTTCCAATGAAGATAGGGTATACGATCCAAGTGTAGAAACCAAGGAATGTGAAAAGAATGAAAATGTTTCGAACGTTAATAACGTATGTTTCTGGAACATGAAAGAATAAGAGTTTATAATAACTGGAAATGTTTTCCAAGAAGTATGGAAAGGCTAAAACGGGATTTGAGAAATATCTGGTAAGATATGAGAATTCGAATAATAAAGTCGAATGTTAAAATTTAAAAATACCCGTGGTTGTGTGATGTTAATTATACATTAGAATGAATGTTGTTTTTACTTCGATAGTTAAATAACCGACTATCGAAGTGGTTGACCATCGTTGTCAATATGGAGAGACCGGTTGGATACGTTATCTGAAAACCACAACGTATAGACATAAGCGCTGCGAATTAGATATGCTGAAGATAATTGAAGACGGAGTTAAATGCAAGGGTCGTCCAGTTCTAGAATGATGTTTATTTGTTTGTCCAGTCCCAGGGCAACTTGTATGGACGAGTGTCTGACAGAGTATTTCCAACGGTCACGCCGTTGATTTTATGAATATACCAAGTTGGTGGGGAGAAGGGGACTTCTCTTTATTCTACACCCTGTGTGCATTTGTGTAATCAATGTGTGATTACGGATTTGACGATGTGACATTCAAAGTGAATTGTGATCAGATGTTCTGAAGATAGACGTAGCCTCTAGCCTCACAACCAGGAAGTGACAGAAGTTGGGCTAGGCAGCATGGCTAGTTGGGTCATCCCCAAGCAGGGTGTATTGTCACCGATCTAGAGAAAATTCATATTTATACTTCTTTTTGATTATGTATCTTCGGATGACGGTTGGATGGCCTGCAACCGTGGTGGCAATATATTCGCGACACTCAAGCTAAATGAGTGAGCGGTCATGTGTGGCCGGGTTGCAAGACGTTCTTGTTGAACCCTGAGTGTATCCCCTCTAGAGTACACTATTCAGAAGGTGCTCCCATACCTTGTCTGTTGAAAACCATTCTCCGATAAGCGCCCTGCGGTTTATGATTTTATACTATATATATGTGGAGCGTGAGATGCAAGCGTTCTACTACTTGTATAATTATTTGGTTAGACATTATCATAATATCACTGGGTTTTGATATCAAGAATATTTCGGGTTATAGTAAGGTAAAAACCATCCATGTTTATGTGTGGGCTGGTCTTACTATTATCTTCTTGTTTTGAAAAGGATTTTCAAGGTAAAACAGTATGGTTGGAATTTACTCACACCAGTCCCATGACTGACCCAGAGTTTATTTTGTTTGTTTTCCCTAAACTCTTGGGTGTCCAAATTTGTACGGGCAGTCAAGTGTTTCAGGCTTTGCAGATTCACTTGGAGGAGCTCAAAAGCAGGAAGCTTCACCATTAGTTATGTAGAGTTATTCCGCTGTGATATGATGTATTGTACTCTGATAATGGTATGTATATACAATACAGTTTTGTATTCAAAGTTATGTTATATAATACATCTTATTTTGTTCCGCTGCGAGTTTTGTGTTACTCTGATTCTGTTCAGTTGTGATCTTCTTCTTCTATTCTATTAGTTCTATCTTTTCTTTCTCACCCTCTAAATTCTTCTATTAATGTCCTGGTGTTTTCGATGCTTGAATAGTCAACAGTGTGTTTTTATGTTGATTTTCTGGGTCGAAAATTCCATCCGTTACAGATGGTATCAGAGCATAAGGTTAAGTGATTACCTTGGCTCTGTGGCGTAACTCAATAGAGATGGAGTTAGTAATACTTTAGATTGAGTTTGAGTGTATATATACGAGTGAACGTATTTGCAGATTTATATAAAACTGTTTTATATTGTGTTGACTGGTCAGTCGAGTGGTTTATAAATTCTGGTCGAAACAGTAATGCAAACTGAGTCGATAGGTGTTTCTAAACTCTTGAACAGAGTAATTCGACACAGTATGTTTTGAAAATAGGGTAAATGAAATAATTTTACCCAAAGTATATTTTGATATAAAAAGAAGTGTATATCTTGATATTAATATAATATATTGGATATGTGATCATTATTATGATCGAACAGGATTATAATTGAGTTGGTTATATAAACTACCAATCGAAATATTATATAAGTATGATATGCAAAATCAGATTAGCTGAATCTGAATTAAAAACCAGAATTGAAATAAAACTCTAGAAATTTGGAAAAGAATTGAAATTGAATTTGAATTAAATATAAGGGAATTTTGAAATCCTGGGAGATTTGAAAATTTGTTTTCCAAGTGCTATGAAAGATATTTTGAAGTAATTTCAAAAATAGAGTGATTATAAATGAGTTTTTAAAGCAATATAGTATTGAACTCACTTCGATGGTTGGAAAATAAATTCCGATGATGATCGCGACATTATCGGTGTTCATTTTCGAGCTGGTAAGTGATGGATTACTACCAAAGATTTTTTTTTGTATTGTTTGAGAAACAAGTTTTCAGAAATTCAAATGTTTTGAATTATATATGATTTCAAACTAATTTGAAATAAATCCCAGGAATTTGAATTCTGAAATAGAAATTTAACTTATGGAGTTAAAATGGTAAAAGTAGAATTTGAATTAAGATAAACAAAACTGGACTGAATTTGGAAAGATCCAGAATGAAAATTATAAAGGAAAAATATTGGAGATTCGAGTTATTAAAAATGAATTGATTCTTGGAGAATAAGAATCGAATTTTGAATTAGAGATGGAGATAACTGATTTGAGAAATAAATCAGTAAATGGAATGTCGTAATAAAACTTAACAAGGTTAAGAACTGAGAGTGGAATCGTAGTTTAAATTGAAATTTGGCTTAGTAAAAGCGAAAGACTGGTTTGAGAATGGATTGATGGGAGATCAACCAAGGATGCTTGGATATGCTGGTTTGATAGCAGATGGCAGAGATAGAGTTGAATGCCCAACAGAGAAGGTACACGTTTATATACGAGTATGAGATTTTTTATGAGTCAGTTTGGGCAAGCCGTTTGGCTGTTTGATTTTCTTTTGGATTGGAGAAGGCCCGGAGTGGCAAGTTGTTCTAGTACCGAGTGAGCCGTGCAGAGGAGATGCTGGCGAGATTCTCTGAAAATTTAAGCTGTTAGGAAATTTTCAGAAATTTTGAAAATATTCGAAATAATAAGGAATTGATATTTTAATTGGAAATAATCAGTTCAGTGGAAACTGGAATTATGAAGTAAACCAAAAAGATTTTTAACCATGTTATAACAGAGATTGTAGCATTTTCCCTATCTTAGCAATTTCGAGGACGAAATTATTTTAAGGGGGAAGGTCTGTAACGTCTCGCATTTTTGTAGGTTGGTATTTGAATATTTAAATCAGTTTAAAAATTGAATTTGTAATATAAGTGGATTTATATATTAATTAAAAAGAAGTTGAACGTATATAAATATATATTAATTATAAACGAGCTCAGAACGACCCTGCAGTTCAAAATTTAACGTTCTGAACTTCAAGTGAGTGTATCGGACTCGTTTTAAATCGGATTTCTTCGAAACAAGAAGCGTTGGAATCTGTTTACCTGTATCTTCCTAACAGAAGTGAAAAACCAAGATTTCGTCGAATATATTACAAGATATGTCCAAATCAAATATTCAGAAAGTCGCTATGAAATCGTATATCGACCGTAACAGTTATTTGAATATAACTTGATATCGGATGCAAACCGGGACAAGGTTCTTTTGAGGCGCAGCGATAATTTAATTTTTAGAATTTTACTGTAATTTTTAATTAATTAAATATGCAACTTTTTATTTGGAGTATTGTGCACCCTGTATCGATATTTCGAGGTTTCAAAATATAAGTTAAACTACCGGTATTATTATATTTTTGGGATCGTGACACCTCGTTGAGCACGATTGTACTCTTACTTCTGTCCGTGTGTGAACAGAATGTAACAGAGACCTACCCACCTAAAGAACATGAAAATGAAATGAAGACACGGACCTATAAATATATATCTATATATTATCTATTATAAGGAGACTTAGCCATAAAAAAAAACCATGCTCCTACCTCCTAAAGACGAACAACAGACCTACCCTAAAAACAGAAAGGAAAGGAGATATTTAAATTCCTTCATCACAAAGTTTCGTACATCCTCCTCGAAAACGTGAGCATGTGCTATCTTGTTTTAGACTAGTCATAACCTATATGTATCCTTTGCCATAACCTATATGCATTCCTTAGCTTCATACGTCCCTTCTTTCGTAGTGCAAACCATCACCTACCCCGTAGACTATAGAAGCTTCGTGGAATTTAATATTTATAAATATAAAATATACGGTTTCCTTCAACGTTAAGTCTCTCCTATAGTTATATATACCTTCACCCCTAAGCTATTATCTCGTACAACTACAGTGAACTCTCATAGCCGACTACTCTATAGTCCACATCAACTTGAAATGAAAACTCATAGCTATCCTACTCTATAGAATGGCTAATACTTCAATGTTAAGCTTCTTCTTAAATCTATAAATAGCGAGCATTTCCTTCTGCCCATTTTTCTTCTGAAAACCCTGAACACTCCTCTTTATTCTATACGTATTTTATAAGGTTGGTCGTCTGCTTTAATGGAGTAGCTGCTCTTAAAGGAGGGAGATGCGAGCTGCATTTTTGGATAGGGGCGGTAATGGACGTGTGTAAGAGCAAGGAGAGAAGTCGATGGGTGGGTTTTGTTTAGATTTTTGTGAAGTAAGGAGTATGTGTTGGGTCTTGTTGTTTGTTAGAATTGGAAACTAAAGTAGCGAAGGGGACCTAATATTCCAGGGCCAAAATATGCATGGAGGGTTGTAGAGGAGGGTACGTACTGGTTTTGATACAAGATAGTGGAGTTTTCAGGGAAGAGAACCAGTCTGAAGCGATTTGGAGATCGGTACAGTTTTAGGCAACTAAAGCGCCGGGTATAATCAGCGAACGCAAATCGTTATTCAACGGTTAACGCGCAAAGGTGAGTAAATTCACTCACTCTGATCTATTTTAAAATATTTTAATTATATTTTAATGTTGTTTGAATGCTGTGTGATGGTCGATTAGGTAGATTACAATTTATTTGGTTGAATATTATATACCGTTACATATGTACACATCACCGGTTGGACACTGATTCCATCAATTAGAATATCCCCTAGTATAGAGTTAGTGTAAATTGTGTTGACTGACATCTGTGGATGCGGAAACCGGTTGGAGGAATCCGACCGGATTCCTTGATAATTATATGTACTGTTTGTTTTGTATGAACCCTAATTATATTTAAAACCCCATGTGAATATTGATGTTGAACGGAAAATTCAACATTTGTTTCGATAAATCAATAAACGATATAAATTTAGAAAGTGATAACAGTCGACCGTAAAACCATCGTTTTGTTAAAGAGTTGATTGGCCGTCAGGCAAATCAACGAGGTTAATTATAAAAATTATATTTTTATAATTAAAAAGAAGATTTAAATTAATGATAGAAGTTCTATTATAAACCAGTATTTTAGAGTTCGTTTTATAAAATAAATAAAAACGATTGTTGGCATTTAAATGAGTTTATAAAGCAGAAATTATCCGACGATTTAATATTTGGATAATAATATTATTAGATTAATTATATTAATCTAATGTTAAGAAGTAATTAAAATCAGTTAACGAATTTACTGATGGAATGAAGTTGATTAAATCAACTGTTATTTGGGAAAATAATTATTAGGTTAATTGGTCTTCAATTAATCTAATGAAATAGTTTAGAAATAAATTAATCCAAAGTAATAAGATTTAATTACCTTTTGGTTAAGAAGTTATAAATAGAACTGTGGAATGGAGAAAGCGAAGAGTAAATGTTTAATATAAATAATCAAACACCAGAGATTTCAAAGTAACGATATGGTGTTATAAAACCATAGTTAAAAATAAACATGAAAGTACGACCGGATAGATATTATAAGTAATAAGGGATTAGAGTGCAGACTTGTATCGGTTCTAAGGTAAGAACGTTGTCGATCAAGGTCTGAGAGGTAAACAAAATACCCCAACTTGAACGGCTTCGCTATTACCGAGGAACGATATCAGTTTGTAACGGAAAGAGATGTCAAGATTTTTGTAACAGAAAGAGATGTCAAGATTTTTGTAACAGAAAGAGATGTCAAGATTTTTGTAACGGAAAGAGATGTCAAGATTTTTGTAACGGAAAGAGATGTCAAGATTTTTGTAACGGAAAGAGATGTCAAGATTTTTGTAACGGAAAGAGATGTCAAGATTTTTGTATAAAAGGAATATGGCAGCGTATGAAAGTCTTAGAATTATAGCGATAAAATAACGCTGTTGATAAGATAAGTGTGACTGTTATGTCAAGATTAGTTATAACAAAGAATATTACAGCGTATGACAAGTTGAACTATAGCAATAAAATAACGCTGTTGATAAGGTAAGTGTGACTGTAATTAGTTATAAGGAGAATATTACAGCGTATGACAAGTTTAGAACTATAGCGACAAATTAACTGCTGTTAATTTGACTTAAGCGTGACTTTTATATATAGCAGCACTTCCTAGGAAATGTAACAGTTGGTTTGAAATCCACTTATTCTAGAGTAATAAGGAACGACGTTTGTTCAAAGAAATATAAGAAAGAGTTTAGAAAAAGAATTGGGGAATCGTATTAGAAACTGATGACAGCATTTCGATGTACGAAATGTGATTAGAATTAAACCATTAGGATTTGGAACTAGAATTCGACGATGCCGAATGTATTAAAAGTAAACTATTTTTAGGGATTATAATCTGATAGAATAATTAACATTTAGTTTAAACAAATAAATGTTAATAGGATAGGAGTCAGTATTTTAGTTATAAACTTGATATCGATTAGATAAGAAGTTGACTTAGAAACAGAGTTTATAAAGTGGATTGGGAATATAAAGTATGAAAGAGGTTTCGGTAAACGAGATAAGTATTACTTGAATAAAGAGTTAATTGATGAAGGTATTCAGATTTCTATAACAGGAATGGTATTCACATTTTAAAGTGAATTATGTTTTAAAAGTAGACGGTTGGCCGATTAAAATATTTATAATGAAATTGGAAATATTTTCCAATGAAGATAGGGTATACGATCCAAGTGTAGAAACCAAGGAATGTGAAAAGAATGAAAATGTTTCGAACGTTAATAACGTATGTTTCTGGAACATGAAAGAATAAGAGTTTATAATAACTGGAAATGTTTTCCAAGAAGTATGGAAAGGCTAAAACGGGATTTGAGAAATATCTGGTAAGATATGAGAATTCGAATAATAAAGTCGAATGTTAAAATTTAAAAATACCCGTGGTTGTGTGATGTTAATTATACATTAGAATGAATGTTGTTTTTACTTCGATAGTTAAATAACCGACTATCGAAGTGGTTGACCATCGTTGTCAATATGGAGAGACCGGTTGGATACGTTATCTGAAAACCACAACGTATAGACATAAGCGCTGCGAATTAGATATGCTGAAGATAATTGAAGACGGAGTTAAATGCAAGGGTCGTCCAGTTCTAGAATGATGTTTATTTGTTTGTCCAGTCCCAGGGCAACTTGTATGGACGAGTGTCTGACAGAGTATTTCCAACGGTCACGCTGTTGATTTTATGAATATACCAAGTTGGTGGGGAGAAGGGGACTTCTCTTTATTCTACACCCAGTGTGCATTTGTGTAATCAATGTGTGATTACGGATTTGACGATGTGACATTCAAAGTGAATGGTGATCAGATGTTCTGAAGATAGACGTAGCCTCTAGCCTCACAACCAGGAAGTGACAGAAGTTGGGCTAGGCAGCATGGCTAGTTGGGTCATCCCCAAGCAGGGTGTATTGTCACTGATCTAGAGAAAATTCATATTTATACTTCTTTTTGATTCTGTATCTTCGGATGACGGTTGGATGGCCTGCAACCGTGGTGGCAATATATTCGCGACACTCAAGCTAAATGAGTGAGCGGTCATGTGTGGTCGGGTTGCAAGACGTTCTTGTTGAACCCTGAGTGTATCCCCTCTAGAGTACACTATTCAGAAGGTGCTCCCATACCTTGTCTGTTGAAAACCATTCTCCGATAAGCGCCCTGCGGTTTATGATTTTATACTATATATATGTGGAGCGTGAGATGCAAGCGTTTACTACTTGTATAATTATTTGGTTAGACATTATCATAATATCACTGGGTTTTGATATCAAGAATATTTCGGGTTATAGTAAGGTAAAAACCGTCCATGTTTATGTGTGGGCTGGTCTTACTATTATCTTCTTGTTTTGAAAAGGATTTTCAAAGTAAAACAGTATGGTTGGAATTTACTCACACCAGTCCCATGACTGACCCAGAGTTTATTTTGTTTGTTTTCCCTAAACTCTTGGGTGCCCAAATTTGTACGGGCAGTCAAGTGTTTCAGGCTTTGCAGATTCACTTGGAGGAGCTCAAAAGCAGGAAGCTTCACCATTAGTTATGTAGAGTTATTCCGCTGTGATATGATGTATTGTACTCTGATAATGGTATGTATATACAATACAGTTTTGTATTCAAAGTTATGTTATATAATACATCTTATTTTGTTCCGCTGCGAGTTTTGTGTTACTCTGATTCTGTTCAGTTGTGATCTTCTTCTTCTTCTATTCTATTAGTTCTATCTTTTCTTTCTCACCCTCTAAATTCTTCTATTAATGTCCTGGTGTTTTCGTTGCTTGAATAGTCAACAGTGTGTTTTTATGTTGATTTTCTGGGTCGAAAATTCCATCCGTTACAACCCACGTATATAATAAACAAATGTTACACAAACACAACGAACGCCTCATTCCAATTCAGAATATTCTTTTATTCACAAAATCACATTCTTAGGGAAAGATTCCCATTAATTTCATCAAAGATAAATTCTTCTAAATTCATTCTTTAATCTTCCTTTGGATATCATTTCAAACTAGTCGGGATTAGCGAACCACACCGAAGTAATTATTTATTTTATTTCCCAATCCCAACCTGTTCATCCCATGGAGCAAAACTGGTAATACTCCATATCTAACACCACGGTGTTATTGGTAAAATTAATTACCATTTCACGTTCAAATCTAATTAAAGATTTAACTATCGCTTTGGAGCAAAACTGATGGTACTCCAATCTCGATCACCCTTCCAAATTTGATCATTCAAATTATCAATTCACATTTCAATCTAATTACAGATTCATTAAACTCCACTTAGTTTTAATCTTTAACTGGGTTAAAGAACCAATGTCACCTAAAACACGATTCACGACAACCCAAAATCACACTCTATTGTTAATCGGGTTAAAGAATAGGTGTTGTTCAAAACACCGCTCACGATAAACCCAAAAAACAATTCAAATTCAATTCCAATTAAATATTATTTAATTGATACACTTCATTAAATCTAAATAGAAAGATTTAATCTTTTTCTCTATTGGGCTTAAGAACAGTGTTAATGAATACACTATTCACGACAAACCCAAATCACATTTGATATTAAATACAAGGCTATGAATAGAAAATATACCGGCTTATATTCAATATCAAATCCTGAAACCAACAAATATCGTATTGGAAATAATGATATAAAATATATCTTTCAAATTCCCATAACAATATCTGTATAGTCACGAAATCCAACATCGAAATATTCTGAAGATAATTTCGATTCAACTACAGTCCAATTCACGTATTGGGAATATTGATTATTTTTAAAATCACTTTCAAATTCAATTTATTTATTTCAAAAATAAATTGATTTTAATTCTAGTTCAAAGCTAGTTCATTTCGACAAAAATATTTTTTTTATCCTTTCAAATGTGGAATTTTCATCCCAGTTCTTTCCAATTCACATATTATGATTTTACACAAATTATTGATATTTTTAATAATTTTATCAAGGCCTGTACAGTCGATTTCCATCCACGGCCATCGAACTGCACTTACAGCGACCTTTTCCAAATTTGATTTGGACATAATTCCAAATTCAACTGTTAGATTTCAAATTTCAAATATTCGTTAGAAAGCTCTTTTCGATATGAACCCAACGGTTCCGGTTTTAGGAGAATCTGACGGTCAGATCTCCAACAACGTCAATTCGAAATCAATGGTCGAAATTCACGAACTGTCGCAGCGCGGCACGTTCTATTCAGGCCATTATATATATATATATATTTATTTATATTTCGTCGATTTCCTTTTAAAACGTATTTTATAAATTGTTTTAAATTCATTTTCAAAACCATTTCAACTCTATATTCAATTTCAAATCAAAATTGAATATTTCGTGTCATTACCATATAAATGATAATATTTTCAAAACGTTATATTTTGAAATCACTACCTTTTCTATATTCATTATAAAAACGAATATAATCGATATAAATATCGTTCACGTCAAAATAGCGCAACTCTAATCAACATGGCTTTATATATTTCAATAAATTTGTTATTCTATTCAACAAATGAATATTTATTCTATTCAACACATGAATCTATATTTCTTTCAACACATGACTAATCTCAACGCATGAGTACTGTCAACTCACGACTATTTTTGTTATGTAATATATTTTATAAAACTATGGTATCTATCGTTTGATTTTTAAATATTACTCCACCGTGAAGTAGTTTCTAATTTTAAATATGTTAAAGATGTAAATTTTATTTTTAAAATATTTTACTCAACACATGAATAGTTTCAACACATGAATGTCGTCAACACATGACTATTTTTATATTCAACACACGAATTTTCTTTTATAATATTCATTATTTTCCCAATTGGAATGAGGACCAATCAATTACCATATAACGTTAATTATATGGGTTCCATACAACACATGTATATAATAGCAACGATAAATAATCAACCATCATCCAAAGTGCACCACACAACTGCATAAGCATCAAATAAAAATAATTAACGCTTACACAGCCTGTCGACCAATCGATCGACATACAATTAAATAATTGGGATTAGTGTACGCCAAATATCATCCCAACACCCATGTGAGGTTTCAAATCAACAAACACAGATTTTTATTTGTGCAGTTGGGCGATGTGTAAAATTTATCGTCCCAATCAATATCAGTCAAATCAGTGTATATAAACAAATCGGCCGATTTGTTTATAAATATTTATTTATTCACATTCACGTTAAAAATCATATTTTTAACGATAATTAATTTATTTCAACCATCTACATTTTATTATCGATTTCACATCAACATCACAAACAAATTTCACAACACATCAAACAAGCATACAAGCCGTCCATGGTCTGTGGACGACGGGTGTCGGGTGCTGCTAAGCACCGTCTGCATCCTAGTATATATATATATAACTAGAAAAAGAAATTTAAAGTTAGAAGTTCTCACCAAAGCTATCCCAACTCCACGACACTTCAATTGTAGGAAATCATCACTGTTCTCGCCTTTTGTCACTTTCGTTGCCCGTAGACACTACATATATAAAAATCACATTTTTATATTGTTGCTATGTATATAAAAATCATATTTTTATAATTACTCCATATGAATAAAAATTCTATTTTTACACCGCTACTATATAGATAAAAATTCCATTTTTACACCGCTACTATATAGATCAAAATTCTATTTTTACACCGCTACTATATAGATAAAAAATATATTTTTACACCTCTACTATATAGATAAAAATTCTATTTTTACACCGCTACTACGTAGATAAAAATTCCATTTTTACACCGCTACTATATAGATAAAAATTCTATTTTTACGCCGCTACTATATAGATAAAAATTATATTTTTACACCGCTACTATATAGATAGAAATTCTATTTTTACACCGCTACTACATAGATAAAAATTATATTTTTACACCGCTACTATATAGATAAAAATTCTATTTTTACACTGCTACTATATAGATAAAAATTCTATTTTTATATCGATGTTCATATAATAAAGATTATATTTTTATCAAGCTATTCTCTATATAAATACTTCGCCTTTTCAAATATAAAAATTTCGCCTTTTCAAATATAAAGATTTCTCCTTTTCAAATATAAAGATTTTATTTTTACTATCTATATAATATAAAAATCGTATCTTTATTCTTTCTATATTATAAAAATCATATTTTTATATCGCTACATCTATAAAGATCATATTTTTAATTCTCTACTTATAAAAAATCATATTTTTATATAGCTACATCTATAAAGATCATTTTTTAATTCTCTACTTATATAAAAATCACATTTTACATCTATAAAGATCATATTTTTCATCTCATACATATATAAAAATCTAATTTTTATTCTTGTTTAAACTAAATTAATCAACATAAATAACTTTATCCTTTAAATAAATAAATTTAAACACTTACATTCACTGTTCGAAGGGGGAAGGAGGGTTCCTCATCGCTATTGGCGGTCGGAGGGACTTTTGCAGTTGGAGGCAGGTCTTGGAATGGCGGTTTGGGGGTTTTAGGGAGGGGAGGCGGCCAGAAATCGAACTGAGAGGGGGAGGAGGAGGAGGGGGAATCGCAGGGGGGTGGAAGGGCGGTGGAGGGGTCTGCGCAGGTGGAGAAAAAAGGGGGGCAGAGGTGGTTGGATGCGGGTTTGGGGGTAGCGGATTAGAAAGGAGAAGGAGAGGAGGAGACAGGAGCGAGAGGAGGAAGAAGATGAGGGAGGCAGCACGGTGACCCTGCCTTGGGCGGCGGCGGCGATGTGAGGGGGGCGATGGAAGTGCCCCCCCCCATCTATTTTTTTTATCTGTAAAGTAAACGGGGGAAGAGAAAGAAAGAGAGGGGGCTTTTGTAATTTTTATTTTTTTATTATTTTATTTATTTTCAATTTCAACAAGCAACTTAAAATTTCGGACTCGAAACGGGACCCACCGCTTGTCGTCCATAGCTAATTACCCCCATTCCGAACACAATGGGATATGTATCGTAAGCTAATTCGATAGTTTCGATTGGTTTTCGTCAAAATCAACATATAACTTTATATATTGAATTTGAACGCACATTTCAATTTACTGGGGTCACATACTAATTCGAAAAATTCCAGAAAAACATTTTCTAGCTTCGTATTGGCGATACGGTCCTAACAAAACTAGTTTCGTCGAATTCTGGGACAGTTGGAAAAATGGCCATTTTCCAGTCGATTAAAATCAACTGAAACTGGTCAAACGCGTTTTCCTTTGCCATGCTCACATATTGATTCGAAAAATTATGAAAATTGGAATCTAGCAATAACTTGACATCAAAGATCCAACAAAAGTGGTTTCGTCGAATTCCGAGGTCGTTTGCAAAATTGCTATTTTTAAGGGCTTGAATTCCAAAGCGAATATTCAGAATTTTCAACTGGACATAACTTTTGATTCCCGCGATGAAATTTCGATTTTTCGGATTCGTTGGAAAGATATTCTCAATTAGATTCTAATATTTTTGGTTTCACTAAAATCCGGTTTATTTTGCACCCGGTATGCTCAATTGAAGTTCGAAATCGAATTATCGAACTACCGCGCCATTTTCAATTCCTTTTATAATTATATATAATTATTTATATTCTAACGACGATCTATATGAATATATACATTCGAATTATATTCAAAATAAATTTTCCCATTGATATTATTTAAAATAACTCATTTTAAATGTTCAAACTTCGCTAAAATTGCCAAAATAAAAAATTTAAACTGGTTCAGATTTTCCGGGTTGTTACAGATGCTTTGGTTTATCACGAAAATAACTTAGGGTAGGGTAGGACAGGTAGTTCAGTGTAGTGTGTCCCCTTGTGCATGAAGTAATAGCAATACAGCAGTCTAATTTACTAGCTTAGGATGGTTGCTTTGAGTTTTTCCTACACGGTACAATCGAGAGAATGGCAACTTTCCTTTCCTTTGGATTTTGAAGCTTCTTGGTAGGATGCAGGGCCAAGGATATAGGGTATGGAGCTTTAATTACTTAGGGTATGCACGTTCTATATATTATTTTATATTTTCAACTTTTAATGTATTGCATTACATAGGGTTTCGTTAATGTCCGAACCACTACAGATAGAAATAAAAACACAATCGTGTCCAGCAAGGTGCCACGATCCCAAATATATAATAATATCGGTAGGTTAACTCATATTGTGAAATCCCAAAAATGTTGTTATAGGGTGCAAAACACTCCAAATAAAAAGTTTCTAATTTAATTAATTAAAAATTACAGTAAAATTCTAAAAATTAAATTATCACTACGTCTCAAAAGAATTTTGTCTTAATTCGAAACTAATATCTAGTTATATCAAATAAACCGTTATAGTCGATATATGATTTCATAGTGACTTTCTGAAAATTTGATTTGGATATAATTCACAATTTATAACACGAAATCTTGATTTTTCACTTCTGTTAGAAAAATATAGTTAAACAGATTCCAATGTTTCTTGTTTCGAAGAAATACGATTAATAACGGATCTTGTACAGTCAGTTGAAGTTCAGAACGTTAAATTATAAACTGCCGCGATATTACGGGCTCGATTATATTTAATATATATTTTTATACATTCAGTTTCGTTTTAATTAATATATAAATCCCCTTATATTACGAATTCAATATTTAAACTGATTTAAATATTCAAATATAAACCGATAAAAATGCAGAACGTTACATTCCTTCCCCTTTAAAAGAATTTTGTTCCCGAAATTACTAAGGTAGAAAATGCTACAATCCATATTAGAACCAGGTTAAAAATCTTTTATTTAATTTCTTAAATTCAGTTTCAACGGAACCGATTAATTCTAATTAAAATATTAATTCCTTCTTATTAACAAATATTTTCAGAAATCCTGAAAATTTCCTAACCGCTTAAATTTTCGGAGAATTTCGCCAGCATTTCCTCTGCATGGCTCAATCGGTACTACTACAATTCGCCACTCTGGGCCTTCTCCGATTCAATAGAAAATCAAGTAGCCAAACGCTTTCCAAAAAAATCTCATACTCGTATAAAATATAGACATGTACCTTTTTATTGGCATTTAACTCTATCTCTGCCATTTGCTATCACTTTAACATATATCCAAGCATCCTTGGTTGATCCCCCATCAGTCCATTCTGAAACCAATCTTTCGCTTTTTCTAAGCCAAATTTCTATTTCAACTCGAATTCCATTTACTGATTTAAATCAGTTATCTTCATCTCCAAATTCAAAATTCAATTCTTATTCTCCAAGAATCAATTCATTTTAATAACTCGAATCTCCAGTATTTCTCTTTTGCAATCTCCATTTTGGATCGTTCCAAATTCAGCCTAATCTTGTTTATCTTAGTTTAAGTTCCACTTTTACCATTTTAACTCCATAAGTTAAATCTTTATTTCAGAATTCAAATTCCTGAGATTTATTTCAAATCAGTTTGAAGGAATATATATTTACATATAATAATAGAAATTCAAAACATTTGAATTTTTAACAACTCGATTTCTTAAAACAATTCAAAAACAAAATCTTTTGGTAGTAATCATCACTTCAAAACTCGAAAATGACATTGATGATGAGGCCAGCATCATCAGAATTATTTTCCAGTGGTACAAGTGAGTTCAACATCTTCAAAACTTGTTTTCAAACATTTATATTTTGAAATTTAGTTTCAAATATACTTTCCAAATGCTCGAAATACATTTCCAAATTTCTCCCAGGATTTAAAATTGTATATATTCAATTCAAAATTCATTTACAACACATTTCTATGTTTCTATAATTTTATTTCAAATTCTGGTTTTTAAATTCAGATTCGATTCTCCTGATTTACATGTTATACTCATGTGAAATCTTATTGGTTATTTATAACCAATTCAATTATAACACTATTCGATTATAAATTCAGCCAACATATTCAAGATATATTAGATAATTCCAATATATATGTTTTCTTTATATCAAAATATATTTTTGGGTAAAATTATTTTATTTACCCTCTTTTAAAAACATACTATGTCGAATTACTCTGTTCAAGAGTTTAGAAACACCTATCAACACAATTTGCATTACTGTTTCGACCAGAATTTATAAACCACTCACCAAACCAATCAGCACAATATAAAACAGTTTTTATATAAATTTACAAATACGCACTCATATATATATATATATACACACACACATACACACACTCAAACTCAATCTAGGGTATTACTGACCCTATCTCTATTGAGTTACGCTACAGAGCCAAGGTAATCACTTAACCTTCATCTCTGATGCCAACTGTAATGGCCCGTAAATCTGTACCAATTTGAGTTGTCTAATATCCTACACATTCAACTCAAAGTGCAAGAAAATACAAATCTTTAATAGAAAGAAATAAGTGGATGAGAAAGATAAGATAGAACTAATAGAATAGAAGAAAAAGAAGAAGAACATCGGAATCTAAACAGTATCAGAGTAAACATGAATCTCACAGCGGAACAATAAAAGATAATGTATAACATAACTCTTTGAAATACAAATCTGAATTTGTATATATACATACCATATTAGAATATAACTCATATACATCACAGTGGAAATAATCTCTAATAACTAGTGGTGAAGCTTCCTGCTTTGAGCTCCTCCAAGTGAATCTGCAAAGTCTGAACACTTGACTGCCCGTATAAATTTTGGGCACCCAAGAGTTTAGGGAAAACAAAGAAAATAAACTTTGGGTCAGTCATAGGACTGGTGTGAGTAAACTCCAACATATTGTTTAATTTTGAGAACCCTTTTGAAACAAAAGGATAATAGTAAGACCATCCCACACATAAACACAGACGGTTTTTACCTTACTATAACCAAACCATTTTTGATATCAAAATCCAGTGATATTATAATAATGTCCAATCAAATAAGTAATCAAATAGCAGAACGCTTGTATCTCACGCTCCACATATATAGTATAAAATCAAAAACCGCAGGGCGCTTATTGGAGATTGGATTCCAACTGTGACAAGGTATGAGTCCACCTCCCGATCAGTGTACTCTAAAGGGGATACAATGGGATTCAACAAGAACATCTTGCAACCTGGCCCACACATGACCGACATTCATTTCTCTTGAGTGTATTGAATATATTGCCACCAACAATTGGGCCTATATAACCATTATCCGAAGATACAGAAACGAAAGAAGAAAAAATACGAATTTTCTCTATATGGTGGCAATACACCCTAATGGAAATGACCTACATAGCCATGCTGCCTACCCGATTTTGGTCATTTCCTAGTTGTGAGGCCTGAGGCTATGTTTATCTTTTCAGAACATCTGTCCACCATTCACTTTGAATTCCACATAGTCAAACTCATCAATTCATTAATCGATTTCCAAAAATATCACGGGTATAAAAAGCTAAGAAGAACGAATTCCTGCGCCATCAGACGTAATACCTTTAAGAGATCAATCGTACGTGATTTTTAGGTATACTCTGTCAGACACTCGTCCATACCAGTTGTCCTGGGACTGAACAAACAGAAAACCCCATTCTGGAACAGAACGACCCTTGCATTTCACTCCGTCTTCAATTGTCTTTAGCAATATCTAATTCGCAGCGCTTATGCCTATACGGAGTGGTTTTCGGATAACAAATCCCACCGGTCTCTTCGTATTGACAACGATGGTCAAAACACTTCGATAGTCGGTTATTTAACCATCGAAGTAAAAACAAACATTCATTCAAATGTACAGCTAAACATCACATAACCATGGGCACTTCTTATTTAACATTCATTTTTATTATTCGAATTCCCATATCTTACTAGATATTTCTCAAATCGCGTTTTAGCCTTTTTCACACTTCTTGGGAAAACATTTCAAGTTATTATAAACTCTTATCCTCCCATGTTCCAGAAAAATACATTATTTATGTTTGAAAACATTTCCATTCTTTATTTTCTACACTTGGATAATATACCCTATCAACATTGGGAAAATATTTCCAACTTCATTATTAATATTTTAATCTACCAAACGTTCACTTTTAAAACATTATTTACTTTAAGATGTGAATATCATACCTATTATAGAAATCTGAACACCACTCTTTATTCGAGTAATAGATACACTTTTCTAGTTTACCGAAATCTCTTCATAATTTTTATTTTTCCATTCCTCTTTATGAACTATGTTTCTAAGTCAACTTCCTATTAAAATCAAGTTTATAACTAAATATTAATTACGTATCCTTATTCTAATCTATTTCTTTAAACTAAAAATTATCTATCCTACTAGATTATTATTCCTAAAAATAATTTACTTTAATACATTCGACATCGCAGAATTATAGTTCCAATTCCTAATAGTGTTATATATAAAAATCACGCTTAAGCTTGGTCAACAACGTTAATTTATTGTTATAGTTCAAAAACTTGCAATACGATGTAATATTCTACTTTATAACTAATCTCGACATCACAGTCACGCTTAAGCCTGGGCAACAACGTTATTTTATCATGACAGTTCAAATACTTGCAATATGCTGCTATATTCTACTTTATAACTAATCTCGACTTCTCTTTCCATTACGAACTAATACCATCCCTCGATAATAGTGAAGTCATTCTATTTGGAGTATTTTATTTACCTCTCAGACCTTGATCGACAACGTTCTTACCTTAAAACAGATATAAGTCCATAACTCTAAACTCCTTATTTCTAATAATATCGATTAAACCATATTTCTTGTTTTATTTTAAATATGGTTTTATGATGCCATATCCTTATTTTGAAAACTCTGTTGTTTATAATTATTTACATTAGTTATTTACTCGTTGCTTCATCTTCCTTATACAAATCCATTATTAAACATTTCTGTTCGCTTCATCTTCCTTAGACAAATCCGTTTAAAACTTCTCCTATCAAAAATCAATAACGTTCTTCATCTTTTGACCATTTCCTTTTTATTTGAATTATTATAACCGATTCCAGTAAACATCTCATTATAAACCCAATACCATGAAATTCATTAAATAGTGATTAACTTGATCATTTACTGAAGTAAAATAATTTACTTCATTATTAATGAACAATACTAATTATACTAGTGCAATAATTATTTAACTTCATTAATTAAAAAGGTAATTATATCTTAGTAATTTTGATTAATGTATCTCTAAATTATTTTCATTAGATTAATTGAAGACCAGTTAATCTAAAAATCAATTTCCAATAAACAGTTGATTTAATCAACTTCAAACCATTAGTTAATTGGTTAACTGATTTTAATTACTTTTCTTCATTTGATTAATATAATTAATCCAATAATATTTCTTTAACCTATTGTCTTTAAAATAATTATCCAATATTTACTCGCATGATAATTACAGCTTTATAACTTATCAAATATTCGTTTATATTTACTTTGTAAAACGAACCATAAAATACCATTTTATAATAGAATGTCTATTATAATTTAAAAATTCGCTTTAATTATAAAAATATAATTCTTATAATTAACTTCGTTGATTTGCCTGACGACCAATCAACTTTTTAACAAAAAGATGGGTTTACGGTCGGTGCTGCCACTTTCTTAATCGATATCGTCTATTTGATTTAAATCAAAATAACGTTGAATTTCCGTTCAACATCAATATCCGCATAGGGTTTCAAGGTTATTTGGGTTCAAACAGTGCATATATATCTAAAACAACCAGTTCATATAAATATTGAGGAATCCGGTTGGATTCCTCCAACTGGTTTCCTGCATCCACAGATGTTAGTCAACAAAAATAAATATTAATTCCATACTAGGGAATATTATAATCGATAGAATCAGTATCCAACCAATGATGGGTATGTATACGACAACATATATATTTCAACCAATTTAATTGTAATCCACCTAAAGGCCATCACATAGCATTCAACCATTATTATCAATATTAAAATATAATTATAATGTTTTAAAATAGAACAAAGTTAGTGAATTTACTCACCTTCACGCGTTAACCGTTTAATAACGATTTGCGTTAGTCGATCAATTAGCTCAAGCATTTAATTCTTCCATACTCCGTAATGAACTCCAAATCGCACCACCTAGCTTCATACCATGGCCTTCATCCACACGTACATAATGTAACAAACATTTTTTTCAATTCCCAAACATATGCTTCTCTCCGTTCACGTAAAAAAATTTCCTCCGCTAGATACATTTTCGTTTAAGATAAACCGGTCGAGACTGTTTATCCTTTGTTCTCTTTTTCACTATTGGTTCTTCACACCCCTCTATTTCTTCACGCATCACCCTTCATCTCCCTTTTTCCTTTTTTTTCTTTTTAAATTAATAACTGGGCCTCACGACAATATAGTTCGGTCCACCACCCAAAGTTAAAGCCCCATCTCCACGTACCAAATACCACCGCTTTAGACAGTCTCCTCTTTCTTTACCAACACTCCATTTAAAAACTCCCAATTATCCTTTCCTTTCTCAACAAACGCCATGCCCACAAATTTCCATACTGACATACCATCTGCTTCATAACCAACCTGTACCGCTCATCTTCCCATTTATAAAACTTATGAGATTGCTCCTTATCATTTTAATTTATGTGTCAATGAAAGCTTCTAGTGAGGTACCCACACCAAGGATCCCGACGTCGCGAGCCGGAATGTCCACTTCAGAAGAGACATCGACATAAATATTAAAGGATTGTAAAACTCTTAGAAAATGCTACCACTAACTTCCAATGCTATTTCAAAGAACACCACTTAACCAAAAAAAATTGGAATGTCCTACTTTGAGACGACCCAAAATCCCGTTCTCACGGAAACAGGGTTATCTTTGGAATATAACACAGAAACACAATATAGCATAACAGAATTAAATAAATACACCAGATAATGAACAATAGAATATACTGGATAAAGTAATCATCAGAGTTACACAGTATACAGGATCTTACTTAGTACAAATACAGTTCAGCTATACATAAATGTCTACAGCGGAAATAAACAAAATATGTACAATAGGAGCTGAACAGCATAAAAAGAAATAAATGATAGAATCCATCTTCAGCTCCAGCTATCCAGAAAGAAGAACCAGCTAAACCTGAATACAAGGCTGCCCGTGTAGAAAAAGGGGCACCCGAGTTTGAGAGTGAAACAAACTACGAGTCAGTCATGGGACTGGTATGAGAAATCTACCCAACACATATATAATTGGCCAATCACAGGACCACGCCACTTTCGTGGAACGGGTTTACTCCATTGGATTGCCAGTGCTTTTAAAACAAATCTTTCTTTTAAACATCGCTATGCTTTTTATAAAAATGAAGCCGTTATAAGACTCAGTTCCCATCACACAATGCAACGCAAACCGGAGGATAGAGTTTTTACCTTATAACGGCCAAGATATGCTTGATACGAATAAAACAAAGGCATTTGATATTATTACTAGTGTTTATATGTTTTGAAAACAATTTCAAATCATAACTATCAATCATAGACGACATGAGCGTCCCATGCCACTATGTCGCCAAATGTATATATACAATAGAAACCGCACGATCACGTATTTGGAAATTGGATTTCCGTCATGAACCAAGGCAAAAGATAGTCCTTACCGAATTCGAGACAATCTAGCCCATGTCTCAGGATCAGAGCTCGAGTGACCCTAGGAGCGACAGGGCCGGTCCACCGATGTGGATTAAAATTCCTGAACAATACGTTTCCCCGCCCTTTGGGGCGTAAACGAGCCAACGAATGACTCCATCGGACCCGGATCGTCCGATCAAACCGAGGCGCCTCGCAACAGCAACAACCACATAGGTGAAAAGTATATAAATGTCAGGGCTGGTAGGTCACTGACACCACCCTAGCTAGAAGGAAACGCATGTCCTCCCTGAGGTCCTTCCTCCCGTTTCTGGTTCATACCGGGGTGTGAGGCTCGCGATTTTACGTTATACACAAAGCTACGCCACACAGGCGGTGCTTTGATCATCACCACAAGACTTTGCTTTTCAACAGAAGCCTTGATCACTGCATCTTAGCATGCCACACAGGCAATTCACACCGTGCAACTGATGGCTATCAATCACACAGAACAAATTCCAATGTCGGACACACAGTCCATTTACAAGTCCGTTTTGGGTCTGAACGAAACCGGAGGCACTAAATACCTCGCAAACCGTTCGATCACCACGTACGTCTGGACGATCACCACTCATTATCCATATTTCGGGATGCCTCCCAATCAGGACCTCGGTTACCATCCAAACGAGGTGAAGATCTCCGGTCTTCGACCATCGTCTTTATCTTCGACTTTCAATCGTCGGTCAATTATTTGAAATGAGAATTAACTCGGCCTTCTCAAATAATTCACGTATATTTAGAATTTCAATTCGATTTATTTCAATGGTTAAATTATTCGACAACACCAATTTTTTTTTTTTTTTTAATGTAATTTTCACACCAAACACATTCAACCATCAAATACAACATAAATCGAGCAAATTCAGTTTATTTCCACTCCATATTGTTTATGGTATTTTATAACAATTTATCGCTATTTTTATTTATTTTAAAATAGCCAATTTATTCAAAACGACGCTTCGGGCCATAAAGCGGCCGTGGCGCTGTTTTTCTTCAGATTTGATTTACACATATCTGAAAATCTAACCGTTGGATCTTCGCAAAATTTACATCATTAGAAAGGTCTTTTCAAAACGAATCCAACGGTTCCAGTTTCGGGAAAATCCGACGGTCGGATCTCCCAGTACAATCGTTTGAAATTTCGATTTCAAAATACGAACTGCAGCGTCGTTATTCGATTAAATATATAATTATATTTATATATATATATATAAATATAATCGCTTCTGGCGCTGTTTTTCTTCAGATTTGAATTAAACATTCCAGACAATCCAACCGTTGGATTTTTACAAGGTTGGTGCCGTTGGAAAGATTATTCCAAGGCGAACCCGACGGTTGAGGTTTCGGGAAAATCCAATGGTCGGATTTCCCGTACTAGTTGTTTGAAATCACGGTTTCAAAATACGAACTGCACGGCCACGTTTCGTTTTAATTTTATTTATATTTATATAATTATATAAATATAGTTCATTCAATGATTTCAATATCGTTTTCACTTCAAATATTTCACTAACGCCTTAAATTTTTGGAAAATTTCGCCATAACCTCCCCTGCACCGGGAGCATCGGGAAATCGCAAATAGCTTTCCCGGTCCTTCTAATCTCAAAAAGAAAAAGAAAAACCAAGCGGCTAGCCAATAGGCTCATAAAATCATCACCCAAACAAAACAGTAAATGTGTACCTATTTGTCGGGCACAAAATTTTATTCCTCTTCTCTAGCCCCTTTGCTATAACCTGTTCAATGAATATGCATGTACATATATATACAGTTCTTATCATTTATCATTTTCTATTCAACTTCATATTTGATTTCTATTTGGTTTAAAAACACCATTCATTCTAATGTTACATAAATAGGTGCAAATCATTTCATTAGCTAATTATTGAATATTTCAACTCATATATGTTTATTTTGAACAAGTGGCTATTTTTAACACTTCACATTTCAACGATTTATGCATACAATAAAAATGTGATTTTTATTGTAAAACAATTCATTTCAAAACACTATTTTTCTATATAGTTCTTGTTGGTGATAAAAATGAGGTTTTTATCATAAAACAATTTCTTTTAAAACGAGATTATTTTACACAGTTCATATAGTCGATAAAAGGTGATTTTTATTATCAAACAATTTATTTCAAAATATGAATACCATTCAACACATGAATTTCTAATCAACGAATGAATATCAATTCAACACATGAAGGTTTTCTATAGTTTCTATATATAGATAAAAATGTGACTTTTATTATCAAACAATTTATTTCAAAATATGAATACCATTCAACACATGAATTTCTAATCAACGAATGAATATCAATTCAACACATGAATGTTTTCTATAGTTTTTATGTATAGATAAAAATGTGATTTTTATTATCAAACAATTTATTTCAAAATATGAATACCATTCAACACATAAATTTCTAATCAACGAATGAATATTAATTCAACACATGAATGTTTTCTATAGTTTTTATGTATAGATAAAAGGTGATTTTTACATTTTAAAACGCGAATACCATTCAACACATGAATTTCTAATCAACGAATGAATATGAATTCAACACATGAATTTTCTATTCAATGAATAAATATAGTTTAAGCATATGAAAATAATTCAAACACACGAATATTATTCAAAATTTCGGCAGCATAACGGCAGGGTAGTTAAAACCGGGACCGTCCCTAGTACGGCTCCTCGCTCTACCTTAAAACCTCGCGGTTTTTGACAATGGGGATCATGCATCTAGTTCGCACGCAGGCGGCATGTATATATTTATTTCATTTCCACAAACTAATCCTATGTGGTTTCAACCAAATATTTCTCAACCACAAATGGGTATTTTTCAACCACAATCAACCAATATCAATCACAAACAATCCCAAACAATCATTCGCTATCAATCAATTTTCACAACAATTTCAACCAATAAATATCGTCCATGGTTTGTGGACGAGGGGCGTATATATATATATATATATATATATATATATTATATATAGCAATTCACTTTTATTTCAACACATATATATATATAGAAAAAGAAATTGAAGAGTGAGAAATTCTCACCAATAGCTATCCAATAACACGACTCTTCCTTTATAGAAATCTTCGCCAATCTCGCTTTTCGTCGCTTTCGTTGCCCGTATTCTCTACATATGTAAAAATCGAATTTTTGCTATGTTATTTAATATATAAAAATTGCATTTCAAAAATATAGATTCCGCCTTTTCAAAAATAAAGATTATATTTTTAATATTCCTATGATGTAAAAATTATATTTTTATTACTTTAAAAATATAAAAATCATATCTTACTTCTTCTACTTAATAAAAATTCCGTCTTTTCTATTTTAAAAATATGATCCTTTCTATTCTAAAAAATCTGATCTTTTCTTTTTAAAGTTCTAATCTTTTTCTATTTAAAATTTAAACCTTTTCATCAAAATCAGTTTTATCCTTTATAAAAAATCAGTTTTATCCTTTATAAAAAATCAGTTTTATCCTTTATAAAAAATCAGTTTTATCCTTTATAAAAAATCAGTTTTATCCTTATTAAAAAATCAGTTTTATCCTTTATAAAAAATCAGTTTTATCCTTTATAAAAAAATCAGTTTTATCCTTTATAAAAATCAGTTTTATCCTTTATAAAAATTAGTTTTATCCTTTATAAAAAATCAGTTTTATCCTTTATAAAAAATCAGTTTTATCCTTTATAAAAAATCAGTTTTAACCTAATTAAAAAAAATCAGTTTTAACCTAATTAAAAAAAAATCAGTTTTAACCTAATTAAAAAAAATCAGTTTTAAAATAAAATAAAATAAAATAAAGTAAAAACAACTTACTTCAACTGCGAAGAAGGGGGTTTTGCTTCGCGTTCACGGATCGAGGAAGGGGGGGTTTTCGCTGGTGGTGGCGGGGCTTGTGGAGGAGGGCGGTTTCCGTCTTAAAGGGCGTAGGGGGTATCGGGTTCAGAGGTAGGGCTTCACGATTTAGGGGGAGGGGGTCGCCGAGGTTGGTGGTCGACGGCGCCTGGGGGAGCGCGTCCGGCGGCGTGGAGGATGGGAGGGAGTTCGAGAGCAGTTCGGGTTTTTTTTCTTTTCTTCTTTTCGAGCCTGAACGAATTGAATGAGGGAGAGAGAGAAAGAAGAAAAAAAAGGGTGTGGGGGTTATTATATTATATATATTTAATTATTTAAATTATCAAAAAGGTTGACTTTTTTGTTTGACCTCGAAACGAGAGCCAACGACTGTCGTCCCTAGCGTTCTACCCCCATCCCGGACACAATAGGATATGTATCGTAAGCTGATTCGATTGTTTCGAATGGTTTCCGTTGAATTTTCATTTAAATCATTATATTGAATTTTAAACGTACATTTCAATTTACCGAGGTCACATACGGACTCGAAAAATTTCAGAAAAATATTTTCTAGCTTCGTATTGACGATACGGTCCTAACAAAACTAGTTTCGTCGAATTCTGAGACCGTTTGAAAAATGGCCAATTTCCAGTCGATTAAAATCAACAGAAACTGGTCAAACGCGTTTTCCTTTGCCACGCTCACATATTGATTCGAAAAATTATGAAATTTGAAACCTAGCAATAACTTCACATCCCGGACCCAACAAAAGTGGTTTCGTCGAAATCCGAGGTCGTTTGCAAAATGTCCATTTTTAAGGGCCTGAATTCCATAGCGACTATTCAGAATTTTCAACTGGACATATCTTTTGATTCCCGCTATCAAATTTCGATTGGTCGGATTCGTTAGAAAGATATCATCAAATAGATCCTAATGTTTTTGGTTTCACTAAAATCCGGATTGTTTTGCACCCGATACAGTCCGACAAAGTTTGAATTCAATTTTTGAAACTGCCACGCCATTTCAGGCCTTGTTTATAATTATAATTAATTATATTCGTTTTCAATTGTCGATTCAAACTCAGTTTTCATCTCCATTATTTAAAATATTTATTTTAAATATTTAAAATCTATTATTTTAGCCAATTTAAAATTTTTAAATTAGTTCAGATTTTCTGGGTCGTTACATACTTCCTGCCACATTCACCTATTGTTTCCACTCACACACCACTATTGTCCTTCCCTTCATGACCTCAACCCAAATACACTTACCCCATACAGCTCACGCAACCCTCACAGACCGCCCTCATACTCTCATGCAGTGCTCCCATTCTCGTCAAACCCTTGCTGCGACTTTGAAGACCAGTACCCCCCCCCCTCGGTGCAAGCAAACTATTGTGTAACCTCTTCCCAAACTAATATATGACGCTCCCAGTATTATCACTACGCTATCACCATTATCTCCTCAGGTTCATGTCCATTTCAGCACTCCTCCCATCATAATTCCCTTACTAACTCCTTCATCCTCCACTCAATTATACCCACACAAAACTCCGCCTATGATCAGAGCTCCGCTTCCCAAGCTACCATCCCCTTGAGACCAGCTGACGCCACCTCCCTCCGTCCAATGGCCTGATTATTGGAAAACTTCTCAGCTACTAGAGAAACGAACAGAGCTCCTCCGTTCATCTCCCCTCCAACTCTGCTACTTCGAATCCACCAGCTTCCCATGTTTTATATTCTCTTCATTCTTTGTTGTTTTGGCTTTCCGTGAATGCTTTCTGTAAATGGATTGGAGAAGGAAAACCGGGGTATTTATAGCTCTTCAATTCCTTGATTGCCAAGGAATATAGGGAGCATAGACAGTAGCAAATTTCAAAGTAGGTTCACTATTTGATTAACTACAGTGTTTGTATGAAGCTTTACCTTGGGGATGAAGTATTTACAGTAGGGGTAGTGGAAATTAGAGTAGGTATCCTTGTAGAGTGATGCTTTGGTTTATCACGAAAATAGCTTTGGTTAGGGTAGGACAGGTAGTTCAGTGTAGCGTGTCCCCTTGCGCATGAAGTAATCGTAATTAGTAGTCTAATTTACTACCTTAGGATGATTGCTTTTAGTTCTTATGTACATGTTACAATCGAGAGAATGGCAACTTTCCTTTCCTTTGGATTTTGAAGCTTCTTGGTAGCATGCAGGGCCAAGAATATAGGGTATGGAGCTTTAATTACTTAGGGTATGCACGTTCTATATATTATTTTATATTTTCAAATTTTAGTGTATTGCATTACATAGGGTTTCGTTAATGTCTGAACAGCTATAGACATAAATATAAACACAATCATGTCCAGCAAGGTGCCACGATCCCAAATATATAATAATATCGGTAGGTTAACTCGTATTGTGAAATCCAAAATATGTTGTTGTAGGGTGCAAAACACTCCAAATAAAAATTTTCTTATTTAATTAATTAAAAATTACAGTAAAATTCTAAAAATTAAATTATCACTACGTCTCATAAGAATCTTGTCTAAACTCGAAACTGATATCTAGTTATATCAAATAAACCGTTACGGTCGATATATGATTTCATAGCGACTTTATGAAAATTTGATTTGGATATAATTCACAATTTATAATGTGAAATCTTGATTTTTCACTTCTATTAGAAAAATATAGTTAAACAGATTCAAACGTTTTTTGTTTCGAAGAAATCTGATTAATAACGGATCTTATACAATCAGTTGAAGTTCAGAACGTTAAATTACAAACTACCGCGATATTACGAGCTCGATTATATTTAATATATATTTTTATACATTCAACTTCGTTTTAATTAATATATAAATCCACTTATATTACGAATTCAATATTTAAACTGATTTAAATATTCAAATATAAACCGATAAAATGCAAGACGTAACAATTATTGAAAATATGTTTTTGTATTCTTTTTCCTTTGCTAAGATTTTTTTCCATACGGTTTTTCTTAGTAAAGTTTTAATGAGGCATTACATTGATCCTGAAGTTTCAAACTCTTAAGAAATATCATTTTAATACGGTATATACAATTTCAAGAGTTGCACTCTTTTCCTCGATCAAAGTTTTTCGCGTTGGGATTTCCTAATTGAGGTTTTTAATGAGGCAACAAACAATATCTATATCATCCGAATAGATATTTGCAAGTAATATACTATGAGGGGGAGCAATAATCTTTCAAAGGGGATAATTTCAAGCTACTATAAGAGCATTCAAGAATTTGATGACACATATTCAAGGAGGGGTATTACAGTTACCTTTCTGATCTACATAAAGCAAAATCACAAACTGGACATGTGTTACAAACAACAATGCAGTTATTTCATGGAGATCTACAAAGAAAACACTAGTAGTAACATCATCCAATCATTATGAAATACAAGCAATACATGAAGCAAGTCAAGAATGTGTTTGGTTAAGATAATTAATTGAATATATTCAAAGCACATGTCAACTTCCCTTAACTACAAAATGTTCAATTATTTATGAAGACAATGCAGCATGCGTAGCTCAGATTCAAGTAGGATATACCAGGGGTGATTGGACAAAACACATTTCTCCCAACTTCTTTTTCACACGTGAGCTCCAAAAAGGGACAGTAAGATAGAAGTGAGGCAAATCCATTCTCAAGAAAATCCAGTAGATCCATTCACGAAGGCACTTCCAAAATCAATGTTGCAGAAGATGATATACAAAATTGGTATGCGCCACTTGCGTCACCAAACTATTTGAATAATGCGTTACGAATTAGGGGAAGCATATATTATGCCGTAATGTACTCTTTTCCTTCACTAATATTTTTCCCGCTGGGTTTTTATTAGTAAGGTTTTTAACGAGGCATTATTTTGATCCAGATGTATCAATCCTCATTGGAACATTGTCAATATGTTACCTAGAGATGAAATAACAATTGTACTCTTTTCCTTATTTATGATTTTCCCATATGGTTTTTCATAAAAAGGTTTTTAATGAGGCAATTAATCTTAACATCTTTACATACGCATATTCAAGGGGGAATGTTGTAATATATATGAGTGAATATGCTTTTGTCATATTAGTTTAGTCCCACATTGTGGGATAAGTTTTACTTCAAGCCCCCTAGCCTTTATATTAGGAGCTCATGCAATGTAAATAGTGTACTAATTTTGGAATGAATAAAAGTATCTTCTTTCTCCTTCTCTAATGTCTTTTTAATTGTATATTGTTTACAACAGTGGCAGTATTAATTAACGGGCTAGGAACTGAAAGATAGCATATGTATATACACGCATAGATTTGAAATTTAAACGTAATAATGGTGTATAAAAGGCATAAGATAAATCAAAGGATGAAAAAGGGGCAAATAATCAGACATTTAAATAAAAACGTTAAGTACAGCAACTAATTTCGCACCTGGACCCAGATGGATCGACCCAAGTTGTGTCTGGGTCGACCTATGGGTCGACCTAGGGGTCAACCCAGGGCGGGTCCAGATCCGTTTTGTGACGTAGTTTTTCTTATGTGTGCGGTTTGGATTTTTATTAATTAAATCGGACAGTTTAGACTTTCTCGTATGCCTATAAATAAACTAGTAGGGCCTAGCCTAAATCTCATATTTTTTGAGATGCTGCCCAGGCTCTATCATTCTCTTTTCTCCCCAAATCTTTTCAGAAAATTAGAATATTGGTTTTAGGTGATTCTGATTCAAGATTCAAAGGTAAAAGAGTGTAAATCTACAAATAGATGTTCAGAATTCTGATCAACATAAGGTAAGTCCTTGAATTTTGTTTATATAGGTTTCTCTTCCTTTTTCCCTCTTCTTTTAGTATCAGATTTGTGAATCTATGTTTACTAAGATAATAGATTCAGTTAGGAAGGCTATGGAATAACAGATATGGATCCGATTCAAAGATTGGAAAGCTGTTAGGTGAATGGATTTAAATTATACCTTTTTAAATAGCGGTACATTTATCATTTACATTCCCCTTCATTCTTAACAAGTTAAATAAATGTGAATGATGATAAATGCTATATAATTCTTTTTTTAGTTATGTTAAGAATATTACTATTGTACAGATTTGTTATATGAACCTGTTAAAAATTGTTGTAATACTGAATTTGTGAGGTTTACAAATAAAATGGAATATGTTGTAGAAAATAGTGTTAAAGACAAACTGGATATTGTGAATCAAATTACGGTGAAATTGGGAAAAATTGTGAGATTAATTCTGTGTAGAACATGTTGAGTACCTTTCTGTTGTATAAAGAATATTTCCATTAGTCACCTGTCTAAATTAGGAATTACTGTAAACATTGTAATTATGGAGTTTATACTAAACATGAATATTTTCTCAAGAGAATTATTGTGTAAAAGAGTGTAAATAGAATTATATAAAATTTTACGAATAATGAAGAAGCCTTATTTGCATGTAAAATTTACATTAATTGAAATTGTAGAAAACTACACTGAGACATGAGGTTAAGTTGAACTTATGCCAGAAGCCAGCCTGGAACCGCCAGGCAAATCCAGCATCCACAAGTTGTCAACTTAATGTGAGAGGTCTAATGCATAAACATACGTATGCAACATGAAATAAATAAATATGTAAATGAAATTAATAGTAATTAATGGGAATAAAAGGTATTTGTGAAAATTAACAAGACAGTAAAAAGGTAAATGTTATATCAGTAAGAGTTTGGTTAAACGTTAAAGAACCAAGGAAAATGAGATGAACGGGGAATATAACCTATTGTAATTAATTAAATGAATAATAATGGAATATAATAGGTGTGCTTGTCCTAGGGACAAGTGAAATTATAACATAGGTTATAATAAATGGAAAGGAAACTTATTAATAAACATTAGTTTAGAGAACTAAGTTAATAAGTAAACAACACTAGGTTGTGGGAAGAATGAGGTAAACTTATGGAGTGAAATAAAATATATTTAATTATAAATTAAGTAATACGTTAAATGGAAACCTGCAAGTTGTGATTGGATTTACTTAATGACACATCAAGTAGAACATTTTATTGTAACTTGAAATTAGACGATGAATGATAGGGTAGTAATGTAAGAAGAATGCAGATTACAAGCCTTAAATTACAATCTAAAAATAACATGTTATGGCCTTATTGATGAACTTAAATGGGTTAAGTTATATTACTGAATTAATAAGTTAGAGAGGTTCATTCCTTCGAGATATAAGGGACCTAGATAAAACTTGGTAACTTGAACAGAAAGATAAGACGTGAATAATCAAGTCAATTGGTAATCTTAAAATATATGGCAAGCACGCGATTAAAAGATTAGACATAGGGTCTAATTATATGTTAGCGTGATGCACTTGGTCCAGTCCGCATGTACGAAGGTAAAGAACCCAAACGGGCAGATCATCGAGTTGTCTGGAGCCACGAGAGGAGCACATCCATCTGATTCTTCTATTTGATATTTAGCTTGATGGCTCTGCGGGACTGGAAGGAAGCACGCAGCTTCCGAGGGACGTGTTAGGGTACTCTTTGGTGGTCCTCTAATGTGATGCATGCTCAGGCTGTACTCGAAGGGGTTGGGTCTGCACATTACCACCCGTTGAGTATACCTTGACTTCAACGATAATTTGCAGTCATAAGGCTGTGGTTGTATGACACTCGGGTGATTCAATGATTTGCCTAAAAATTGATTGGTCAGGACAAAATAAAAGATAGTAATCACCGGGCACCCGTCATCAGCAATCAGTGTGATGCAGAAAGATATAGCTAAACCAAGAGACCATCGTTCTTTTACTATCGAGACGTTGATTGCGGGACACACCAAATTGAATGATAGATTGTTTGCTAGGGGAACGTCACTTAGCTCTTGATGAAGTCTTTCACTAGTTGAGGGAGGGGTCAAGGTGGGACCATAGCCAACGTAAAAATGTATGCCATAGTTTAGATATTTGTACTTTATGCCTCTTTAGCAGATCTATACAAATATGGAAAAAGTCTCCCAACCGAGTTCCGTGCATCTAGATGAAGCCCTATTATGGGACTCGAGGTATAGTAGACAGTATGTACATGTGAGGATCTGGATCCATGCACGCCGCACCGGGTGGTGTATCGTAGACGTTAGGGCAATATTCCGTGTGTAGACTTGATTCGACCGAGGAGATTGGATATGGCCGTCCGTACGCTTACATAGCATAGCGATGGTGGTTCTATGTGGAACGTGACGTAGTTATATGGAGATCCGTATGTCACTCCAGTGTAGGATGAGAGTTGCTTACGCTTCTGTGGCGTGGCGGTAGAGACTGTGCGAAATGGGTTCCATAGGAAGTACCTTGGTATTGGGGGTAGCTACATATATTATATTAGGTTAATCTACTGAGAGGTAGATGGGTACGACGTGCGTGTGAAGCCTTAAGAGCTATTAACCCAAAATAACATAATAAACATGAAAATGTAACTAAATGGTATATGTAGGCTTATTCCAGAATGTGTAATTTATGTACAGTCACTGGAACTTATGTTCTGCCCCTTCCTCATAACATACTCACAGGTTAGGATTGTGGCAGCAATATAATCTTTAGATACTGGTTAGGCAATATTATTTCTTTGGTAACGCTATATTTGATTATATTATATTTTATCCATTTCACTATGAGATGTTTTCTGAGCACTGATGTATTTTATATCTCTGTCTTTTCTGTGGGATACCAGACAAGCCAATTCGAGTTTCAGAAGATCAGAATTTTGGAAAAAAATCCAGTCTGTCGAAATTCGGGTTGTTACACCAACATTTAATGCAAATATCATATTTAAACCATATATACATTCAGTTCTGTGACAACGTTAAAGATATGTACCATTTGGTGCATTAAGCATACTGAAGGGAGTTCGAAATCAGGGCAATTTAAGCAATATGACGCAATCCTTGTATGCATTAGCAAGTTTGTACTCTGTTGTGCATAAACCTAACTCACTTAACTGTTATTCAAACATACTTAAAAACAAATAAAAGTTCACATAAGATGATGCAAGAATGTATAGTACTATAAAGTAAAAATCACAATAGAATAAAAATATTGCCTTCACATATTGTTTACTTTGTGAATATTTTATTCAATGGAACTTCGTTGAAGCTTATAAATGCCAACCTACAAAGTCATAAATATGAATTAATACTACATGTACAATATAAGTTATTCAATTTTTATATATTGCAAACATAAACCTAAGAAGAAAAAGGAAAGAAAGCTTAATAAACCACACTCATTCTAAATAGGCAAGCACATAGTTTGGACAAAAGTCTTAGTTGGTGTTAAAGCACTTTAATAGTTAACCACGATTTATATTTTAAAAATAAAAAGAAACTAGAATTTCTTTCTTGGACAGCACCGGAACTGGGTAGCTTGAGACCCTAGGCAAAATAAGCTAATTTGGTAGCATGATGAAAGAAAACGGTACAGGTAAATTAGATAACAACAAAAAATTTCATCCTAGGAATTGACTCTGCATCTCAGGATAAGAAGCTAAAAATGTAACCATTCTAATGCATCATTCTTTAGTAACTGGAAAAAAACAGTCAATACATATAAAATATTGGATGTTTGAGGACCCTTACAATTTTAAGGCCCAAGGTGGCGGCCTAGTTGGTGGCATTTGCCTAGGGTCGGACCTGTTCTGGATTGATACATGTATCGTCTTTTAAATATTCCTTCTCTCTTAACCTAAAAGTATAAGCTTATATATTCTAAAGCGAAATGAAATAAAAGCACCAGGACTTATTCTAATTATAACGTTGGATGAAATATCAGTCCGCACAAAAACATATTAGTCTACTACATGCTGGTATGTTTGAACAAATCCCCTGCATATTCAATAACTCCACTATTTTAGTTAGTAAAACTCAATAATCTCCACAATTTAATAGAGAGCATCAATATATATGCCCAACACCAAGTTATAATCGATAAGAGACTAAAACATTAATTCTCAGTTTTAAAATCAATGGTTACTTTTATATATAGAAACCAACATCCAAAAATGGAAGTTAATAACAAGTGCTAACATACAATCTTAACTTATAATTGAGAATGAGTAACAATCAAAGATTATGCCATGCTATTTTTTTGGGTGTTTGTGGCTAATGTTCTTATGTCACTGCTATTGTGGCTTCACACAAAAAGTTGTCATCTAAGTTTCTTACTCTAGAAAAGGAAAGGTAACAAAAGTATCCACAAACAAATTCATAGTTCAAGAAAACAATTTGTTATGTTTCTAATACCTCATCCTTTGGTTTATCAGTTGTTACACAGGTGGGACTTATCCTGCTTCTGCAACTACAGGTCTCTTATTATATGTTAGTTCACAACATTTCACTATGCCAATAATCAGTGGAGGAGATGTACAAACTGCAAACATCATTAATATATAATCTCATAAAATTTATGCCGAAATGGAGAAGCTACAGGAAATAATATATAAATAGTAGAACAAACCAAAATTCAACTTTTGTCAATACAATTGAACTGTTAAAATCAAATATCGATGTCTAAAATTTTAGCAACTAAAATCTCATAATTTTATAAGTTACCTAGAAAATCACAAAATCTGTAGTCCTATCTTCCATTAGCCACTACCAACCACTTGCAGGGGATATATATAATTGGAAATTTAATTAATCCATTCCTAGAAACTAAGTCTTCATTTCCAAAAACTATGCAAATGAAAATTTATTTACAAAAAAATTATAAAGATAGTCACTTCCATAAGTGTTGTTGACATGTCTGGAGTAGAAAAATTTGCAGGCTTCATAATTTCAGATTTTTTTTTCCTCGGCTAATTCAATCTCACACTAATCTAGAATAATAGATATGCTAGTCACTTCACAGATCGAAATCCCTCCTTTTGTTATTCTCTGTTACTAGTACAATTGAGCATGAGGCAAGGTTGCATCTCCATCTAACCTAGATCTTTTCTTCACGGTAGTATATTTAGGCTACCATTACCGTCTTTCGCCTCAGATTCCAACTGCAAGAAATTGAGAAAACAGCTTCTATAATTTGCAAACCATCACAGAAAACATATCTGTAAATGCAGGGAGACATGGTATGAAACACTAAACTGGTCCATGAACTAAAGCTGAAAGATAAAATAGCCCTATATGTTGAAAATCGTAACTTCACAATAATGATATATAACTAAGGAATAAAATTGATAATGGAGTATGTCAACTGGAAGATGAAGAAGAGTTGTTCTATTATTTATATAGTGCATGAAATCATAGAGACGTGATTACATCCTATATGCCTTTCCAAATTACGTAAATATCCTTATATAGTTATTTAGAGAATTTTAGAATGAATGATATTTTAGAGAAATACAGAAAGGCCACGGTATATAAGTTAGCCAAAATATATATATTTGTTGATCAGTCACTGAAATAAGAAACACGTAAGACCAAATTGAAAACACATTGTGACATTGTAGCTTAGCATTACTTTTTCATTATATGAATGAAATTATGTATAGTGCGCGCTGATTTAATGGATTAAATGATCCCTCAAATGCCCATTCTCTCGTTACTAATCTATTGTATTAAATTATTCCTAAAACATCCACTTTCATTTAATATGTACACCATCAACAAATTAAACATCAAACAATCATTTTGAAATAATAATAATAATAACATAGCATGTATATACATACCAAAAATTTAGCTATTCATTCTAGTACGTCAATCACCCGAAATGCTTATTATCTTTAGAGTTAACAACCAATTCTTTAATAGCAACACTTATAGCATACTATTAATTCATTCAAGCATCAGGTAGCCATCACCACACCACGATTAAGACAATATTTTTTCCTATCTAACAAGCAAAAATAAATAAGTGTGGAAATCATTTTAATGGAATTACTGAAATTTATTCATAAATTCATTAAAACTTAATTTATTAAAATATAAAAAGTGGATGAAACATTAAAAATAGACTTTTCACCTGGTTATTAGTAACTGCCACCATAAATCATATTTATGCATAATGGATCACCATAATCAAAGGCTACCATACATTTTAGAATGCTAATTAGGATTAGAAAATTAAATAAAGGCAATTAGTTTATGACATAGTAAATCAAAAGTTTTTCCCTTTTCTAAAATTCAAATGAAAAAAAATATCATTACCTGGCATAACCCAAGGAATCATAGATTTACAATTTAATTTGTTCAACCAAAAGTTGAAAAATAAAAAGTTATACTAAGGGAAATTAATGTAATTTTCTAAAATTATTTCAGGAAACTTATATTGACCAAATCCAGTAAACGATGGAAATTTGTATTAGATTTTGATCGAAATCTAAAAGTATGAAGTAATACACAAATATATTGCAACATTGCCAATTATTAAAGTATTGTTTATTCAAATAAGTTCCATTCGAATTCAGTATAGAATTATTCAACCATGTAGAGAAGACCAACTAAAGCATTATTAAAATGGAAAATTTGTTGATGTATATTATTATGCTAATAAATTTGAAAGAACAATACATTTTCGACTATAACTTTGCCATAATAACAAGAAATTTGCGCAGTTAATCTATATGTAATACGAAGTCGAACATAATTCAACATTTTTGTGCTTTAAAGGGAGGGAGGCGGGTGAGATGAGACATCATAAGACAATTAAAAAAGTATAACTTAAAATTAGGCTTATGAATATTCAGACAAACTTAAATATTCATTTTTCAAAGGCAAGATATATTGGATATCCTAAATAAAATAGTTAATGGATGCACATTATAGGACCTACCATTCAAATACTTCATTCTTGAAAAATTATCAAGGCAATGTCCAAATGATAACAAAAATATGATAACTTTGTTAGAGGATTACAAAAAATAGAAATTTTGACTCCATACATACACACACACACACACACATATATATATATATATAACTTTTATTATTTATCAATTATGAACTATATGTAAATGACTAAAGGTAAATCTAATAGTCCGCAGAAATAGCCTAGCGATTAATGTAACGAACCATATTTTTAGCCATATAATTAATTTATTTAATTATTTAAATAGTTATTTAGAGATTTAAATAGTCATTTAATTAAATAATATTGATTATTTAACTAATATAAATAATAGAATAATATAATTATCTCTGAAATAGTCGGAAACAGTGGAATTCGCAATATCGTGTGAATTTGATTATTTAAAATACATAATTCATTTTAGAATTGAAGTATATTAACGAAATCATTTATAAACATCAGTTGAATATATAATTTATATTATAAGTATAATTGAGATGACCCCAAAACCCCGTCCGACGGTGGCAAGGGTAATCTTTGGAATATAACACGTAAACAGAAACAGCAGGAGAGAAATAAATAAATAAATACACCAGATAATGTACAAATAATACACTGGATAAACATAATCATCAGAGTTACGCAGTATACATGATCATACTTAGTACAAAATACAGTTCAGCTATACATAAATGTCTACAGTGGAAAACAAACATAATATGTACAATAGGAGCTGAACAACATAAAAAGAGATAAATTGTAGAATCCGTCTTCAGCTCCAGCTATCCAGAAAGAGCATGCTAAAACCTGAATACAAGGCTGCCCATGTAAAAAAAAGGGCACCCGAGTTTGCAAGTGAATCAAACTACGAGTCAGTCGTGGGACTAGTATGAGAAATCTACTTAACATATTTTATAATATGGACAATCACATGACCAGGCCACTTTCACGGAACAGGTTTACTCCATTGGATTGCCAGTGCTTTAAAACAAGTAAACCTTTTAAACATCGCAATGCTTTTTATAAAAATGAAGCCATTATAAGACTCAGTTCCCATCACACAATGCAACGCAAACCGGAGGATAGAGTTTTAGCATATAATGGCCAAAATATGCTTGATACGAATAAAACAAAAGCATCTGATATTATTACTAGTGTTTATGTGTTTCAAAAACAATTTCAATCACAACTATCAATCATAGACAGCATGGGTACCATATATCAAGTCGCCATATATATGTATACAATCAAAACCGCACGATGTCACATTTGGAAATTGGATTTCCATCATGAACAAAGGCAAAAGATAGTTCTTATCGAAATCGAGACTGCCTAGCCCGAGTCTCAGGCAAGTACTCAGTCAAGCCTTTGGATCGTCAGGGACGGTCCACCGATGTGGATTAAAATGCCTGAACACAGCATCTCCCCGCCCATTGGGGCGTAAATGAGTCCTATGACTCCATCGGCTCCACATAGTCACCGATATATCCGAAGCGCCTCGCAACAGCAACAACCACACAGGTGAAAATAATATAAATGTCAGGGTTGGTAGGTTACTGACACCACCCTAGCTAGAAGGAAACGCATGTCCTCCCTGAGGTCCTCTCTCGTTTCTGGCTCATGCCGGGGTGTGAGGCTCGCGAATCAACATTATACACAAAGATGTGCCACGCAAGCGGTGCTTTGATCATCAAACATAAGAATTTGCTTTTCAATAGAAGCCTTGATCATCTGCCACTTAGGCATGCCACATAAGGAATTCACCCCATGCGACTGATTTTTATTGATATATAACCTCCGGGCTCGTACTTCTCAGAGAAGGGCGTTAAGCAAGAGAATAAATTCTCCGCTGCGAAACGGATATACATTTAATAGAGATCAATCAGCATAGAACAAAATCCAATGTCAGACACACAGTCCATTTACAAGTTCTTTCTGGGTCTTAATGAAACCGGAGGCACCATATACCTTGCATACCCATTGATCTCCAAGTACGTCTGGACGATCACCACTTATTATCTATATTTCGGGATGCCTCCCAATCAAGACATCAGTTATCATCCAACTGAGGTGAAGATCTCCGGTCTTCAACCACCGTCTTTATCATCGACTTCTTATCGCCGATCAATTATTTGAAATGAGATTTAACTCGGCCTTTTCAAATAATTCACGTATATTTAGAATTTAAGTCAATTCATTTCAATGGTTAAATTATCCGAGATCAATAATTCTGTTCTTAGTTGTAATTTTCACGCCAAACATATTCAAAAATCAAATATTAAATAACCCGGGTAAATTCGGTTTATTTGCATACCATATCGTTTATAGTATTTTATAACGATTTATCGCTAATTTTATTCGCTTAAAAATAGCCAATTCATTCAAACGGCGCTTCAGGCCATAACGCAGCCGTGACGCTGTTTTTCTTCAGATTTGATTTACACATATCTGAAAATCTAACCATTGGATCTTCAAAAATTTTATATAATTAGAAAGATCTTTTCAAAACGAATCCAAGGTTTCAGTTTCGGGAAAATCCGATGGTCGGATCTCCCGGTACAATCGTTTGAAGTTTCGATTTCAAAATATAAACTACCACGTCGTTATTCGATTTAATTTAATTATAATTATATATATATAATCGATTCTGGCGTTGTTTTTCTTTAGATTTGAATTAATCATTCCATACAATCCAACCGTTGGATCTTCACAAAGTTGGTGCTGCTGAAAAGATATTTCCAAAGCGAACCCAACGGTTTCGGTTTCGGGAAAATCCGATGGTCGGATCTCCCGCACTAATCTTTTGAAATCACGGTTTCAAAACACGAACTGCTGCGTCGTTATTCGATTTGTTTCAATTATATTTATATATATATATATAAATATAATTCATTTTTCGATTTGAAAACCATATTCATTTCACACATTTGATAAAAATGATATTTTTATCCACCAGCTATTTATTTCAACACATGAATTTTATTTCAACACATGAATTTTTATTCAACACATGAATTTTATTTCAACACATTAATTTTTATTCAACACATGAATTTTATTTCAACCCATGAATTTTGTTTCAACACATGAATTTTATTTCAACACATGGATTTTTATTTTTAACAGTTCATATGTATCATAAAAATGTGAATTTTATTGTAAAACAATTTATTTCAAAGTACTATTATTTTATACAGTTTATATATATCGTAAAAATGTTATTTCATCTTTCAAAGAATTTATTCAATACACGAACTCCATTCAACACATGAATTTATTTCAACACATGAACTTCTATTCAACACATGAATTTCTATTCAACACATGAATTTCATTTCAACACATGAATTTTATTTCAACACATGAATTTTATTTCAACGCATGAATTTTATTTCCAACACATGAATTTTATTTTCAACACATGAATTTATATTCAACACATGAATTTTATTTCAACACATGAATTTAAATCAAACACAGAAATATTTTAGAAAATTTCGATAGCAAAACGGCATGGTAGTTAAAACTGGCTCCGTTTCTAGTACAGCTCCTCGCTCTACCTTAAAGCCTCGCAGCTTTTGACTATTGGGATTTTCAATATCTACTTCGTGCGTAGACGAATTTTCCCATATACTTATCCTATTAGGATTTCAACCATAATCAATCATTTCAAATCAACCATTCATGATATTCACCAAATTTTCACATCGACCAATAATCCAAACAGTATCACAACCAATATATATCGTCCATGGTCTGTGGACGAGGGGAGTGTGTGTATATATATATATATATATAGACATAGATATACATATATAACTATATTTCGATTTCATTCAATATCATTTCAATTTATTTCAACGCATATATAACTTTTACATCGAACATACAACTTATACAACGCTTATACATGAGGTGTACAATGCTTATATAACTCATACTTTGACTATATAATTTATACATCGTTGTTTTCCATTTCTTTTATAGTTCATAAATCTCACATTGTGTTCCACACCACCAAAAATTGCAGAAGGCTCAGAAAAATATCCGGTCTCTTCTAAAATGTAGAAGACGTCCTCACGAGTCCATTGTCTCTTGTTTCACTGAATTTCGACCACAAATGAAAAAGATACGATTTTTAGAAGTTAATCGAATTTCGCGATGGTTTAAAGGTGTTGAAACAGTTCAAAATAGAAAAAACCCGTATACCTCCTTGAAGCTTCAAAATTAGGGTTCGATTTTTCGAACGAACCGCTGCACGATAGCAAAATTCGTCAGCACCACCTAAAAGAGCTACGAGCGGCGCGCAAAACGAGGGGTGCCACCATGAACTCGGTGGACCTGGGTGAGCAGGGCGGCGGTCCAAAGTCCTGGACTTTGGGGACTCGATTCTCGTAGCAGGGTCGACGAGGGAGGGTGCAATAACTATGGGTTTAAAGCTCTCCTCGAGCTCTACAAATAACTCCAAAGAAGCATATGGTTTTGATGTGTCGATTGAGAGGAAAGGAGGAGAGAATGTTGGAAGCGGTTTCCGCCTTGCGTCAATATACGGGGAGAGAGAATGTCCGGTGAGTCAATTTATGATTGGCCAGAATTTTTTTATATTTATATATTTTTAAAATTTCAAAAATACCCTCTTCACATACTAGCCCCAATCCAAACCAAACAACTGTCGCCCCTAGCGAAATACCCCCATTCTGAACACAATGGGATATGTTTCGTGGGCCTATTCGACTGTATTAGTCAGTTACTTTTCAAATAAAAATATAAAACATTCAATCTTCGATTTGAACGTACTTTTCAATTTGCCGGGGCCACATACTGATCCCAAAAATAAACCTTGCTATGTTTTGACGATACGGTCCCAACAAAACTATTTTCGTCGAATTCTGAGACCGTTTGAAAAATGGCCATTTTCTGGTCGATCCAATTTAACAGAAATCGACCAAGCACATTTTCCTTTGCCACGCTCACATACTAACCTCAAAAATTATGAAATTTCAGACCTAGCAATTATTTGACATCCGGGATCCAACAAAAGTAGTTTCAACGAATTCTGAGGTCGTTTGCGAAATGTCTATTTTCAAGGGCTATATAAACTCTATAGCGACCTTTCTGAAAATTCATTTGGCCATAACTTTTGATTCCCTCTATGAAACTTCGATTTTTCTGATTCGTTAGAAAGATATTCACTAACAGATTTAAATATTTTTTGTTTCACTAAAATCCGTTTTAATTTGCACCCGGTACAGTCAGTCAAAGTTCGAATTCAAATTTTGAAACTGTCGCGCCATCTCAGGCCTTGTTTATAATTAAAAATAGTTATATTTATTTTCAAATGTCAATTTAAACATACTTTTCGTCGTTATTATTTAAAATAATTTATTTTAAATATCTAAAATCCTCTAAAATAGCCAAATTAAAAATTTTAAATTGGCTCAGATTTTCCAGGTTGTTACAATCGCCCCCACTTAAAACTTTTCGTCCTCGAAAAGGAACGAAGTCAAAAGTTGTTTAATTAACCAACTCAACTTTCTTTCTGGCTTTCATTCTCCAACTTTTTAGTTTCTAAGAATTTTCAAAATTTTAAAAAATTTGGCTAACACCCTAAATTTTCGAAAATTTTCGCCATAACCTCCTTTGTACGGGGAGGGGATTGGAAATTTATTGGGCCGTATTAGGTAGCCAATAAATCCTAATAAGCATGCACATATTTATGGTGATATATTCTAGTGTCCACAAGGGAGTGTGTATAGATCATAACTCCAGAGAATAAATTCTCATCACCTTATAAATGGTTTTTTGTGCCTTAATGACCAGAGAGACGTGTTTATTGTCATCTCCAGACCCGTGTGGGTTTTTTTTAATCTTGCAATTTACCGTAACATTTTATATAGTTCATATCAGTCATCAATTCAACCTGTAATATATAGTCATCGACATACAAGCCTCTCGCTCGTATGGTAAATCTTCAACCTCGTCACACAAGCCCCAAATTCTTATGTTGTATATGAGGAAGTATGCCTATCTTCAAGAAGTATGCCATGTAGTGTAGTTCAAAATTAATTGTTACTATCCTATGGCGACATTTATTATTACACATAGAACAACTAGCACTCCGCATCCAATGGCATTCACAGGAGTTGATATAATAATAAAATTGCGCATCCAACTCATTAAGGTTTACCTATTATTCGGGCACGCAAATAAATTCTTTACTCAACAGCCAATCCATTTAACTGTTCAAACATACATATTGCACATGTATATATTTCTATCTATTTTTAAATCAGTTCAATACTTGATTTAATTTCATAAATTTACCATCATTCTCTGATTAAATTTACTATCATTCTAATAATTTAATTAATCAAATCCACAATCACACAACATAAGCAACCATCAATTTTTTTAACCTTTCAAAAATATACTAATTAATTCATATACTCTTTTAAAATAATCAGACTATATAATTAAAAAGTTTTCATCCATGCAAAGAAAACAACAACAAAGTAGAGAACAAAATGGTGATGCGAAGTATAGTAAATGCACCTTGCACTGGAGTCAATCAAAGATATCCACCCTGCACTTAGGATAGGCTTTCTTAATGCTCTCCTCTGTTTCCCAAGTACAATCTCATGGATCTCCACTCCATTGCACTTTGACTAAGTGAAACTTCTTCTTCCTGATCTATTTTGTTTCTTTGCCAATTATCTTTAGCGGCTCTCTTCTAGCTGCCAATTCTGGAGTAATTTCTATATCCCACTGTGCTGTTTCTTCCATGATCAAGTCTGGACCATGAACATGCTTTCGAAGTTGAGATACGTGAAATACATCATGCACTCCAGGCAACCAACCAGGCAATTGAACTCTATAAGCGAGAGTTTCAATCCGTTCAAGTATAGGGAATGGACCAATAAATTTGGGCGCCAACTTCCCAGTTTTGCCAAATCGAATTACTCCTCTCATTGGAGAAACCCGCAGATACACATAGTCACCAATAACAAATGCTAAATCCCTCCTTCTCGAGTCTTCATAGCTCTTCTGTCGGCTTTGAGCTGCTAGCAATTGTTTCTTAGTGAAATCGACTATATCCGCAGCTTCTCGAATCATATCTGGTCTCAGTACAAGCCTATTACCAGGTTCTACCCAACAAGCAGGAGATCGGCATGGTCTACCATACAATGCTTCGAATGGTGACATTGTCAGGCTCACTAGGTAGTTGTTGTTGTATGAGAACTCAGCCAAATGCAAATGGTCTTCCCATGATCCACCAAAATCAAGAACACAAGCCCGCAATAGATCTTCTAGAATACGACTCACCCTCTCAGTCTGACCATCGGTTTGAAGATGATAGGCGGTGCTTATATTCAGCTTCATTCCCAGTTTTACTTGAAATGCCTCCCAGAATTTACTAGTAAATATTGGATCTCTATCACTAACTATACTGATCGACACTCTATGTAGCTTAGCTATTTCCATGAAATATACCTGTGCCAGAATCTGAGCAGTTCTATTGGATCTGACCGATATAAAATTGGCGGTCTTTGTGAAGCGATCTACGATCACCCAAAAACTGTCATTTCCTTTCTTGGTTCTGGGTAAACCATCTGTGAAGTCCATGGAAATATGTTCCCACTTCTAACCTGGAATGTCCAGCGGTTGCAACAATCCGGCAAGTTTCTGTTGGTCGCTTTTGACTAGTTGGCAAGTAGAGAACCTGCTAACATATAAAGAAATGTCTCTCTTCATCGATCTCCACCAGAATGTACGCTTAATATCATTATACATTTTGCTCACTCCTGGGTGGATACTAAGCTTTGACTTGCAGCATTCATCCAGTACTTCCCTCCGGAGCTCAGAAGTGTTAGGAACACAAATTCGACCCTTTAGCCTTAGATACCCTTGGTTATCAATCTTGAAACTCAAAGGTCCGCCTTTCTGTATTCTTTCTCTGATCCTCTGAATGAAGTGATCGTCCTTCTGAAGAGCAGATAAGGTTCGCCTTTCTGTATTCTTTCTCTGATCCTCTGACTGAAGTGATCGTCCTTCTGAAGAGCAGATATTTTATCAATCAATGAAGTCGTAATAACAAAACTGACGATCATTACATTCTTTCTACTTAGTGCATCAGCCACAACATTGGCTTTCCCTGGAGTGTACAAAATCTCAAAATCGTATGCTGCAAGAAATTCTAGTCAACGTTGCTACCTCATATTCAAGTCTTTCTGGGTGAACAGATACTTTAGCGACTGATGATCTGTATACAGTTCGAATTTCTCACCCAAAAGATAGTGGCTCCAGCTTTTTAAAGAAAATATGATGGCTAACAACTTAAGATCATGAGTAACGTTATTTTTCTTATGCGATTTCAGCTGACGGCTAGCATAAGATATCACTTGACCTCTTTGCATTAATACTGCAACAAGGCCTTCTCTAGAGGAATCTGTCCAGACTTTCAAGTCTTGATTGCCATCGATAATTGTTAACACTGGAGCAGTTGTTAATCTTAATTTTAGCTTCTGAAAAGCCTCCTCACATTCGGGAGTCCACTTGAATCTTGCGTTCTTCTTTGTAAGCTTTTCTTCGAAAAATCTTTAACGAACTTCCGATAATAACTAGCCAACCCAAGAAAACTTTGGACTTCTATGGGAGTACTAGGCTGCATCCAATTTTGAATTGCGGTGATTTTACCGGGATCCACAGAAATTCCCTCTTTTGATACAACATGGCAAAGAAACTTGACTTCTTCTTGCCAGAATATACATTTGGAAAGTTTTGCCTTCAAGACATCCTATCTGAGAATTTCCAATACTTGTTCCAAATGTTTCGCGTGCTCGCTCTCTAACTTAGAGAAGATCAATATGTCATCAATGAAAACCAAACCAAATTTATTCAAGACATCGTGGAATACTCCATTCATTAAATCCACAAAATAGGCAGGAGCGTTACATAAGTCGAACGACATTACTAAACACTCATTTAACAAATCGGGACCTCTGAATGCTGTCGTAGGAACACACTCTTCGGCAATACGAAGCTGATGGAAGCCTGTAGCTAGGTCCATCCTTGAGCATACTTGTGCGCCATTCAATCAATCCAGCAAATCATCAATCCGCGGCAATGGATATTTGTTCATTAATGTCTGTTTATTCAAGTCACAATAATCTACACATAGTCGAAGAGTACTGTCTGACTTTGGGAAAAACACCACTGCTGCTCCCCAATCAGAGAAACTAGGCCAGATCAGACCCTTCCATACAAGCAGTCGAGTATGACTGTCTAATTTTCTTTCTCCTTTAGAGTCATTCTCCGAATAGCGTGCACTACTAGCCTTGCATTTGGAATTAAAGCGATCTTGAAATCAGTTTCTCTCTTCGGAGGTAAGCTAACAACTTCTTCGAACACATCGGCATAATATTTACGACAAGAATATCTTTTATGACGTCCGGAATATTCTCTGTGACTACAGGGATATTTTCTATTTGAGCAGGAGAAACATCAAGAGCTGACCAAAAGTCTTTTCTATCTGAATTCAGACCTTCACATGGTATGGTTATATAATCCCCTGATTTAATCTTTGCCTTAACCACTCTCTCGGCACATTTAACCTCAGCTTCATATTTGGTTAACCAATCCGATCCCAAAATAAGATCGAATTCGGTAAAATTCATGATGATCGAGATGGTAGGAAACCGATATCTAGAAAAAGAGACAAGCACCCCACAAACCCAACTAAGATCGAGGGAACCCCCGACCAGATTATGGACAGTGATGGGTTCTTTGAGCCTTTTCAAATTCAAATTCAACTTCTTAACCGCATTCTTGGCAATAAAGCTTCATGACGCGCCTGTATCAAATAGTACTTTAACTAGAATGTTTTTGATAGTTAGCGTGCCTTCCAAAACATCAGACCTTCCCTAACTAGCTGAGGGTGTTGAAGTTTATGCCACTTCGTTCACATGTACTGCTTCCGATTTCTTTGAGAGTTGGCACTCCCTTGCAATGTGGCCTGCTCTGTGGCACCTATGGCATTTCCTTTCATCATGTGGATTCTTGGATTTAGATTCATCCTTCTTTCGTTTCTTCGAGGATTTACAATTCCTGGTCAAATGCCCTTGTTTCTTGCAGTTAGAGCATGTTGCCATCGTTATGGGTTCTTTCTCATATTTAACCCTTTTCTCTGGGCTCTGGGCTTCTTACTGGCCTCAGACATCGTACTGGCCTTTGGCTGCGTACTTGTCTCGGGGCTATCAGTTTCGAATTTCCTTTTGTTGCAAGGACTGACTTCCTCTTCGTCGACAAAAAGGCCTCGCTTATCTAGATCTTCATACTGATAAGCCATATATATCATTTCCGAAATAGGAAGCTTCACATGCCCCATTACACTACTTTGGTGCTTCCTTTGAAGCCCATTAATAAATCTCAAATTCTTCCTCTTCGGAATTTGAATTAGATGAGGGGCAAAATGAGAAAGTTCAATGAATTTCTTATGATATTCTGGAATACTCATATCCCCTCGTATCAGATAATAGAATTCATCACATAACCGCTCAGTTGCTTCTGGAGGAGTAAATCTTTCTATGAAAATCTCTTTAAATCTATCCCAGGTAATACTACCTTCTGGATTATCTTTAATAACCTTTTCCCACCAGATTAAAGCTTCATTTTTGAGAGCTCAAGATGCCACTAATCTTTTTTGATCAACTCTCAGCTGGAAACGTTCAAAAATTCTTTCAGTAGAACGCATCCAAGCTTGAGTCTGAATAATGGATTTATTGCCCTAGAATTGCACTTCACCCAGATTTCGAAATCTCTTAAATAGAGCCTCTAGATCTGGTTCTGTATTCCTTCTTCTATTTCTGACACTATTTTCTAGTACTTCTGCAAAAAGCAGACCAAGTGTCAGGTCAATAGAAAAGATATTATAAAGCATAGAAACATATGCTTGAATGTAAATGTGTCTATCGGGGTGTATTTCATTCTGCTATACTCATACTAGGATATTACTGATCCTATCTGTAATGAGTGATCTGTCTTAGAACAATACAGGTTCTATTTCTGACGAGTTCATCAATATGTTATATTCCAGAACTAAGCTTAACCAAAGCTCCGATACCACGATGAGACGATCCCAAAACCCCATCCGACGGTGGCAAGGGTAATCTTTGGAATATAACACATAAACAGAAACAGCAGGATAGAAATAAATAAATACACCAGATAATGTATAAATAATGCACTGGATAAACATAATAATCAGAGTTACTTAGTATACAGGATCATACTTAGTACAAAATACAGTTCAGCTATACATAAATGTCTACAGCGGAAAAGAAACATAATATGCACAATAGGAGCTGAACAACGTAAAATGAGATAAATGGTAGAATCCATCTTCAGCTCCAGCTATCCAGAAATAGCCTTCTAAAACCTAAATACAAGGCTGCCCGTGTAGAAAAAGAGGCACCTGAGTTTGCAAGTGAAACAAACTACGAGTCAGTCATGGGACTGGTATGAGAAATCTACTTAACATATTTTATAATATGGCCAATCACAGGACCACGCCACTTTCGCGAAATGGGTTTACTCCATTGGATTGCCGGTGCTTTAAACCAAGTAAACCTTTTAAACATCGCATTGCTTTTTATAAAAATGAAGCCATTATAAGACTCAGTTCGCATCACACAATGCAACGCGAACCGGAGGATAGAGTTTCACCTTATAATGGCAAAAATATGCTTGATACGAATAAAACAAAAGCATTTGGTATTATTACTAGTGTTTATATATTTCAAAAACAATTTCAATCATAACTCTCAATCATAGACAGCATGGGTACCATATGTCATGTCGCCATATATAGGTATACAATCAAAACTGCACGGTGTCGTATCTGGAAATTGGATTTCCGTCATGAACCAAGGCAAAAGATAGTCCTTACCGAATTCGAGATTGTCTAGACCGAGTCTCAGGCAAGTACTCAGTCAAGCCTTTGGATCATCAGGGCCGATCCACCGATGTGGATTAAAATGCCTGAACACTGCGTCTCCCCGCCCTTTGGGGCGTAAATTAGTCCTATGACTCCATTGGCTCCACATAGTCACCAATATATCCGAGGCGCCTCGCAACAGCAACAACCACACAGTTGAAAATAATATAAATGCCAAGGATGGTAGGTCACTGACACTACCCTAGCTAGAAGGAAACGCATGTCCTCCCTGAGGTTCTCTCCCATTTCTAGCTCATACCGGGATGTGAGGCTTGCGAATCAACATTATACACAAAGCTATGCCACACAGGCGGTGCTTTAATCATTAACCACAAGACTTTGCTTTTCAACAGAAGCCTTAATCATCTGCCACATAGGCATGCCACACAGGAAATTCACACCATGCGACTGATTTCTATCGATATATAACCTCTGAGCTCGTATGTCTCAAAGAAGGGCGTTAAGCAAGAGAATAAATTCTCCTCCGCCAAACAGATATACATTTAATAGAGATCAATCAGCACAGAACAAAATCCAATGTCAGACACGGTCCATTTACAAGTTCGTTCTGGGTCTGAACGAAACCGGACGCACCATATACCTCGCATATCCATCGATCTCCAAGTACGCCTGGACGATCACCACTTATTATCTATATTTCGAGATGCCTCCTAATCAAGACATCAGTTATCATCCAACCGAGGTGAAGATCTCAGGTCTTCAACCGCCATCATCATCATCGACTTCTTATCGCCGATCAATTATTTGAAATATATTTAACTCGGCCTTTTCAAATAATTCACGTATATTTAGAATTTAAATCAATTCATTTCAATGGTTAAATTATTCGGCATCAATAATTCTGTTCTTAATTTTAATTTTCTCGCCAAACACATTCAACCATCAAATAACCAATAAACCGGGTAAATTCGGTTTATTTGCATACCATATCGTTTATAATATTTTATAACAATTTATCGCTATTTTTATTCACTTAAAAATAGCCAATTCATTCAAACAGCGCTTCAGGACATAACGCGGCTGTGGCGCTGTTTTTATTCAGATTTAATTTACATGTATCTGAAAATCTAACCATTGGATCTTCACAAATTTTATATCATTAGAAAGATCTTTTCAAAACTAATCCAACAGTTCCAGTTTCGGGAAAATCCTATGGTCGGATCTCCCGGTACAATCGTTTGAAGTTTCGATTTCAAAATATGAACTGCAGCGTCGTTATTCGATTTAATTTAATTATATATATATATATATATATATAATCGATTATGGCGCTGTTTTTCTTTAATTTTGAATTAAAAACATTCCAGACAATCCAATCGTTGGATCTACACAAAGTTGGTGCCCTTGGAAAGATATTTCCAAAGCGAACCCAACGATTTCGGTTTCGGGAAAATCTGATGGTCGGATCTCCCGCACTAATCGTTTGAAATCACGGTTTCAAAACACAAACTACAGCATCATTATTCGATTTATTTCAATTATATTTATATATATATATATATATAAATATGATTGATTTTTCGATTTCAAAACCCTATTCATTTCAAACATTCGATAAAAACAATATTTTTATCCAACAGCTATTTATTTCAACACATGAATTTTATTTCAACACATGAATTTTATTTCAACACATGAATTTCAATTCAACACATGAATTTTATTTCAACACATGAATTTTTATTCAACACATGAATTTTATTTCAACCCATAAATTTTGTTTCAACACATGAATTTTATTTCAACACATGGATTTTTATTTTTAATAGTTCATATATATCATAAAAATGTGATTTTTGTTGTGAAACAATTTATTTCAAAACACGATTATTTTATATAGTTTATATATATCGTAGAAATGTTATTTTCATCTTTCAAAGAATTTATTCAATACACGAACTCCATTCAACACATGAATTTATTTCAACACATGAATTTCTATTCAACACATGAATTTCAATTCAACACATGAATTTTATTTCAACACATTAATTTTATTTCAACACATGAATTTTATTTCCAACACATGAATTTCTATTCAACACATGAATTTAATTTCAACACATTAATTTAAATCAAACATAGAAATATTTCAGAAAATTTCGGCAGCATAACGGCAGGGTAATTAAAACCGGCACCGTCCCTAATACGGCTCCTCGCTCTACCTTAAAGCCTCGCAGCTTTTGACAATGGGGATTTTCAATGTCTAGTTCGTACGTAGACGAATTTTCCCATATACTAATCCTATTGGGATTTCAACCACAATCAATCATTTCAAATCCACCATTCATGATATTCACCAAATTTTCACATCGACCAATAATCCAAACAATATCACAACCAATATACTGTGGACGAGGGGAGTATATATATATACGTATATAACTATATTTCGATTTCATTTCAATTTATTTCAATGCATATATCATTTTTACAACGCATATATAAATTTTACATCGAACATACAACTTATACAATGCTTATACATGAGATGTACAACGCTTATATAAATCATACTTCGACTATATAACTTATACGTCGTTGTTTTCGATATCGTTTATAATTCATAAATCTCACATTGGGTTCCACTCCACCAAAAATTGTAGAAGGCTCAGAAAAATATCTGGTCTCTTCTAGAATGTAGATGACGTCAGTATGAGTCCATTGTCTCTGGTTTCACTGAATTTCGACCACAAACGAAAAAGATACGATTTTTAGAAGTTAATCGAATTTCGCAACAGTTTGAAGGTGTTGAAATAGTTAAAAATATAAAAAACCCGTACACCTCCTTGAAGATTCAAAACTAGGGTTCAATTTTTCGAACGAATCACTGCACGATAGCAAAATCTGTCAGCACCACCTGAAAGAGCTACGAGCGGCGCGCAAAACGAGGGGTGCCACCTCGAACTCGGTGGACTTGGGTGAGCACGGCGGCGGTCCAAAGTCCCAGACTTTGGGGACTCGATTCTCGCAGCAAGGTCGACGAGGGAGGGTGCAATAACTATGGATTTAAAGCTCTCCTCGAGCTCTACAAATAACTCCAAAGAAGCGTATGGTTTTGGTGCGTGGATCGATAGGAAAGAAGGAGAAACGGTTGGAAGCGTTTTCCACCTTGCATCGATATACGGAGAGAGAGAATGTCAGGTGTGTCAATTTATGATTGGCCTGAATTTTTTTATATTTATATATTTTTAAAATTTCAAAGATACCCCTCTTCACATACTAGCTCCAAACCCAACGGCTGTCGCCTCCAGCTAAATACCCCCATTCCGAACACAATGGGATATGTTTTGTAGGCCCATTCGACTGTTTCAATCAGTTTCTTTTCAAATTAAAATATAAAACATTCAATATTCGATTTGAACGTACTTTTCAATTTGCCGGGGCCACATACTGATCCCAAAAATTCCCAAAAAATAAACCTAGCGATATTTTGATGATACGGTCCCAACAAAACTAGTTTCGTCGAATTCTGAGACCATTTGAAAAATGGCCATTTTCCGGTCGATCCAATCTAACAGAAATCGACCAAACACATTTTCCTTTGCCATGCTCACATAATAACTTCAAAAATTATGGAATTTGAAACCTAGCAATAATTTGACATCCCGGATCCAACAAAAGTGGTTTCGTCGAATTCTGAGGTTGTTTGCAAAATGTCTATTTTCAAGGGCTATATAAACTCTATAGCGACCTTTCTGAAAATTCATTTGGCCATAACTTTTGATTCCCGCTATGAAACTTTGATTTTTCAAATTCGTTAGAAATATATTCACTAACAGATTTAAATATTTTTGGTTTCACAAAATTCCGTTTTAATTTGCACCCGGTACTGTCAGTCAAAGTTCGAATTCAAATTTTGAAACTATCGCGCCATCTCAGGCCTTGTTAATAATTAAAAATAATTATATTTATTTTCAAACGTCGATTCAAACATACTTTTCATCGTTATTATTTAAAATAATTTATTTTAAATATCTAAAATCTGCTAAAATAGCCAAATTAAAAATTTTAAATTGACTCTGATTTTTCGGGTTGTTACAATTTCCCCCACTTAAAACTTTTCATCCTCGAAAAGGAATGAAGTCAAAAGTTGTTTAATTAAACAACTCAACTTTCTTTCTGGCTTTCATTCTCCAACTTTTTAGTTTCTGAGAATTTTCAAATTCTTCAAAAATTTGGCTAACACCCTAAATTATAAAAAAAATCGTCATAACCTCCTTTGTACGGGGAGGGGTTTGGAAATTTATTCGGCCGTATTAGGTACCCAATAAATCATAGTAAGCATGCACATATTTATAGTGATATATTCGGGTGTCCATAGGGGAGCGTGTATAGATCATAACTCTAGAGAATAAATTCTCGTCACCCTATGAGACGACCCCAAACCCCGTACTGACGGCGGCAAGGGTAATCCATGGAATATAACACAGAAACAAATAATAGCAGAACAGAATTAAATAAATACACCAGATAATGAACAATAGAATATACTGGATAAAAGTAATCATCAGAGTACACAGTATACAGGATCTTACTTAGTAAAAATACAGTTCAGCTATACATAAATGTCTACAGCGGAAAACAAACAAAATATGTACAATAGGAGCTGAACAGCATAAAAAGAGATAAATGATAGAATCCATCTTCAGCTCCAGCTATCCAGAAAGAACCAGCTAAACCTGAATACAAGGCTGCCCGTGTAGAAAAAGGGGGCACCCGAGTTTGAAAGTGAAACAAAGTATGAGTCAGTCATGGGACTGGTATGAGAAATCTACTCAACACATTTAATATATGGCAAATCACAGGACCACACCACTTTCGTGGAACGAGTTTACTCCATTGGATCGCCAGTGCTTTAAAACAAATCATTCTTTTAAACAACGTAATGCTTTTTTATTAAAATGAAGCCGTTATAAGACTCAGTTTCCATCACACAATGCAACGCAAACCGGAGGATAGAGTTTTTACCTTATAACGGCCAAAATATGATTGATACGGATAAAACAAAGGCATTTGATATTATTGCTAGTGTTTATATGTTTTGAAAACAATTTCAAATCATAACTATCAATCATAGACGGCATGGGTACCATATATCATGTCGCCATATATATATATACAGTCAAAACCGCACGATATCGTATTTGGAAATTGGATATCCGTCATGAACCAAGGCAAAAGATAGTCCTTACCGAATTCGAGACTGCCTAGCCCGAGTCTCAGGAACAGTCGCAATTGCCCCTTGGATCGTCAGGGCCGGTCCACCGATGTGGATTATTATGCCTGAACAATATGTTTCCCCGCCCTTTGGGGCGTAAACGAGCCAACGAATGACTCCATCGGACCCGGATCGTCCGATCAAACCGAGGCGCCTCGCAACAGCAACAACCACATAGGTGAAAAGTATATAAATGTCCTGGATGGTAGGTCACTGACACCACCCTAGCTAGGAAGAAACGCATGCCCTCCCTGAGGTCCTGATCATTGCATCTTAGCATGCCACACCGGCAATTCATGCCATGCAACTGATGTCCACCGATATACAACCTCTGAGCTCGTGCGTTTCAGAGAAGGGCGTTAAGTAAAAGAATAAATTCTCTGCCGTCAAACAGATGTATATTTAATAGAGATCAATCAACACAGAATAAAATCCCATGCAGACACACAGTCCATTTACAAGTCCGTTCTGGGTCTGAACGAAACCGGAGGCACTAAATACCTCGCGAACCCATCGATCACCACGTACGTCTGGACGATCACCACTCATTATCCATATTTCGGGATGCCTCCCAATCAGGGCCTCGGTTACCATCCAAACGAGGTGAAGATCTCCGGTCTTCGACCATCGTCTTCATCATCGACTTTCAATCGTCGGTCAATTATTTGAAATGAGAATTAACTCGGCCTTTTCAAATAATTCACGTACATTTAGAATTTCAAATCAATTTATTTCAATGGTTAAATCATTCGACAACACCAATTTTGTTCTTTAATGTAATTTTCACACCAAACACATTCAACCATCAAATACTACATAAATCGAGCAAATTCAGTTTATTTCTATTCCATATCGTTTATGATATTTTATAAGGATTTATCGCTATTTTTATTTATTTTAAAATAGCCAATTTATTCAAAACGACGCTTCGGGCCATAACGCGGCCGTGGCGCTGTTTTTCTTCAGATTTGATTTACACATATCTGAAAATCTAACCGTTGGATCTTCACAAAATTTACATCATTAGAAAGGACTTTTCAAAACGAATCCAACGGTTCCAGTTTCGGGAAAATCCGACGGTCGGATCTCCCGGTACAATCGTTTGAAGTTTCGATTTCAAAATACGAACTACAGCGTCGTTATTCGATTAAATATAATTATATATATATATATATATATAATCGTTTCTGGCGCTGTTTTTCTTTAGATTTGAATTAAACATTCCAGACAATCCAACCGCTGGATTTTTATAAAGTTGGTGCCGTTGGAAAGATTTTTTCAAAGCGAACCCAACGGTTGCGATTTCAGGAAAATCTGATGGTCGGATCTCCTGGTACAATCGTTTGAAATCACAGTTTCAAAATGCGAACTGCACGGCCACGTTTCATTTTAATTTTATTTATATTTATATATTTATATAAATATAGTTCATTCAAAAATCCCTATATCGTTTTCACTTCAAATATTTCACTAACGCCTTTAAATTTTGGAAAATTTCGCCATAACCTCCTTTGTACGGGAGGGGCCGGGAAAATTCCCAAATAGCCACACGGGCGTCTCATGTCAAAAAGAAAAAGAAAAAACCAAGCGGCTAGCCAACAGGCTCATAAAATCATCACCCAAACAAAACAGTAAATGTGTACCTATTTGTCGGGCTCAAAATTTTATTCCCCTTCTCTAGCCCCTTTGCTATAACCTGTTCAATAAATATGCATGTACATATATATAGTTCTTACCACTTATCATGTAACGACCCGTATTCTACGCATCATGGGATCGTAGAATATTTATTTCTTTCACATACGAAGTCGTATGGTCATGTAACTTTGGGAGACGACTATTGGGGTCATTTCCCATGTTCATGATTTTTGTCGATTTTTAAATGACCGTTTTGCCCCTAGTTGGTACTGTTTTGGCCATAGCTTTTGACTAGAAAGGAATTTTGACCTAAAACCACTTCCATTGGATTCAAATGATGGTTTCTCTTTCCGTAGAGTGGTTACATTAACCAAACGGACTTACCGTTTGGGAGATATGGCTGAATTAAGGTTTAAAGGTTTATTTTCAGCTAATTGGGCTTAACCGGGTGATTAGCAGCTAGGCCCATTGGGGAATTTCGGGTTTGGGAGTATTTGAGGGCTGCTAGGGTTTAGAAAACGATTTTTAATTCATTTTCCAGCCGCCACAAACCTCCTTTGAGCTCTAGCCATGGCCTCCAGCTTCTAATTTCGTCCCAAATCGTCTCTAATCACTTTCTAATCAAGTTTTGGCCTAATCTACATCAAATCAAAGAAGATCTTCACCAAATTAGCAAGAGAGCTGCTGGAACACATAGGGATTGGATCCAAATCAGAGATTATTTCAGATCTAAAGTTTGTTTGTGGCTAAGGTGAGTGATTTGCATTGTTTTCACTAATTACGGCTAATTATGGTAATTAGCGAAGATTAGCGAAATTATGACTCAGAAAAATCTAGAAAAATTCCTAAAATTCTAAATCATCATTTTATGCCTCTGATATGAATTTGGGTTAATTTCGACTAATTTTACAAATCCCGGAATTTGGGGGATTAAGGGGTGCTTAGTGGAAATTAGCGAATTTATGCATGTTAAAAATCTGGAAAAATATTTATAATTTGCTAAATATTATTTTAGGCCACTGTTAGAAAATTTGGCTGATTTGGTCAAGTTTTGTTAATCCTATCATTAGTTTTGCTTAAAACATGCTTAAAGGAAAATATGGGGTTTTGGTCATGTTTGATCCATTTTAATATGTCATATTGTTGTTTTGGTGTTTTTGGTTGATTCCCTATGTTCCTATGATTGTATGATATGCTTTGTGGTTGATTAGAAGTGTTAGATTGGTCGAAAACGCCGTCGAGAGGCGAAAATAGCTTGCTGGAATGGTGCAGGTTCTTGACCGACTAGGTTTCGACCGACCGGGGGAAAACAGAACGACCGACCAGGTTCCAGACCGACCAGGAATGAAGGAGGTTTCGATCGACCAAGTCTGGAACGACCAAGGGAGTTTCGAACGACCATGTTTTGGACCGACCAGAGAAGCTTCGACCGATCAGGTTTTGGACCGACCAGAGGAGCTTCGACCGACCATGTTTTGGACCGACCAGAGGAGCTTCGAACGACCAGGATTGAGGCGATGAAACCGACCAGTATCGAGATGAGGGAAAAACCGACCAGGGTGTTTTAACCAACCAGGCGGAGAAACTCAGCAGGACCGATCCGAACCGGAAGCTGAAGGTTGACCGAGCTGAACTGATGACGTTTGACCGATCAGAAGCAAGTGAAGTGAAGAAGACCGATCTGGTGATGACCAATAACCCGAGATGCAAAGGTAGTCCAAATGGAAGTTAGAGCTCAGGATCCCGGAACCAGTTGGGAACCAATGAGGTCACTTCATGATTGGGCTTTGCTGCGAGACGTGTGCAAAGGGGTTGTCGGTATTCATAACTTTGGTTCACCACTGAGAGATGGATAGTGGGCTTGTAGTGATAGTTACACGGGATTGGATTCCGTCATGGCCCAAAGGATTAGAGGACCAAGGTAGTGGGTATCGTATGCTTTACGCACTGTGTGAGGGATGTGAGGATGATTGCTATGCTTGATTGTTTGACATCACTATGACATGCACACCCCCACCCCCGTTATCTTTACACCATTTGAAAGGGCACCTTAGTGTGTTGTACAGTATGTAGTGCTAACTCTTTGGTTGCAGGTCCAGGTTCAGGTATGATTGGATTATACCTGTTATTATTTTGTTTAGATGCTTATCGCTCATACCAGGCTTTATGTCTGACCCAGAGTTTTATGTCTCTTCTTATTACTCTGGGTGCTCACACGAGCAGACTAGAGACAGGTTATGGTTAGCTGGTGATGCGCGAGTAGCTGATTCGGAGGCGAGCAGGAGGCTTCCACGTATGATATATAGATATTCTCCATGTGTCGTTGGTGGTCACTACTTGGGCATTAGTAGTGTACCTCCTTTATCTTGCTTTTGCTTTGAGACAGTTTGAAAAGTTGTAATAATGTTTAACTTTGGGTCATAAGCTGTACTTATATTTTCCGCTGCTATGTTAGTTGTTTCAGCTTATGCACTGTCTCACCTGTTTTATGTCAAGTATGTTGTTATTATATTTTATCCTATGCGTTGTGAGACATTCTACAGGTTCCTTGTTAGTTCATTCTCTTCTTCCTTTTCTTTCTGACGACCTGTTCCGTGCTAACTGGACATGTGTACAGTGCACTTTTGGAGTAAATGCCGGTTGGTGCGGGGCGGACCGTCACACTTGGTATCAGAGCTCTAGGCTGCGTAGTTAACCTAGGGAAAGACACTAGGGAGAGTTAGTACGTATATGAGAGCGCGTATTTGTGATTACTTTGGTTTTCAAAAGCTATATATATATACTATTGGTAGTATAAGAATGAAGTCGTACTGCACTAGCACCACTATGGGATCGTTAATCGTTTCCCCTTTTACAGATTAACGATGAGCCGATATCCTAGAGGTGCTGGTAGAGGGACCAACCATGAGAATGCTCCTGACATGAGGACAATGTTCACTAACTTCATGAGAGACATGCTTAGAGATGTCCAGGGAGCAGTTCCAAATCCCGGAAATGGTGGTGGTCCAGTAGTGCAGGCGCCTAGGGTCGATTTCGCCAAGTTGTGCAAGGATTACCCTAACCTTGGTGGGAAGCCGTTCCACGGAACGGAGTCGGCCACAGATGTTCAGGATTGGTTGGATAGATGTGATCGTATCTTCGACGACTTGGGTCTTGAGGATGCGATGAAGAGAAGGCTAGCGTCTCGTCAGCTGCAAGGGCGAGCGATGAATTGGTGGAATGCCATTAGAACAGCTACTCCAGAAGATCAAGTTACTTGGAATCAGTTTAAGACTTGCTTTTGTGATAAGTTTATTCCAACTGCTCATAAATCAGAACTGTTCAGGAAGTTCTTTGAGCTTAAGCAGAACGGTAGGGCAGCCTCGGAGTATATCGCTGAATTCGACACTTTATCGAAATATGGATGGTCCCTTATCGATACAGTCGAAAAGAAGAACGAGAAGTTCATAACCGGCTTGGATGGGTACTTGGGGGAAAGACTTATAAACCATATCGATGAGACGTTCGAGTCTATTATAGGAAAGGCATTAAGGTCAGAGAGCCTTTTCCCTAAGTCAAAGACTGAGGTTGCTACGGCATCTGCAGAGGAGCCGAAGCCGCAAGCAGGCGGTGAAGGCAAGAAGAATTCTCAGAACAAGAGGAAGCAGAATCCGACCAAGGATGGTCAGGATAAGAAAAATAAGAAAGATGCCGAATGCTTTAGTTGTGGCAAGAAGGGCCATTATGCCAGAGATTGTCGAGAAAAGCCTGGGGAAAGGAAGTGCTTTAACTGCGGCCAGGCGGGACATCACAAGGATGATTGCCCACAACCTCCTAGGGAGAAGCAGATTGTGAAAGCGTATGCTATCAACGTTGTTCCTTCTTCGTCAAATGCCCCAACTGCGGCGCAGAAGGAAAAAGGTGTCGTTATCCGAGGTATGCTTTCTATTTAAGATGTTTTGATCGGGTTTTGTTTGACAAACCTGAGTTAGTCGATAGACCTTTAGTAGTGACGAACCCGATTGGTGGTTCGACTAGTTTTGACATGATTTGTTGTAACGTGGTCTTATCGAGTCATGGATGTATGTTTCCTTGTGATTGCTTTGTTTTGGGCTTTAGTGGGTTTAGCATTATTTTGGGGAGTCGATCTACTCCAAAGGAATAGGGTGGTATTAGGTACCTACCTAGTGATGGCGATAGTAACTGGAGTTAAGAAAGCTAATAGGTTATCGTTGTAATAAGTTCTAGTTGTCTCTGGGAGGCAAATGAGTACTCCAGTGCTAGATTGTTTTGCTAGTATCACCTCATGTGGATTGTCTGAACTCGGAGGAGATGTTCCTTGGGTGCTTGTCTGATATTGGTTTAGGCCTTTGGGGCTTGTGCTTGGGGAATGTCGATTTCGACTAGGATGGGTTGCGTGTGGGGTAAATAGTTGTTGTGATTTTTCATTGGATGATATCTTGGTTTACTCAAGGAGTGATGGGCAGACGGAACATGATAAGACTGTTCAATGGTATAGACTGCCCAGAGTTAGACTAGATAGGGTTATGAGATTGCTCGAGTGGGACTCGAGAAAGATACAAAGTAATGGATTGTTTAGGACCCTATGTTGATGTTCTCTATTCGATAGTAGAACTTTGAAGGAATAGGATGTGTTTGTTGATCATGGATGATACAACGAAGATTAGAGCGATTCAAGTTGGAATTGAACTCGTAAAAGAAAATAGGTGTTCGTTGATCTTGGAGATGCAACGAATAGGGAGACGACTCACGTTGGACTAGAGTTTGTCGGCACTCAAGACTGGGTCTGAGTTATAGATTGACTCGAGTTGGACTCGAGAAGGCTGCAAGGAATTGGATTCAGCTCGAGTTGGACTCGAGAGGGCAGCAAGATAATGGATAGACTTGGGTTGGACTCATGTATTTTAGGAGGACTAAAAGCAGGGGTATCTGGGGACGCCCGTTACCTTGGATCCATTGGACGTGATCTAGTTATCCTTGGAGGATAAACGTGCGTTGGACGTACGGTAGTCCGAAGGGAGGCGGGGCTTCCATTGGCCTGGGATTGGTTGGACCAGTCAAGTAGGCATCGGTGTATGTATGGGGGCTGGGCTTCCATTAGTTAGTGATGTTGGTTGGACCAGACGGGCTGGAATCGACATATTGGGATTGGTTAGACCAATCATGTAGGTGTCGATGTGTTTATGACTTTAGCAGGTGATAGATAGGATTTGTTTGATGGATGTTATGGTTGCTATGTTTGTTCCTATATTTCTTCTCTTGAGTAGACTATCACCTGTAGGGTTCCAGCGATGTGGAACAAAGTGATTGTAGTAGACTATGAGCCAGTGCAGTAGAGTCGTCATGACTCGAGGGGCAAAGTGGACATAGTAAAGGATTAGTAAGGCTATGAGCCAGTGCAGTGGAGTTGTTATGACTTCATGGGGCAGAGTGGACATAGCAAAGGACTAGTGACTATGGATCAGTGCAGTGGAGTCGCCATGACTCCATGGGGCAGAGTGATCATAGTAAAGGATTTGGGTGCAGTACTAGTTGCATTGAGTAGGAGACATGCCACTTTAGGGTTTTTGTTTCTAGGATGGAAGCAACTAGAGTATGTCACAGGATATGATTTCAGACCCAAGACTGAATTGGATTCAGAAACGCTAGTAAGCTTGACGATTAGATCGGTTTTGATTGAGTGGATTGTTTCCAGTTAGAAGGACGATCCTAATCTATTGGGAACCATCTCTAGGGTAGAGATGGGTATCGATGGAAAGAGAATGATCAAGTAAGGATTTGATCGAGAAGGGTGGCTTCGAAAGAATAAGGGACTAGTTGTACCCAACGTAGATGGACCGAGAGGTGAAGTGCTTAGAGCATATCATCACTTGAAATTGACTATACATCCCAGTGGTAACAAGATGTATTGAGACATAGAGCAGATCTACTACTGGGAAGAGATAAAGATAGGCAGAAGGCTTATCTCGATAAGAGACGAAGAGATTTGGAATTCTTCGTTAACGACTTGGTGTTCGTCGGGATCTCCCCATAGAGAATGTGATTCGGATTGGTTGGAGAGATAAGTTAGCACCAAGATTTGTTGGCCCATTCCCAGTCCTCGAGCAAGTTGGGAAGTTGGCGTATGAAGTAGAACTACCTGACAAGATGGCGGGAGTTCACAACGTATTTCATATTTCCCAGTTAAGGAAGTTTGTGCAAGACCCTAATGTGACTATTTCACCTGATCAGTTGGATGATATCGAAGTTGAACCCGAGGCGCTTGGGAACCGCAAGTCTATGCGTATTGTTGTGAACGATACGAAGCATCTTCGAAGGAAGGAGGTGAAACTAGTCAAAGTCCAGTGGGGTGAGAATGAAAAAGACTCTACTCGGGAAACAGAGGAGGATATAAGGAAGAAGTATGCAGAACTCTTTGCCTAGTAAGGTTTTGGTAGTGATAGTTCCTTCCCTTGTTAGTAAACCGCATGCTAGGATAGACTTGTTTTGCATGTTGATTGTTGTTTTATGGTTGATAGGCATGCGGGACCCTTTGTGTGTTCTGGTTAGGGAATTTCGGGGGCGAAATTTCTTAAGGGGGGGAGAGTGTAACGACCCGTATTCTACGCATCATGGGATCGTAGAATATTTACTTCTTTCACATACGAAGTCGTATGGTCATGTAACTTTGGGAGACGACTATTGGGGTCATTTCCCATGTTCATGATTTTTGTCGATTTTTAAATGACCGTTTCGCCCCTAGTTGGTACTGTTTTGGCCATAACTTTTGACTGGAAAGGAATTTTGACCTGATACCACTTCCATTGGATTCAAATGATGGTTTCTCTTTCCGTAGAGTGGTTACATTAGCCAAACGGACTTACCGTTTGGGAGATATGGCTGAATTAAGGTTTAAAGAGTTATTTTCAGCTAATTGGGCTTAACCGGGTGATTAGCAGCTAGGCCCATTGGGGAATTTCGGGTTTGGGAGTATTTGAGGGCTGCTAGGGTTTAGAAAACGATTTTCATTCATTTTCCAGCCGCCACAAACCTCCTTTGAGCTCTAGCCATGGCCTCCACCTTCTAATTTCATCCCAAATCGTCTCTGATCACTTTCTAATCAAGTTTTGGCCTAATCTACATCAAATCAAAGAAGATCTTCACCAAATTAGCAAGAGAGCTGCTGGAACACATAGGGATTGGATCCAAATCAGAGATAATTTCAGATCTAAAGTTTGTTTGTGGCTAAGGTGAGTGATTTGCATTGTTTTTCACTAATTACGGCTAATTATGGTAATTAGCGAAGATTAGCGAAATTATGGCTCAGAAAAATCTAGAAAAATTCCTAAAATTCTAAATCATCATTTTATGCCTCTGATATGAATTTGGGTTAATTTCGACTAATTTTGCAAATCCCGGAATTTGGGGGATTAAGGGGTGATTAGTGGAAATTAGCGAATTTATGCATGTTAAAAATATGGAAAAATATTTATAAATTGCTAAATATTATTTTAGGTCTCTGTTAGAAAATTTGGCTAATTTGGTTAAGTTTTGTTAATCCTATCATTAGTTTTGCTTAAAACATGCTTAAAGGAAAATATGGGGTTTTGGTCATGTTTGATCCATTTTGATATGTCATATTGTTGATTTGGTGTTTGTGGTTGATTCCCTATGTTCCTGTGATTGTATGATATGCTTTGTGGTTGATTAGAAGTGTTAGATTGGTCGAAAACGCCGTCGAGAGGCGAAAATAGCTTGCTGGAATGGTGCAGGTTCTTGACCGACCAGGTTTCGACCGACCGGGGGAAAACAGAACGACCGACCAGGTTCCAGACCGACCAGGAATGAAGGAGGTTTCGACCGACCAAGTCTGGAACGACCAAGGGAGTTTCGAATGACCATGTTTTGGACCGACCAGAGAAGCTTCGACCGATCAGGTTTTGGACCGACCAGAGGAGCTTCGACCGACCATGTTTTGGACCGACCAGAGGAGCTTCGAACGACCAGGATTGAGGCGATGAAACCGACCAGTATCGAGATGAGGGAAAAACCGACCAGGGTGTTTTGACCGACCAGGCGGAGAAACTCAGCACGACCGATCCGAACCGGAAGCTGAAGGTTGACCGAGGTGAACTGATGACGTTTGACCGATCTGAAGCAAGTGAAGTGAAGAAGACCGATCTGGTGATGACCAATAACCCGAGATGCAAAGGTAGTCCAAATGGAAGTTAGAGCTCAGGATCCCGGAACCAGTTGGGAACCAATGAGGTCACTTCATGATTGGGCTTTGCTGCGGGACGTGTGCAAAGGGGTTGTCGGTATTCATAACTTTGGTTCACCACTGAGAGATGGATAGTGGGCTTGTAGTGATAGTTACACGGGATTGGATTCCGTCATGGCCCAAAGGATTAGAGGACCAAGGTAGTGGGTATCGTATGCTTTACGCACTGAGTGAGGGATGTGAGGATGATTGCTATGCTTGATTGTTTGACATCACTATGACATGCACACCCCCACCCCCGTAATCTTTACACCATTTGAAAGGGCACCTTAGAGTGTTGTACAGTATGTAGTGCTAACTCTTTGGTTGCAGGTCCAGGTTCAGGTATGATTGGATTATACCTGTTATTATTTTGTTTAGATGCTTATCGCTCATACCAGGCTTTATGTCTGACCCAGAGTTTTATGTCTCTTCTTATTACTCTGGGTGCTCACACGAGCAGACTAGAGACATGTTATGGTTAGCTGGTGATGCGCGAGTAGCTGATTCGGAGGCGAGCAGGAGGCTTCCACGTATGATATATAGATATTCTCCCTGTGTCGTTGGTGGTCACTACTTGGGCATTAGTAGTGTACCTCCTTTATCTTGCTTTTGCTTTGAGACAGTTTGAAAAGTTGTAATAATGTTTAACTTTGGATCATAAGCTGTACTTATATTTTCCGCTGCTATGTTAGTTGTTTCAGCTTATGCACTGTCTCACCTGTTTTATGTCAAGTATGTTGTTATTATATTTTATCCTATGCGCTGTGAGACATTCTACAGGTTCCTTGTTAGTTCATTCTCTTCTTCCTTTTCTTTCTGACGACCCGTTCCGTGCTAACTGGACATGTGTACAGCGCACTTTTGGAGTAAATGCCGGTTGGTGCGGGGCGGGCCGTCACATATCATTTTCTATTCAACTTCATATTTGATTCCATTTGGTTTAAAAGCATCATTCATTCTAATGTTGCATGCATAGGCAAAAATCATATCATTAGCTAATTAGTGAATATTTCGACTCATGCATATTTATTTGAACAAGTTGTTATTTTTAACACTTCACATTTCAACAATTCATGTATATAGTAAAAATGTGATTTTTATTGTAAAACAATTCATTTCAAAACACTATTATTTTATATAGTTTATATAGGTGATAAAATTAGGATTTTTCTTATAACACAATTTCTTTTAAAACGAGGTCATCTTACATAGCTCATATAGATGAGAAAAAGGTGATTTTTATTATGAAACAATTTATTTCAAAATATGAATACCATTCAACACATGAATTTCTAATCAACGAATGAATATCGATTCAACACATGAAGGTTTTCTATACAATGAATAAATATAGTTTCAGCAAATGAAAATAATTCAAACACATGAATATCATTCAAAATTTCAGCAGCATAACGGCAGGGTAGTTAAAACCGGGACCGTCCCTAGTACGGCTCCTCGCTCTACCTTATAACCTCGCGGTTTTTGACAATGGGGATCATGCATCTAGTTCGCACGCAGGCGACATGTATATATTTATTTCACTTCCACAAACTAATCCTATGTGGTTTCAACCAAATATTTCTCAACCACAAATGGGTATTTTTCAACCACAATTAATCAATATCAACCACAAACAATCATTCGCTATCAATCAATTTTCACACCAATCACAATCAATAAATATCGTCCATGGTTTGTGGACGAGGGGCGTGTATATATATATTTATATATTTATATTTATATAGCAATTCACTTCTATTTCAACACATATATAACTTTTACAACGCATATATAACTTATACATCGAACGTACAACTTATACAACGCTTATACATGAGGTGTACAACGCTTATATAACTCATACATCGACTATATAATTTATACATCGTCGTTTTCCATATCGTTTATAAATTAGAAATCTCACATTGGGTTCCACTCCACCAAAAATAGCAGAAGGCTCAGAAAAATATGCGGTCTCTTCTAAAATGTAGAAGACGTCCACACGAGTCCACTGTCTCTTGTTTCACTCGATTTCGTCAAAATAGCAAAAAGATATGTAATTTTAAATATCAAACAATTTAAAAACGTAGTTAATTAAATTTATAGCGCTTAAAAATGCTACCTTTTCCTCTGATTAACCCAGGCCGCCGTTCCTCTCATCAGCTCGAAACTAGGTCAGGGATTTGCACAAAATCCGCGATGCTATAAGACGATCAGACGCTGCAGCTTCGAAGAGGGTCGAAGAAGCTTTCCGGAGCCACCAGCCTTGCTCAGTTCGGTGGAGGATCTGGAGAGAAAAGGGGTGCGACGCGACGTGTGTTTCCAGGCCCGATTCTAGAGGCACACTTCACGATGGAGGTCGAGATGGGTATGGATTAGAAGAGGATGGAGAGGGCTTCCAAGATTTGGTGGTGGCGGGGGCTAATGCGACGGGAGTTGATCGGAAAACGGCCTGGAAGTTTTGAGCACACTTCCGCCGTTCACCTGGAGCGGATAGGGGAGTGAGAGAATGATTTGGAAAATAATTTAATTTTTTATAAAAAATCCTATTGGTCCTCACTTTATTTAATTTTAAAATAAGATTTTCTTAAACGAAATCCTTTTCAAACCCAACGACTGTCGCCCCTAGCTAAATTACACCATCCCGAACACAATGGGATATGTTTCGAAGGCCCAATCGACTGTTTCAGTCAGTTTCCATTCAAATTAAAATATAAAATATTCATTATTTAATTTGAACGAACATTTCAATTTGCCAGGGTCACAAACTGATTCGAAAAATTCCAGAAAAATAAATCTAGTTATGTTTTGACGATACGGTCCCAACAAAACTAGTTTCGTCGAATTCTGAGACCGTTTGCAAAAAGGCCCATTTTTGGTCGGTCCAATTTAACTGTAATTGACCAAAACACATTTTCCTTTGCCACGCTCACATACTAGCTTCAAAAATTATGAAATTTGAAACCTAGCAATAACTTCACATCCTGGATCCAACAAAAGTGGTTTCGTCGAATTCCGAGGTCGTATGCAAAATGGTCAATTTCCCGGGCTATATGAATTCCATAGCGACCTTTCTGAAATTTCATTTGGCCATAAATTTTTCTTTCCGTTATGAAAATTCGATTTTTCAGATTCGTTAGAAAGGTATTCACTAACAGATTTAAATATTTTTGGTTTCACTAAAATCCATTTTGTTTTGCACCCGGTACAGTCCGACAAAGTTTGAATTCAATTTTCGAAACTGCAGCGCCATTTCAGGCCTTGTTTATAATTATAATTAATTATATTTGTTTTCAATTGTCGATTCAAACTCAGTTTTCATCTCTATTATTTAAAATATTTATTTTAAATATTTAAAATCCATTATTTTAGCCAATTTAAAAAATTTAAATTGGTTCAGATTTTCTGGGTCGTTACACCCTATAAATGGTTTTTTGTGCCTTAATGACCAGAGAGACGTGTTTATTGTCATCTCCAGACCCATGTGGGGTTTTTATTTATCTTGCAATTTACCATTACATTTTATATGGTTCATATCAGTCATCAGTTCAGCCTGTAATATATAGTCATCGCCATACAAGCCTCTCGCTCGTATGATAAATCTTCAACATCGTCACACAAGCCCCAAATGCTTATGTGGTATACGATGAAGTATGCCTATCTTCATGAAGTATGCCATGTAGTGTAGTTCAAAATTAATTGTTACTATCCTATGGCGACATTTATTATTACACACAGAATAACCAGCACTCCGCATCCAATGGCATTCACAGGAGTTGATAAAATAATAAAATTGTGCATCCAACTCATTAACGTTTACCTATTTGTAGGGCACACAAATAAATTCTTTACTCAACATCTAATCCATTTACCAGTTCAAACATACATAATGCACATGTATATATTTCTATCTATTTTTAAATCAGTTCAATACTTAATTTAATTTCATAAATTTACCATCATTCTCTAATTAAATTAACTATAATTCTAATAATTTAATTAATCAAATCCACAATCACACAACACAAGCAACAATCAATTTGTTTTTAACCTTTCAAAAATATACTAATTAATTCATATACTCTTTTAAAGTAATCAGATTATATAATTAAAAAGTTTACATCCATGCAAAGAAAACAACAATAAAGTAGAGAACAAAATGGTAATGCGAAGTATGTTAAATGTACCTTGCAGCGGAGTCAATCAGAGATATCCACCATGCACTTAGGATAGGCTTTCTTAATGCTCTCCTCTGTTTCCCAAGTACAATCTGGCGGATCTCCCCTCCATTGCACTTTGACTAAGTCAACCTTCTTGTTCCTCAGCTCTTTTGTTTCTTTGCCAATTATCTTTAGCGGCTCTCTTCTAACAGCCTATTCTGGAGTAATTTCGATATCCCACTATGCTGCTTCTTTCCACGATCAAGTCTGGATCATGAACATGCTTTCAAAGTTGAGATACGTGAAATACATCATGCACTCCAGGCAACCAATCAGGCAATTGAACTCTATAAGCGAGAGTTCCAATCCGTTCAAGTGTAGGGAATGGACCAATAAATTTAGGCGCGAACTTCCCAGTTTTGCCAAATCGAATTACTCCTCTCATCGGAGAAACCCTTAGATACACATAGTCACCAACAGCAAATGCTAAATCCCTCCTACTCGAGTCTGCATAGCTCTTCTGTCGGCTTTGAGCTGCTAGCAATCGTTTCTTAGTGAAATCGATTTTATCCGCAGCTTCTCGAATCATATATGGTCCCAATACAAGCCTATTACCAGGTTCTACCCAACGAGCAGGAGATCGGCACGGTCTACCATACAATGCTTTGAATGGTGACATTGCCAGGCTCGCTTGGTAGTTGTTGTTGTATGAGAACTCAGCCAAATGCAAATGGTATTCCCATGATCCACCAAAATCAAGAACACAATCACGCAATAAATCTTCTAGAATACGATTCACTCTCTTAGTCTGACTATCTGTTTAAGGATGATAGGTTGTGCTTAGATTCAGCTTCGTTCCCAGTTCTACTTGAAATGCCTCCCAGAATTTACTAGTAAATATTGGATCTCTATCACTAACTATACTGATCGGCACTCCATGTAGCTTAACTATTTCCTTGAAATATACCTATGCCGGACTCTGAGCAGTTCTGTTGGATCTGAACGGTATAAAATGGGCGGTCTTCATGAAGCGATCTACGATAACCCAAATACTGTCATTTCCTTTCTTGGTTCTGGGAAAACCATCTATAAAGTCCATGGAAATATGTTCCCACTTGCAACCAGGAATGTCCAGCGGTTACAACAATCTGGCAAGTTTCTGTTGGTCGATTTTGACTACTTGGCAAGTAGAGCACCTGCTAACATATAAAGAAATGTCTCTCTTCATTGATCTCCACCAGAATGTACACTTAATATCATTATACATTTTGCTCACTCCTGGATGGATACTAAGCTTTGACTTATGGCATTCATCCAGTACTTCCCTTCGGAGCTCATAAATGTTAGGAACACAAATTCGACCCTTTATCGTTAGAACCCCTTGGTTATCAATCTGGAATCTCAAGGGTTCGCCAGTCTGTATTCTTTCTCTGATCCTCTGAATGAAGTGATCGTCCTTCTGAAGAGAAGATATCTTATCAATTAATGAAGTCGTAATAATAAAATTGGCGATCATTACATTCTTTCTACTTAGTGCATCAGCCACAACACTGGCTTTCCCTGGAGTGTACAAAATCTCAAAATTGCATGCCGCAAGAAATTCTAGCCAACGTTGTTGCCTCATATTCAAGTCTTTCTGGGTGAACAGATACTTTAGCAACTGATGATCTGTATACAGTTCGAATTTCTCACCCAAAAGATAGTGCCTCCAGATTTTTAAACCAAATACGATGGCTAACAACTCAAGATCATGAGTAACGTAATTTTTCTTATGTGGTTTCAGCTGACGGCTAGCATAAGCAACCACTTGACCTCTTTGAATTAATACTACAGCAAGGCCTTCTCTAGAGGCATCTGTCCACACTTTCAATTCTTGATTGCCATTTATAATTGTTAACACTGGAGTAGTTATTAATCTTAATTTTAGCTTCTGAAAAGCCTCCTCACATTCGGGAGTCCACTTGAATCTTGCGTGCTTCTTTGTAAGCTTTGTTAAGGAACTAGATATCTTCAAAAATATGTAACAAACTTCCGATAATAACTAGCCAACCCAAGAAAACTTCGGACTTCTGTGGGAGTACTAGGCTGCTTCCAATTTTGAATAGCGGTGATTTTACCGGGATCCACAGAAATTCCCTCTTTTGATACAACATGGCCAAGAAACTTGACTTCTTCTTGCCAGAATATACATTTGGAAAGTTTGGCCTTCAAGACATTCTTTCTGAGAATTTCCAATACTTGTTCCAAATGTTTCGCGTGCTCGCTCTCTGACTTGGAGAAGATCAATATGTCATCAATGAAAACCAAAACAAATTTATTCAAGACATCGCGGAATACTCGATTCATTAAATCCACAAAATAGGCAGGAGCGTTACATAAGCCGAACGACATACTGACCACTCATAGAACAAATCGAGACCTCTGAATGGTATCATAGGAACACACTCTTTAGCAATACGAAGCTGATGGAAGCCTGTAGCTAGGTCCATCCTTGAGAATACTTGTGCGCCATTCAATCGATCCAGCATATCATCAATCCGCGACAATGGATATTTGTTCTTTAATGTCTGTTTATTCAAGTCACGGTGATCCACACATAGTCAAAGAGTACCGTCTGAATTTGGGACAAACACCACTACTGCTCCCCAATCAGAGAAATTAGGCCTGATCTGACCATTCCATAAAAGTTGTTGAGTCTGATTGTCTAATTCTTCTTTCTCCTTTAGAGTCATTCTCCGAATAGCGTGCACTACTGGCCTTGCATTCAAAGTTAAAGCGATCTTGAAATCAATTTCTCTCTTCGGAGGTAAGCTAACAACTTCTTCGAACACATTGGCATAATTCTTTATGACAGGAATATCATTTATGAGGTTCGGAATATTCTCTGTGACTACAGGGATATTTTCTATTTGAGCAGGAGAAACACCAAGAGCTGACCAAAAGTCTTTTCTATCTGAATTCGGACCTTCACATGGTATGGTTATATAATCCCCTGATTTAATTTTGTCTTAACCACTCTCTCGGCACATTTAACCTCAGCTTCATATTTGGTTAACCAATCCGATCCCAAAATAAGATCAAATTCGGTAAAATTCATGACGATCGAGATGATAGGAAACCGATATCTGGAAAAAAGAGACAGGCACCCAACAAACCCAACTAAGATCGAGGGAACCCCCAACTGGATTATAGACAATGATGGGTTCTTTGAGCCTTTTCAAATTCAAATTCAACTTCTTAACCGCATTCTTGGCAATAAAGCTTCATAACGTGCCTGTATCAAATAGTACTTTAACTGGAATATTTTTGACAGTAAGCATGCCTTCCAAAACATCATACCTTCCCTGACTAGATTAGGGTGTTGAAGTTTCTGCCACATCGTTTACATGTACTGCTTCCGATTTCTTTGAGAGTTGGAACTCACTTGCAATGTGACCTGCTCTGTGGCACCTATGGCATTTCCTTTCACCATGTGGATTCTTGGATTTAGATTCATCCTTCTTTCGTTTATTCGAGGATTTACAATTCCTGGTCAAATGGCCTTGTTTCTTGCAGTTAGAGCATGTGGCCGTCGTTATGGTTTCTTTCTCAGATTTAACCCTTTTCCTCTTGGCTTTGGGCTTCTTACTGGCCTCAGACTTCGTATTGGCCTCTAGCTGCGTACTTGTCTTGGGGCTATCAGTTATGAATTTCCTTTTGTTGCTAGGACTGGCTTCCTCTTCGTCGACAAAAAGGCCTCTCTTATCTAGATCTTCATACTGATAAGCCATGTACATCATTTCCGAAAAAGGAAGCTTCGCATGCCCCATTACACTACTTTGGAACTTCCTTTGAAGCCCGTTAATAAATCTCAAATTCTTCCTCTTTGGATTTTGAATTAGATGAGGGGCAAAATGAGAAAGTACATTGAATTTCTTATGATATTCTGGAATACTCATATCCCCTTGTATCAGATAACAGAATTCATCACATAACTGCTTAGTTGCTTCTGGAGGAGTGAATCTTTCTATGTAAATCTCTTTAAATCTATCCCAGGTAATATTACCTTCTGGATTATCTTTAATAACCTTTTCCCACCAGATTAAAGCTTCATCTTTAAGTGCCCAAGATGCCACTAATCTTTTCTGATCATCTCTCAGCTGGAAACATTAAAAAATTCTTTTAGCAGAACTTATCCAAGCTTGAGTTTGAATAATGGATTCATTGCCCGAGAATTGCACTCTACCCAGATTTCGATATCTCTTAAATAGGGCCTCTAGATCTTGTTCTGTATTCCTTCTTCTATTTCTGAAACTCATTTTCTAGTACGTCTGCAAATAGCAGAGCAAGTGTTTGGTCAACAGAAAAGATATTATAAAGCATAGAAACATATGCTTGAATGTAAATGTGTCTATCGGGGTGTATTTCATTCTGCTATACTCATACTAGGATATTACTGATCCTATCTGTAATGAGTGATCTATCTTAGAACACTACTGGTTCTATTTCTGACGAGTTCGTTAATATGTTATATTCCAGAAGTAAGCTTAACCAAAGCTCCGATACCACGATGAGACGACCCCAAAACCCCGTCCGACGGTGGCAAGGGTAATCTTTGGAATATAACACATAAACAGAAACTGTAACACCCCGTATTTCTGTTAACACTAAAGTTCAAAAATTAAAGAATTACTAATATCAGATGTGAGAATTAAGGGGAAGGGGTTGCGCCATTGTGTTCATCTCAGAATTTCGGTTGAGATAGAGTCCGAGTTTCCATGAATTGGACTTCGTATGAAGAAGTTATGGCCATCGGAGGTTTCAGCAAATTCAAAACAGATTTCAAAATTAAAAATTTCAGAGTCTAATGGGCTAGGCGGGAAAATTCCCACTAGGGCCAGGTCGACCGAGGGTCGACCTGGGGGTCGACCTACCCTGACCAGGTCGACCATAGGTTAGACTTGGGGGTCGACCTGCCCCCCTCCCCCGCGGGCAGATTTGATTAGTGACCTGTTAATGACTAGACGCTGACTCATTAGGGTTTCTGATCTGCTCTGATTGGCTGGGATTAATTCTGGGTTGATCGGGCGGCCTAAACAAATCCTAAACTCTATAAAAAGAAATGAAAACTCAAACCCTAAAATCAAATTAAAATTAGATTCATGGCCTCTATGCCGTCACCTAGCAACCTAGAATAGCCGCCACCAATTAGAGAGGAAGAAAGCAAATCAAATTCAATTCTATTCAACTTTAACAACGAATCTACTTCAAAGGAAAGCTAATACAACTTCAGAACTCAGAATTCAGAACTCAAGACCTTCTTTGAGTTGTGAGTTCGATTTCTTTAATAAAATAATTAGCAATTTAATTGGATTGAGTTATGACGCGGATTATATGGCTGTGTTGTGAATTATTGACCGCATGTTATCATCTATGTTGTAAAATTGTGATGTTATCATTTATGTTGTAAATTCTATGATGATTATCATCTAAGTTGTAAAGTTGTGATGTTATCATCTATGTTGTAATTTTATAATTGACCAATTCATAATGATGTTTCATATGCTAGTTTGGTCATGATGATTCATATGATAAATCACATGTATGTATGCAAGTTAGGGTGTTAATTGAGACGTAGATCATATGCAAGCTAGTGAAATTTTATGCATAACCTTACATGTTTCATGACATCTATTTTAGATCTAAAGTTAGGCTATGACATGTGTGAGTTATATGCTAAATTTTACATTCTAGTTTATATGTTTAGATGTAAGTTTACACCATTGTTATGTTGCATAAATCACATATGCAAGTTTATATAAATATATGTGTTTGGAATATGAATCATGTTATGCAAGTTTGTGGTTATTGCCTATGAAAGTTTACAACTTTAGATGTAGATCCATGATATACATGATTTATGCAAGTTGTGACCATTACGTAAACAAGTTTATGCCTTAAGATTTGGATCTATGACATATGTAGTTTTATGCAAGTAGTAACTTTGGCCTATGCAAGTTTTAGATGTAGGACATCATTCACACATGCAAGTTCATCCCTTATGTTTAGATCTATCTTTAATTATATGTATGTTGTGATGTTTTCTGTTTATTTTATAAGTTAGAATATTCGAGTCAAACGTATATTTTATGTTAAACGAACGAACGTACAACGTGGGGTAATGGGATAATATTAAAAGATTTGATATTGAGAATTGGCATAAATGCCTTAAATGGCATAAAATAAATTTGCGATGAAAATTGGTATGATTTTCCATACCATAAATAGATGGACATATTTGAGTCAATTATGGCCATAGTTAAATTTGGAATTGATTGATAATTTGAATAAGGAAATTAATGAATGATTAATTAGGAGTAATTAATCGTCTAAGACACGAGGTTAGGCTCTTTTGTGGTGTAAGACTGCCCGGACCCGCCCGGCAAATCCAGCTGCCACAAATGCCAGTCTAATGTGGGAGGTCTTAGGCATAAATTAAATACGTGACAGTTGTAAAGACATGAGGTTAGGCTCTTTTGTGGTGTAAGACTGCCCGGACCCGCTCGGCAAATCCATATACCACAAATGCTAGTCTATGCGGGAGGTCTTTGTATGGTTATGGTCTTAATGAATTAAGAAACACGTAACCAGATAAACATGTAGTGGGATATGAGGGGGTTAAGTGGGTGCCTCGGGTGGCATGTGGAATTTAGTGGGTGCCTTGGGTGGTGTTAGACCAAAATCTGGGCCTGACACCCAAATCCAATGCGAAAACCTCACAATCACAGATCAATGCAGAAAAGCAGTAAAAATAAAAGGAGACATACGAGATTTTTATAGTGGTTCAGCTCAATCCAAGCCTACGTCCACTTTATAGTTTCTTAAATCCTAAGAAGCTATTACAATACTATTTGTTTACAGTTTATACACAATAGCCTTGTGTTTACAATGAAAAGAAGTTAGAAAAGTGGGGATTATACACGAAATCCAATGCCTTGATAGAACGTGGTGACTATGTAATAACCCGGAAAATTCTGAACCAGTTTAAAATTTTTATTTTGGCAACTTCGACGAATTTTGAATATTTAAAATGAATTATTTTAAATAATATCGACGAGAAATTTATTTTGAATATAGAATAGAACGTTTATATTATATACGTCGTCGTTTGAATATAAATAATTATATATAATTATAATAGGAATTGAAAATGGCGTGGTAGTTCGATAATTGGATTTCAAACTTCAATTGAATGTACCGAGTGCAAAACAATCCGGATTTTAGTGAAACCAAAAACATTAGGATCTAATTGGGAATATCTTTCCAATGAACCCGAAAAATCGAAATTTCATAGCGGGAATCAAAAGATATGTCCAGTTGAAGATTCTAAATAGTCCCTATGGAATTCAGGCCCTTAAAAATAGACATTTTGCAAACGACCTCGGATTTCGACGAAACCACTTTTGTTGGATCCGTGATGTCAAATTATTGCTAGGTTTCAAATTTCATAATTTTTCGAATCAATATGTGAGCGTGGCGAAGGAAAAACGCGTTTAACCAGTTTTAGTTGATTTTAATCGACTGGAAAATGGCCATTTTTCCAACGGTCTCGGAATTCGACGAAACTAGTTTTGTTAGGACCGTATCGTCAATACGAAGCTAGAAAATATTTTTCTGGAATTTTTTGAGTTAGTATGTGACCCCGGTAAATTGAAATGCGCGTTCAAATTCAATATATAGAGTTATATGTTGATTTTGACGAAAACGGATCGAAACAATCGAATCAGCTTACGATACATATCCCATTGTGTTCGGAATGGGGGTAAAACGCTATGGACGACAGGCGGTGGGCCTCGTTTCTTGGTCGAAATAAAAAGTCAACTTTTTTTTGAAAATAAATAATTAAAAATACAAAATAAAACACTCCTCTCTCCTTTCCCTTATACTCTGCCCCCCCCCCCCCCCCGGTTCAAGATCATTTCAGAAGAAAAAAAGAAAAAAAATTAAAACCTAATCGCGCCCGCCACCGCTGCTATTCGCTAGCGCGCTGCCCCACTTTGCCATCGCCAGACCCCCCATGGCCTACCGCCCCTCCTCCCTCCGTCTCCAATCATCCCCCAAACCCTCCAGCCCAAGTTCGAACCCTGAGAACCCCGCAACCCACGAATAGACGAGCCGCCGCTGCTGTCGGGTCCTACCGCCGCCGGAAAGAGGCCGCTGACCATCCCTACCCCTCTGCGCGCCTCAGCCTCCCTTCGCCATCACCCTCCTCCGACTGAAATGAATTTTTAGGCAAAGGTGAGTTTTTGTTTCATTTTATTTTCTATTCTTTTCAGATCTGATTTTATTTAAGTTGGAAACATATTTTAAAAAAATCAGTTTTATAAATCTTTGATTTTAGACAAGGAAATGTTATATATATATATATATATATATATATATATATATATATTGACATAAAAAGAAATGAAAAGTATAATTTTTATATATACAGTTGAAATGAACAATATGCATAATGGTAAGCAAAATATAATCTTATGGATATATATATGTAGCGATAGAAAATATAATTTTTATAGTGATGAAATAAAAATATAATCTTTATATTTGAAAAGGCAGAATTTTTATATATAATAGCGATATAAAAACAGAATTTTTATCTATATAGTAGCAATGTAAAAATAGGATTTTTATATATTGAATAGCGAAGTAAAAATAGGATTTTTATATATTGAATAAAGAAGTAAAAATTCGATTTTTATATATTGAATAGCGAAGTAAAAATTCGATTTTTATATATTGAATAGCAAAGTAAAAATTCGATTTTTATATATTGAATAGCAAAGTAAAAATTCGATTTTTATATATTGAATAGCGAAGTAAAAATTCGATTTTTATATATTGAACAACAAAGTAAAAATTCGATTTTTATATATTGAATAGAGAAGTAAAAATGTGATTTTTACATATATAGTGGCTACGAATGACGGAATAGACAAAAGACGAGAATGGCGATGATTTCTGTGAGAATTTCTCACTCTTCAATTTCTTTTCTAGTTATATATATATACTAGGATGCGGACGGTGTTTAGTAGCACCCGACACAATCGTCCACAGACCATGGACTTGTTTGTTTGGCTGTGTAGTTGGTTAGATTATTTGGGTTGCATTGAATTGTTTGGTGAAATTAAATTGATTTGATTGATGTGTGAATGGCGTGGGCCTTCACTAGACCGGAGATAAGGCTAGGCCTTGTCCCGTTTCTAGTATCGTGCCGTTATGCCGCCGAAATTTTCTAAAATAAGTTAGAAAAATAAAAATATCATTTTTATTTTGTAAATGAACTGAATAAAAATTCATGTGTTAAAATAAAATATTTTATCGTTAAAAATATAATTTTTAACGTGAATGTGAATAAATAAATATTCATTTACAAACCGGACGGTTTGTTTATGTACACCTATTTGAAGGACATTGATTGGGACGATAAATTTTACACATCGCCCAACTGCACAAATAAAATCTGTGTTTGTTGATTTGAAACCCCACACGGGTGTTGGGATGAAATTTGAAGTTCACTCATCCTGATTGATTAAATATGTCGATCTATTGATTGACAGGCTGTTATAAGCGTTAGATATCTATATTTGATGCTTATACAGTGTAGTGCACTTTGGATGATGGTTGATTATTTATCGTTGCTATTATATACATGTGTTGTATGGAATCCATATAATTAACTTTATATGGTAATTGATTGGGCCTCATTCCAATTTAGAAAATAAAGAATATTATAAAATAAAGGTTCATGTGTTGACTGTACTCATCCGTTGAGATTAGTCATGTGTTGAACGAAATATTTTAACAATAAAATTTATATCTTTATCACTATAAAATAAAGGTTCATGTGTTGACTGTACTCATCCGTTGAGATTAGTCATGTGTTGAACGAAACATTTTAACAATAAAATTTACATCTTTATCATATATAAAATTAGAAACTAACTGGAAAATAGATAAGATGAGTGGTCTCCTGGGTATTGATCTGATATTGGTTTCGGCCTTCGGGGTTAATATTCAGGGAATTGTTCTCTTACTAATTTACGGTTGGAGTCTGATTTAATATCAAACGTTAGATACTATAATTTTTATAAAATATATTAAATAACAAAAATAGTCACACGTGGACAGTACTCATTCGCTGAGATTAGTCGTGTGTTGACAAAGATATAGAGTCGTGTATTGAAAGAAATATAGATCCATTTGTAGAATATAAAGTCGTGTTGATTAGTGATGCGCTATATTGACGTGAACGATATTTATATCGATTATATTCGTTTTTGAATTTAAAACAAATTTGATTTGAATTGAAAACGAATTCGAAATGAATTGAATATAAAACGATTTCGAAATGAATTGAATATAAAATGATTTCGAAATGAATTGAATATAAAACAATTTCGAATTGAATTGAATAGAAAACAAATTTGATTTCAATTGAATATATAACGAATTTGATTTGAATTGAATAGAAAACGAATTGAATTCAAATGGAATAGAAAATGAATTGGATTTAAATTGAATAGAAAACGAACTGAATTCGAATCGAATTAAAAATCGATTTGAATTGAAATCAAATAGAAATGAAAGTAAAAAGGATTTATAATAGGAAATTCAATTTTGATTTGAATTTGAAATAAAGGTTGAAATTGTTTCTGAAACGAATTCAAAACTATTTATAAAATTCGTTCTTAAGTAGTAATCGACGAAATATTTATTATATATATATTATATATATAATATAATGGCCTGAATAGAACGCGCCGCGCCGCGGTAGTTCGTGAATTTCGACCATTTATTTCAAACGGACATTACGGGAGATCCGACCGTCGGATTCCCCTAAGACCGGAACCGTTGGGTTCGTATCGAAAAGAGATTTCTAACGAATATTAGAAATTTAAAATCTAACGGTTGGATTTGGAGATACGTCCAAATTAAATTTGGAAAAGGTCGCTATAAGTGCAGTTCGATGGCCGTTGATGGAAATCGACTGTACGGGCCTTGATAAAATTATTAAAAATAGTAATAATTTGTGTAAAATCATAAGAAATGATTTGGGAAAATTTGGGATTAAAAACTACGTATTTGAAAAGATAAAAATAGATTTTTATCGAAATGAATTAGTTTTGAACTAAAATAAAAAAATCCATTTATTTTTAAATAAATAAATTGGATTTGAAATGGGTCTTAAAATAGAATTGATTTGTGGATTTATCGTGAACGGTGTTTTAAATGACACTTGTTCTTTAACCCGATAAGAAATTGAATGTGATTTGGGTTTATCGTGAACTGTGTTTTAAATGACATTAGTTCTTTAACCCAGAAAAAGGAGTTTTAATGAATCTGCAATTAAATTGAAATGTGAATTGATAATCTAAATTATCAAATCTTGAAATTGAGCGAGAATGTAGTATCACCAGTTTTGCTCCAAAGCGATAGTTAAATCTTTAATTAGATTTGAACGTGAAATGGTAATTAGTTTTACCGATAACACCGTGGTGTTAGATATGGAGTATTACCAATTTTTCTTCATGGGATGAATAGGTTGGGATTGGAAATAAAATAAATAATTACTTCAGTGTGGTTCGCTAACCCCGACTAGTTTGGAAAACCATAATTTGGTTTGAAATGACATCCAAAGGAAGATTAAAGGATAAATTTTAAAGAATTTATCTTGGATAAAATTAATGGGAACCTTTCCCTAAGAATATGATTTACGGCTAATGACTAATGAATTGGAATGAGGCGTATGTTGTGTTTGTGTTACATTCGTTTTAATATACGCGGATTGTTCGGAAAGGCCGGGTTTATACCCATTCTGAATAACCGATTCGACGATAAGTCGAAGATGAAGACGGTGGTTGAAGACCAGAAGTCTTCACATCGTTTGGATAATTACTGACGATCCTGATTAGGCTGTACACCCAAGAGGATGGAAATAGTTGGTGGTCGTCCAGACGTACCGGGAGATCGATGGATATGCGAGGAAAGTGCCTCCGGTTTCGTTCAGACCCAGAACGAACTTGTAAATGGATTGTTTGTCTGACATTGGATTTTATTCTGTGTTGATTGATTTCCGTTAAATATATATCTGTTTGGCGACGGAGAATTTATTCTCTTGCTTAACGCCCTTCTCTGAGACGTACCAGCTTAGAGGTTATATATCGATAGATATCAATCGCATGGCATGAATTGCCTGTGTGGCACGCTGAGATGCAATGATCAAGGCTTCTGTTGAAAAGCAAAGTCTTGTGGTTGATGATCAAAGCACAGCCTACGCGGCAGCTTCGTGTATAACGTGAATTCGCGAGCCTCACACCTCGATATGAGTCAAAAACGGGATACGGACTGTAGGGAGAGCACGACGTTTCTTTCTAGCTTTGGTGGTGTCAGTGACTTACCAGCCCTGACATTTATATACTTTTCACCTATGTAGTTGTTGGATGAGGCACCTCGATTTTAGGTCTGTAAGGACCGGGAAACGTGTGTTCAGGAATTGCCAATCCTCTAACGTAAGTGAGGACCGGCCCTGAAGATCCATGGTTGCCCAGAGTGCATAGCCCTGAGACATTTGCTAGAGTGTCTCGAAAGCGGAGAGGAGCTTGCCCCTTGCCTCGACTCATGACGGAAATCCAATTTCCAATACGTGTATTTCGGTCTTATTTGTAGAGCCTAGTATGGCGACATAGTGGGATGGGGCACTTATGTCGTCTATGATTTATATTTATGATTGAAATTGTTTTGACACTATACACTTATTATAGTATCAAATGATTTGTTTTAAACGTACCAAGCATGTTTGTCTATTATAAGGGAAAACCCTATCCTCCGGCTTGCGTTGCATTGTGTGATGGGACATGGGTCTTATAATAGCTTCATTTTTTGAAAAAGCATTGCGTTGTTTATTCTATGCACTGGTATTCTTGGGAGGAAACCCGTTCCGTGTTATACAGCGTGGTCCCTTGAATTACTATCTTTAAAATAAAGTTTAAATAACTGTTTTAGTTCTCACACCAGTCACATGACTGACCTGGAGTTTATTGTTTTAACCTAAAGTCTGGGTGCCCCTATTTTCGCACGGGCAGCTAGTAGTTTTGGTTTTGCAGATTTATATTCACAGGATCCTGATTTATAGCTGGAACGATGCTCGGAAAGCTCTGTATCCGTGTATTACTTTCAGTTGTGTTTTGTATTATTTTTCCGCTGCAATACTGTATTTAAATCTCTGATATTTATCGAATGTAATTTATTCAATTATACTCTGTGTATTCTTGTATTCTGATGGAATTGTTGTAATAACAATGAAATGTTTTTCCGCCTGCGTTCTGATTTGTCTTGTTCTCAAATGATCAGGGGTTTCGAACGGTCTAGGTCGGTTTAACGATCGATTCGGATCGAGCGAAATTCCAGGCCGTCACAGACTAAGTGGCAAAATGGGAGAAAGCCTCTCCAATTCGTGTAAGGCCATGTGGAAGGTGATCCATGAAAGTAGGAGGAAATGGTGCCACAAGAATAGGTCAACTCTGAAGTACAGTAGTAGGTCGAAGGGGGTCGGTTCGGTTCTCCATCCGATACGAACCGTAGTGTCCAAAGTCAAGCGTGCCCTTGTGAGGATTTGATGTGAAATGGGTCGGGTCTGCCTTATCTCGATCCGAACCGAGGTCTCCGATCCGTGCCGACATCTAAGTATTAAAGGGAAGATGCTGAGTTGGTGAAGGCAGGATGCCTTAATCCGATCTGAACCGACTTACCCGATCCGATCCGAGGATCTATTCAATGCTAAATTCCAAGTTTCCGGTTCTGCACGCGTTCACGGAAACGAGCATAACTTTCAAAATGTAAGTCCGTTTTAGCCAAACGAAAGCTAAAACTGAAGCTAATTCAGAGATCTACAAGAATAATAGATCTCAGCTCCATAGTTGCTAATTTTTGGCCCAAAAAAGATCATCTGATAGGAGTTTCGGGCCTTTCTTTGTTCAGGATGTGATTTCGACCAAATCGTTGCCTGTCTTCTGACGATGCTTCCAATACTCGAGCACGTTGTTGATCAGAGATTCCATGTGTGACTGCCTTGACTAAAAAGCGGGTCAACATTTTGCCCCACAGAACATATCTTGCTGGTTGAAGGAAGTTGTGTTCTGGATAATCCAAGGCCACGCCGGGCCTGCCAGCTGCACGTATAATCCATTCTTGCGAAGAAAAGATAGCAAAAAGGTGTGTCAAATCCTGACAAAATTGATTGCACTTTTGAGCATAAACCATGCTTGGGCGTTTGTTTGAGCATAAACCATACTCAAGAGATGTTCAAATCATCCTGCCAAAACCTGACGAGGTACCTAACCTTCCGGGTATAAGACATACCAAGAAGTTCAAATTGAGCATAAGCTATACTCGAGTTTTATTGAGTTCCTTTGCCAAATGCTAACAAAACAACAAGCCATTCCAGAGTATAAACCATGCTTAAGAATCCTAGTGAGTACAATCCATACTCATGTCAGGATAGAGCTATACTTGCCAAAACCTAACAAGACAGTCTGTCCCTAGGCGTAATCCATGCCAAGGGGTCCGAGATAAGTATAAGCCATACTTTAGTTGAGATTAAGAATCCTGCCACAACCAGACAAGATACTTGAATTGCCAAACGTAATCAATGCTTGGAAAGTCCTTCCTTATTCAATTAAAAGTACAAAACCAAAGAAAATCCTGATTGGTTTGTTATCGAGTGCAGAGCACGCGTTAGAGCTAAATCCTAACCCCGAACGTGTGTAGTCCAATTTAGCCAATTTGAAAACCTAAAGAAATCAAAGAAACATATCTTAAATCCTAAGAAATGCAAGAAATCCAGACTGATCTCATCTAGATCAGTTGATGATGAGCCCGCGAGAGCTTGATCCAGGGCCATTCCCTCTTCGGGGAGCAGGTGGTGGTAGCACAGGTGCTGGAGCTGTTGGTTGTTTCACATACTCGGGTAGCTCTCCACGTCTAACCCGTTCCTCAATCAAGTCTCGCAAGTGTCTACAGTCATCTGTGTCGTGACCGTCCATTTCATGAAATATGCAGTATTTTCCAGAATTGCGTTCTCTTTGTAATGACTCCCTCCCGGGAGGCTTTGGATAAAGGACGTCACCGTTTGTGTTCACGTAGATGTCAGTCAAGGTTGAATTGAGTTCGGTGTACTTTTCATATCTAGGCCCTCTACGGGGCTGAGTGTTGCGGTCATTCTTGACGGCAACTTTCTCTTTTCCTTTTCTAGAATCATACGGTTCTCCGTCTCTGAGCATGTTGACATCAAGAATTTTCTTTTTGTACATTGCGTCTTCTTCACGCAGAAATCTACCCGATTCAAGGTAGAACTCGCTGAGACTCCGTGGTGGGTCTCGGTACAAGGATTTTTTTAACTCCGAGTTGTCCAGAACACCGGATACTACCGTCATCAATACCATAGATGGCTTAGGTCATTCAACTGAAGCTGCTGCAAAGTTGAACCTTTCCAAAAATGAGCGCAGAGCTTCTTTGGGCATCTGCTTGATTGTGGTGAGAGGCATGACATTCTTAGGTCGAGCAATGTGGACCCGAAACTGTTCAATAAAGCGAGCAACCAACAGGTTCCAACTGTCGATCGATTCAGATTCCAGCTGCCGAATCCACATAGCACCTATATCGGTCAAAAAGAGAGGGAAGCACTTTGCCATGACGTTTTTCGAAGCCGATTGAACTTCCATATGACGTTTGTAGCGCATTAGGTGCACGGTGGGATCTATCCTGCCGTTGTAGGGCTCCAGTTGCAGAAGTTTGAAATCTGGAGGGTTGCGAGAATTCCTAATTTCTTGTGTGAATGGATTGTGATTGACATCATCCATGTCATTCTAATAAGTGCGACCTCTCGAGAGGCGTTCAATGAGATTGGCGAGCCGGTCGCCTTCAAACAGCTGTTGCAAGTTGACAAGTTCAGAGCTGGTGCCCCCAGCGTTGAGTCCAGAAGAGTGTGGAAGTGTACGGGGAGCTTGGAAGGCCATTCGGTTTGGTTCGGAGGTGCCCCCATGTTGCGGCTCGGAGAAGCGAGGGAGGGCATGGCGAGGTGCACATTTCGGGTCGGATTTACCGATCAGATCAGGTTCTCCTGTCACAATCCGGGGTGCTTGATGCTGAATCTGTGTGGTATTGCCGATCCGATCCGGTGCGGATGTAGGTCGAACCGGAGCGAAGTCTTGATTTTCAGAGGGGAGGCCGCTGCCCCCAAGCTCATGCAGGGTTGCTGCTTGGATCGGGTCCGAAGTGACCCAGTGGGAAATGCCCCCCCATTTCCATCTGTGTGGGATTCAGACTTTGGCCCTCGGTTCGGGTCGGATCCAAACCGATCTGGTTGGCAACTGCTGCTGGGGCTGATTCTATTCCATTTCCCATGAGTTGTATGCTGTTGCTCGGCCTTCCTTCCATCCGAGCAAAGAATTGGTCGATCATCTCCTGTTGTTTGTGAAGGAGGTCATCTTGCCTTGCCATCTGAGCTCTCGATTGGGTGAGAACGCCATCCATCTCTTCTCGCGTCAAGTATGCTGACGGGTTTTCATGTGAGGAAGCTTCATGGCTTGCCTTGTTTCTCGTGCCTTCGCCTTCAACATGGGAAACCTTTCGCTTAGCCATCGATCCAATAGCCAAATAATCCAAGCAGAGGTTGAAGTTCTCATGTGCCCCCTTCCTGGCACGCCAAAATGTTAGACCGAAATCTAGGCCTAACACCCAAATCTAATGCAAAAACCTCACAATCACAGATCAATGCAGAAAAGCAGTAAAAATAAAAGGAGACACAAGAGATTTTTAAAGTGGTTCAGCTCAATCCAAGCCTACGTCCACTTTACAGTTTCTTAAATCCTAATAAGCTATTACAATACTGTTTGTTTGCGGTTTATACACAATATCCTTGTGTTTACAATGAAAAGAAGTGTGAAAAGTGGGGATTATACACGAAATCCTCGTGTTATTATGAGGAATTTTGCTTCCTTATTGAGCAATGACCTTGCGTAAAGTAGTGGTAGAAGCCATGATCAGTGAGAACCCAAAAAGATCCCTTCAAATCACCATATGATGGTGTCTTTATAGGCGTAGAGAAGCCTTAGGAGATCCAGATGAATGACAAGTGTTCCCAATCCAACGCCTTGATAAAACGTGGTGACTAAGTGGCAAAATGGGAGAAAGCCTCTCCAATTCGTGTAAGGCCATGTGGAAGGTGATCCATGAAAGTAGGAGGAAATGGTGCCACAAGAATAGGTCAACTTTGAAGTGCAGTAGCAGGTCGAAGGTGCTCCATCTGATCCGAACAGGAGTGTCCAAAGCCAAGCGTGCTCTTGTGAGGATTTGATGTGAAGCGGGTCGGGTCTGCCTTATTCCGATCCGAACCGGGGTCTCCGATCTGTGCCGACATCTAAGTATTGAAGGGAAGATGCTGAGTTGGTGAAGGCAGGATGCCTTAATCCGATCTGAACCGACTTATCCGATCCGATACGAGGATCTATTCAATGCTAAATTCCAAGTTTTCGGTTATGCACGCGTTCACGGAAACGAGCATAACTTTCAAAGCGTAAGTCCGTTTTAGCCAAACGAAAGCTCAAACTGAAGCTAGTTCAGAGATCTACAAGAGTTACAAAGATCAGCTCCATAGTTGCTGTTTTTGGGCCTAAAAGAGATCGTCTGATAGGAGTTTCGGGACTTTCTTTGTTCAGGATGTGATTTCGACCAAATCTTTGCCTGTCTTCTGATGATGCTTCCAATACTTGAGCATGTTGTTGATCAGAGATTCCATGTGACTGCTTTGACTAAAAAACGGGTCAACATTTTGGCCCCTAGAACCTATCTTGCTGGTTGAAGGAAGATGTGTTCTGGATAATCCAAGGCCACGCCGGGCCTGCCAGCTGCAAGTATCATCCATACCTGCGAAGAAAAGAAAGCAAAAAGGTGTGTCAAATCCTGACAAAATTGATTGCACTTTTGAGCATAAACCGTGCTTGGGCGTTTGTTTAAGCATAAACCATACTTAAGAGACGTTCAAATCATCCTGCCAAAACCTGACGAGGGACCTAACCTTTCGGGTATAAGCCATACCAAGAAGTTCAAACTGAGCATAAGCCATACTCGAGTTTTATTGAGTTCCTTTGCCAAATCCTGACAAAACAATAAGCCGTTCCAGAGTATAATCCATGCTTAAGAATCCTAGTGAGTACAATCCATACTCATGTTGGGATAGAGCTATACTTGCCAAAACCTGACAAGACAGTCTGTCCCTAGGCATAATCCATGCCAAGGGGTCCGAGATAAGTATAAGCCATACTTTAGTTGAGATTACGAATCCTTCCACAACCTGACAAGATAATTGAATTGCCGAACATAATCCATGCACAGAAAGTCCTTCCTTATTCAATTAAAAGTACAAAACCAAAGCAAATCCTGATTGGTTTGTTATCGAGTGCAGAGCATGCGTTGGAGCTAAATCCTAACCCCGAACGTGTGTACTCCAATTGGAAAACCTAAAGAAATCAAAGAAACATAACTTAAATCCTAAGAAATGCAAGAAATCCAGACTGATCTCATCCAGATCAGTTGATGATGAGCCCATGAGAGCTTGATCCAGGGCCATTCCCTCTCCGGGGAGCAGGTGTTGGTAGCACAGGTGTTGGCGCTGTTGGTTGTTTCACATACTCGGGTAGCTCTCCACGTCTAACCCGTTCCTCAATCAAGTCTCGCAAGTGTCTACAGTCATTTGTGTCGTGACCGTCCATTTCATGAAATATGCAGTATTTTCCAGAATCGCGTTCTCTTTGTGATGACTCCCTCCCAGGAGGCTTTGGATAAGGGACGTCACCGTTTGTATTCACGTAGATGCCAGTCAAGGTTGAATTGAGTTCGGTGTACTTTTCATATCTAGGCCCTCTACGGGGCTAAGTGTTGCGGTCATTCTTGACGGCAACTTTCCCTTTACCTTTTCTAGAATCAGACGGTTCTCCGTCTCTGAGCATGTTGACATCGAGAATTTTCTTTTTGGATATTGCGTCTTCTTCACGTAGAAATCTATCCGATTCAAGGTAGAACTCGCAGAGATTCCGTGGTGGGTCTCGGTACAATGTTTTTTTGAACTCCGAGTTGTCAAATACACCGGATACTGCCGCCATCAATACCATAAATGGCTCAGGTCGATCAAGTGATGTTGCTGCAACGTTGAACATTTCCAAAAATGAGTGCAGAGTTTCTTTGGGCCTCTGCTTGATTGTGGTGAGAGACATGACATTCTTAGGTCAAGCAATATGGACCCGAAACTGTTCAATAAAGCGAGCGACCAGTATGTTCCGGCTATTGATCGATTCAGATTCCAGCTACCGAATCCACATAGCAGCTTCATCGGTCAAAAAGAGTGGGAAGCACATTTCCATGACGTTTTCCGAAGTCGATTGAACTTCCATATGACGTTTTTAGCGCATTAGGTGCATGGTGGGATCTGTCCTACCGTTGTAGGGCTCCAGTTGCGGAAGTTTGAAATCTGGAGGATTGCGAGAATTCCTAATTTCTTGCATGAATGGATTGTGATTGACATCATCCATGTCATTCTGATAAGTGCGACCTCTCGAGAGGCGTTCAATGAGATAGGCGAGCTGGTCGCCTTCAAAGAGCTGTTGTAGTTGACAAGTTCAGAGCTGGTGCCCCCAGCGTTGAGTCCAGAAGAGTGTGGAAGTGTACGGGAAGCTTGGAAGGCCATTCGGTTCGGTTCGGAGATGCCCCCATGTTGCGGCTCGGAGAATCGAGGGAGGGCATGGCGAGGTGCACGGTTCGGGTCGGATGTACCGATCCGATCGGGTTCTCCTGTACCGATCCGGGGTGCTTGATGCTGAAGCTATGTGGTATTGTCGATCCGATCTGGTGCGGATGTAGGTCGAGCCGGAGCGAAGTCTTGATTTCCAGAGGGGAGGCCGCTGCCCCCAAGCTCATATAGGGTTTCTTCTCGGATCGGGTCCGAACCTACCCGGTGGGGAATGCCCTCCATTTCCATCTGTGTGGGATTCAGACTTTGGCCCTTGGTTCGGGTCAGATACGAACCGATCTGGTTTGCAACAGCCGCTGAGGCTGAATCTATTCCATTTCCCATGAGTTGTACGCTGTTGCTCGGCCTTCCTTCCATCCGAGCGAAGAATTGGTTGATCATCTCCTGTTGTTTGCGAAGGAGGTCATCTTGCTTTGCCATCTGAGCTCTCAATTCGGTGAGAACGCCATCCATCTCTTCTTGCGTCAAGTATGCTGATGGGTTTTTATGTGAGGAAGCTTCATGGCTTGCCTCGTTTCTCGTGCCTTCGCCTTCAACATGGAAAACCTTTCGCTTAGCCATCGATCCAATAGCCAAATAATCCAAGCAGAGGTTGAAGTTCTCGTGTGCCCCCTTCCTGGCGCGCCAAAATGTTAGACCGAAATCTGGGCCTAACACCCGAATCCAATGCGAAAACCTCACAATCACAGATCAATGCAGAAAAGCAGTAAAAATAAAAGGAGACACACGAGATTTTTATAGTGGTTCGGCTCAATCCAAGCCTATGTCCAATTTATAGTTTCTTAAATCCTAAGAAGCTATTACAATACTGTTTGTTTGCGGTTTATACACAATAGCCTTGTGTTTACAATTAAAAGAAGTGTGAAAAGTTGGGATTATACACGAAATCCTCGTGTTATAATGTGGAATTTTGCTTCCTTATTGAGCAATGACCTTGCGTAAAGTAGTGGTAGAAGCCACGTTCAGTGAGAACCCAAAAAGATCCCTTCAAATCGCCATATGATGGTGTATTTATAGGCGTAGAGAAGCCCTAGGGAGATCCGGATGAATGACAAGTGTTCCCAATCCAACGCCTTGATAGAACGTGGTGACTAAGTGGCAAAATGGGAGAAAGCCTCTCCAATTCGTGTAAGGCCATGTGGAAGGTGATCCATGAAAGTAGGAGGAAATGGTGCCACAAGAATAGGTCAAATCTGAAGTACAGTAGCAGGTCGAAGGGGCTCCATCCAATCCGAACAGGAGTGTCCAAAGCTAAGCGTGCTCTTGTGAGGATTTGATGTGAAGCGGGTCGGGTCTGCCTTATCTCGATCTGAACCGGAGTCTCCGATCCAAGCCGACATCTAAGTATTGAATGGAAGATGCTGAGTTGGTGAAGGCGGGATGCCTTAATACAATCTGAACCAACTTATCCGATCCGATCCGAGGATCTATTCAATGCTAAATTCCAAGTTTCCGGTTCTGCACGCGTTCACGGAAACGAGCATAACTTTCATAGCATAAGTCCGTTTTAGCCAAACGAAAGCTCAAACTGAAGCTAATTCAGAGATCTACAAGAGTTACAAAGCTTAGCTTCGTAGTTGCTGTTTTTGGGCCCAAAAGAGATCATCTAATAGGAGTTTCGGGCCTTTCTTTATTCGGGATGTGATTTCGACCAAATCGTTGCCTGTCTTCTGATGATGCTTCCAATACTCGAGCATGTTGTTGATCAGAGATTCCATTTGACTGGTTTGACTAAAAAGTGGGTCACCATTTAGCCCCCCAGAACTTGTCTTGCTGGTTGAAGGAAGATATGTTCTGGATAATCCAAGGCCACGCCGGGCCTGCCAGCTGCAAGTATCATCCATACCTGCGAAGAAAAGATAGTAAAAAGGTGTGTCAAATCCTGACAAAATTGATTGAACTTTTGAGCATAAACCAAGCTTGGGCATTTGTTTGAGCATAAACCACACTTAAGAGACATTCAAATCATCCTGCCAAAACCTGACGAGGAACCTAACCTTCCGGGTATAAGCCATACCAAGAAGTTCAAACTGAGCATAAGCCATACTCGAGTTTTATTGAGTTCCTTTTCCAAATCCTGACAAAACAATAAGCCGTTCCAGAGTGTAATCCATGCTTAAGAATACTAGTGAGTACAATCCACACTCATGTCGGGATAGAGCTATACTTGCCAAAACCTGACAAGACAGTCTGTCCCTAGGCATAATCCATGCCTAGGGGTCTGAGATAAGTATAAGCCATACTTTAGTTGAGAATGAGAATCCTGCCACAACCTGACAAAATACTTGAATTGCCAAACATAATCCATTCTCGGAAAGTCCTTCCTTATTCAATTAAAAGTACAAAACCAAAGCAAATCCTGATTGGTTTGTTATCGAGTGCAGAGCACACTTTGGAGCTAAATCGTAACCCCGAACGTGTGTACACCAATTTAGCCAATTAGAAAACCTAAAGAAATCAAAGAAACATATCTTAAATCCTAAGTAATACAAGAAATCCAGACTAATCTCATCTAGATCAGTTGAAGATTAGCCCGCGAGAGCTTGATCCAGGGTCATTCCCTCTCCGGGGAGTAGGTGGTGGTAGCACAGGTGCTGGCGCTATTGGTTGTTTCACATACTCGGGTAGCGCACCACGTCTAACCCGTTCCTCAATCAGGTATCGCAAGTGTCTACAATCATCTGTGTCGTGACTGTCTATTTCACGAAATATGCAGTATTTTCCAAAATCACGTTCTCTTTGTGATGACTCCCTCCCGGGAGGCTTTGGATAAGGGACGTCACCATTTGTGTTCACATAGATGTCAGTCAAGTTTGAATTGAGTTCGGTGTACTTTTCATATCTAGGCCCTCTAAAGGGCTAAGTGTTGCGGTCATTCTTGACGGCAACTTTCCCTTTTCCTTTTCTAGAATCAGACGGTTCTCCGTCTCTGAGCATGTTGACATCGAGAATTTTCTTTTTGGACATTGCCTCTTCTTCACGCAGAAATCTATCCGATTCAAGGTAGAACTCGCTGAGATTCCGTGGTGGGTCTCGGTACAAGGTTTTTTTGAACTCCGAGTTGTCCAGAACACCGGATACTGCCGCCATAAATACCATAGATGGCTCAGGTCGATCAAATGATGCTGCTGCAACGTTGAACCTTTCCCAAAATGAGCGCAGAGTTTCTTTGGGCCTCTTCTTGATTGTGGTGAGAGACATGACATTCTTAGGTCAAGCAATGTGGACCCGAAACTATTCAATAAAGCGAGCGACCAACATGTTGCAGTTGTTGATCGATCCAGATTCCAGCTGCCGAATCCACATAGCAGCTATATGGTCCAAAAGAGTGGGAAGCACTTTTCCATGACATTTTCCGAAGCCGATTGAACTTCCATATGATGTTTGTAGCGCATTAGGTGCACGGTGGGATTTGTCCTGCTGTTGTAGGGCTCCAGTTGCGGAAGTTTGAAATCTGGAGGATTGCGAGAATTCCTAATTTCTTGCGTGAATGGATTGTGATTGACATCATCCATGTCATTCTGATAAGTGCGACCTCTCAAGAGGCGTTCAATGAGATTGGTGAGCCGGTCGCCTTCAAAGAGCTGTTGCAAGTTGACAAGTTCAGAGCTGGTGCCCCCAGCGTTGAGTCCAGAAGAGTGTGGAAGTGTACGGGGAGCTTGGAAGGCCATTCGGTTCGGTTCGAAGGTGCCCCCATTTGCGGCTTGGAGAAGCGAGGGAGGGTATGGTGAGGTGCACGGTTCGGGTCGGATGTACCGATCCGATCAGGTTCTCCTGTTCCGATCCGGGGTGCTTGATGCTGAAGCTGTGTGGTATTGCCGATCCGATCCGGTGCGGATGTAGGTCGAACCAGAGCGAAGTCTTGATTTCCAGAAGGGAGGCCGCTGCCCCCAAGCTCATGTAGAGTTGCTGCTCGGATCGGGTCCGAACCGACCCGGTGTGGAATGCCCCCCATTTCCATCTGTGTGGGATTCAGACTTTGGCCCTTGGTTCGGGTCGGATCCGAACCGATCTGGTTTGCAACAGCTGCTGGGGCTGATTCTATTCCATTTCCCATGAGTTGTACGCTGTTGCTCGGCCTTCCTTCCATCCGAGCGATGAATTGGTCGATCATCTCAAGTTGTTTGCGAAGGAGGTCATCATGCCTTGCCATCTGAGCTCGCAATTCGGTGAGAACGCCATCCATCTCTTCTCGCGTCAAGTATGCTGACGGGTTTTCATGTGAGGAAGCTTCATGGCTTGCCTCGTTTCTCGTGCCTTCGCCTTCAACATGGGAAACCTTTCGCTTAGCCATCGATCCAATAGCCAAATAATCCAAGCAGAGGTTGAAGTTCTCGTGTGCCCCCTTCCTGGCGCGCCAAAATGTTAGACCAAAATCCGGGCTTAACACCCAAATCCAATGCGAAAACCTCAGAATCACAGATCAATGCAGCAAAGCAGTAAAAATAAATGGAGACACACGAGATTTTTATAGTGGTTCGGCTCAATCCAAGCCTACGTCCACTTTATAGTTTCTTAAATCCTAAGAAGCTATTACAATATTGTTTGTTTGCGGTTTATACACAATAGCCTTGTGTTTACAATGAAAAGAAGTGTGAAAAGTGGGGATTATACACGAAATCATCGTGTTATAATGTGGAATTTTGCTTCCTTATTGAGCAATGACCTTGCATAAAGTAGTGGTAGAAGCCATGATCAGTGAGAACCTAAAAAGATCCCTTCAAATCGCCATATGATGGTGTATTTATAGGCGTAGAGAAGCCCTAGGGGGATTCGGATGAATAACAAGTGTTCCCAATCCAACGCCTTGATAGAACGTGGTGACTAAGTGGCAAAATGGGAGAAAGTCTCTTTAATTCGTGTAAGCCCATGTGGAAGGTGATCCATGAAAGTAGGAGGAAATGGTGCCACAGCAATAGGTCAACTCTGAAGTGCAGTAGCAGGTCGAAAGGTGTCGGTTCGGTTCTCCATCCGATCCGAACCGTAGTGTCCAAAGCCAAGAGTGCTCTTGTGAGGATTTGATGTGAAGCGGGTCGGGTCTGCCTTATCCCGATCCAAACCGGTGTCTCCGATCCGAGCCGACATCTAAGTATTGAAGGGAAGATGCTGAGTTGGTGAAGGCAGGATGCTTTAATCCGATCTGAACCGACTTATCCGATCCGATCCGAGGATCTATTCAATGCTAAATTCCAAGTTTCCGGTTCTGCACGCGTTCATGGAATCGAGCATAACTTTCAAAGCGTAAGTCTGTTTTAGCCAAACGAAAACTCAAACTGAAGCTAATTGAGAGATATACAAGAGTTACAAAGCTCAGCTCCGTAGTTGTTGTTTTTGGGCCCAAAAGAGATCATCTGATAGGTATTTCATGCCTTTCTTTGTTCGGGATGTGATTTCGACCAAATCATTGCATGTCTTCTGACGATGCTTCCAATACTCGAGCATGTTGTTGATCAGAGATTCCATGTGTGACTGCTTTGACTAAAAAGCGGGTCAACATGTGGAATTTAAAAGACGATTAGAAACAATTAACCAAAAATTGAAACATGTATGTGAACATGACTAAGAAGAGGGTTAAGTGGGATATACTAGAGGGGACCAAGCTTTGGTGGATAGCTTGTGTCAAGTAATGGGGGGCCGCTTCAACCAGAAACCCATACGTATCTTTGTGGGCTCGACCCAAGTCGAGGACGGGACATGCATACTTGGCTTGACTGTAAGAGGCCAAAACGGGTTAGAAGTGGCAACGCAAGTCCAACGGGTTCATATGCGTGTGCGGACCCAGGCTGGTAGGTAAGACGTTGTTGCATCGTGTACGTATAAGCCATGCATTATTTGTGGTATTGGGTTGCCACTTTGGGAAGTGATACACCCCACTATGGGGCCAGCATGGGTATCTACGAGTTAGGGAGCCTATTGAATAGGAGTAGTGGGTACACCTAGTGGAGATAGAGGCAGGCGACACCTATGAAAGCAACTAGGGGTGCACGAAACTACCATTATCATATTTAAGTTCTGTAGGCGGGATCAACCTTAGGGTGACTAGTGGTGGTGTGGTATAATAGTGGTGGTGCAGTATAGTAATTATCTTATAGTGGTTTACGTGCGCTCTAACGTTATCTTTGTTCATCCTGTTTCCTTGTTTACTCCGTCTTACTCAATTGTTCATAGTCATTTCTTTATTTTCCAACTTATGCCTTAGCCTAGTTATTTTGGTAATTATATTGTTAAAGTTATCGCACTCGCCAGACTTTATGTCTAACCCCCTTTGTTTCCTCCTCTTTTCTACCTCCCCCCCCATAGGTGCTCAGGTTGGAACTAGCACCAGTGGAGATTGATTTTGGATAGCTATATCTCTGCTTTTAGAAGTTGCTTGGATCGCTGAAGTAAAGTTCAGCCTCTCTTATTTATGGCTATTTTGAACTGGGGTTATGTCTTTCAATTTATGTACTCTGATTTAGCCAAGATGGATATTATGTACTTTGACTCTGGTTTTTGATGATGTAATCAAACTTATGTGTTTACCGCTGCAATGAATAAAATTTTAAAGATTTAAGTACTGTTTATATCTGTCTTGTTGTTAAGTTTCTGTTCTATACACACTTAAAATGCTCCATGGAAGTTAATGCATTCCCTTTGTGAGTGACATTAATGGACGTGGGGTGTTACACGTGGTATCAGAGCTGAAGGTTACCAGAACAGATATGAATTTTGAAAAGTGTTTTTGAAAAACAACTTTTATAAAGAAGTACCTTCAAAAGTATGTTTTAAGGAAAGTATTTTTAAGAGAAAAGCTTATTTTAGAAAGCATAACCCCAAGAGCCATATATCTTTCCTTCTGTTCTTTTGTATTGAATATTTCCTTTTTCGTTTCAGCATGTCTAGAATTCCCGAGATACCCAAGGGGATACCAATACCAGGATGGTTTAGGAGGTATTTGGAGACTAGGTCCACCACTGTAGGTCTAACAAATCGTCCTCCTCCTCCTCCTCGCATCGATACTTTCGCAAAAATATGTAAGGACTTTCGGGCAATGGGTGGAAAACCTTTTCACGGGACAGAGACATTTGTTGAAGCTCGTAATTGGCTAAAGGAGGTGGAAGAATTATTTGGGATCTTTGAGGTGGAAGATGGAAGAAAGGTCCAGTTAGCTGCCTGGCTAATGAAGGATGAGGCCTCGTTTTGGTGGGAGGTCACTAATGGAGAACATCCAGTCGATACATGGCCAGATTTTAGGCGGAGGTTTGAGGCGAAGTTTCTCTCACGGGCTGAAGAGAATCTATACATGGAAAGGTTTCTAGCATTGAAGCAGGGGAATCTATCGGTGAAAGAATACGTCAACAAATTCAATCAGTTGGCGAGATTTGGCTAGGAATTGGTGAATACACCAGAAAAGAAGGCCCTGAGATTTGTTAAGGGTTTGAACGAGCCGCTTCATGGGTTAGCTATGACCCACATCCCCATGGAGGCTACCTTTGAGAGACTAGTTGATATGGTGCTTATGCATGAAGAGGAGAAGGGCGCCAATGCTAATTAGGCACCCGAGAAGAAAGGGGATCAAAAGAAGCCGCAACAGCAACAACAGAACAAGAAAGCTGGTAAAGGCAACAATGGTAAGGGAAAGAAGAGATGCTTTAACTGTGGGACACCAGGCCATCTAAGCAAAGATTGTAGGAAGAAAAAGAAGACTGGCTGTTTCCACTGTGGCAAAGTGGGACATCTAGTTAAGGACTTCCCAAGGAAAGGGCAGAGGGCAGGATCTACCTCGGGAGGATAGGTGCAAGCTCTTATGGCACCAGGGCATGCAAGGGAGCAAGTTCAGGCTCTTGTGGTCCCACCGCTGCGAGAACGAGGTAGAGCAATTTCCATTGAAAGTTCTGTTTTTCTATTTGACCATCCTGTCCGTACTTTATTCGATTCTGGTGCATCACATTCGTTTATCTCTACATCATTAGTTGAAACACTGCACCTAGATACTAGTCTTGTTACAGATCTCTAGTAGTCTCAAATCCTATTGGTGGTTCGGCTCATCTTTCTATGATTTGTCTGATTTGAGAGTGTTTATCTTGGGCGTTGAGTTTGAATGCAACGCCTTTGTTCTTGGCTTCATGGGCTACGACATGATTCTAGGAATGGATTGGCTGACTAGATACAGGGCTATCCTAGATTGTGAAAGAAGGGTAGTTAGATTGTTGACTCATTGTGGAAAGACCCTTAATATTTCTTGTGACCTTAGAGGTCCATTAATGCTTAACTACCTAGAATCCCTTGACGCATCCAACGATGATTTGCATTCTGTTCGTATAGTTCGTGAATATGTTGATGTCTTCGATGATGTGAGGGGTTTAACCCCAAAACGTGAGATAGACTTTCGAATATATCTAGTAGATAATGCAAAGCCAGTTGCATTGCTAGTGCGCCACAAGGCTCTAAGAGAGAGAAGAGAACTCAGTAAGAAAGTGAAAGAATTGCTTGAGAAGGGGTTCATCAGATGTAGTATATCGGAGTGGGGTGCTCCAGTAGTATTTGCCACGAAGGCAGATGGGTCCCTTAGACTTTGTGTGGACCTATAGAGAACTTAATAAGCTTACTAAGAAGAATAGGCACATATTGCCGAGAATTGACGATCTCTTCGATCAGTTAGTTGGCACCTTCGTGTTTTTGCAGTTGGACTTAGCCACTGGTTTCCATCAGTTGAGAGTGGCTGAGGATAGCATAGATAAGACTGCCTTTAGGACTCTAGACGGTTTCTTCGAGTGGCTTGTGATGCCCTTCGGTTTCACAAACACCCCTGCATACTTTGTTGACTTGATGAGTAGGGTGTTTAGTGAGTACCTTAATAAATTCGTGGTAGTCTTCGTGGATGGTCGTGTCGTTCGCCTACATGTTGGTGGGAATCTACAGATAAGATCTTGCTTTGGCCCGATATGATTAGAGAAACTTCGGAAAAGCTCGATTTGATTTGAAGGAGGATGAAGACGGCGCAAGATAGGCAGAAATCTTATGCTAACAAGAGGAGGACAGATCTTGAGTTTGATATTGGGGACATGCTTTGTCAAGGTGTCTCCATTACGGAATGTGGTTCGCTTTGGGTCCGTTGGGAAGTTAGCACCAAGGTTCATAGGGCCATTTCCTATTAAGGAGAGGATTGGGTAGATGGCGTACAGAGTGAAGATGCCCGAAAGACTTAGTGGGGTACACGATGTATTCCATGTATCACATTTGAGGAAGTGCTTGCACGAGTCCGAAGAAGTGGTGGAGCCGAGCTTGCTTAGAGAGGTGGAGATCGAGTGTGATGCGACGATTCGATGAGCTCCTACGTGCATTCTAGGGTCGGAAGTTAAGAAGTTGAGGAATCGAGAGGTCAAGCTAGTCAAAGTGCAATGGGGAGATGACGAGAGCAACGCTACTTAGGAGACGGAAGAGAAAATGCATTCATTGTACCCTTTTCTTTTCGAGGGTATGTTCTTTAATTTCTCCTTTATCGCTTAGCTTGTACTTGTTTTATCTTTATTAGGTCCTCTCGCTAGTATCTTTGACCTTTAGATAGGGTAGTCCTATGGTTGAAACATGTGTTTGAGACATGTTATGTATGATGGATGCATGTGGATGCGAGTGTTTGCTAGTGGTTGCTCGTGGATGCATATACACACACTTTAGGCACTAGATCGGCTCAGTCACTTCATATTGCATATTGCATATAAATGTGTGTGCATATTTAAGTTAATGGATGTATAATGGTTGCGTTATCACATGGATGTTGCATTTTGGTGAATGGTTGTGCACATATATAGAAATAATATGTATCGATAGGATTCTTTCGCATACATAATGGACGCATGGCACTATCATGGTTTGCATTAAGGAGGTCAACTGAATCAGTAGACCGCCTGATTTTTTATTAGATAAGGAACATATACACACACTTCTTGCATATGTTCATACAGCATTAGGAATTTTATAAGGACAATGGATGCCTGTGTTTGATGGCTGAGTAGATGGTTGTTTGTATGTTAGGATATGCATTCTCCTTAACTTGGAGATCTCGGGGGCGAAATCCTTTAAGGAGGGGAGAATGTAACACCCTGTGTTTTTGTTAGCACTAAAGTTCACAAATTAAAGAATAACTAATCTCAGATTTTAGAATTAAGGGAAACGGGTTGCACCATTGTGTTCGTCTCGGAATTCTGGTTGAGATAGAGTCCGAGTTTGCGTGAATTGGACTTCGTATGAAGAAGTTATGGCCATCGGAAGTTTCAGAAAATTCAAAACAGATTTCAAAAATCAAAATTTCAGAGTCTGATGGGCTAGGCAGGAAAATTCCCGCCAGGGCCAGGTCGACTATATGGTCGACCTGGGGGTCGACCTACCCTGACCAGGTCGAACATAGGGTCGACCTGGGGGTCGACCTGCCCCCCTCCCCCGGGCCGATTTGATTAGTGACCTGTTAATGACTAGATGCTGACTTATTAGGATTTCTGATCTGCTCTGATTGGCTGGGATTAATTCTGGGTTGATCGGACGGCCTAAACTAATCCTAAACTCTATAAAAAGACATGAAGACTCAAAACCTAAAATCAAATTAAAATTAGATTCATGGCCTCCATGCCGTCACCTAGCAACCTAGAATAGCCGCCACCAATTAGAGAGGAAGAAAGCAAATCAAATTCAATTCTATTCAACTCTAACAACGAATCTACTTCAAAGGAAAGCTAATACAATTTCAGAACTCAGAATTCAGAACTCAAGACCTTCTTTGAGTTGTGAGTTCGATTTCTTTAATAAAATAATTAGCAATTTAATTGGATTGAGTTATGATGCGGATTATATGGCTATGTTGTGAATTATTGACCGCATATTATCATCTATGTTGTAAAATTGTGATGTTATCATTTATGTTGTAAATTCTATGATGATTATCATCTATGTTGTAAAGTTGTGATGTTATCATCTATGTTGTAATTTTATAATTGACCAATTCATGATGATGTTTCATATGCTAGTTTTGTTATGATGATTCATATGATAAATCACATGTATGTATGCAAGTTAGGGTGTTAATTGAGACATAGATCATATGCAAGTTAGTGAAATTTTATGCATAACCTTACATGTTTCATGACATCTATTTTAGATATAAAGTTAGGCTATGACATATGTGAGTTATATGCTAAATTTTACATGCTAGTTTATATGTTTAGATGTAAGTTTACACCATCGTTATGTTGCATAAATCACATATGCAAGTTTATAGAAATATATGTGTTTGGAATATGAATCATGTTATGCAAGTTTTTGGTAATTGCCTATGCAAGTTTACACCTTTAGATGTAGATCCGTGACATACACGATTTATGCAAGTTGTGACCATTACCTAAACAAGTTTACGCCTTAATATTTGGATCTATGACATATGTAGTTTTATGCAAGTTGTAACTTTGGCCTATGCAAGTTTTTGATGTAGGACATCATTCACACATGCAAGTTCACCCCTTATGTTTGGATCTATCTTTAATTATATGTATGTTGTGATGTTTTCTCTTTATTTTATAAGTTAGACTATTCGAGTCTAACGTATATTTTATGTTAAACGAACGAACGTACAACGTAGGGTAATGGGATAATATTAAAAGATTTAATATTGAGAATTGGCATAAATGCCTTAAAAGGCATAAAATAAATTTGTGATGAAAATTGGTATGATTTTCCATATCATAAATAGATGGACATAATTGAGTCAATTATGACTATAGTTAAATTTGGAATTGATTGATAATTTGAATATAAAAATTAATTCGAATTGGGGAATGATTAATTAGGAGTAATTAATCATCTAAGACACAAGGTTAGGCTCTTTTGTGGTGTAAGACTGCCCGGACCCGCCCGGCAAATCCAGCTGCCACAAATGCCAGTCTAATGTGGGAGGTATTAGGCATACATTAATTATGTGACAGTTGTAAAGACATGAGTTGTGGTGTAAGACTGCCCGGACCCACCCGGCAAATTTAGCTGCCACAAATGCCAGTCTAATGTGGGAGGTCTTTATAAGGTTACGGTCTTAATGAATTAAGAAACACTTAACTAGATAAACATGTAGTGGGACATAAGGGGGTTAAGTGGGTGCCTTGGGTGGCATGTGGAATTTAGTGGGTGCCTTGGGTGGCATTTGAAATACGATTAGAAACACTTAACCAAAAATTGAAACATGTAAGTGAACATGACTAAGAAGAGGGTTAAGTGGGATGTACTAGAGGGGACCAAGCTTAGGTGGATAGCTTGTGTCGAGTAATGGGGGCCCGTTTCAACCAGAAACCCATACGTATCTTTGTGGGCTCGACCCAAGTTGAGGACGGGACACGCATACTGGGCTTAACTGTAAGAGGCCAAAACGGGTTAGCGGTGGCAACGCAAGTCCAATGGGTTCAAATGCGTGTGTGGGCGCGGCAGGTAGGTAAGACGTTATTGCATCGTGTAGGTATAAGCCGCGCATTATTTGTGGTATCGGGTTACCACTTTGGGGAGTGATACACCCCACTGTGGGGCTAACACGGGTATTTACGAGTTAGGGAGCCGATCGAATGGGGGTAGTGGGTACACCTAGTGGAGATAGGGGCAGGCGGCACCTATGAAAGCAACTAGGGGTGCACGAAACTATCATTATCATATTTAAGTTCTATAGGCGGGATCAACTTTAGGGTGACTAGTGGTGGTGCAGTATAGTAGTGGTGTTGCAGTATAGTAATTATCTTATAGTGGTTTAGGTGCGCTCTAACGTTATCTTTGTTCATCTTGATTCCTTGTTTACTCTGTCTTACTCAATTGTTCACAGTCATTTCCTTATTTTCCAACTTATGCCTTAGCCTAATTATTTTGGTAATTATATTGTTAAAGTTATCGCACTCGCCAGACTTTATGTCTGACCCCCTTTTTTTCCTCCTCTTTTCTTCCTTCCCCCAAGGTGCTCAGGTTGGAACTAGCACCAGTGGAGCTTGATTTTGCACAACTATATCTCTGCCTTTAGAAGTTGCTTGGATCGCTGAAGTAAAGTTCAGCCTCTCTTTTTTATGGATGTTTTGAACTGGGGTTATGTCTTTCAATTTATGTACTCTGATTTAGTCAAGATGGATATTATGTACTTTGACTCTGGTTTTTGATGATGTAATCAAACTTATGTGTTTACCGCTGCAATGAATAAAATTTTAAAGTTTTAAGTACTGTTTATATCTGTCTTGTTGTCAAGTTTCTGTTCTATACACACTTAAAATGCTCCATGGAAGTTAATGCATTCCCTTTGTGAGTGACATTAATGGAGTTGGGGTGTTACAAAAACAGTAGGACAGAAACAAATAAATACACCAGATAATGTACAAATAATACACTGGATAAACATAAACATCAGAGTTACGCAGTATACAGGATCATACTTAGTATAAAATATAGTTCAGCTATACACAAATGTCTACAGCGGAAAACAAACATAATATGTACAATAGGAGCTGAACAGCATAAAAAGAGATAAATGGTAGAATCCATCTTCAGCTCCAGCTATCCAGAAAGAGCCTGCTAAAACCTGAATACAAGGCTGCCCGTGTATAAAAAGGGGCACCCGAGTTTGCAAGTGAAACAAACTACGAGTCAGTCATGGGAATAGCATGTGAAATCTACTTAACATATTTTATAATATGGCCAATCACAGGACCACGCCACTTTCGCGGAACGGGTTTACTCCATTGGATTGCTGGTGCTTTAAAACAAGTAAACCTTTTAAACATCGCAATGCTTTTTATAAAAATGAAGCCATTATAAGACTCGGTTCCCATCACATAATGCAATGCAAACTGGAGGATAGAGTTTTACCTTATAATGGCCAAAATATGCTTGATACGAATAAAACAAAAGCATTTGATATTATTATTAGTGTTTATATGTTTCAAAAACAATTTCAATCATAACTATCAATCATAGACGACATGGGTACCATATATCATGTCGCCATATATAGGTATACAATCAAAACCGCATGGTGTCGTATTAGAAAATTGGATTTCCATCATGAACCAAGGCAAAAGATAGTCTGTACTGAATTCAAGACAGTCTAGCCCGAGTCTCAGGCAAGTAATTAGTCAAGCCTTTGGATCATCAGGGTCGGTCCATCGATGTGGATTAAAATGCCTGAACACTGCGTCTCCCCGCCCTTTGGGGGCGTAAATGAGTCCTATGACTCATCGGCTCCACATAGTCACCGATATATCCGAGGCGCCTCGCAACAGCAACAACCACCAAGGTGAAAATAATATAAATGTCAGGGCTGGTATGTCACTGACACCACCCTAGCTAGAAGGAAACGCATGGCCTCCCTGAGGTCCTCTCCCGTTTCTGGCTCATACTGAGGTGTGAGGCTCACGATTCAACATTATACACAAAGCTATGCCACACAGGCGGTGCTTTGATCATCAACCATAAGACTTTGCTTTTCAACAGAAGCCTTGATCATCTGCCATTTAGGCATCCCACACAGGCAATTCACTCCATGCGACAGATTTCTATCGATATATAACCTCTGAGCTCGTACGTCTCAGAGAAGGGCGTTAAGCAAGAGAATAAATTCTCCGCCGCCAAACAGATATACATTTAATAGAGATCAATCAGCACAGAACAAAATCCAATGTCAGACACACAGTCCATTTACAAGTTCGTTCTGGTTCTGAACGAAACCGGAGGCACCATATACCTCGCATATCCATCGATCTCCAAGTATGTCTGGATGATCACCACTTATTATCTATATTTCGGGATGCCTCCCAATCAAGACATCAGTTATCATTCAACCGAGGTGAAGATCTCCAGTCTTCAACCACCGTTTTCATCATCAACTTCTTATCGCCGATCAATTATTTGAAATGAGATTTAACTCGGCCTTTTCAAATAATTCACGTATATTTAGAATATAAATCAATTCATTTCAATGGTTAAATTATTCGACATCAATAATTCTGTTCTTAGTTGTAATTTTCACGCCAAACACATTCAACCATCAAATATCCAATAAACCAGGTAAATTCGGTTTATTTGCATACCATATCATTTATAATATTTTATAACGATTTATCGCTATTTTTATTCACTTAAAAATAGCCAATTCATTCAAACGACGCTTCAGGCCATAACGCGGTCGTGGCGCTGTTTTTCTTCAGATTTGATTTACACATATCTGAAAATCTAATCGTTGGATCTTCACAAATTTCATAACATTAGAAAGATATTTTCAAAACGAATCAAACAGTTTCAGTTTCGAGAATATCCGACGGACGGATCTCCCAGTACAATCGTTTGAAGTTTCGATTTCAAAATACGAACAGCAGCATCGTTATTCGATTTAATTTAATTATATATATATAATTGATTCTGGCGTTGTTTTTCTTCAAATTTGAATTAAACATTCCAGACAATACAACCGTTGGATCTTCACAAAGTTGGTGCCGTTAGAAAGATATTTCCAAAGCGAACCCAATGGTTTCGGTTTTGAGAAAATCCGATGGTCGGATCTCCCGCACTAATCGTTTGAAATCACGGTTTCAAAACACGAACTGCAGCGTCGTTATTCGATTTATTTCAATTATATTTATGTATATATATAATTCATTTTTCGATTTCAAAACGATATTCATTTCACACATTTGATAAAAACAATATTTTTATCCAACAGCTATTTATTTAAACACATGAATTTTATTTCAACACATGAATTTCTATTCAACACACGAATTTTATTTCAACACATGAATTTCTATTCAACACATGAATTTTATTTCAACACATGAATTTTTATTCAACACATGAATTTTATTTCAACCCATGCATTTTGTTTCAAAACATGAATTTTTATTTTTAACAGTTCATATATATCATAAAAATGTGATTTTTATTGTAAACAATTTATTTCAAAACACGATTTTTTTATATAGTTTATATATATCATAAAAATGTTATTTTCATCTTTCAAAGGATTTATTCAATACACTAACTCCATTCAACACATGAATTTATTTCAACACATGAACTTCTATTCAATGCATGAATTTCTATTCAACACATGAATTTTATTTCAACACATGAATTTTATTCGACACATGAATTTTATTTCAACACATGAATTTTATTTCCAACACATGAATTTCTATTCAACACATGAATTTTATTTCAACACATGAATTTAAATCAAACACAGAAATACTTCAGAAAATTTCGGCAGCAAAATGGCAGGGTAGTTAAAACCGTCACCATCCCTAGTACGGCTCCTCGCTCTACCTTAAAGCCTGACGGCTTTTGACAATGGGGATTTTCAATATCTAGTTCGTACGCAGACGAATTTTCCCATATGCTAATCCTATTGGGATTTCAACCACAATCAATCATTTCAAATCAACCATTCATGATATTTACCAAATTTTCACATCGACTAATAATCCAAATAATATCACAACCAATATACTGTGGACAAGGGAATATATATATATATATATATATATATATATATATATATATACGTATATAACTATATTTCGATTTCAATTTATTTCAACGCATATATCATTTTTACAACGCATATATAACTTATACATCGAACATACAACTTATACAACGCTTATACATGAGGTGTACACTGCTTATATAACTCATACTTCGACTATATAATTTATACATCATTGTTTTCCATATTGTTTATAATTCAGAAATCTCACATTGGGTTCCACTCCACCAAAAATTGCAGAAGGCTCAGAAAAATATCCGGTCTCTTCTAGAATGTAGAAGACGTCTGCATGAGTCCACTCTCTCTTGTTTCACTGAATTTCGACCAAAAGTGAAAAAGATACAATTTTTAGAAGTTAATCGAATTTCGCGACGGTTTAAAGGTGTTGAAACAGTTCAAAATAGAAAAAACCTGTATACCTCCTTGAAGCTTCAAACTAGGGTTTGATTTTTCAAACGAACCGCTGCACGATAGCAAAATTCGTCAGCACCACCTGAAAGAGCTACGAGCTGTAACGACCCGGATTTTTGGTCGATTTATTTTAAATATTTATTATGCTTTTAAATATTGAATTTATAATATAAATGGTATTTTATTGGGTTATCGATTAAATAATCGATATACGATTTATTTCTAATACATATAATTATCAAAATACAAGAATTGAAATAATTCGATTCGAAGATAAAACAGAATCGAAATGGTTCAGATAATCAATATATATTCTATTTGAATATAAAGACGATAATCTTAATTTATTATTGAGGATTTTTTTTTGAATTTAAATTATATTATATTAATTTATTTTGGTTATTTACGTTCAAATTAATATCAAAATATATTCAGTTAGTTCAGAATAGTGCTATACTGTTGAAATAACACTGGTTACGTTAAAATAGAGGTTCACAGTTTCAAGTTGCAAACACTGTAATATTTGATTAATGGATAAGATCGAAATCAAATCAAAAATCAAATCGGTATCAATTTAAAAAGAATAAAAATCTCTTTATGTCGTATCAAATTAAATACAAATCAAATCGTATTTAATTTAATGTACAATCAGTTGACTAAATTTCCTTAGTGCTTAAGGTTTCTTCCTGTATAAAATCACACGCAAATCCTTTCTTCCGTCCTTCCTTCTGAGTGTTGAGGGAGGCTTCAAGCAAAAGGGAAAATGGTCGCTCCACTGAACATGTTTAAATCGTTCAGCAAAAATCAAAATTAAAAGGGGAAGCCGCCCCCTTCTACAAAGAAATCTCCACTTTATTATAATAAAATCGTAGTGCTCCCAGAACAATATCAAACTCCAAACATTTCAAAATCGATCACCTCACAAGATTGATCAACGTGGGATTCATAGAAATGACACGATCGAGAGCTTCATCAAAATACTCCTTATATTCAGAGCGACGCAAATTTTGAGCTCGATCTATTGAACTGTGAACCTAGGGCACCAAGGCGATGGTGCTTAGTGATGATAGGGAGGAAACTGTTGGTGCCATGGTGTTTATAGTTGCGAGAGGAATCAACGATCACGATTTGGAGAAATTCTATATAATTTTTATCGCCTTTTTCCACTGCTGATCGCGAAGGGTGCTGAACCGCGATTGAGGGGAGACGACAGAGTTAGACCTAACGGTGAAGTGGTGACAAATGATACAATATTGGTAGATTGACGATAGTGACTGGAACCGTGAAGGGATGTTGCGTTAAATTCCATATATGATAAGGAGAGGAGGAGCTTAAGGATGTTGACTTTGGGAAGAGGTGTATGCAGTTAGGTGGAAAAAAATAAACTGTAAAAGGAAGAGAGGGCTAAATTGAGAATTAAGGTATGGATTTAAACTTAAAAACAACAGTTAGTTTATTTTTAATTTTAAATAGGAATGGTTTATGTTGATTAGTAGTTGATTAAATTAATTTACATAAATCTATATAGTTAGGAGTGAAGTAATTTAATTGTGAAACTAGAAATTTAAATTAAGGAAAAAAAACAGATTTATTTATCATTAAATTGAATGATATAAGAAAAAGGGGTAATTAAATTTGTTATTTATTTAATTAAGTAAGGGTTAGATATATATATAGTTTAATGTTGAAATATATATATATATATATTGGTTTAATTTTATTTGTAAGTTAAATTAAATTTAATAACCACTAAAAGAAGAAAAATTATATAGGATGGTTATTTATTTGATTAAATAGTTAATTTAAATAAATAAATGTTTGATCAGTAATTTAAATAAAATATCGTAGGTCCAAATTCATTCGAGAAGACTCATAGCCGATGATTTGGAAATAAACAGGATATTTCGGCAAAAAAAATCCAGTGAGTAAATCTCACTCACCTTTTTCTTTAGAATTATTTTTATTTGTTAAAAATAATTGTTGTTACTTGTTTGAATGCTCTCTGGATGTTTTAAATATATTAGTTATTTAGGGTGACTATTATATATATATATATTGGTTTGGTGGTTGGATTCCCGCAGTTCCATTAGCGGATGCCCGCGATACCATTAGTGGATGATTACCCTATACGCCCCACGCTATGATAGTGGATGACCTTCATACCGCGATATCTAGCCTCGAAGCAGGATGATATTATTTATGTGCTAACGTCTGTAGATGCAGGAAAATAGGTTGGAGGGATCCAGTTGGATTCCTCAAAAATATATTATCTTCTTGTTTGTTTGCTTGATTTCATATATATTTATATATGATGTGTTAAAAATCAAATGACTGAAAATTGGATGATTTGATTGTTTTAAATATCACTGGGCTAAGTATTAATTTATAAAAATACCCTGAAAGGGGTATTTGAGATTTAAAAGTGAAAATCTATTTTAGAAAAATAGAATGTGATTTTTTAAATAGATTTGAAATATAAACTTGTTTTGAAAATAAAAACAAGTAGTTCCTTTATAAATGAAGTTTATAAATAGTTTATTTATAAACGAAGTTTATAAATAAAGTGAAATGAATTATCATTGAATAATTCAGAAATAAAAACCCAAGTGTGAATTTGAAAAGGGAAATTTATTTTTCCAAATAGAAATTTTATTTCAAATGAATTTGAAATGGACTTGTCTAAATATAAACAAGTAAAATAAATGGTGCTTGTAAATGAAAAGGAAAATTATCATTGGATAATTCGAATTTTTAAATTCAAATGTAAATTTAAAAATATGAACAGGGAAATCATTTTAAAAAAATAAACGACGGAATTTATTTTGATGTTCAGAATATAAATTAAACGAAAATAAATCGATAAGGATTTATGTTGTGAATTTGATAAATTCGAATTTATTTAAGTAGAAGTTAAATTGAATATGAAAATAAATTGGTATTTATATTTATAAGTTATTATTAATAGAATTTCCAAAATGAGATTTTGGATTTAAAAAGAAATTTGAAAAAGGAACTTGTTTAAATATTAAACAAGGAAATTTGAAAAATGGTGTTTATAAATAAAATGAATAAATTATCAAGAGATAACTTGAATGTTAAATTCAAAGAGAATTGGAATTGAATTTGAATAAAGAAAATTCAAATATAGATTGAATATAGAAATCCAAATGAAGTTTGAAAATATATTGAAATTCAAATAGAGTTTGAAAATAGATTTGAATAAAGGAAGTTTAAATATGGAATTTTGAATATAGAATTCAAACATTTTAAATATGAAGTTTGAATATTAGAATTCGAACAGAAATGAAATGGAGTTTGAATATTAGAATTCGAATAGAGTTAAAATGGAGTTGAATTCATTTTAACGAAGTTTAAAAGTTTATCTATATAAATATAATTAAAACGAACTCGCCGCAGCGCTGCAGTTCGTAAATTGGTGTTTTGAACTTCAATTGAGTATACAAAACTCAATTGAAGTCGGAATTCATTGAAATGATAAACGTCAGGACCGATTTGATAATAGTTTTCTAATGTGAGAGAAAAATCAGGATTTCGTCGAATAGATTTTGAGTTATATCAAAATTAAATTTTCAGAAAAACAACGCCATAACCATTTAAAAACCATAACAGTTTATTTAATTTTATAAAAGGATTTTAAGCGAATGAAATCCGAATTTTAATTTAAAAAAATTTAGATTTGAGTTGTAAATTATATGTGAACTCAAGTGGAATAATGAATATGATTTTAGGAACAAAAATCAAAATTTCAATTATTGAATAGAATTAACTTATTCGAATAGTAATTAATTAATGAGATTTTGAATCGATATTGGGCTTTGAATAAGTGAATTCGATTTGAGAGTTTATATTCAAAATCGAAAAGAGAAACTAGAATTGAAACTGAAATTCAGTTTGGTTATAAGCAAGTTAAATATTTTGTTTGAACATGTTATGTCCAAACAAAGAAGTGGAATAGGCAAAATAGCTAATTAAAGAATAAATGAGCGAAACTGAATTCAAACGATGGGATAGTTTTGAATTGAATTGAAAACAGGTGAACATGTGTTAGACAGGTATAGGATGAAGTATATGAAGAGAATGAAGTTTATAAATTTAGTGCCCGACAAAAAGCTACATGTTTAAATTCATATATGGGATTTTATGCCCCGTATCGTCATGCCGCTTGGATTTTCCTTTTTTCTTTGGATTGGTGAGGGCCATGGGAGGCTAATTGAAATATCCCAATGCTCCTGGTACAAGGGAGGTTATGGCGAATTTTTCCGGTAATTTAAGGAGTTAGAATATTTTTAGGAAATTTTGATAGTTAGAAATCAATATATCAATATATATTGAATTTGATAAGGAACTAATTTAAAAATAGAATATTATAAAAGAAAAGGAAATCGATAGGATGGCAATAGAAAGAGAAACATATATACGTTTAAAAATGAATTATGTGTTTGTATGGTGTTGATTATTCGAGGTAAGTGGTTTTGTCTGTTTTGAAGTTAACGATGTTTTCAGTCAAGGTCCGAGAGGTAATTTTACCCCAACTTGATTGATTTCTTTTTTAATTGATAAATAGCATGATCCAATCTCGAAGAGAAGTGTTTGAATAATAGTTAGTTGAATAAAATATTTTGGGTTGTTGTAACGATGTTTACGCAGCATTCGTTTTAACCCAAGTGGTGGAATTCTGGAAATATAAAAGTAAATATTTCCTGAGTATAATTAATGTAATTGGGAAAGAGATAAGTGATTGAAATTGTTTCAATTTCAAACAGAATATATTTTCTAAGTGTAGAAAATAAAAGAAGGCGAGATATAGAAATGTTTTCCAAAGAATGTAAGAGACCGAGATGATAATTGAAAATATTTGTTTAACAAATATTGATAAGGAAATGGAAAGGGTGATTTAATTAATGAATGGTAATCAAGGGGCCCAGTGATTGTTTGATTGTTTTGAACGGATGTTTGTTTTTCATCGATAGTTAAATAACCGACTATCGAAGTATCTTCCAATATCATTGTCAATATGGAGAGACCGGTTGGATTATTATCCGTGAACCACTCTGTATTGGCAGTAACTTTGCGGATCAGATTATATGAGGATAATCGAAGACGGAGTAAAGTGCAAAGGCTTTTTATATTAATAAAAATTGTGCCTTCGGTTTCATTCAGCCCCAGAACGAACGTATATGGACAGATGTCTAACAAAGTATTTCCAATGATCGCATGAGTTGGTCTGTATAAATATATATAGTTGCAATGGATTTATTCCCTTAGCATAACATCCAGAATATTTGTGCAAATCAATTAGTGATTAACGGATTTGACAATGTGGCATTCAAAGTGATTGTGTTATCAATGAATAAAAAGTAATTGTTGCCTCAGGCCTCAACAACCGGGAATTGACAAAAATCGGGCAGGCAACATGGCTATGTGGGTCGCTCCAATTAGGATGTATAATCACCTATCTAGAGATTCATTTAATTTCTTATTTTATTCGATGTTGTCCCATTCGGGAAACAGTTGCCGATCCTAACCATTGGTGATATACATTCGATACACTCAAGCGAAATGAGTGGTCGGTCATGTGCGGGCCGGGTTGCAAGACTTTCTTGTTGAACCCAGTGTATTCGTCTCTAGAGACACACTAACAGCAGGTGGTACCATACCTTGTCAAGGTCGGAATCCAATATCCAATAAGCGCCCGCGGTTTTGATTTGTATACTATATATGGGGAGAGTGAGATGCAAGCATTCCTCTAGATTGTTATTTATTTGTAATTAGACATTATGATAATATCAGAGGAAGTATGATTTCAAGAAACGTTTTGGGTTATCGTAAGGTAAAAACCATCCGCGTTTATGTGTGGATCGGTCTTACGATTATCATTTCTTTCGAAAGGATTTTAAAGTTAAACAAATGGATAGAGTTTACTCACACCAGTCCCATGACTGACCCAAAGTTTATTTTGTTTGTTTTTCCTTAAACTTTTGGGTGCCCAAATTTGTACAGGCAATCAAGTAGTTGGGATTTTTCAGATTCACTTGGAAGAGCTGGAAGCAGGTGGCTTCACCAGTTAGCTATAGACTATCATATTTCCGCTGTGTATTGTGTTGTATCTAGAAACAGGTGTTTATAGCTATTCCAGGAATAACTGTTGTGCTCTGATAATGGTATGTATATACAGTTACTGATTTGTATTCCAAAAGTTATGTTATTTAATATATTTTATTCGTTCCGCTGTGAGTTTTGTATTCTTTGTTTTTCTTCTATTATAATATTTCTTTCTTTCTATTTCTCCTCCTCTAACTTCTTTCTAATAATGATTCGTATTTCTGTGCAATTTGGGTTGGACGTGTGATGTATGTTGTCAACTCAGATAGTACGGATTTGCGGGCCGTTACAGTTGGTATCAAAGCTTAGGTTGAGCGAATACCTAGGCTTGCGTGGCATGTGCTCATTAGAGATAGGGTCAGTATAACCCTAGAATGAGTTGAGTGTATATATACGGGAGAGCGTATTTGTTAATTGATATAAAAACTGTTTTATGTTATGTTGGCTAGTCTATTGAGCTGTTTATGAATTCTGATGGAATTGTGGGATGCCATGACGTCGATAAGAGTTTGCAAATACTTGAACAGAAGATTGAACACGATATTGTTTTAAAGTGGGTAAATGAAATTATTTTACCCAAAATTCTATTTTGATATAGAAAGAATAATTTTTGAAATATATGGATGTATTGGTTGTTATTATTATAATTAAATGAGATTATAAGAAATGAAATGATTATATAGAACCAAATAGAACTTGTATATGAATAAGATATACAATTTGGATGAATTGAAATTAAATTTAAGCCAGAATTTGGAATTTAAATCCTGGGAAGTTGGAAAATATTTTTTGAAGTATATTAGAACAATATAGCTTTGTTTTAAAAGGATTTCTAATCGGTTTTGAAATTGTTTAAGCACTGAACTCACTTCGGTGACTGGCAAAAAAATAATTCTGATGATGACTGCAGCTTCATCAATGTTCATTTTCGAGTTCTAAGTGATGGATTGCTACCTTAGAAACGTTTGATGGGAATTTGTTTAAAATAAAACAAGTTGGTTTGCATATTCAAATGTTTTGAATTTGTGATGGAAATAAATATATGTATATATTTATGGAGATTTCAAAAGGGATTGAAATGAAACCTGGGAATTCAAATTCTGGAGTTTGAATTTAACTAAAGCAAGTTAAATGGATCAAGGTAAATAAATTAATGAAATTCAAATTAGAAAAGATTGCATAGAATTTAGATTGGGTAGAAATCATTTAGATTAAATGTGTGAAAACCAAAAGTTTTGGTTGGAGCTAATTTGTTGAAATATGAAGAGGTGAGTTTCAACAAAAAGAAGTTTTGAAAAGTTAATGGGTTTATAGTATTTTTCCTACCTTAGCAGTTTCGAGGACAAAATTATTTTAAGGGAGAAAGAATGTAACAACCCGGATTTTTGGTCAATTTATTTTAAATATTTATTATGATTTTAAATATTGAATTTATAATATAAATGGTATTTTATTGGGTTATCGATTAAATAATCGATATACGATTTATTTCGAATACACATAATTATGAAATACGAGAACTGAAATAATTCAATTCTAAGATAAAACTGAATCGAAATGGTTCAGATAATCAATATATATTCTATTTGAATATAAAGACGATAATCTTAATTTATTGTTGAGGAATTTATTTGTTTTTGAATTTAAATTATATTATATTAATTTATTTTGGTTATTTACTTTGAAATTAAATATCAAAATATATTCAGTTAGTTCAGAATAGTGCTACACTGTTGAAATAACAGTGGTTACGTTAAAATAGCGGTTCATAGTTTCAAGTTGCGAACCCTGTAATATTTGATTAACGGATAAGATTGAAATCAAATCAAAAATCAAATCGATATCAATTTAAAAAGAATAAAAATCTCTTTATGTCGTATTAAATTAAATATAAATCAAATAGTATTTAATTTAATGTACCATCGATTGACTAAATTTCCTTAGTGCTTAAGGTTTCTTCCTGTATAAAATTGCACGCAAATCTTTTCTTCCATCCTTTCTTCTGAGTGTCGGGTGAGGCTTCAAGCAAAAGGGAAAATGGTCGATCCAATGAACATGTTTAAATCGTTTAGCAAAAATAAAAATAAAAAGGGGAAGCCTCCCCTTCTACAAAGAAATCTCAACTTTATTATAATAAAATCGTAGTGCTCCTAGAAGAAAATCAAACTCCAAACATTTCAAAATCGATCCCCTCACAAGATTGATCAACGTGGGATCCACAGAAATGACACGATCGAGAGCTTCATCAAAATACTCCTTATATTCAGAGTGACGCAAATTTTGTGCTCGATCTATTGAACTGTGAACCTAGGGCACCAAGGCGATGGTGTTTAGTGATGATAGGGAGGAAACTGTCGGCGCCATGGTGTTTATGGTTGCGAGAGGAATCAATGGTCACGATTTGGAGAAATTCTGTATAATTTTTATCGCCTTTTTCCACTGCTAATCGTGAAGGGTGCTAAACCGCGATTGAGGGGAGACGATAGAGTTAGACCTAAATGTGAAGTGGTGAGAAATGATACAATATTGATAGATTGAAGATAGTGACTGGAACCGTAAAGGGATGTTGCGTTAAATTCCAGATAGGATAAGGAGAGGAGGAACTTAAGGATGTTGACTTTGGGAAGAGGTGTGTGCAGTTAGGAGTAAAAAATAGACTGTAAAAGGAAGAGAGGACTAAATTGAGAATTAAGGTATGGATTTAAACTTAAAAACAACAATTAGTTTATTTTTAAGTTTAAATAGGAATGGTTTATGCTGATTAGTAGTTGATTAAATTAATTTACATAAATCTATATAGTTAGGAGTGAAGTAATTTAATTGTGAAACTAGAAATTTGAATTAAGGAAAAAAAACAGATTTATTTATCATTAAATTGAATGATATAAGAAAAAGGGGTAACTGAATTTGTTATTTATTTACTTAAGTAAGGGTTAGATATATATGGTTTAATGTTGAAATATGTATATATATATTGGTTTAATTTTATTTGTAAGTTAAATTAAATTTAATAACCATTAAAAGAAGAAAAATTATATAGGAAGGATATTTATTAGATTAAATAGTTAATTTAAATAAATAAATGTTTAATCAGAAATTTAAATAAAATATCGTAGGTGCAAATTCATTCGAGAAGACTCATAGCCGATGATTTGGAAATAAACAGGATATTTCGGCAAACAAAAATCCGGTGAGTAAATCTCACTCACATTTTTCTTTAGAATTATTTTTATTCGTTAAAAATAATTGTTGTTGCTTGTTTGAATGCTCTCTGGATGTTTAAAATATATTAGTCATTTAGGGTGACTATTATATATATATATATATTGGTTTGGTGGTTGGATTCCTGCAGTTTCATTAGCAGAGGCCCGTGGTACCGTTAGCGGATGATTACCCTATACGCCCCATGCTATGATAGTGGATGACCTTCATACCGCGATATCCTGCCTCGAAGCAGGATGGCATTATTTATGTGCTAACGTCTGTGGATGCAGGAAAACACGTTGGAGGGATCCAATTGGATTCCTCAAAAATATATTATCTGTTTGTTTTTTTCTTGATTTCATATATATTCATATATGACGTTTTAAAAATCAAATGATTGAAAATTGGATGATTTGATTGTTTTAAATATCACTGGGCTAAGTGTTAATTTATAAAAATACCCTGAAAGGGGTATTTGAGATTTAAAAGTGAAATTCTATTTTAGAAAAATAGAATTTGAATTTTTAAATAGATTTGAAATATAAACTTGTTTTGAAAATAAAAACAAGTAGTTCCTTTATAAACAATGTTTATAAATAGTTTATTTATAAACGAAGTTTATAAATAAAGTGAAATGAATTATCATTGAATAATTCATAAATAAAAATCCAAGTGTGAATTTGAGAAGGGAAATTTAGTTTTCCAAATAGAAATTTTATTTCAAATGAATTTGAAATGGACTTGTTTAAATATAAACAAGTAAAATAAATGGTGCTTGTAAATGAAAAGGAAAATTATCAATGGATAATTCAGATTTTTAAATTCAAATGTGAATTTAAAAATATGAATAGGGAAATCGTTTTAAAGAAATAAACGACGGAATTTATTCTGATGTTCAGAATATAAATTGAACGAAAATAAATTGATAAGGATTATGATGTGAATTCGATAAATTTGAATTTATTTAAGTAGAAGTTAAATTGAATATGAAAATAAATTGGTATTTATATTTATAAGTTATTATAAATAGAATTTCCAAAATGAGATTTTGGATTTAAAAAGAAATTTGAAAAAGGAACTTGTTTAAATATTAAACAAGGAAATTTGAAAAATGGTGTTTATAAATAAAATGAATAAATTATCAAGAGATAACTTGAATATTAAATTCAAAGAGAATTCGAATGGAACTCGAATAAAGAAAATTCAAATATAGATTGAATATAGAAATCCAAATGAAGTTTGAAAATATATTGAAATTCAAATGGGGTTTGAAAATAGATTTGAATAAAGGAAGTTTAAATATGGAATTTTGAATATAGAATTCAAATAGTTTAAATATGGAGTTTGAATATTAGAATTCAAACAGAAATGAAACGGATTTGAATATTAGAATTCGAATAGAGTTAAAATGGAGTTGAATTAATTTTAACAAAGTTTAAAAGTTTATTTATATAAATATAATTAAAACGAACTCGCCGCAGCGCTGCAGTTCGTAAATTGGTGTTTCGAACTTCAATTGAGTATACAGAACTCAATTGAAGTCAGAATTCTTTGAAATAAGAAACGTCACGACCGATTTGATAATAGTTTTCTAATGGAAGAGAAAAATCTGGATTCCGTCGAATAGATTTTGAGTTATATCAAAATCAAATTTCCAGAAAAACAGCGCCATAACCATTTTAAAACCATAACGGTTTATTTAATTTTATAAAACGATTTTAAGCGAATGAAATCCGAATTTCTATTTAGAAAATTTCAGATTTTAGTTGTAAAATATATGTGAACTCAAGTGGAGCAATGAATATGTTTTTTGGAACAAAAATCAGATTTTTAATTATTGAATAGAATTAACTTATTCGAATAGTAATTAGTTAACGAGATTTTGAATCGATATTGGGCTTTGAATAAGTGAATTTGATTTGAGAGTTTACATTCGAAATCGAAAAGAGAAACTAGACTTTAAATTGAAATTCAATTTGGTTATAAGCAAGTTAAATATTTTGTTTGAACATGTTATGTTCAAACAAAGAAGTGAAATAGGCAAAATAGCTAATTAAAAAATAAATGAGCGAAACTGAATTCAAACGATGGGATAGTGTTGAATTGAATTGAAAACAGGTGAACATGTGTTAGACAAGTATAGGATGAAATATATGAAGAGAGTGAAGTTTATAAATTTAGTGCCCGACAAAAAGGTACATGTTTAAATTCATATATGAGATTTTATGTGCCGTATCGGCAAGCCGCTTGGATTTTTCTTTTTCCTTTGGATTGGTATGGGCCATGTGAGGCTATTTGAAATATCCCGATGATGCCGGTACAAGGGAGGTTATGGCGAATTTTTCCGAAAATTTAAGGAGTTAGAATATTTTTAGGAAATTTTGATAGTTAGAAGTCAATATATCAATATATATTGAATTTGATAAGGAAAGAATTTAAAAATAGAATATTATAAACGAAAAGGAAACCGATAGGCTGGTAATAGAAAGAGAAACATATATACGTTTAAAAATGAATAATTTGTTTGTATGGTGTTGATTATTCGAGGTAAGTGGTTTTGTCTGTTCTGAAGTTAATGATGTTTTCAGTCAAGGTCTAGGAGGTAATTTTACCCCAACTTGATTGATTTCTTTTTTAATTGATAAATAGCAATATCCAATCTCGAAGAGAAGTGTTTGAATAATAGTTAGTTGAATAAAATATTTTGGGTTGTTGTAACGATGTTTACACAACATTCGTTTTAACCTAAGTGGTGGAATTCTGGAAATATAAAAGTAAATATTTCCCGAGTATAATTAATGTAATTGGGAAAGAGATAAGTGATTGAAATTGTTTCAATTTCAAACAGAATATATTTTCCAAGTGTAGAAAATAAAAGAAAGCGAGATATAGAAATGTTTTCCAAAGAATGTAAGAGACCGAGATGATAATTGAAAATATTAGTTTAACAAATATTGATAAGGAAATGGAAAGGGTGATTTAATTAATGAATGGTAATCAAGGGGCCCACTGATTGTTTGATTGTTTTGAATGGAAGTTTGTTTTTCTTCGATAGTTAAATAACCGACTATCGAATTATTTGCCAATATCGTTGTCAATATGGAGAGACCGGTTGGACTATTATCCGTGAACCACTCTGAATTAGCAGTAACATTGCGGATCAGATTATATGAAGATAATCGAAGACGGAGTGAAGTCCAAAGGCTTTTTCTATTAATAAAAATTGTGCCTTCGGTTTCGTTCAGTCCCAGAATGAACGTATATGGACGGATGTCTAATAAAGTATTTCCATTGATCGCATGAGTTGGTCTGTATAAATATACATGGTTACAACGGATTTATTCCCTTAGCATAACATCCAGAATATTTTTGCAAATCAATTAGTGATTAACTGATCTGAGAATGTGGCATTCAAAGTGATTGTGCTATCAATGAATAGAAATTAATTGTATCCTCAGGCCTCAACAACCGGGAATTGACAAAAATCGTGCAGGCAGCATGTCTATGTGGGTCGCTCCAATTAGGATATATAATCACCTATCTAGAGATTCATTTAATTTCTTATTCTATTCGATGTTGTCCCATTCAGGAAACGGTTGCTGATCCCAACCGTTGGTGATATACATTTGATACACTCAAGCGAAATGAGTGGTCGGTCATGTGAGGGCCGGGTTACAAGACGTTCTTGTTGAACCCAGTGTATTCGCCTCTAAAGATACACTAACGGCAGGTGGTCCCATACCTTGTCAAGGTTGGAATCCAATATCCAATAAGTACCCGCGATTTTGATTTGTACAGTATATATGGGGAGCGTGAGATGCAAGTGTTCCTCTAGATTGTTATTTATTTGTAATTAGACATTATGATAATATCAGAGGAAGTATGATTTCAAGAAACGTTTTGGGTTATCGTAAGGTAAAAACCATTCGTGTTTATGCGTGGATCGGTCTTACGATTATCATTTTTTTGAAAGGATTTTAAAGTTAAACAAATGGTTGGAGTTTACTCACACTAGTCCCATGACTGAGCTAGAGTTTATTTTGTTTGTTTTTCCCTAAACTCTTGGGTGCCCAAAATTGTACGGGCAGTCAAGTAGTCGGGATTTTTCAGATTCACTTGTAAGAGCTGGAAGCAGGAGGCTTCACTAGTTAGCTATAGACTATCATATTTTCGCTGTGTATTGTGTTGTATCTGGAAACAGGTGTTTATAACTGTTCCAGGAATAACTGTTGTGCTCTGATAATGGTATGTATATACAGTTACTGATTTGTATTCCAAAAGTTATGTTATCTAATATATTTTATTCGTTCTGCTGTGAGATTTGTCTTCTTTGTTTTTCTTCTATTATAATATTTCTTTCTTTCTATTTCTCATCCTCTAACTTCTTTCTAATAATGTTTCGTATTTCTGTGCAATTTGGGTTGGACGTGTGATGTATGTAGTCAACTAAGATAGTACGGATTTGCGGGCCGTTACACGAGCGGCGCACAAAACGAGGGGTGCCACCTCGAACTCGGTGGACCTGGGTGAGCACGGCGGCGGTCCAAAGTCCCGTACTTTGGGGACTCGATTCTCACTGCAGGGTCGACGAGGGATGGTGCAATAACTATGGATTTAAAGCTCTCCTCGAGCTCTACAAATAACTCCAAAGAAGCATATGGTTTGGTGTGTGGATCGAGAGGAAAGGAGGAGAGAAGGTTGGAAGTAGTTTCCGCCTTGCGTCGATATATGGGGAGAGAGAATGTCGGGTGTGTCAATTTATGGTTGGCCAGATTTTTTTTATATTTATATATTTTTAAAATTTCAAAAATACCCCTCTTCACATGCTAGCTCCTATCCAAACCCAACGACTATTGCCCCTAGCTAAATACCCCTATTCCGAACACAATGGAATATGTTTCGTAGGCCTATTCGACTGTTTCAGTCAGTTTCTTTTCAAACTAATGTTTAAAACATTCAATATTTTATTTGAACACACTTTTCAATTTGCCGGGGCCACATACTATTCCCAAAAATTCCCGAAAATAAACCTAGCTATGTTTTGACGATACGGTCCCAACAAAATTAGTTTCGTCGAATTCTGAGACCGTTTGAAAAATGGCCATTTTCTGGTCGATCCAATTTAACAGAAATCGACCAAACACATTTTCCTTTGCCACACTCACGTACTAACTTCAAAAATTATGAAATTTGAAACCTAGCAATAATTTGACATCCTGGATCCAACAAAATTGGATTCGTCGAATTCTGAGGTCGTTTGCAAAATGTTTATTTTCAAGGGCAATATAAACTCAAAAGCGACCTTTTTGATAATTCATCTGGCCATAACTTTTGATTTCCGCTATGAAACTTTGATTTTTCAGATTCGTTAGAAAGATATTATCTAACAGATTTAAATATTTTTGGTTCTACTAAAATTCGTTTTAATTTACACCCGGTACAGTCAGTCAAAGTTCGAATTCAAATTTTGAAACTATCGCTCTATCTCAGGCATTGTTTATAATTAAAAATAATTATATTTATTTTCAAACGTCGATTCAAACATACTTTCATCATTATTATTTAAATATTTATTTTAAATATCTAAAATCCACTAAAATAGCCAAATTAAAAATTTTAAATTGGCTCAAATTTTCAGGGTTATTACAATAATCGAGCTCGAAATGACATGGTAGTTCGTAATTTGGCGATATAAACTTTAAACGAATGTACGATATCCGTTTTAAGCCAGATTTCTGTGAAACAAGAAACATTCGGAGCTGGAGAAGTATATTTTTCCTAATGGAAGAGAAAAATCAAGATTCCGTCGTATAGATTTTGATTTATGTCCAAATCAAATTTTTGAAAAGTCGCTATGGAATTCCTTTATAATTTATAACAATTTATTTACATTATAAATGGATTTTTAATATAAATTGAAAATCGATTTAATCTGGGATTTTTAAATATCGACTTATAAATCCCGATATGTTTGTTTTGGAGCCGGATTATATTCTATGTGAATATATGCGATAATATTAAATTATTTTTATTTAATTTAATTATTTTTAAATATATTAATATTAAAATGGGTTTATTTAGAGCTTTACAAAAAGCAAGTTTTGCAAACGAACTCTGTTTTCGATGAAACTAATTTTATTTGATCCGTAATATTAAATTATTGTTACATTTCAATTTCCGTGATTTTTGGAGTCAGTATGTGACCGTATGGAATTTTAATGTGAAAAATAGTCAATAATTTGACTTTAAAAATAAGTTGTGTGAGCAAACGAAGTCATTATTTGACGAAACAAGTTTCGTTTGGTCCATAATGTCAAAATATAGCTATATGTGTATTTTCGTTGAATTTGAATATTTTATGTGATCATACGAATTTTTAAATGGCAAATACAAGTAGTGATCAATTAGAATGGAATAAAAAATCAAATTTAAAAATAATATAATATTCCTATAAACAATCCTAACACCCTTCTAACCCCAAACACTTTTCCTTCCACTGGTCGATGTTCATTTCGAGCCGCCACTTTTAGTAAATCCTCAGTTCTTTGAAAAATCATAACAAATTGGAAATTAAACAAGATTGTATAAAATTTAATCTGTTGAGCTCGAGTTTGCATGGGCTTCACATTGGAATGCCCTGAATTGGATACGATGTCCACGCACGACTATTCACTTTTTGAGAGCAAGCTAGGGCTGCGATTACTGACCGATGGAGGAGGAGACAGGTGGGGTCGCGATGGGCCCTGGTGTCGCGATGGGCCCTGGTGTACTGGGAACCGACAACGCTGGGGGTGGCTTAGCTCGATGAAGCGGAGGGACAGGTGGGGTCGCGATGGGCCCTGGTGTCGGAAGCGGCAGCAATAACGATGGAACGGCGGCGAGCAATATCCATTTTCCTCGGAAGCTTTAATCGGTGATTAACGACTAGTGGGAAGGATTTGTTAATATGACGACCCGAACTTCCCCAGTAAGTAAAGCCCGGATTGCCTTGAGAACAACACACATTGGAATGCAAACAGAAAAGCATTTCATTGTTTACTACAACAATTCCATTAGATAGAAGAATATACAGAGTATAAATGAATATTATATACAAATGAATATTATACATTCGATAAATATCAGAGATTACGACAAATTACATAGCAGCGGAAAATAACACAAAACACAACTGAAAGAAATACACGGATACAGGGCTTTCCGAGTACCGTTCCAGCTGTAAACCAGGATCCTGTGAATATAAATCTGCAAAACCAAAACTACTAATTGCCCGTGTAGAAAATAGGGGCACCCAGAGTTTAGGTTAAAACAATAAACTCCAGGTCAGTCATGTGACTGGTGTGAGAACTAAAACAGTTATTTAAAACTTTACTTTAAAAGAGAGTAATTCAAGGGACCACGCCGTATAACACGGAACGGGTTTCCTCCCAAGAATACTAGTGCATATAACAAAACAGCGCAATGCTCTTTGGAAAAATGAAGCTATTATAAGACCCAGGTCCCATCACACAATGCAACGCAAGCCGGAGAATAGGGTTTTCCCTTATAATAGCCAAACATGCTTGGTACGTAAAACAAATCACTTGATACTATTATAGGTGTATAGTGTCAAAACAAATTCAATCATAAATATCAATCCTAGGTGGCATGGGTACCATATATCATGTCGCCATACTAGGCTCTACAAATAAAATCGCAATATCACGTATTGGAAACTGGATTTCCGTCATGAGTCGTGGCAAGGGGCAAGCTCCTCTCCGATTCGAGACACTCTAGCAAATGTCTCAGGACCCCACTATGATCCTTGGATCTTCAGGGCCGGTCCTCTCTTACTTTTGAGGATTAGTTATTCCTGAGCACACGTTTCCCGGTCCTAACAAACCTATATCTGAGGCGCCTCGCATTCCAACAACCACACAGGTGAAAAGTATATAAATGTCAGCATGTTTAAGCACTGACACCACCACTAGCTAGAAAGAAACGTCGTGCTCCCCTGTAATCACTATCCCGTTTTTGACTCGAGGTGCGAGACTCGCGAATTAACGCCATACACAAAGCTGCGCCACACAGGCCGTGCTTTAATCATCAACCACAAGACTTTGCTTTTCAACAGAATCCTTGATCATTTGCCACTTAGGCGTGCCACACAGGCAATTCACTCCATGCGACTGATGTTTATGGATATACAACCTCTGATCTCGTACGTCTCAAAGAAGGGCGTTAAGCAAGAGAATAAATTCTCCACCGCCAAACAGATGTATATTCAATAGAGATCAATCAACACAGGATAAATTCCAATGTCAGACACACAACCCATTTATAAGTTCGTTCTGGGTCTGAACGAAACCGGAGGCACTTTCCTCGCATATCCATCGATCTCCAAGTACGTCTGGACGATCAGCAACTGTTTCTCTCCTCTTGGGTGTACAGCCCAATCGAGATCATCGGAAATCACCCAAACGATGTGAAGACTTCCGGTTTTCAACCACCATCTTCATCTTCGATATATCGTCGAATCGGTTATTCAGAATGGGTATAAACCTGGCCTTTCCAAATAACCTGCGTATATAATAAACACGTGTTACGCAAACACAACATATGCCTCATTCCAATTCAGAATATTCCTTTATTCAAATTTTCACATCATTAGGGAATAGGTTCCCATTAATTTTATCAAAGACAAATTTTTCTAAATTTTTTCTTTAATCTTCCTTTGGATATCATTTCATACTGTATTAAGGTTTTCCAAACTAGTCGAGATTAGCGAACCACACCGAAGTAATTATTTATTTTATTTCCCAATCCCAACCTATTCATCCCATGGAGCAAAAATGGTAATACTCCATATCTAACACCACGGTGTTATCGGCAAAATTAATTACCATTTCACGTTCAAATCTAATTAAAGGTTTAACTATCGCCTTGGAGCAAAACTGGTGATACTCCATTCTCGATCACTTTTCAGATTTGATAATTTAAATTATCAATTCACTTTCAATCTAATTAAAGATTCATTAAAACTCCACTTAGTTTTAATCTTCTCAAAAATCAATATTTTGCCTTTAACAGGGTTAAAGAACCAATGTCATCTAAAACACGATTCACAACAAACCCAAATCACATTTGATATTAAATACAAGACTCTGAATAGAAAATATATCGGCTTATATTCAATATCAAATTCTGAAACCAACAAATATCATATTGGAAATAACGATATAAATATATCTTTCAAATTCCCATAACAATATCTGTATAATCACGGAATCCAACATCGAAATATTCCAAAGAAAATTTCGATTAAATCCACTTCCACATTATATATATTGGAAATTCTGGTTATTTTCAAAACCAATTCAAATTCAATTTAATTATTTCAAAATTAAATTGATTTTAATTCTAGTTCAAAACTAGTTCATCCCGATAAAAATCTATTTTTATCTTTTCAAATATGGAGTTTTTGTAACACCCCGTATTTCTATTAATAACAATGTTTACAAATTAAAGAATAATTAATTTCAGATGTGAGAATTAAGGGAAATGGGTTGCGCCGTTGTGTTCGCCTCGGAATTCTGGTTGAAATAGAGTCCGAGTTTGCGTGATTTGGACTTCGTATGAAGGAGATATGGCCATCGGAAGTTTCAGAAAATTTAAATTTCAAATTCGGAGTCAAAACAGGCTAGGCGGGAGAATTGCTGCCATGCCCAGGTTGACCCTAGTGTCGACTGGGCAGTCGACCTGCCCAACCAGGTCGACCATAGATTCGACCTAGGGGTTGACTTGGCAGTCGACCTGCCTCCCTCGAGCAGTTCTTGTTCTGGGCCTGTTTTTGACTGAGTGATGACCCATTAGGGTTCTGATCTGATCTGGTTGGCTGAGATTAATTCTGAGTAGATCTGACGGTCTAAATAAATCCTAAACTCTATATATACCTAGGTGGTCTCTCACTCAAATTCACATGAAAAATAGAATAGCCGCCGTCATGCCATCGCCATGGAACTCAGAGTAGCCGCCGCCAACTAAGAAGGAAGAAAGCTAATCAAAACTCTAATTCTACTCAACTCTAAAGAAAATCAAGACTTCTTTCTTTTCTAATTGTGAGTATGATGATTTTAATAAGATTATTAGCAAACTAATTAGATTAAGTTGTGATATGGATTATAAGAGGATGATGTGAATTATTGATTGTATATGTTGTAAATCTTATGCTATCATGTATGTTGTAAATCCTATGTTATGTGATGATGAGGTTATATATGTTGAAAGTTTCTATGCTAAGTTGCGATGTTACAAAGTCATGATGTTATTATTTATGTTATAGCTAGCTTATGCTTGATAAAATCATGATGTTGATTATATATATGTTTGGGCTATGATGATTCACATGATAAATCACATGTACCTATGCAAGTTAAGATTGATTAGTATGTATAATATCACATATCCTATGACATCTATTTAGATCTAAAATTAGGTTATAACACGTGTGAGTTCTATGGGTTAGATGCTAGTTTACACCATCATTATGTTGCATAAACCACATATGCAAGTTTATACATGAATTTGGAATATGATCATATTATGTAAATTGTGACATTTTACCAAACAAATTGACACCTTTAGATCCATGACATGTGTAGCTTTATGCAAGTTGTAGTTTTTGCCTATGCAAGTTTATGTGTTGGACATCTATCACACATGCAAGTTTCACCCCATTTATGATTAGATATATTTTAGTTGTATATATGTTGTGATAATTTATCTTTGTGCTATGAGTTAGACTATTCGAGTCTAACGTATATTTTGCGTTAAATAAGCGAACGTATAACATGGGGTAGGGGTAAAGTTTTAAGGATTTAATATTGAGAGAATTGGATGCAATTGATATGATTTTGCATGCCATAAATGGATGGCATTAATTGAGTCAATTATGGACATCGTTAAAATTGGAATTAATTAATAATTTGAATAGGGAAATTATTAAAACTGGGGTAAAAGATTATAAGTAATAATCAATGCTTAGGACACGAGGTTGGACTCGCTTGTGACGTAAACCTGCCCGGAACTAACCGGCAAATCCAGTAGTCACAAATGTCAGCCCAATGTGAGAGGTCCTAGGCCCAAATTAATGGATAACAGTTGTAAAGACACGAGGTTAGACTCTTTTATGGTGTAAGACTGCCCGGACCCGCCCGGCAAATCCAGCTGCCATAAATGCTAGTCTAATATGAGAGGTCTTTATAAGGTTATGGCCTTAATGAATTAAGAAATACTTAACTAGATAAACATGTGAGGTGGGACATGGGGGTTAAGTAGGTGCCTTTGGTGGCATGAGGAATCTAGTGGGTGCCTTTAGTGGCATTTGAAATACGATTAGTAAGACTTAACCAAACACACATGTAAATGAACATGACTAAGAAGAGGGTTAAGTGGGATATACTAGTGGGGACAAGCTTTGGTGGATAGCTTGTGGTAAGCAGTTGGGGGCCCATTTCAACCAGTAACCCAAACGTATCTTTGTGGGCTCGACCCAAGTCGAGGACGGGACACGCATACTGGGCTTGACTATAAGAGGCCAAACGGGTTAGCGGTGGCAACGCAAGTCCAACGGGTTTCATATGCGTGTGTGGACCCGGGCTGGTAGGTAAGACGTTGTTGCATCGTGTAGGTATAAGCCGTGCATTCTCAAGTTGTATCGGGTTGCCACTTTAGGGGAGTGATACACCCCACTGTGGAGCTAGCACGGGTATCTACGAGTAGGCAGCCGATCGTAAGTGGGTAGTGGGGTACACCTAGCGGAGATAGGGGCAGGTGGCACCTATGTAGTCAGCTAGGGGTACACAAAGCTATTTATATAATTTCTAAGTTCGGTGAGTGGGATCAACCTTTAGGGTGACTGGTGTGGTGCAGTGTAGTAATTATTCGTTAGTATTAGGTGTGCCTTTAACGTTATCTTTATATGCTCTTCCATACCCAATAGTTCATAGACATTTCCTTATTTTCCAGCTTGTGCCTCAGTCTAATTATTTTGATAGTAGTATTGTTAGAATTATCATACTCGCCAGACTTTATGTCTGACCCCCTCCATTTCTATCTTCCCCCCCTCCAGGTCCTCAGGGTGGGCCCAGCTCTAGTGGAGTTTGATTGGATTGCTTTATCTCTCTTTTGGAAAGCTTGGACCGCTGAAGTAAAGTCCAGCTTGTTATCTTCTTTAATGGCTATTTACGTAATGGGGTTATGTATTTTGTTTTATCAAGATGGATACTGTACTTGACTCTGATTTATGGCTTTATGATGTAACAAACATGTTTAATTTCCGCTGCAATGAAATAAAGTTTTAGATTTCCAAGTACTACTTATTATCTGTCTTGTTGTAATTTTTCTGTTCTATATTCACTTAAAACGCTCCACTGAAGTTAAGGCATTCCCTTTGTGAGTGACCTTAATGGAGGTGGGGTGTTACACGTGGTATCAGAGCTTAAGGTTACCAGAACAGATAAAATATTTAGAAAAACTATTTTTCTAAAATATTTTTGGAAGAAGTGTTTTCAAAAACATGTCTTGATGAGAAATTTAAAGAGGAAAATTTTTATGAAAAACATAATCCCCAATAGTCATATATCTTTATCTTTGGAATTCTCCATTTTGAATCTTTCCTTTTTTTCGTTTTAGCATGGCTGAAGATCTTAACCTTCCGGAGGGTGTAACGATACCAGGATGGTATAGGAGGTTATTAGAGGCTAGAGCCGCTGCAGGTCCAGCCAATGTTCCTCCATCACCAGTTGCACCCGCTCCTCCTCCCCCTCCTCGCGCTGATACTTTTGCAAAGACATGCAAGGAATTTAAGGCTATGGGTGGAAAACCTTTTCAAGGGTCAGAAATGTTTGTGGAAGCTAGAGATTGGCTTAAGGAGGTGGAAGAATTGGTAGAAATATTTGAAGTAGAAGAAGGGAGGAAGGTCAAATTAGCAGCTTGGTCAATGAAGGGAGAGGCCTCGTTTTGGTGGGAGGTCACTAATGGGGAGCGTCCTGTTGATTCTTGGGCGGATTTCAGACGTAGGTTTGAGGCAAAATTTCTCTCAAGGGCAGAAGAGAATCTATATATGGAAAGGTTCTTGACATTAAAGCAAGGAAGCTCATCAGTGAAAGAATATGTCAACAAATTTAATCAGTTAGCAAGGTTTGGCTTGGACTTAGTGAACACGCCGGAGAAGAAGGCTCTGAGGTTCGTTAAAGGCTTGAATGAGCCGTTGCAAGGATTGGCTATGACCCACATCCCTATGGGGGCAACCTTTGAGAAGCAAGTAGACATGGCACTCATGCACGAGGGGAAAGGCGCTAATGCTAATAAGGCACCCGAGAAGAAAGGGGATCAGAAGAAACCACAATAGCAAAACAAGAAGGGTGGTAAAGACAATAATGGCAAAGGAAAGAAAAGATGCTTTAACTGTGGGACACCAGGCCATCTCAACAAGGATTGCAGAAAGAAAAAGAAGACTGGCTGTTTTCACTGTGGTGAAGCGGGACATCTAGTGAAGGACTGCCCAAAGAAGGGGCAGAGGGCAGGGTCCACCTCGGGAGGACAGGTGCAGGCTCTTATGGCACCAGGGAAGGCAAGGGGACAAGTTCAGGCTCTCGCGGTCCCACCTCTGCAAGAACGAGGTAGAACAATTTCTGTTGAAAGCTTAGTTTTCCTGTTTGATCATCATGTCCGTACCTTATTCGATTCGGGCGCATCGCATTCGTTTTTCTCCACATCATTAGTTGAATCACTGCACTTAAACACTAGTCTAGTAGAGGATCCCTTAGTTGTTTCGAATCCAATTGGGGGCTCAGCTTATTTGTCTATGATGTGTTTGGATTTGAAAATTTCTATACCTAGCATTGAGTTTAGATGTGATGCTTATGTTTTGAGCTTCACGGGCTATGGGCTAATTTTAGGAATGGATTGGTTATCCAGAAATGGGGCCGTTCTTGATTGTGAAAGGAGAGTAGTTAGGCTCATGACTCGCCTTGGCAACACTCTCGAAATCTTTTGTAATCCCATAAATTCCGTTATGCTAAGTTATCTAGAATCGCTTGACGCGTCTGTGGAGAATCTACGATCTGTTAGAGTTGTCCGAGAATACTCGGATGTGTTTGAGGAGGTGAAGGGCTTGCCTTCGAAGCGGGAGATAGATTTTAGAATATATCTTGTGGATAATGAAAAAACAGTATCTTTACCAGTACGCCACATGGCTCCTCGTGAAAGGAGGGAACTCAATAAGTAGGTGAAAGAATTGCTTGAGAAGGGGTTCATCAGACGTAGTATATCGGAGTGGGGTGCTCCAGTAGTATTTGCCACGAATGCGGACCCTTAGACTTTGTGTGGACTATAGAGAACTTAATAAGCTTACTAAGAAGAACAGACACCCACTGCCGAGGATTGACGATCTCTTCGATCAGTTAGTTGGCGCCTTAGTGTTTTCGCAGTTGGACTTAGCCACTGGTTTCCATCAGTTGAGAGTGGCTGAGGATAGCATAGACAAGACTTCCTTTAGGACTCTGGACGGTTTCTATGAATGGCTAGTGATGCCCTTCGGTTTGACAAACGCCCCCGCATGCTTTGTTGATTTGATGAGTAGGGTATTTAGGGAGTACCTTAATAAATTCCTGGTGGTCTTTGTAGACGACATCTTGATCTTTTATAAGAATGAAGAAGAGCATGCCCTACATCTTAGGGAAGTGTTGGAGACTCTACGAGCGCATAACCTTAAAGATAAATTTACTAAGTGTCGCTTCTGGAGAGAGGAAGTGCGATTCTTAGGGCACGTGGTTTCCAAAGAAGGGATAGCTGTGGATCCCGCGAAGGTGGTGGCCATCCAAGATTGGAAGGTCCCTAAAAATGCTACCGAAGTAAGGAGTTTCTTGGGGTTGGCTGGCTACTATAGGAAGTTTATCAAAGACTTCGCAAAAATATCAGCTCCATTAACACGCCTGACGAAGAAGAACCTAGTCTTCGCGTGGGACGTAGATTGTGATGATGCGTTCCAACGTTTAAAGAGAGCTTTGACCACAGCCCCAGTCTTAGTGTTGCCTGATGGGAATAAGCCATTTACTGTTTATACCGATGCTTGTGGGACAGGACTAGGCGCAGTCTTAATGCAGGAGGGAAGGGTAATAGCCTATGGGGGAAGACAGTTGAGAGCGCATGAGAAAAATTACCCTACACATGACCTAGAGTTGGCCGCTATTGTTTTTGCGCTTAAGTCTTGGCGCCATTATCTTCTTGGCGAGAAATTCGAATTATTCACTGACCACAAATCTTTAAAATACTTATTCTCTCAAAAGGACTTGAATTTAAGACAGCAAAGGTGGATGGAATTCTTAGCGTCCTACGACTTCAAAATAGCATATACCCCTGGCAAGTGTAACGTGGTGGCAGACGCCTTAAGTAGGAAAATGTTGTCCTTGAGTCCGTTGTTTGTTGAACGGAGAAACTTAGAATTCATCTCTATGTTTGATTTTAGACCTTCCGTTGACTTTGTACCCGGTTTGCTAGCATCCTTGGAGGTCAGACCTACGCTTTTGGGATGGATTGGTGAGGCACAGCGAGACGACCCACAGTTGGTTGAGTTAGTAGAAAAGCTCAAAGGAGGGGAGTCATCGAGCCATCTCCGTAGGTATACCCTAGATGATAAGGGTTGGTTACGTAGGGATAGTAGACTTTGTGAACCACGAGACGAGGATTTGAGGAAGACTATTCTTGATGATGCACATCATTCGAAGATGACCATTCATCCCGGCGGGGATAAGATGTACGAAGACATGAAGTGAGTTTTATTTTGGGCCGGTATGAAGAGGGATGTGGCCGAGCATGTCGCTAGATGCTTGGTGTGCCAACAAGTAAAAGCGGAGCAAAATAAACCCGGTGGGTTGCTTCACCCATTGGAGGTTCCACTATGGAAGTGGGAAAGTGTCTCGATGGACTTTGTGAATGGATTACCAAGATCAAGGAAGGGTAATACGGGAATTTGGGTTATAGTAGATAGACTTACTAAAAGCGCCCATTTCATTCCCGTGAAGAGTAAGAGGACTGCTCCATGGTTAGCTTCTGTATACGTCCGAGAGATAGTTCGTTTGCATGGTGTTCCTTCTAGCATAGTAAGCGACCGCGATCCTATCTTCACTAGCGAATTTTGGAGGAGCTTACAAGAAGCGGTAGGGACTCAGTTATGCTTGAGCACCGCATATCATCCTCAGACGGACAACCAAACCGAGAGGGTGAATCGTATTCTAGAGGACCTTTTGAGGCTATGTATCCTAGACTTTGGGGGTACATGGGAAGAGCATCTTCCATTGGTAGAGTTCGCATATAATAACAGCTTTCAATCTAGCATTGGCATGGCACCTTTCGAAGCTCTTTATGGACGACCTTGTCGTTCACCTACATGTTGGTGGGAATCTACGGATAAGATCTTACTTGGGCCCGATATGATTAGAGAGACTTAGGAAAAGATCGACTTGATTCGAAGGAGGATGAAGACGTCGCAAGATAGGCAGAAATCTTATGCAGACAAAAGGAGGACAGATCTTGAGTTTGATGTTGGGGACATGGTCTTTATCAAAGTGTCTCCATTACGAAATGTCGTTCGCTTTGGGTCCATTGGGAAATTAGCACCAAGGTTCGTAGGGCCGTTTCCTATTAAGGAGAAGATTGGACAGATGGCGTATTGAGTGGAGTTGCCTGAGAGACTTAGTGGTGTACACGACGTATTCCATGTATCACATTTGAGGAAGTGCTTGCACGAGACCGCGGAAGTGGTAGAGCCGAGCTTGCTAAGAGAGGTGGAGATAGAGCGTGATGCGACGATTCGACGAGCTCCTACATGCATTCTTGGGTCGGAGATCAAGAAGTTGAGGAATCGAGAGGTCAGACTAGTCAAAGTGCAATGGGGAGATGATGAGAGCAACGCTACTTGGGAGACAGAAGCGAAAATGCGTTCGTTGTACCCTTTTCTTTTTGAGGGTATGTCTTTTAATTTCCCCTTTATCGCTTAGCTTGTACTTCTCTTATCTTTAGTATGTCCTCTCGCTAGTATCTTTGACCATTAGTTAGGATAATCCTATGGTTGAAACATGTGTTTGAGACATGTAATGTATGAGGGATGCAAAGTGGATGCAAGTGTTTGCTAGCGGTTGCTCGTGGATGCATATACACACACAATTAGGCACTAGATCGGCTCAGTCACTTCATATTGCATATTGCATATATATGGATGTATTTAGTAAAATGGATGTATGATGATTTTTTTATCATATGGATGCTGCATTCAGATGATGATTGTGCACGCATATAGAGATAATATGTAGCAGTAAGGAACTTTTGCATACATAATCGGCGCATGGCACTATCATGATTTGCATTAAGGAGGTCAACTGAATCGGTGGACCGCCTGATTTTACATTAAATAAGGAACATATACACACACTTCTTGCATATGTTCATACAGCATTAGAAACTTTATAAGGACAATGGATGCCAGTGTTTGATGGTTGAGTAGATGGTTGTTTGGATGTTAGGATATACATTCTCCTTAACTTGGAGATTTCGGGGGCGAAATCCTTTAAGGAGGGGAGAATGTAACACCCCGTATTTCTATTAATAACAATGTTTACAAATTAAAGAATAATTAATTTCAGATGTGAGAATTAAGGGAAACGGGTTGCGCCATTGTGTTTATCTCGGAATTCTGCTTGAAATAGAGTCCGAGTTTGCGTGATTTGGACTTCATATGAAGGAGATATGGCCATCGGAAGTTTCAGAAAATTTAAATTTCAAATTCGGAGTCAAAACAGGCTAGGCGGGAAAATTCCCGCCATGCCCAGGTCGACCCTAGTGTCGACTGGGCAGTCGACCTGCCCAACCAGGTCGACCATAGAGTCGACCTGGGGGTCGACTTGGCAGTCGACCTTCCTCCCCCGAGCAGTTTTTGTTCTGGGCCTGTTTTTGACTGAGTGATGACCCATTAGGGTTCTGATCTGATCTGGTTGGCTGAGATTAATTCTGAGTTGATCTGACGGTCTAAATAAATCCTAAACTCTATATATACCTAGGTAGTCTCTCACTCTAAATTCACATGAAAAATAGAGTAGCCGCCGTTATGCCATCGCCATGGAACTCAGTGTAGCCGCCGCCAACTAAGAAGGAAGAAAGCTAATCAAAACTCTAATTCTACTCAACTCTAAAGAAAATCAAGACTTCTTTCTTTTCTAATTGTGAGTATGATGATTTTAATAAGATTATTAGCAAACTAATTAGATTAAGTTGTGATATGGATTATAAGAGGATGATGTGAATTATTGATTGTATATGTTGTTAATCTTATGCTATCATGCATGTTGTAAATCCTATGTTATGTGATGATGATGTAATGTATGTTGAAAGTTTCTATGCTAAGTTGCGATGTTACAAAGTCATGATGTTATTATTTATGTTGTAGTTAGCTTATGCTTGATCAAATCATGATGTTGATTATATATATGTTTGGGCTATGATGATTCACATGATAAATCACATGTACCTATGCAAGTTTAGATTGATTAGTATGTATAATCTCACATATCCTATGACATCTATTTACATCTAAAATTAGGTTATAACACGTGTGAGTTCTATGGGCTAGATGCTAGTTTACACCATCATTATGTTGCATAAACCACATATGCAAGTTTATACATGAATTTGGATTATGATCATATTATGTAAATTGTGACATTTTACCAAACAAGTTGACACCTTTAGATCCATGACATGTGTAGCTTTATGCAAATTGTAGTTTTTGCCTATGCAAGTTTAGGTGTTGGACATCTATCACACATGCAAGTTTCACCCCGTTTATGATTAGATCTATTTTAGTTGTATATATGTTGTGATAATTTATCTTGGTGCTATGAGTTAGACTATTCAAGTCTAACATATATTTTGCGTTGAATAAGCGAACGTATAACGTGGGGTAGGGGTAAAAATTAAGGATTTAATATTGAGAGAATTGGATGCAATTGATATGATTTTGCATGCCATAAATGGATGGCCATAATTGAGTCAATTATGGACATCGTTAAAATTGGAATTAATTAATAATTTGAATCGGGAAATTATTAAAATTGGGGTAATAGATTATAAGTAATAATCAATGCTTAGGACACGAGGTTGGACTCGTCTGTGACGTAAACCTGCCTGGAACCGACCGACAAATCCAGTAGTCAAAAATGTCAGCCCAATGTGAGAGGTCCTAGGCCCAAATTAAAGCATAACAGTTGTATAGACATGAGGTTAGACTCTTTTATGGTGTAAGACTTCCCGGACCCGCCCGGCAAATCCAGCTGCCATAAATGCCAGTCTAATGTGAGAGGTCTTTATAAGGTTATGGCCTTAATGAATTAAGAAATACTTAACCAGATAAACATGTGAGGTGGGACATGGGGGTTAAGTAGGTGCCTTGGGTGGCATGAGGAATCTAGTGGGTGCCTTTAGTGGAATTTGAAATACGATTAGTAAGACTTAACCAAACACACATGTAAATGAACATGACTAAGAAGAGGGTTAAGTGGGATATACTAGTGGGGACAAGCTTAGGTGGATAGCTTGTGGTAAGTAATTGGGGGCCCATTTCAACCAGTAACCCAAACGTATCTTTGTGGGCTTGACCGAATTCGAGGACGGGACACGCATACTGGGCTTGACTATAAGAGGCCAAACGGGTTAGCGGTGGCAACGCAAGTCCAACGGGTTTCATATGTGTGTGTGGACCCGGGCTGGTAGGTAAGACGTTGTTGCATCGTGTAGGTATAAGCCATGCATTCTCAAGTTGTATCGGGTTGCCACTTTAGGGGAGTGATACACCCCACTGTGGGGCCAGCACGGGTATCTACGAGTAGGGAGCCGATCGCAAGTGGGTAGTGGGGTACACTTAGCGGAGATAGGGGCAGGCGGCACCTATGTAGTCAGCTAGGGGTACATAAAGCTATTTATATAATTTCTAAGTTCGATGAGTGGGATCAAGCTTTAGGGTGACTGGAGTGGTGCAATGTAGTAATTATTCGTTAGTATTAGGTGTGCCTTTAACGTTATCTTTATCTTCTCTTCCATACCCAATAGTTCATAGACATTTCCTTATTTTCCAGCTTGTGCCTCAGTCTAATTATTTTGATAATAGTATTGTTAGAATTATCATACTCGCCAGACTTTATGTCTGACCCCCTCCATTTCTATCTTTTTCCCCCCTCCAGGTCCTCAGGGTGGGCCCAGCTCTAGCGGAGTTTGATTGGATTGCTTTATCTCTCTTTTGGAAAGCTTGGACCGCTGAAGTAAAGTCCAGCTTGTTATCTTCTTTAATGGCTATTTATGTAATGGGGTTATGTATTTTGTTTTATCAAGATGGATATTGTACTTGACTTTGATTTAGGGTTTTATGATGTAACAAACATGTTTAATTTCCGCTGCAGTGAAATAAAGTTTTAGATTTCCAAGTACTACTTATTATCTGTCTTGTTGTAATTTTTCTGTTCTATATTCACTTAAAACTCTCCACTGAAGTTAAGGCATTCCCTTTGTGAGTGACATTAATGGAGGTGGGGTGTTACAGTTTTTCATCCTAGTTCTTTCCAATTCACATATTATGATTTTACACAAATTATTAATATTTTTAATAATTTTATCAAGGCCCGTACAGTCGATTTCCATCAACGGCCATCGAACTGCACTTACAGCGACCTTTTCCAAATTTGATTTGGACATAATTACAAATTCAACCGTTAGATTTCAAATTTCTAATATTCATTGGAAAGCTCTTTTCGATACGAACCCAATGGTTCCGGTTTAAGGAGAATCCGATCGTCGGATCTCCCGTAATGTCCATTCGAAGTCAATGGTCGAAATTCACGAACTACTGCGGCGCAGCGTGTTCTATTCAGGCCATTATATATATAATATATACATATTATATATATATATATATATTTCATCGATTTCCTTTTAAAACCTATTTTATAAAGCATTTTAAATTCATTTTCCAAAACCATTTCAACTCTATATTCAATTTCAAATCAAAATTGTATATTTCATATCATTACTGTATAAATGATAATATTTTCAAAACGTTATATTTTGAAATCACTACCTTTTCTATATTCATTATAAAAATGAATAAAATCGATATAAATATCGTTCACGTCAAAATAGCGCAAATCTAATCAACACGGCTTTATATATTTCAATAAATTCGTTATTCTATTCAACAAATGAATATTTATTCTATTCAACACATGAATCTATATTTCTTTCAGCATATGACTAATCTCAACACATGAGCACTGTCAACACATAACTATTTTTGTTATGTAATATATTTTATAAAATTATGGTATCTATCGTTTGATTTTTAATCAGACTCCAACCATAAATTAGTTTCTAGTCCTAAATATGATAAAGATATAAATTTTATTGTTAGAAAATTTTAATCAACACATGAATATTCTCAACACATGAGCATCGTCAACACATGACTATTTTTGTTATAATATTCTTTATTTTCCCAATTGGAATGAGGCCCAATCAATTACCAAATAATGTTAATTATATGGATTCCACCCAACACATGTATATAATGGCACTGACAAATAATCAACCATCATCCAAAGTGCACTACTCTGTATAAGCATCAAATATAGATATCTAACGCTTATAACAGCCTGTCAATCAATCGATCGACATATAACTAAATAATTGGGATTAGTGTACACCAAATATCATCCCAACACCCATGTGGGGTTTCAATCCACAAACACTGAATATTATTTGTGCAGTTGGGCGATGTGTAAAATTTATCGTCCCAATCAATATCTTTCAAATAGGTGTACATAAACAAACCGTCCAGTTTGTAAATGAATATTTATTTATTCACATTCACTATATTCATATTCAGGTTAAAAATTATATTTTTAACGACAATTAATTTATTTCAACACATGAATATTTTCATTATCTATTTCACATTAACATCACAAACAAACTTCATAACACAACAAACAAGCATACAAGCCGTCCATGGTCTGTGGATGACGGGTGTCGGGTGCTACTAAGCACCGTTTGCATCCTAGTATATATATTTTAACTAGAAAATATAATTTAAAGTGAGAATTTCTCACCCAAGCTAAACCAAATGCCATGACTCTTCATACGTAGAAATCTTCGTCGTGCTTGCCTTTCGTCAATTTCATTGCCCGTAGCCAATACATATATAAAAATCACATTTTTATATTGTTGCTATGCGTATAAAAGTCACATTTTTATATTGTTGCTATATAGATAAAAATTCTATTTTTACACCGCTACTATATAGATAAAAATTCTATTTTTATAACGGTGTTCGTATAATAAAGATTATATTTTTATTACTCTACTATAATAAAAACTATATTTTTAATAATCTACTACAATAAAAACTATATTTTTAATCTTTCTATAATATAAAAATTCAACTTTCTACTTTATAAAAATTGTATCTATCATCGTTTAAAGATCGTATCTTTCATATGCTATCATATTTAAAAATCAAATTTTTATAATTTCAAAAATCTTGCCTCTTCTATTTAAAAACCTCGCCTTTCCCTATTTAAAACCCTCTCCTTTTTCTCGAACAAAAATCTCGTCTTTTTGTTTTCAAAAATCCAAGCTTTTGGTTTTCTTTTAAAATGAAATATTTATGAAAGTAAATATATAAACTTTATAAATAAATATCCTAAACTTTTATAAATATAGGTTCTGACTTTACATAACCAGAAATTATCAATCGATGAAGTAAGAGGAAGGAAACTCACCAATTTCAGCGAAGGAGGGGGAAGAGTTTCGCCGGTCGTGCGGAGGCAGGGGAAGGCTGGAGGTGGGGCGAATCTCGCATTGGGGGGAGGGGGGAGGGAAGAGTTCGAGCCCCAGGCTCGCGCGAGGAAGACTGGGGGGTGCGACGTTGTCCATGGCGGTGGTGGGTGGAAGAGGGAGCGAGAGTGCAGGAGGGGGTCAGAGGCGGTGGCGCCCGCCTTGGCGACTGTGGAAGGCCGACGGGGTGGGGGGGCGACGAGATCGTGATCCCCCCTAACAATTTTTTTTAATTTCTATTGAAAATGAAATCGGGGGGGGGGCTGAGAGGAAATAAGGAGGAGAGAGAGGGGTATTTTATTTTTAATTTATTTAATTATTTAATTTCAAAAAGCAACATTTATTTTAGAACTCGAAATCGGACCCACCGCCTATCGTCCCTAGCTAATTACCCTCATTCCGAACAGAATGGGATATGTATCATAAGCTGTTTCGATCAGTTTTCGTCAAAATCAACATATAACTCTATATATTGAATTTGAACGCGCATTTCAATTTACTGGGCCCACATACGAACTCTAAAAATTCCCGAAAAATATTTTCTAGCTTCGTGTTGACGATACGGTCCTAACAAAACTAGTTTCATCGAATTCTGAGACCATTTGAAAAATGGCCATTTTCCAATCAATTAAAATCAACTGAAAATGGTCAAACGCGTTTTCCTTTGCCACGCTCACATATTGATTCGAAAAATTATGAAAATTGGAATCTAGCAATAACTTGACACACGGATCCAACAAAAGTTGTTTCGTTGAAATCCGAGGTCGTTTTAAAATTTCCATTTTTAAGGGCCTGAATTCCATAGCGACTATTATGAATTTTCAATTGGGCGTATCTTTTGATTCCCGCTATGAAATTTCGATTTTTCGGATTCGTTGGAAAGATATTCTCAAATAGATTCTAATATATTTGATTTCACTAAAATCCGGTTTGTTTTGAATCCTGTACATTCATTTGAACTTTGAAATCGAATTTTTGAACTACCGCGCCATTTTCAATTCCTTTTATAATTAAAATAAAATATTTATATTCTAACGACAATTCGAATAAATATATACTTCTATTTCTATTCAAAATAGATTTCTCGTCGATATTATTAAAAGTAATTCATTTTATATATACAAAATTCATTAAAATTGCCAAAATAAAAATTTTAAATTGGCTCGCATTTCCGGGTTATTACAATCTCCCCCACTTAAAACTTTTCGTCTCCGAAAAGGAACGAAGTCGAAAGTTGTTTAACTAATCAACTCAACTTTCATTATTTTCATTACGGCTTAAGTTCTTCAACTTTTTAGTTTCTAAGAACTTTTCAAATTTTTCAAAAACTTTGCTAACACCCTAAATTTCCGAAAAATTTCGCCATAACCTCCCCTGCACCGGGGACTTTAGGATATTTCATATAGCCTCCCATGGCCTTCTTCAATCAAAAAGAAAAAGAAAAATCCAAGCGGCTAGCCAATCGGCTCATAAAATCATCATCGCCCAAACAAAACAGTAAATTATGGTAAACATGTACCTATTTGTCGGGCAAACAATTTTATTCTTCTTCTCTAGCCTCCTTGCTATGACCTGTTCAATATAAGTACATGTATATGCATGCAATTGCTATCATTTTTCAATACAGTTCAATATTCGATTCCATTAGGCTAAATGGTTCAAAATTTTAATAAATGAAACCAATAATCAAACAACACAATCAGCAATCAATTAGTGAATTAGAATTTCAATTCATAATTTTGATACATATACAGAAAATCATGTTTTGATGCCAAATCACAATAATAAATCTATCTAATTTTGGTTCTCACACCAGTCTAATGGAAATATATAGATATCACACCTTCATCACTTGAATATAAATACTGGTGATGGTATTCTTCATCATCAGGACCATGTCCGGGCGACTTGAGTGTGATTCTATATCTATCCAGTATATTAAAACTTCGAATATACGTTCATGACGCATATATGCAAAATCTTTATATATTGGATTGTGCAAATCAATACAAATAAATATTGATATACGTATAAAACGATTTAAATTTCAAAACAAATTTGTTTTCATTTGAAAAATATACTCTTCACACTCGTTCTAGGATACTACTAAGTGAAAATTAGTGTCACATCCTTAAAACTAAACCTAATTAAGCCTACATCCCTCCTTTCTAAAACATGTAAAATACATCCCTATTTTTAAACATCGGCTAATATTTTCCCCCAATTGCCCTTTTTCTTAATTAGCGCCGCAATTAACTACGGATGAACCACGTATTGCGGAATTTATTTTCTCAAAAACATATACTTTAGGGTTCATGGCGGCGCAATTTTTACAGGTGGTGTACATCGATCTACTTATTCGCTTTAATCCAATTAGGCTCACATCCTCATGGCGGCGCAATCTTCTATCATATTACGGATGTTTCAGCGTCAAGGTAATTTATACATTTTTTTTTTTTCGCTTTAATCCAAGTTTTTTTGGATATTAGATTTGATCGATCTAATAATATATTAGGGATGTTTCAGCGTCAAGGTAATTTATACATTTTGTCTTCTTCTTTTTTTTACGGATTTCAATTTTATATCCAATTGTGTTGATTAAATATTCTGAATTTCGTTAAATGTCTAGTGTAAATTATATTTTACGGCTGTATAAATTAAAAATTCGCTATATTTATCTCTTCTGAATAGGTTTATAAAATTACGCATATGTTGTGAATATAAGCATACATTCATGCAAAAATTGTATTAACATGTGAGGTTGTATGTAATCAGAAAAATTGCGTACTGGTATGCATATATTATGTATATTTGCATATAAATATACAGCTATTTTTAATTATCTTTTTGTTTTTGTTCATGATGGTTAATAGCACCCGTCTTCGTCCAGGTAATTTTGTAGTTTAATAATGTAATTTTTATTATGAAATCATTTTTTTCCAATCTTTTGTTGCTTGATTAGTCTGATTTTTTTTTTAAATGTATTTTTGTCTCTGCGGTTAATATTAGGAATAAATTCAGAACAGTTGCATATAAATTTACAAATTTTTAGATTATTTGCATACATGTATGCCATTATTACGAATATTGGGATACTTGTATTCCTATATTCTTAATATTTGCATGTTTGTATGCAGATAATAAATATAGTTCCATATTTGCATGCAGAAATTTAAAATAGCTGCATGCTTATATAATTAACAGTCTGCGTATGATGGTATGCTCTTATTCAAGATACTTTACACAATTTTGAACATCTTTTTCATAATAGTTGCACATTTGTGGGCATTTGTTCAGAATATTTTCACACTATTGTTCAAGTATTCAGAATACTCGCATACTAGTATGCATCTATTAAGAATATTTGCTCCCTACTGTGCATCAATTCAGAAATAGTTATCACATTAGTGTTGATCTATTAAGAATACTTTCAGACTCATGTGCATCTGTTCAAAATACTTTCACATTTGTATGCATTTATTTGGAAATTTGGGAATATTTAATATAATACTTGTATGCAGATTTTCTAAATATTAGCATACTTAAATGCAGATATTCAGAAAAGCTCTAACTGATGGTACAACAGTGAAGCAAGGACACAGAAATCGATAAAGGTGATGAAATGTACAATGCTGATGCAGTTAATGCTCAATGACATGTGCTTGCTCACAAAATTCTCAGTTGAAAACGTTATAGTTGGAATGTAGATGATCAACGTTCACAGACCTACCGGATATTAGATGCAAACGTCCTATTGATTAAAATTGTGAAAAAATGTTTTTTTTTATTTATTGTAAAAATGGTTACTGATATTCTGTTTTTGAACTATGCAAAGATATTTATGTAGTTTCTATACTGAATGTCTGGGGAATTTTATGTACTGAATTAATCTCTTATGATTTACATTGATGTTACGAAATTTTGCTTACTTGTGTACGGTTATTCGTAATAATTGCATACTTATTTGCAAATATTATCAAACGTTCTGCAATTTTTTTTTTCCAAGCTAAAATGTTCCGCATATTTGAATTGCCAAAATATTCAGCATACTTTCGTACGTATATGAAAGTATTAGTAGTTGTTGCATACATATATGCAAATGGTCTAAATGTTTGATGTGTGAATTTTTTTTAATACTTACATACATTTATGCATTTTTTCCTAATAATAGCTTACATTAAAGCAAATATTTGCAGTATTAATCAAATCGCTGATGCTGTTTTGAATGTTTAAAGTACTTGCTGTATGAACAGAACTGCAAAAGTTTTACAGAATATGTAACAAAAATAACTACGAACATATATTTGCAAACATATAAGCTAGTAATTGTAAACATCACAGAAATTACTGCAAACATATACATGTAAACATCGCAGAAATTAACAAATTGCAGAAACCACAGTAGATAAATAACTGCAAACATATAGATGTACAATTCAGCAAAATAACAATAATATCTGCATATTTATATGCAAGTGTTATAGATATATGCATACAAATATACATATATTCTATATTATGTTTTTCTGCATGCTTCATAAAAAGTTGCATACGGATATGCATATAATAAGAATAGATGTTAATTTGTATGCAACTTTTTTCACATAAATGCTGGAAAAAAAATAAACTGTATAGATATTTGTATGCATATATCTATAATATATGCATACATACACGCAAATTTCCTTGACATAAAATATGTGCATGAGTTCTAACAATATTTGCACACATATATGCTCATATTAACAATATATGCATATTCTTATACACGTATTAAGAACATAAGATCAAATAAAACAAAAAAATAATACATACGACTATATGATAAAAAAAACCATAAGTTTTATTTAAAAATTGTGTTAATTCCATTATCACTGACTTCTCCACCGTCAAAAATCCTCCATTCCCATCTCCTCATCATTGCGCCAACGACAACTGCTCATAAATCGTTAGCAGGCGGCGCCTGTCGTGGAGGCAGTCCAGTCAGGGGCGACGGCGGTTGTCAATTCTTGGTGCGGTGCAGTTTTCGGGCTGTAGAGGTTTTGGGGGTTTCAGATTGGGGAAGGAGAAGGAAGAGGAGGGTTTGTTGACGGCTGTGTGGCCATCGTTGGGCGGTGCGGCGGCTATTGCGGGGAGAAGGACGGCGATGTCAGATCTTAGGAGGGTGGCGACTGGCGATCGGGATTTTCTAATTTGTGTGGACAGCGGAATTAAATTTGGATCCTAATTTTAGGGGTCTGAAAATGCGTAAGGGTAAGACTGGAATTTGTTCATCCGATTTTCAAAAATAGGGACCTAACTTGTATTAAGTTTATGACCGGATGTGAGCCTAATTATGAAACTTAATAGGGACCTGTAAAAAACGCACCCTACTACTAATCCTATCTTTAACGAGTCATTCTAATTGGATATTACTAATCCAATATCTGATGAATTCTTTTGTATGGTTCTAATGTGTCTTGTTCTCGAGCTCTGTAAACCAGAGCTATGATACCACTCTATGACGACCCAAACTTCCCCGGTAAGAAAAGCCCGGATTGCCTTGAGAACAACACACATCGAAACGCAAACAGAAGAGCATTTCGTTGTTTACTACAACAATTCCATCAGATACAAGAATATTTAGAGTATAAATGAATATTATACATTCAATAAATATCAGAGATTACAACAAATTACATAGCAGCGGAAAATAACACAAAACACAACTGAAAGAAATACACGGATACAGAACTTTCCGAGTATCGTTCCAACTGTAAACCAGGATCCTGTGAATATAAATCTGCAAAACCAAAACTACTAGCTGCCCGTGTAGAAAATAGGGGCACCCAGAGTTTAGGTTAAAACAATAAACTCCAGGCCAGTCATGTGACTGGTGTGAGAACTAAAACAGTTATTTAAAACTTTACTTTAAAAGAGAGTAATTCAAGGGACCACGCCGTATAACACGGAACGGGTTTCCTCCCAAGAATACTAGTGCATATAACAAAACAGCGCAATGCTCTTTGGAAAAATGAAGCTATTATAAGACCCAGGTCCCATCACAAAATGCAACGCAAGCCGGAGGATAGGGTTTTCCCTCATAATAGCCCAACATTCTTAGTATGTTTAAAACAAATCACTTGATACTATTATTGGTGTATAGTGTCAAAACAATTTCAATCATAAATATCAATACTAGGCGGCATGGGTACCATCTATCATGTCGCCATACTAGGCTCTATAAATAAAACCGCAATATCACTTATTGGAAACTGGATTACCGTCATGAGTCGAGGCAAGGGGCAAGCTCCTCTCCGATTTGAGACACTCTAGCAAATGTCTCAGGACACCACTATGATCCTTGGATCTTCAGGGCCGGTCCTCTCTTACTTTTGAGGATTAGTTATTCCTTAGCACACGTTTCTCGGTCCTAACAGACCTATACCTGAGGCGCCTCGCATTCCAACAACCACACAGGCGAAAAGTATATAAATGTCAGCCAGTTTAAGCAATGACACCACCACTAGCTAGAACGAAACGTCATGCTCTCCCTGTAGTCACTATCCCGTTTTTGACTCATAACGAGGTGTGAGGCTTGCGAATTAACGCTATACACAAAGCTGCGCCACACAGGCCATGCTTTGATCATCAACCACAAGACTTTGCTTTTCAACAGAAGCCTTGATCATCTGCCACTTAGGCGTACCACACAGGAAATTCACTCCATGCGACTGATGTCTATGGATATACAACCTCTGAGCTCGTACGTCTCAGAGAAGGGCGTTAAGCAAGAGAATAAATTCTCCACCGCCAAAGAGATGTTTATTTTTTAGAGATCAATCAACACAGGATAAATTCCAATGTCAGACACACGGTCCATTTATAAGTTCGTTTTGGGTCTGAACGAAACCGGAGGCACTTTCCTCGCATATCCATAGATCTCCAAGTACGTCTGGACGATCACCAACTATTTCTCTCCTCTTGGGTGTACAGCCCAATCGAGATCATCAGCAATCACCCAAACAATGTGAAGACTTCCGTTCTTCAACCACCGTCTTCATCTTCGACATATCGTCGAATCGGTTATTCAGAATGGGTATAAACCCGGCCTTTCCAAATAACCCGCGTATATAATAAACATGTGTTACACAAACACAACATACGCCTCATTCCAATTCAGAATATTCTTTTATTCAAATTTTCACATCATTAGGGAATAGGTTCCCATTAATTTTATCAAAGATAAATTCTTCTAAATTTATTCTTCAATCTTCCTTTGGATATCATTTCAAACCGTATTATGGTTTTCCAAACTAGTCGGGATTAGCGAACCACACCGAAGTAATTATTTATTTGATTTTCCAATCCCAACCTATTCATCCCATGGAGCAAAACTGGTAATACTCCATATCTAACACCACGGTGTTATCGGTAAAATTAATTACCATTTCACGTTCAAATCTAATTTAAGTTTTAACTATCGCCTTGGAGCAGAACTAGTGATACTCCATTCTCGATCACTTTTCAGATTTGATAATTTAAATTATCAATTCACTTTCAATCTAATTAAAGATTCATTAAAACTCCACTTAGTTTTAATCTTCTCAAAAATCAATATTTTGTCTTTAACTGGGTTAAAGAACCAATGTCATCTAAAACACGATTCATGACAAACCCATATCACATTTGATATTAAATACAAGGCTCTGAATAGAAAATATATCGGCTTATATTCAATATCAAATTCTAAAACCAACAAATATCGTATTGGAAATAACGATATAAATATATCTTTCAAATTCCGATAACAATATCTGTATAATCACGGAATCCAACATCGAAATATTCCAAAGAAAATTTCGATTCATATCCACTTCCACTTTATATATTTTGGAAATTCTGGTTATTTTCAAAACCAATTCAAATTCAATTTATTTATTTCAAAAATAAATTGATTTTAATTCTAGTTTAAAACTAGTTCATCTCGATAAAAATCTATTTTTATCTTTTCAAATATGGAGTTTTTCATCCCAGTTCTTTCCAATTCACATATTATGATTTTACACAATTTATTAATATTTTTATTAATTTTATCAAGGCCCGTACAGTCGATTTCCATCAACGGCCATCGAACTGCACTTACAACGACCTTTTCCAAATTTGATTTGGACAAAATTCCAAATCCAACTGTTAGATTTCAAATTTCTAATATTCATTGGAAAGCTCTTTTCGATACGAACCCAACGGTTCTGGTTTTAGGAGAATCCGACGGTCGGATCTCCCATAATGTCCATTCGAAGTCAATGGTCGAAATTCACAAACTACTACGGCGCGACGCGTTCTATTCAGGCCATTATATATATATAATATATATATATATATATATATATTTCGTCGATTTTGTAATGACCCGCATTGGCAGAGGTATTATGATTAATTTATTTTATTATATAAATGGTGGTTTAGTGAATTAAATGGTCGTGGAATTAAATAATGATGAAAATTTAATTAAAATAATAAATTAGATAATATATTTAATTCTGAAATAATCAGAATTGGCCGAAATGACGATATGGTGTGAACCGGATCATCTGTGATATTTAATTCAGCTTGGAATTGAATTTGAATAACGAATATATTCAATCGTCGACAGTTGAACGTATAGTTTATAATATAATTATAAACGAGCTCGAATGGCGCTGTAGTTCGTAAATTGGCGATTCGAACTTCAACTGAATGTACATGATTCGTTTTAAGCCGGATTTCAGTGAAACAAGAAATGTGTGGAGCTGGTGGAGTATATCTTTCTAGTGGAAGAGAAAAATTAGGATTTCGTCATGTAGATTTTGAGATATGTCCAAATCAAATTTTAGAATAGTCGCTATAGAATCGTTTATCGACCGTAATGGTATATTCGATATAACTAGAGATCGGGTTTGAATTTAGACGAGGTTCTTTTGGGAAATAGTGATAATTTAATTTTTAGAATTTTATTGAAATTTTTAATTAATTTAATAAGCAACTTTTTATTTGAAAAATTCTGCACCCTGAAATCAACATTTTTGGGTTTCACAATATGAGTTAACCTACCGACGTTATTACATTTTTGGAATCCTGACACATCGCTGATTACAACGGTATATTTATTTCAGTCTACAGCGCTCGTACATGAGTATAATTATACGTAGCAGGGTATATGAACATTCATAACTTAAAAGCAATTTAAAAATATGCACCACGTTCACTTCTTACTTTGGAGCCACGATCATTCCTTCTCAGTCATATTTTCTTTTCTCCGTTTCGTGGCACTCAATACTCCAAAAAAAAAATCAAACCAAAATGCTATAAATACATGAGATCTCTTCTTGCTCATTTCCGAAAACCAGTAAAACAAATAATATAAAAATAAACTTCGAAAGCTGCTGTAGCTCGGGGAGAAACTGCCGTGCGATGTGAAGTCCAATATGGGCGCGAGTTCAATATGGGTATGGGCTGACGTGCGGTTATGGGAGGATGGAAAAATGGATCAGGTGTATATATTCTGAATTGAGGAGAAGGGGCGGTCATAAGGTCGGTTCAAATACTGGAGCAGGGACGTCAAATCTTGGGGAAGAAGAAGTGGAGACGGAAGCTCAAAACAGGGGCGGAAATGGCAAAAAGGGTTCGCAAGTATTACGGTGGCAACGCATACTGTTGAGGGACGAACTCCAAGAAGGAGTTGCGAGCTCTGCGAAGAGTGCATGGCATGGTAGAGAATTTGGAGTGAAAGAAAATGGTGTTAATTATTTTGGGTTGGAGTGGATGAGTATTTGCGTGGTCTGTCTGTGACATTCAGGAGCAAGCGGTTTTACTGCAAATTGGAAAAAGGGGTGGTTTTCATGTTGGTTTTAAATGGTGGGAGTCGGCTGTTAAAGTCAGGAGACGTAAAAAAATTGAAGTACGGAGAAGAACCATATGCAAGCTGGTCTGTTGCGGCTTCACGTGTGGACGTGTTCAAGCAAATATTGAACGGTGGACATACGGATGCGGACGAACGTGATGAAGTTAATGGTTTGAAAGTTTCAGTATGAGGAAATATTAAAGTGGGAAGATGAATGGTAGAAGGTTACGGTCTGGGTACTTAAAGTCTGGGTTCGGGCCCGAACAAAAACTATAAAGGTAAAGCCCATGTATTTAATTTAAATAGGAAATTCTATTTCAAATATATATTAACTTCTAATTATCATAACTCGTTACGATGTTAGTTTTGCGAACGGTCAGATCCGTTGGGATCGTATGGACGACGGCTACACAATGGAACTGACTGGAAGTGGATTGGGGCTAGTTTGAATTTACGGCGAAATAAAGTGTTTGATTCAAATCAAACAACAGTTTATTGTTCTTTAACGATGAAATGCAAATGTGAGTAAATCTCACTAACTCTGAACAGTTTATAATTTCATGTTGTATTTTTAGAACTGTTAGATGTTGGATGATTGACTGTGTGTTAACTGTTTGATTGAACTGCTAGTCAGTTAGTTGAATTTCTATATTGATTCTGTTTAACAGAATATATCATATGGAACTGAAAAGTGATGTTATCTATATTGTTTAACATCTGTGATGCAGGGAAACAGGTTGGAGGAATCCGACTGGATTCCTCAACATTTATTTTACTGTTTTCATATATTGTGATATATGATGTGTTATATAATCTGTTATGGATTATGGGTGTTGGAATGATGTTGATCATTTTTATTCGATATTTAAATATCATAAAAGACCCTGGGATGTAGAAAGGATTTATTTCAATGTACATTGAAATAAAGGGATTTTATAAAATCAACAGATTTTATAAAAGGAAATATTTCGAAAGTAAATAAAAAGGGAAAATTGTTTTTAAAACGAATAGAGTTTTAAAAAAAGGGAAATCATTTGTAAAGTAAAGAACTGTTACTAAAAGTAAATCTTTATAAATGAATAGTTTATTCGAATAGAATAAAAGAAGTTAATCGATGTTGGTTAATCGATTAGAGTTGAAGTTAAAAAGGGTTAATCGATGTTAGTTAATCGATTAGTGATAAAGTTAAAAAGAGTTAATCGATATTAGTTTAATCGATTAGTGATAAAGTTAAAAGGGTTAATCGATGTTAGTTTAATCGATTAGTGATAAAGTTAAAAAGAGTTAATCCATGTTAGTTTGATCGATTAGTGATAAAGTTAAAAGGGTTAATCGATGTTAGTTTAATCGATTAGTGATAAAGTTAAAAAGAGTTAATCGATGTTAGTTTAATCGATTAGTGATAAAGTTAAAAGGGTTAATCGATGTTAGTTAATCGATTAGTGATAAAGTTAAAAGGGTTAATCGATGTTAGTTTAATCGATTAGTGATAAAGTTAAAAAGAGTTAATCGATGTTAGTTTAATCGATTTGTGATAAAGTTAAAAAGAGTTAATCGATGTTAGTTTAATCGATTAGTGATAAAGTTAAAAGGGTAATCAATGTTAGTTAATCGATTAGTGATAAAGTTAAAAGAGTTAATCGATGTTAGTTTAATCGATTAGTGATAAAGTTAAAAGGGTTAATCGATGTTAGTTAGTCGATTAGTGATAAAGTTAAAAGGGTTAATCGATGTTAGTTAATCGATTAGTGATAAAGTTAAAAGGGTTAATCGATGTTAGTTAATCGATTAGTGATAAAGTTAAAAGGGTTAATCGATGTTAGTTAATCGATTAGTGATAAAGTTAAAAGGAGTTAATCGATGTTAGTTTAATCGATTAGAGTTAAAGTAAAAGGAGTTAATAGAATATAGTTTATTCGAATAAAGTTAGTAAATCGAATATAGTTTATTCGAAAGGGGTTAAGTGAATAGAGTAAATCAAAAAGAGTAAATCAAATAGAATAAATCGAATAGAGATTTATTCGAAGGAGGGTTAAGTAAGGAAATTAGTAAAGGGATATAAAGTGAACTTTGTCTATTTCAAAGTTAGAAATGTTGTTCAGTTAAGGTCTGAGAGGTAGTTCTACCCCAACTTGATTGGCTTCGTTTTAACTAGGGAATAGTTAAGGTTCGGCATTAAAGGGAATGGTTTGAGTTGGCATAGCGATGTTTGTTTAAACATCTGTCTAAGTCCAATGAAGAGGCTTTGGAAATGCTTTCCAAATAAGAAACCAGAAATGTTTTCTAATGAAGAAAACAAGAAATGGAAATGTTTTACATTGTTAATAACGTATATTTTCCAAATCTAGAAAATAAGAAATATTGAATATAGGGAAACAGGATATTAGTAAATTTATGACATAAAGAGATAAATGTTGAATGATGTTTTGATCGATATAAATTTCCATTTGGGAATAATATCGTTGTTTGCACACCTATTTTTATTCGATAGTTAAATCACAGACTATCGAAGTTTTGACCATTTTAACGTCGTTAATATGGAGAGACCGGTTGGATTATTATCCAAAGAACCACTCTGTATTGGCATAAGCATTGCGAAGAATATATGCCAAAGGAAATTGAAGACGGAGTTATGCAAGGGCTATCCTGTTTACGGAATAGTGCCTTCGGTTCATCCTGTTCCTGGATGACTTGTATGGACGGATGTCTGACAGAGTATTTCCAGACAATCACGTATATTGATTTCTCCAACTGTACCAAGAGTGGAAGCGGAGAAGGAAACTTCTTTTAGCTAACGCATAATGTATGGTTGAGGACGTCAATCGGTGATTGGATGGATTTGATGATATGGCATTCAAAGTGAACCCGGTATGATGATAAAGCGTAGCTTCTAGCCTCATCATCCGGTAAATGACAGAAATCGGGCAGGCAGCATGGCTAAGTCGGTCGCACCGAAGTAGGGTGTATAATCACCTGATCTAGAGTTTCATTTACTTCTAAAAATCTATTGTTAATGCTGTCCCATTCGGGAAACGGTTGCTGATCCCAACTGTTGGTGATATACATTCGATACGCTCAACCTAAATGAGTGGTCGGTCATGTGTGGCCGGGTTGCAAGATGTTCTTGTTGAACCCAGTGTATTCCTCTCTAGAGGTACACGAGCGATAGGTGGTTCCATACCTTGTCATAGTTGGAAATCCATTACCCAATACGTGCTTGCGGATTTGAGTTGTATACTATATATGTAGAACGTGAGATGAAAGCGTTTCTGCTAGATGATTATATATATACTGTGGTTGATAGGCATTATTGTAATATCAAATAGGTTTTTGATATAAAGATATTTTGGATTTTCATAAGGGAAAAACCCGTTCCGTTATGCGGCGTGGTCTTATGAGATATCGTTTACTTATTCGAACTGTTTTTAAACTGTTTTACTCATACCAGTCCCATGACCGACCCGGAGTTTACTTTGTTGTTTCCCCTAAACTCTTGGGTGCCTAAATTTGTACGGGCAGTCAAGTAGTCGGGATTTACAGATATACTGGAAGAGCTGGAGCAGGAGGCTTCAGGATCATATAGCTATAATTTATTTCCGCTTTGTTGTAAGTATTTTACTCTGATAATGTATTGTATACATATAATGATTTATTTCAAGGATATGTTATCTATAATATGTTATTCGTTACGCTGTGAGATTCGTGTTACTCTGATGTTGTGTTCTTCTTCTTCTGCTATTCTAATTTTATATCTTATCTTTCCTCACCCTCAAATTTCTTTCACTAATTACCAGGATTTTTCGATGTTTTGGTTATCGACATCGTGTTTATGTCGATAACCAAAGTCGCTAAAAATCCGGGTCGTTATAGTTGGTATCAGAGCTTAAGTTAAAAGAATTACTTGGCTCTGTGGCGTGACTCGGTAGAGATAGGGTTAGTAATACCCTAGACTGAGATTGAGTGTATATATACGAGTGAACGTATTTGTTATTTATATAAAATTTGTTTTATATTGTGGAGATTCATTGGTTGAGTTGTTTATGGGTTCTGGTCGATCAGTTTGATCCACTGTATCGGTAGGGATTTTGTAAACACTTGAATACGATGAACCATCATTGTATGTTTTGAAAAGAGGGTAAATAAAAATAATTTTACCCAAAATATATTTTGATATATATTGGATATATTGGTTGTTATTATAATCGAGTAAGATTATAAATTAAATGGTTATGTAAATAACCAATCAAAATTCATATAAGTGAAATACGTGAAATCAGATGAGTTGAATCTGAAATTTTAGACCAGAAATTGAGTTAAAACTCTGGAGAATTGGATAAATGTTTGTAAATGGATTTGGATTAAAAATAAGGAAAATTTAAGATCCTAGGAGATTTTAAATTGTTTTACAAGCAGTGTGAATTATATTTTGAAATGAATTTCAAAGTTGAAAAGGTTAAAAATGGTTTTATAGTATTGAACTCACTTCGATCGCTGGAAAATAGATTCTTATGATGACAGCTGCATCATCAGTATTCATTTTCGAGTTGTAAGTGACGAATTACTACCAAAGATACTGTTTTGAATTTGTTTTGGGAAAGGCAAGTTGTGTTGAATTTCAAAATGGGATTTATAATATAGAATTTTGAAATAGATTTGAATTATTAACTTGTTTTAAAAGAAATAAAACGAGAAGTTCCTTTATAAACGAAGTTTATAAATAGTTCTTTTATAAACGAAATTTATAAATGAAGTGAAAAGAATTATCATTGGATAATTCAGAAATAAAATACAAGTGTGAAATTGAAAGGGAAATCTATCTTCCAAAGGTAGAAATATCGATTTCAAAAGGAATTGAAATCGAGACTTATTTAAAGGAATTTGAATAAAGGAAGTTCAAACATAGAATTTGAACATAGAAAATTCAAAGGGGATTTGAATATAGAAAATTCAAAGGGGATTTGAATATAGAAACTTCAAAGGGGATTTGAATATAGAAATTCAAAGGGAGTTTGAATATATGAAATTCAATGGAATTGAAATAGAGTTTGAATATAGAAATTCAAATGAAATTCAAATATAGGATTTGAATATCGAAAGTGAAAAGGAAATTTGAATATAGAAGATTCAAATAGAATTGAAATGAAATTCAAATATGGAATTTGAATAAGGAAATTGAAACGAAATTAAAATATAAAATTTGAATAAGAGATTTGAAATGAAATTCAAATATAAAATTTGAATAGAAATTGAATAGAATTAACTAAGTCGAAGAGGAATTAGTTAATCGAGTTTTAAATTTGAAGTTGAACTTTGAAAGGTGAATTGAATGTGTAAATGTAGATTCGAAATCGAATATAGAACTTAAATTTGAAATTTGGATTCAAATTAGTTAACAAGCTAGCTAAAATATATTTGAACATGTCATGTTCAAATATAAAAGTGAAATAGACAAAAGAGTTAATTAACAAATTAATTAACAAATTGAGTTAAAACGATCAGGTATAGAAAATAGATTGGGCAGGTATAAATATACATTAGATATGTATGGATAAGGTATGAAGGTGTATAAATAGAATGCTCGACGAAAAGGTATGTATTTAATTCATATATGAGATTTTATGCGTCGTATTGGCTGGCCACTTGGCTTTTTCTTTTTCTTTTGGATTGGTGAGGGCCATGGGAGGCTATTTGAAATATCCCGATGCTCCTGGTACAAAGGAGGTTATGGCGAATTTTTCTGGGAATTTAAGGAGTTAGAATATTTTTAAGATAATTTGATAGTTAGGAATCAACGTATCGATATATATATAGAAGTCGATAAGGAAGCGAACTTAGAAATAGAATAGTAAAATCAAAAAGGAAGACTAAGAATAAAATCTAGTAAGAATAGAAAGAGGAAGCGTATACATGTTTAAAAGTGAATAAGTAGTGGTATGGTATTGATTATTAGAGTAAGTAGTCATATCTGTTTTGACGTTATAAATGTTATTCAGTCAAGGTCTGAGAGGTAGTTATACCCCAACTTGATTGATTTCATTATTAACAAATAAATAGTAAGATTTCAGGCTCGAAGATCAATGTTGAATAAGAGTTAATTGAATATAGTATTTGGGTTGTCGTAACGATGTTTTACACAACTTCCGTTTTAACCAAAATAAGTGTAAGCTTGGAAATATAATAAAGAATATTTCCTAAGTATGGAAATAAACGAGATCGGAAGAGAGATAAGTAATTGGAATATTTTCCAATTTTAATAGCATGTATTTTCTAAAGTTTAGAAAATAAAGGAAGGCGATATTCAGAAATGTTTTCCCAATAACATAAAAGGCCAATATGGTTATTGAAAATATTTGGTTAACAAATATTTTTAAAGCAATAGAGAAGTGATTTAACTAATGGAATATTGATTATGGGCTCAGTTGAATTTCAAAAAGGAAAATTTGATTTTTGAAAAAGTAAACTGTTTAAAATTCCCAGGAAGAGACTGTTTGAATTAAGAACAAATTTAAATAGAAGTTTGCGGAAGTAAGCTGAAATTGATTTGAAACAGTTAAGTGAAAACTGAATGGAAATAGAACGATATCAGGAAAAATTTGTTCTTGAATAAAATTGGATTGTCGAGATAAGAATCTGAAATGAAAATTGGATTGGGAAGTTAAGTGTTTGAAATCGAGAATGGAACTCGAATTTGAAATAAAATCCGACTTAGGATATAAGCGAATGGTTGTGTCGTGGATAAAAGCAGATGGGAATTTGATTGGAATGATCCTTGTATCCGCTGAATTGATAACAGGTGGAAAGGATATTGATATGCCCGACAAAAAGGTACCAGTTTATATTATATATCCGGTATGAGATTTTGATGAGCCGAATTGGCAAGCCGCTTGGCTGTTTGATTTTCTTTTGGGATGGAGATGGCCCAGAGAGGCGAGTTGGAGTTTGACCGATTGACCAGTACAAAGGAGGTGCTGGCGAAATTTTTCGAAGAGTTAAGACGTTGGAAAATTTTCAGGATCTTTGAAAATTTTCGTTGATAAGAATTAAATAAATTTTTAATTAAAATTAAATTGGTTCAGTTGAAACTGAAGTTAAGAAGTGAACAAATATGTTCTAACCAGTCGATAGGGTCGTTCTCTACCTTAGCAATTTCGAGGACGAAATTATTTTAAGTGGGGAAGATTGTAATGACCCGCATTGGCAGAGGTATTATGATTAATTTATTTTATTATATAAATGGTGGTTTAGTGAATTAAATGGTCGTGGAATTAAATAATGATGAAAATTTAATTAAAATAATAAATTAGATAATATATTTAATTCTGAAATAATCAGAATTGGCCGAAATGACGATATGGTGTGAACTGGATCATCTGTGATATTTAATTCAGCTTGGAATTGAATTTGAATAACGAATATATTCAATCGTCGACAGTTGAACGTATAGTTTATAATATAATTATAAACGAGCTCGAATGGCGCTGTAGTTCGTAAATTGGCGATTCGAACTTCAACTGAATGTACATGATTCGTTTTAAGCCGGATTTCAGTGAAACAAGAAATGTGTGGAGCTGGTGGAGTATATCTTTCTAGTGGAAGAGAAAAATCAGGATTTCGTCATGTAGATTTTGAGATATGTCCAAATCAAATTTTAGAATAGTCGCTATAGAATCGTTTATCGACCGTAACGGTATATTCGATATAACTAGAGATCGGGTTTGAATTTAGACGAGGTTCTTTTGGGAAATAGTGATAATTTAATTTTTAGAATTTTATTGAAATTTTTAATTAATTTAATAAGCAACTTTTTATTTGAAAAATTCTGCACCCTGTAATCAACATTTTTGGGTTTCACAATATGAGTTAACCTACCGACATTATTACATTTTTGGAATCCTGACACATCGCTGATTACAACGGTATATTTATTTCAGTCTGCAGCGCTCGTACATGAGTATAATTATACGTAGCAGGGTATATGAACATTCATAACTTAAAAGCAATTTAAAAATATGCACCACGTTCACTTCTTACTTTGGAGCCACGATCATTCCTTCTCAGCCATATTTTCTTTTCTCCGTTTCGTGGCACTCAATACTCCAAAAAAAATATCAAACCAAAATGCTATAAATACATGAGATCTCTTCCTTCTCATCTCCGAAAACCAGTAAAACAAATAATATAAAAATAAACTTCGAAAGTTGCTGTAGCTCGGGGAGAAACTGCCGTGCGATGTGAAGTACAATATGGGCGCGAGTTCAATATGGGTATGGGCTGACGTGCGGTTATGGGAGGATGGAAAAATGGATCAGGTGTATATATTCTGAATTGAGGAGAAGGGGCGGTCATAAGGTCGGTTCAAATACTGGAGCAGGGACGTCAAATCTTGGGGAAGAAGAAGTGGAGATGGAAGCTCAAAACAGGGGCGGAAATGGCAAAAAGGGTTCGCAAGTATTACGGTGGCAACGCATACTGTTGAGGGACGAACTCCAAGAAGGAGCTGCGAGCTCTGCGAAGAGTGCATGGCGTGGTAGAGAATTTGGAGTGAAAGAAAATGGTGTTAATTATTTTGGGTTGGAGTGGATGAGTATTTGCGTGGTCTGTCTGTGACATTCAGGAGCAAGCGGTTTTACTGCAAATTGGAAAAAGTGGTGGTTTTCATGTTGGTTTTAAATGGTGGGAGTCGGCTGTTAAAGTCAGGAGACGTAAAAAAATTGAAGTACGGAGAAGAACCATATGCAAGCAGGTCTGTTGCGGCTTCACGTGTGGACGTGTTCAAGCAAATATTGAACGGTGGACAGACGGATGCGGACGAACGTGATGAAGTTAATGGTTTGAAAGTTTCAGTATGAGGAAATATTAAAGTGGGAAGATGAATGGTAGAAGGTTACTGTCTGGGTACTTAAAGTCTGGATTTGGGCCCGAACAAAAACTATAAAGGTAATGCCCATGTATTTAATTTAAATAGGAAATTCTATTTCAAATATATATTAACTTCTAATTATCATAACTCGTTCGTACGATGTCAGTTTTGCGAACGGTCAGATCCGTTGGGATCGTATGGACGACGGCTACACAATGGAACTGACTGGAAGTGGATTGGGGCTAGTTTGAATTTACGGCGAAATAAAGTGTTTGATTCAAATCAACCAACAGTTTATTTTTCTTTAACGATGAAATGCAAATGTGAGTAAATCTCACTAACTCTGAACAGTTTATAATTTCATGTTGTATTTTTAGAACTGTTAGATGTTGGATGATTGACTGTGTGTTGACTGTTTGATTGAACTGCTAGTCAGTTAGTTGAATTTCTATATTGATTCTGTTTAACAGAATATATCATATGGAACTGAAAAGTGATGTTATCTATATTGTTTAACATCTGTGATGCAGGGAAACAGGTTGGAGGAATCCGACTGGATTCCTCAACATTTATTTTACTGTTTTCATATATTGTGATATATGATGTGTTATATAATCTGTTATGGATTATGGGTGTTGGAATGATGTTGATCATTTTTATTCGATATTTAAATATCATAAAAGACCCTGGGATGTAGAAAGGATTTATTTCAATGTATATTGAAATAAAGGGATTTTATAAAATCAACAGATTTTATAAAAGGAAATATTTCGAAAGTAAATAAAAAGGGAAAAATGTTTTTAAAACGAATAGAGTTTTAAAAAAAGGGAAATCATTTGTAAAGTAAAGAACTATTACTAAAAGTAAATCTTTATAAATGAATAGTTTATTCGAATAGAATAAAAGAAGTTAATCGATTAGAGTAGAAGTTAAAAAGAGTTAATCGATGTTAGTTAATAGATTAGTGATAAAGTTAAAAAGAGTTAATCGATGTTAGTTTAATCGATTAGTGATAAAGTTAAAAGGGTTAATCGATGTTAGTTTAATCGATTGGTGATAAAGTTAAAAAGGGTTAATCGATCTTAGTTTAATCGATTAGTGATAAAGTTAAAAGGGTTAATCGATGTTAATTTAATCGATTAGTGATAAAGTTAAAAAGGGTTAATCGATGTTAGTTTAATCGATTAGTGATAAAGTTAAAAGGGTTAATCGATGTTAGTTAATCGATTAGTGATAAAGTTAAAAGGGTTAATCGATGTTAGTTTAATCGATTAGTGATAAAGTTAAAAAGAGTTAATCGATGTTAGTTTAATCGATTAGTGATAAAGTTAAAAGGGTTAATCGATGTTAGTTTAATCGATTAGTGATAAAGTTAAAAAGAGTTAATCGATGTTAGTTTAATCGATTAGTGATAAAGTTAAAAGGGTTAATCGATGTTAGTTAATCGATTAGTGATAAAGTTAAAAGAGTTAATCGATGTTAGTTTAATCGATTAGTGATAAAGTTAAAAGGGTTAATCGATGTTAGTTAATCGATTAGTGATAAAGTTAAAAGGGTTAATCGATGTTAGTTAATCGATTAGTGATAAAGTTAAAAGGGTTAATCGATGTTAGTTAATCGATTAGAGTTAAAGTAAAAGGAGTTAATAGAATATAGTTTATTCGAATAAAGTTAGTAAATCGAATATAGTTTATTCGAAAGGGGTTAAGTGAATAGAGTAAATCCAAAAGAGTAAATCAAATAGAATAAATCGAATAGAGATTTATTCGAAGGAGGGTTAAGTAAGGAAGTTAGTAAAGGGATATAAAGTGAACTTTGTCTATTTCAAAGTTAGAAATGTTGTTCAGTTAAGGTCTGAGAGGTAGTTCTACCCCAACTTGATTGGCTTCGTTTTAACTAGGGAATAGTTAAGGTTCGGCATTAAAGGGAATGGTTTGAGTTGGCATAGCGATGTTTGTTTAAACATCTGTCTAAATCCAATGAAGAGGCTTTGGAAATGTTTTCCAAATAAGAAACCAGAAATGTTTTCTAATGAAGAAAACAAGAAATGGAAATGTTTTCCATTGTTAATAACGTATATTTTCCAAATCTAGAAAATAAGAAATATTGAATATAGGGAAACCGGAGATTAGTAAATTTATGAAATAAAGAGATAAATGATGAATGATGTTTTGATCGATATAAATTTCCATTTGGGAATAATATCGTTGTTTGCACACCTGTTTTTATTCGATAGTTAAATCACAGACTATCAAAGTTTTGACCATTTTAACGTCGTTGATATGGAGAGACCAGTTGGATTATTATCCAAAGAACCACTCTGTATTGGCATAAGCATTGCGAAGAATATATGCCGAAGGAAATTGAAGACGGAGTTATGCAAGGGCTATCCTGTTTACAGAATAGTGCCTTCGGTTCATCCTGTTCCTGGATGACTTGTATGGACGGATGTCTGACAGAGTATTTCCAGACAATCACGTATATTGATTTCTCCAACTGTACCAAGAGTGGAAGCGGAGAAGGAAACTTCTTTTAACTAACGCATAATGTATGGTTGAGGACGTCAATCGGTGATTGGATGGATTTGATGATGTGGCATTCAAAGTGAATCTGGTATGATGATAAAGCTTAGCTTCTAGCCTCATCATCCGGTAAATGACAAAAATCGGGCAGGCAGCATGGCTAAGTCCGTCGCACCGAAGTAGGGTGTATAATCACCTGATCTAGAGTTTCATTTACTTCTAAAAATCTATTGTTGATGCTGTCCCATTCGGGAAACGGTTGTTGATCCCAACTGTTGGTGATATACATTCGATACGCTCAAGCGAAATGAGTGGTCGGTCATGTGTGGCCGGGTTGCAAGATGTTCTTGTTGAACCCAGTGTATTCCTCTCTAGAGGTACACGAGCGATAGGTGGTTCCATACCTTGTCATAGCTGGAAATCCATTACCCAATACGTGCTTGCGGTTTTGAGTTGTATACTATATATGTAGAACATGAGATGAAAGCGTTTCTGCTAGATGATTATATATATACTATGGTTGATAGGCATTATTGTAATATCAAATAGGTTTTTGATATAAAGATATTTTGGATTTTCATAAGGGAAAAACCCGTTCCGTTATGCGGCGTGGTCTTATGAGATATCGTTTACTTGTTCGAACTGTTTTTAAACTGTTTTACTCATACCAGTCCCATGACCGACCCGGAGTTTACTTTGTTGTTTCCCCTAAACTCTTGGGTGCCTAAATTTGTACGGGCAGTCAAGTAGTCGGGATTTACAGATATACTGGAAGAGCTGGAGCAGGAGGCTTCAGGATCATATAGCTATAATTTATTTCCGCTGTGTTGTAAGTATTGTACTCTGATAATGTATTGTATACATATAATGATTTATTTCAAGGATATGTTATCTATTATATGTTATTCGTTCCGCTGTGAGATTCGTGTTACTCTGATGTTGTGTTCTTCTTCTTCTGCTATTCTAATTTTCTATCTTATCTTTCCTCACCCTCAAATTTCTTTCACTAATTACCAGGATTTTTCGATGTTTTGGTTATCGACATCGTGTTTATGTCGATAACCAAAGTCGCTAAAAATCCGGGTCGTTACAGATTTCCTTTTAAAACATATTTTATAAAGCGTTTTAAATTCGTTTTCCAAAACCATTTCAACTCTATATTCAATTTCAAATCAAAATTGAATATTTTATATCATTACTATATAAATGATAATATTTTCAAAATGTTATATTTTGAAATCACTACCTTTTCTATATTAATTATAAAAACGAATATAATCGATATAAATATCGTTCACATCAAAATAGCGCAACTCTAATCAACACGGCTTTATATATTTCAATAAATTCGTTATTCTATTCAACAAATGAATATTTATTCTATTCAACACATGAATCTATATTTCTTTCAACACATGACTAATCTCAACACATGAGTACTGTCAATACATGACTATTTTTGTTATGTAATATATTTTATAAACTTATGGTATCTATCATTTGATTTTTAATCAGACTCCAACCGTAAATTAGTTTCCAATCTTAAATATGATAAAGATGTAAATTTTATTGTTAAAATATTTTACTCAACACATGAATAGTTTCAACACATGAATATTCTCAACACATGAGCATCGTCAACACATGACTATTTTTGTTATAATATTCTTTATTTTCCCAATTGGAATGAGGCCCAATAATTTACCATATAATGTTAATTATATGGATTCCACCCAACACATATATATAATGGCACTGACAAATAATCAACCATCATCTAAAGTGTACTACTATGTATAAGCATCAAATATAGATATCTAACGCTTATAACAGCCTGTCAATCAATCGATCGACATACAACCAAATAATTGGGATTAGTGTATGCCAAATATCATCCCAACACCGGTGTGGGGTTTCAATCCACAAACACTGAATAATATTTATGCAGTTGGGCGATGTGTAAAATTTATCATCCCAATCAATATCTTTCAAATAGGTGTACATAAACAAACCGTACGGTTTGTAAATGAATATTTATTTATTCACATTCACTATATTCATATTCACGTTTAAAATTATATTTTTAACGATATTTAATTTATTTCAACACATGAATATTTTCATTATCTATTTCACATCAACATCACAAACAAACTTCACAACACAACAAACAAGCATACAAGCCGTCCATGGTCTGTGGACGACGGGTGTCGGGTGCTACTAAGCACAGTATGCATCCTAGTATATATCTTTTAACTAGAAAATAGAATTTAAAGTGGGAAGTTCTCACCCAAGCTAAACCAAACGCCACGACTCTTCATATGTACAAATCTTCGCCGTGCTCGCCTTTCGTCAATTTCATTGCCCGTGGCCGCTACATATATAAAAATCACATTTTTATATTGTTGCTATGCATATAAAAATCATATTTTTATATTGTTGCTATGTAGATAAAAGTTCTATTTTTGCACCGCTACTATATAGATAAAAATTCTATTTTAATAACGGTGTTCATATAATAAAGATTATATTTTTAATACTCTACTATAATAAAAACTATATTTTTAATATTCTACTATAATAAAAACTATATTTTTAACCTTTCTATAATATAAAAATTCAACTTTCTACTTTATAAAAATTGTATCTTTCATCGTTTAAAGATCGTATCTGTCATATGCTATCATATTTAAAAATCAAATTTTTATAATTTCAAAAATCTTGTCTCTTCTATTTTAAAAACCTCGCCTTTCCCTATTTAAAACCCTCGCCTTTTTCTCGAACAAAAATCTCTTCTTTTTGGTTTCAAAAATCCAGGCTTTTGGTTTTCTTTAAAAATGAAATCTTTATGAAAGTAAAAATATTGAATTTATAAATAAATATCCTAAACTTTTATAAATATAGATTCTGACTTTACATAACCAGAAATTATCAATCAAAGAAGTAAGAGGAAGGAAACTCACCAATTTCAACGAAGGAGGGGGAAGAGTTTCGTCGGTCGTGCGGAAGCAAGGGAAGGCTGGAGGTGGGGCAGATCTCGCGTCAGGGGGCGGAGGGGGGGAAAGGGGAGTGCGACGCTGTCCATGACGTCGGTGGGTGGAAGAGGGAGCGAGAGTGCAGGAGAGGGGGGGTCAGAGGCGGTGGCGCCCGCCTTGGCGACGGTGGAAGGCCGACCGCGGGGGGGGGGGGAGGGGGACGAGATCGCGATCCACCCCATCCATTTTTTTTTAATTTTTTAATTTCTGTTGAAAATGAAATCGGGGGGCTGAGAGGAAATAAAGGGGAGAGAGGGGTATTTTATTTTTAATTTATTTAATTATTTAATTTCAAAAAGCAACTTTTATTTTCAAACTTGAAATCGAACCCACTGCCTATAGTCCATAGCTAATTACCCTCATTCCAAACACAATGGGATATGTATTGTAAGCTGATTCGATCGTTTCGATCAGTTTTCATCAAAATCAACATATAACTCTATATATTGAATTTGAACGCGCATTTCAATTTACCGAGCCCACATACGAACTCTAAAAATTCCCGAAAAATATTTTCTAGCTTCGTATTGACGATACGGTCCTAAAAAAACAGGGTTCATCGAATTCTGAGACCGTTTGAAAAATGGCCATTTTCCAGTCGTTTAAAATCAACTGAAAATGGTCAAACGCATTTTACTTTGCCACACTCACATGTTGATTCAAAAAATTATGAAAATTGGAATCCAGCAATAACTTGACATCACGGATCTAACAAAAGAGGTTTCGTCGAAATCCGAGGTCGTTTGCAAAATTTCCATTTTTGAGGGCCTGAATTCCATAGCGACTATTAAGAATTTTCAACTGGACGTATCTTTTGATTCCCGTTATGAAATTTCGATTTTTCGGATTCGTTGGAAAGATATTCCCAAATAGATTCTAATATTTTTGGTTTCGCTAAAATCTGGTTTGTTCTGAATCCTGTACATTCATTTGAACTTTGAAATCGAGTTTTTGAACTACCACGGCATTTTCAATTCCTTTTTTAATTAAAATGAAATATTTATATCCTAGCGACGATTCGAATAAGTATATACTTCTATTTCTATTCCAAATAGAATTCTCATCGATATTATTTAAAGTAATTCATTTTAAATATTCAAAATTCACTAAAATTGCCAAAATAAAATTTTTAAATTGGCTCGCACTTCCGGGTTATTACAGTTAACGTGGGATGTGGTGTTGTGATTATAGCTGTCATCAAAGTGGATTTTTGTTGTAGGAATCAAATAAGGACGTTGGATTGAGCAGTAGTGTCTTGGTGAACTATGCAAGGAATGCGTGTTGGAATTGGTTGAAATGGTGGACGTTGTAACGACCCGTATTTTTTTCTTAATTATTTAATTTATTTTATTATTTTAAATATTGGTTTGAATGTAAATATTTGAATTTTAATGATTTTCTTTTGAATATATTATTTAAATAAATAATTAAATAATATTTTAATTTCCAAACTGTCGGAAAATATAGTGTTGGCGATATAGTGTGAACGGGCAGTTTAAAGTAGTTCAGTATTGGTTTATATTGAATTATATTGACGATTTCGTTTAGTTGACAATGAATTGAATATATAGTTTACAATTTAATTTTAAATCGAGCTATAGCGGCGCAGCTGTTCGCAATATGGCGATTTGAACTTCAAATGGCTGTACAGGGCCCAAAATTAGTCGGATTTTCTCGAAACAAGAAATACTGGAATCTGTTTGACGATATCTTTCTAATGAAAAAGAAAAATCGAGTTTTCATTTTGTAGATTTTATTTTATGCCCAAATCAAATTTTGAAAAGGTCCCTATGGAATTTCCTTTATAAATTATATTTATTTATTTTATAAATTTAAGGGTTTTTAAATATTTTAAATATAGAACTGACTTGGTTTTCAACCCGAGTTATTTTATCTTGAATCTATATCGAATTCTGGTCATGTATGGCCAATTGCAATATTTTATTTTATTTATATTGAAGTGTTCTAAAATTGATTTATTTTAATGTAAACTTGACCGTTTAAAAGGGTCTTTATTTAAATGAGCTTCGTTTTCGACAAAACAAATTTTGTTGGGACCGTAACAGCAAATTATTGCTAGATTTCAAGTGGTGCGTCAATCGGGGTTAATTTGTGAGCGTGGAAAAATAAAATGCAAAATAAAACGACTATTTGGACGTGAACGAACGCTGTTTGAGCAAACGAACATGGAATTCGACGAAACAAGATTCGTTAGGACCGTATCGTCAAATTATACCATGGCATCAAGATACGCTGCGAACAAGGTTGGTATGTGAGCTAAAGAGTGAATAAACGGTGTTTGAAATTGTGATAGACACGAATAAATATCGTTAGTCATCATCACATGTCACGTCAACATAAAATATTATTATTTCCGATTATAAATAAGCCTAAGGAGGCAGCCCACTTCAGCCACTTCATCAATTCTCCAGCCAATTTGCAGAAAAGTCCCCGGTTACAAAATAATTTATATCTCAAAATCCAGCAAGAATTTGTAGATGGAACCCAGAGCAATGTTGTAGATCCAGTCGAGGTCTACCTCCACACAAAATTCCAGCACCAAAGGTCGCCGGAGTTTGCCCGAATCAGCGAAGAGAAGTCAAAGCTGACTTTCGTTTTTAGGGGGTTTTGAGCAATTTGGAGTGCCGATTGAGGGTGGATCCAAAGGTAGACTTGTAGAGGACGAAGAGGTGGACGTTTTTTCCTTGGGGTCGAAGGCCTGAAAGTGCCTGTGGTGGCCTGTGGAGCAAGATGAATGGAGGATGACAATTTGGGGATTTTCGCAAAAGCTGGAATCAGATTTCTACAAAATCTGGTGGTTGTGCTGTCCGAGGGGGTTCGGGTCTGAAGTGAAGTCGAAGGGAGTGGCGAGGCCAAGGTTTTGGAGGTGGTGCAGCGTCGATCCGTGTCACGGTGCTGGCGAATTTGGGATTTTTGTGGGTTCCGTTCTCGAGCGATTTCCAAGCGGAGGAGGGAGTTTGGGGGTACGACGTTCGGGATGGTGAGGCGCCTCGATCAGGCGGTCAGACTGGTGGTGGTGAGGTGGGCCCAGCTCTTACGTAGGCAGTGCGATAGGTGATGTTTGGAGTGGTGCTTTTCCATTCGAATTGAAGAGGATGAACGTGAAATTGGGTTTAGCTAATCAGATTTAGGGAAGACGCGTTTTGGTTTAAGTGGTTGCTGACGTGGCACGGGATTAGGGAAGTTAATCATGGGTCAATGGTAATTTTTTAATTAATTCTTAAATTAATTTAATTAAAATCAGTTCAAACTTTGAATAATCGTAACTAATGCATACGATAACGGATTTCAACGAAACTGGGTTAGTTGGGATTGTGGCAACGAGCACTACCTGTACACACTGGTTGGGTTGCAAACAGAGACAGTTGGAATTTCATGTAATTTTAAATGTCCGTTCAACATTACATGAAACAAATGCATCAACCGTCAACAGTTTTGACTGGTGAGTTAATTCTCACACTTTTCTGGCCTACTATGATGTGATAAATCCATTTAAAAATACATAGTGGTTGATTGGCTGCATTGGTTGCTGTTGACCCTCTTTTTAGTCAAAACAGTCACACAGGGAATCTCTAGTTAACAATATGCTCGAGTATTGGAAGCATCGTCAGAAGACAGGAAGCGATTTGGTTGAAGTCGCATCACAAACAAGGAAAGGCCAGAAACTCCTATCAGATGACCTTTTTTGGGCCCGAAAACAGTGATTACGGAGCTGGGCTTTGTAACTCTTGTAGCTCTCTGAATTAGCTTCGAATCGAGCTTTCGTTCGGATAAAACGGACTTGCGGTTTGACAGTTACGCCCGTTTCTGTGAACGCATGCAGAACCGGAGACATGGATTTTGGAGTTACCATCACCATACATCGGTTCAGATCGGATCACCCCTGAAAGGGTCGGTTCGGATGAGACAAATTGGCATTGGAAACTTGGCACACATCAGTTTGGATCGGGATAGGAGGACCCGATCTGATTTGGACATCTGCACAGAAGTGCACACACGCATTCAGCCCGGGAAACTGGTTCGGTTTGGATCCGATCCGAACCGACCTGACCTGCTTCTGCACTACTTGAATTTGACCTATTCTTGTGGCACCATTTCCTCCTACTTTCATGGATTGCCTTCCACATGGCTGTACATGGACAGAGAGGACTTCTTCCACTTGCTCACCATGTTTTATCAAGGCATCGGATTGGAGACACTTGTCATTCATCCGGATCTCCTTAGGGCATCTCTCCGCCTATAAATACATGATCATATGGTGATTTGAGTAGATCTTTTAGCTCTCACTCATCATGGCTTCCACCATTACTTCATGCAAGGCCATTGCTCAATAAGGAAGCCAAGTTCCACATTACAACACGAGGCTATCGTGTATAATCTTCCTTTTAATCTCCTCTTCTTCAGTGTAAACACGAGGATTTCATGTATAAACAGCAAGCAAACAATACTGTAATAGCTTCTTAGGATTTAAGAAACTATAAAGTGGGCGTTGGCTTGGTTTTGAGCCAAACCACTACAAAAATATCGTGTGTCTCCTCTTATTTTTACTGCTTTTTCTGTATTTATCTGTGATTGTGAGGTTTTCACACAATATTTGGGTGTTAGTGCCATTTTTTGGTCCAACATTTTGGCGCATCGGGAGGGGGGCACTTGACAACTTCAATTTCTGCTTGGATTATTTGGCTATTGGATCGATGGCTAAGCGAAAGGTTTCCCGTGTTAAAGGCAAAGGCACGAGAAACGAGGCAAGCCATGAAGCTTCCTCACATGAAAGCCCGTTAGCATACTTGACGCGAGAAGAGATGGATGGCGTTCTCAGCGAATTGAGAGCTCAGATGGCAAGGCAAGATGACCTCCTTCGCAAACAACAGGAGATGATTGACCAATTCTTCGCTCGGATGGAAGGAAGGCCGAGCAACAGCGTACAACTCATGGGAAATGGAATAGAATCAGCCCCAGCAGCAGTTGCAAACCAGATCGGTTCGGATCCGATTCGAACCGAGGGACAAAGTCTGAATCCCACGCAGATGGAAATGGGGGGCATTCCCCACCGGGACGGTTCGGACCCGATCAGAATAGCAACCCTAAACGATCTTGGGGGCAGCAGCCTCCCCTTTGGAAATCAAGACTTCGCTCCGGTTAGACCTACATCCGCACAGGATCGGATCGACAATACCACACAGCTTCAGCATCAAGCACCCCGGATCGGAACAGGAGAACCTGATCGGATCGGTACATCCGACTCGAACTGTGCACCTCGCCATGCCCTCCCTCGCTTCTCCGAGCCGCAACATGGGGGCACCTCCGAACCGAACCGAATGGCCTTCTAAGCTCCCCATACACTTCCACACTCTTCTGGACTCAACGCTGGGGGCACCAGCTCTGAACTTGTCAACTTGCAACAGCTCTTTGAAGGCGACCGGCTCACCAATATCATTATAAATTTTTCGAAAATTTAAGGTGTTAGGAAATTTTCAGGATTTTTGAAAATTTTCGTTAGTAGGAATGAATAAATATCTAATTGAAATTAAATTGTTTCAGTTGAAACTGAAGTTAAGAAGTGAATAAATAAATTTTAACCTAGTTAATAAGGTTTGTTTTATACCTTAGCAATTTCGAGGACGAAATTATTTTAATGGGGGAAGAATGTAATATCCCGTATTTTTACGGTACAATAATTAATTTAATTAATTATTTAAATAGTGATTTAGAGATCTAAATGGTCATTTACTTAAATTATATTGAATATTTAATTAATATTTATAATATAAAAATATATTATAATTCCGAAATAATCAAAAATAGTTGAATTCACAATACAGTGTGAATTGGATCGTATATAAGGTAGAATACAGTTTAGAACTGAATTTGAACAACGAATATTTTATTTAAACGACGTTAGAACATATAATTTATATTATACTTATAATCGAGCTCGAAATGGCGCGGCAGTTGGAAATTTGGTGATTCGAACTTTAAATGAATATACAGAATCCGTTTTAAATCGGATTTCTGTGAAACAAGAAACGTTCGGAGCTGGTGAAGTATGTTTTTCTAATGAAAGAGAAAAATCGAGATTTTGTCGTGTAGATTATGAGTTATGTCCAAATCAAATTTTCGAAAAGTCGCTATGGAATTCCTTTATAATTTATAACAATTTATTTATATTATAAACGAATTTTTCAATATAAATTGAATATCAATTCAACCGGGATTTGAATATCGAGTTATAAATCCAATTGGAGTTCTTTGATATTCTATTGTGAATATATACGATAATATAAATACATTTATATTTAATTATTTTTAAATATATTTAATATTAAAAGGGTTTATTTAGAGCTTTAAAAATAACCAGTTTTACAAACGAACTCCGTTTTCGACGAAACTAATTTTGTTAGATCCGGAATATTAAATTATTGTTAGATTTCAATTTTCGTGATTTTTGGAGTCCTTTTGTGGCCGTACGGATTTTTAATGTGAAAAACAGTCAGTATTTTGACGGTTAAAAATATGTTGTATGAGCGAGTGGAGTCGAAATTTGACGAAACCAGTTTTGTTGAGTCCGTAATGTCAAACTCTAGTTGTATGTCCATTTTCATGATTTTTGGATATCATATGTAATCACAGGGATTTTTAAACAACGAACACAAGTAGAAATTAATTAAATATATATATATATATATGAAGCTTCTTATAGAAGCCAACGGACCCTGTTAGTACCATACTCTTCTCCAACCCTAAAACGATTACCTTCCTTTGGCCAAAATATTAGCCGCCGATCTTATTCTCTCTTCACAGAAAAATGGAAAGCAAAAACAAATCAAATAAAATTCTACAAATCATGAAACCAGTCTATTTGGATTCCCTGTGTAATCCTCTTTGATTTTATACCCGTGTGGAAGAGTGCGATACCCAATTTCGAGGATCGGAACTCAACATTAACGCTAGGGTTGATGTTATTTGGAGCAAGGATTTGGAAAAGTAAGTTCATATTCGGATTCAGTGTGGAAAATAGCAGTTAGTTCGATTTTGTTGGGATTTAAATAAAAAAAAGTGTTGTTGTTTCTCTACAGCGAATTGGGAGGATGTCGAACTCATTTTCTTCGAAAGGTGTGAACTGAGAATGCGAGTACCGAGAAGAAGAGATTGAAATTAGGAGAATTTTGGTATTTATTTTGTGATTTTTAGTAGAGGAGGAAGAATAAATTATTGAGGAAAAGGATCGGCTATGGTATGACCATGAGGAGCAGTATTGTTATGGGAAGAAGATGAGGACGGGGTTAAGCTTTTAAAGAGGGGATTAAAGGGTAATTAGTGGGTTAAGTATATTGTTAATGACCTTTATACAGACTATAATTTGTAAATTTAATATCTTCATCATATGTTATCAGAATTTGACGAAGCAAGATCCGTTGGGATCGTATGGATGGTGGCTACGCTATGGAACTGACTGGGAGTAAATTGGAGCTCGTTACAATTTATAGTGAAATAAATTGTCTGATTTGAATCAAATCAACCAATAGTTATCGTTATTTAACGATGATCATCCAATGTGAGTAAAACTCACTAACTCTACCAGTTCATATTTTTATAACGTACTTTTAGAACTGATAAATGTTGATTGACTGGTGTGTGATGATTGTTTGGTTGAATTGCTTATGTATTGGTTGAAATTATAGATAAAGATAGATATATATATATATATAAATCGTTAATCAAACATTGATTTTGTTTATCATAATATTTCATATTGAAATGAAATCGATGTTAATTATATTGTTTAACATCTGTGGATGCAGGGAAACAGGTCGGAGGAATCCAACTGGATTCCTCAACATTTATTTTACTGTTTTTCATATACGGTGATATATAACGTGATATAATCTGTTGTTGATGATGTGTGTTAGAATGATATTGATCATTGTTATTTGGTATTTTAAGTACCATAAGAAATACTTGAATATAAAAAGGAAATTTTCAATGTTATATAGAAAAAGAAATATATATAAAATCAAAGGATTTTATAAAAAGAGATATTTATAAAATCAAAGGATTTTATAAAAAGAAATATTTTTGAAATGAATAGAATTTTATAAAAGGAATTATTTAAATAATAAATAAGATTTTATAAAAGGAAATATTTGGGAAATAAATATAGAATTAAAAGGGAAATATTTGTAAAACATTTACAAATAAAATTGAAAGGAAATATTTATAAAATAAACAAAATTATAGAAAAAGAATTAATGGAAAATAAAATAGGATGTTATAAAAGGAAGTATTTTATAAAATGAATAGAATTTTATAAAAAGGAAATATGTGAAAAATAAATATTAAATAGAAATCTGTTTTAACAGAAAAAATGGGGAAGATTAATTTATAAATGATGTTTTATAAATTAAGTAAAATATCTATTATTTGATAAATTGAAATTATAAGTCTGAATTTATATAGAGAAGTGAAAATCGATTTTAACACCGATATTTCAAAATTGAATGTAAACGCAACATCTATAAAAGAAAGTAAATCGAATGTAAACCATTCGAAGAGAGTAAGTCGAATGGAAATCATTCGAAAAAGTTAATCGAATGTAAATCATTCGAAGAGAGTTAATCAAATGTAAATCATTCGAAGAAAGTTAATCGAATGTAAATCATTCGAAGAGAGTTAATCAAATTTGAGAGTTAATCGAATGTAAATCATTCGAAGAAAGTTAATTGAATGTAAAGCATTCGAAGAGAGTTAATCGAATGTAAACCATTCGTAGTGAGTTAATCGAATGTAAATCATTCGCAGAGAGTTAATCGAATGTAAATCATTCGTAGAAAGTTAATCGAATGTAAATCATTCGAAGAGAGTTAATCGGATGCAAATCATTCGAAGAGAGTTAATCGAATGTAAATCATTCGAAGAGAGTTAATCAAATGTAAATCATTCAAAGATAGTTAATCGAATGTAAATCATTCGAAGAGAGTTAATCGAATGTAAATCATTCGAAGAGAGTTAATCGAATGTGAGTCATTCGAAGAGAGTTAATCGAATGTAAATCATTCGAAAGAGAGTTATCGAATAGAAGTGATTCGAGAGAGAATTATGCATTACATTTCAATTGTATCGAATGTAGGAAAGTACTATTTACTTTCCGGTTTTTAAATCAAGATTTATTTATTAAATAAATCGTTTATTTAAATTAAGGTATAAAAGTTTTATTTAAAGTTTGATATTTAGGAAGTTGGGATTATAAATCTATTTTTATAACTACTGATTTTTGTAAAAGAAGTGGGTTCGTAAATTGAATCCGAGAGTTATGTAAGGAAGTTTGTTAGAGATTTAGAAGGTGAACTTTGTTTATTTCGAAGTTAGAAATGTTGTTCAGTTTAGGTCTAAGAGGTAGTTATACCCCAACTTAAATGACTTCGTTTTTAACTAAGGAATGTTTAGGTTCGTTAGTGAAGGCCGGTTAAGTGAATTTAGTTAATGAGTGTAATGGTTTGAGTTGGCGTCGCGATGTTTTATTTAAACATCTGTTTAAATCCAATGAAGGAGTTTTGGGAATGTTTTCCAAATAAGAATCAGAAATGTTTTCTAATATAAAATAAAATAGAAATGAGAGTAAATATGGAAATGTTTTCCAATGATTAAAATATTTTCTAAATCTAGAAAATAAAAATTTCTAAATATATATGGAAACGGGAAGGGGTAAATAAATAAATTAATGATGAATTAATTTAAAAGGAGAAATGTTGATTGATGATTGATCGGTAAGATTTCCAATTGGAAATATGACCGTTGTTTGTATACATGTTTTCTTTGATAGTTAAATCACCAACTATCAAAGTTTTTGACCATTTTTCCATCGTCAATAGGACAGACTAGGATCAGATTTATTATCTGAAAACCACTCCGTACGGGCATTAGCGTTGCGAATCAAATATGATGAAGATAATTGAAGACGGGTTTATGCAAGGGCTGTTCTGGCGATCCTAGGTAGAAATTGCCTAAGATGGATTTAAAGAATAGTGCCTTCGATTTGTCCAGTCCCAGGACGACCTGTATGGAAGAATGTTTGATAGAGTATATTTAATATATCGGGTAAGTTGATCTCTTCAAACATATTTACGTTTGGTGGCTGAGGATTTCGTTTCTCTTAGCTATATACCCTTGGTATTTTTGGAGAAATAAAATTGTGATTTGGTGGGCATGATGATGTGACATTCAAAGAAAATAAAGGTATGATCTGCGCGTTTTGATCTCAAGCCTCACAACCAGGAAATGGTATAAAAACGGGTAGGTCGCATGGCTAAGTGGTCGGCTGCCAATTAGGGTGGATTGTCACCTGATCTAGAGAAATTCCATTTACTTCTATAATCTATTTCGATGCTGTCCCTTTCGGGAAACGGTTGCTGATCCCAACCGTTGGTGATAATACATTCGGTACACTCAAGCGAAATGAGTGACCGGTCATGTTTAGCCTGGGTTACAAGATGTTCTTGTTAAACCCGGTGTATTCCTCTATAGAGATACACTGTCGGAAGGTGGTCCCATACCTTGCCAGTTGGAATTCATTACCCAATAAGCGTCCGAGGTTTTTGAGTATATATTTTGTATGTTGACCGTGAGATGAAAACGTTCTGCTAGATGATTATTATATTGTGGTTGGTAGACACTATTATAATATGAAAAGGGTTTTGATATAAAGATTATCGGTTCTTGCAAAAGGATTTTTGAATGTTGAATCAAGTGTTTTGGATTTTCATAAAGGAAAAACTCGTTCCGTTATACGACGTGGTCTTATGAGATATCGTTTAATTGCTCAAACTGTTTTAAATGGTTTTACTCATACCACTCCCATGACTGACCCGGAGTTTATTTTGTTTTGTTTTCCCTAAACTCTTGGGTGCCCAATTTTGTACGGGAAGTCAAGTAGTCAGGATTTTACAGATACTTAAAGAGCTGGAGCAGGAGGCTTTAGCAACATTATGTAGCTTTGTTATTTCAGCTGTATTATAAGTGTTGTACTCTAATAATGTTATTGTATACATATACTAATTTTATTTCAATGTTTTGTATCTATTAGTATATTGTTCGTTCCACTATGAGATTTGTGTTTACTCTGATGTGTATGTTCTTCCTCTTCTTATTCTATTTTAGGTTTCTATCTTATCTATTCTCACCTCTAATTTCTTTCATGGACTATTCGGTGTTTCTGATGCTTGAATAGTCGACATTGAGTTTATGTCGGTTACTCAGGATCGCGAAAACCCGGGTCATTACTTTATGGTTGCATTCGAGGTTGTTGGTCTTTGAATGTCTCATATGGTCGGAAAGTGAGAGGAATTTGCATGAGATGTATGTTTGAGGAGTCAAATACTTTCCTTGGCACCAATTTTTCTTCGTGAAGATCAACTCCAAATTATTTGAAAATGCGAGTGAGATAAACACCATAGTAGAGAGTGTTTTCTCTTGATGACATTTCTATGGGCTTGATTTCTTTTAAGATCATGTATGCCCAATTGATGTTATAGCCACCAATAATAGCAAAGAGGACTTTTTGGACCTTGAGAGTTGGATTATTAAAGTTTCCGTAACAAGGAGTGATGGTATCTTGGAGGAGTAGGTTGACAATTCTTGTTTTCGGATGGAAAAAGCGATTTTTGAAATCCATTTGAGCATCGCTTTCGAATATATCATAATAAGTCTCTAAATTGGTTTCATCAATTTTGAAATCTGAAAAATCTGAGCCTGTTCTTTTACAATTTAAGATAGTACCCAAAATTTTGGCATCAAGAACAATTTGCGTGCCTTTGACGCTACTCCAAATTTGATCTTTGTTGCTTTCGTAAAATTCGCTATTTAGATTAGCATAGAACAACTTGACAAGCTCAGGATAACACAGTTCGTCATACTCAACTAGACTGAAGACTTCATTGTATTGAAAGAGAGAGGTAAGATTATAATAAGGAAAGTCTCCAAAGACGGCAAAAGCACCCGTATTAACCTTAGCATTTGCTACATAGTTAAATAGGTTTTGATAGCTTCTTTGTCATTATGAAGATAACCTTTAATGGTTTTGATTAACTTTAATTTTTGAGGTGAACCTGAGGAGAAGCCATTGAATTGATAGTTTTGATATAGATATAAAGAATACTGTTTTGAATTGTGAATGAAAGGTAAAGAGAATAGGTGTATATATAGAAATTGAATGGATATGAATTAAATATGCACAACATTTCAGAAGTCAATGACACCTTTTCAGACCATGGGAGTTGATGAAAAATTGGAGGGAAGTTTGAACCTTTGAAACTCAAATTTTAAATTTTAAATTACTGGTTAGATATGTCGACATATAGACATATGTATGCCGACATATGTACCTATTTTCAAAGGAAATTTGATTTTTGTGAAATGTGATTTAAATTATTGATTTATATTTCATGTTTAACAATTTCCTGATATAATTCTAATCCTAATAAACATCCAAAAAAAGTATTTGATTATTTTATTTATTATTTATTGTTATATTATTAATTTGAATATCAAAATTCAAATTACAAGTTTGAATTTTTAAATTAAAAACAAAGCAAACAAACAAAGCAACCATTCAACCAAAGAAAATTTAAAAAATAATTAAGGCGTACCTGGTTTCTCGATCATATTCTTCTAAATTTTCTTGAATTTTGAGTGGTCGTGAAGCACATATTTGAATTTCCGGTTTCTGGATCTTCATCACTTGATGATGAATCTGAATCATCTAACGTTGCTGCATATGCTTTCTTTCTCTTCCTTAATGAATTGTTGTTGTCCGGTTGTTGAGTTGATTTATCTGGATATGGACACATTCTCCTTATATGGCCTGGTTTGTTGCAGTTATAACATCGATCATCATTTTTTCTTGAATTTCCTTGGTTATTATTTTGAAAATAATTTTTCTTTCTGTATTTCAGAAATCTTCTAAAATGTCTTGTCATTAGGGCAGTTTCATCATCTTCACTACTCGACTCAGAATCATTTGTTGTTGCTTTAAATGCAATGGATTTCTTCTCAGTTGGCGTATCCTCCTTTCTTTTTTGCAATTGGACTTCAAAAGGCATCATATATACGATAAACTCCTCAATCCTCATTTCACTGACATTATGGGCTTCTTCAATCACCAATGTTTTCTGATCTCATTCTGAAGTTAATGAACTCAATATTTTTCTGACTTGGTCTTCTTCAGAATAAGTTTTTCCAAGTGATGTTGAAGAATGCACCATCTCTTGAAATATGCAATACATATTAGAGATAGATTCATTCTCGTTTATTTTGAATAACTCAAACTGATTAACTAAAATTGACATCTTAAGTTGTTAAACTTTACTAGTTCCTTCATGGGAAACTTGTAAAGTTCTATAAATTTCATAAGCAGTTTTACATATGGACGCTCTATTAAACTCATTCCTATCTAATAAACAAAATAACATATTCATGGCTTTAGAGTTGCTTTGTGCAGCAGCCTTTTGTACAGTTGTCCATTATGCAAAAGAAGTTGTGGGTTTAACAAACTCATTTTGTGAACTATTCCATGTGTCTAATCCTATTGATTGTAAATATATTTTCATTCTACATGCCCAATATGAATAATTACTACCATAAATAGTGGTGGTCTAACAGTGGACTGACTCTCTACAAAAAAACTATTATTTCTACCAGTGTTGGTTGCCATTATAACTACTTTCAAAAATCATATTATGAACTTTTTGAAAGACCTTGCTCCGATACCAATTGTTAGGGATTGCAGAATGGACCGTTAAGGCAAAAATAACACTAGAGAGGCGTGTATAGTGTTTTTGAGATATTAAACAAAATCGAAAACTTAAATGATCTACTATACGAATCATACACCATAGAAACAGTCACATATACATAATCAAATACAAACACAAAGATAAACAAAAATAAAATGCAGAAAAGGAAAGAACACACTGTATTTTATACTGGTTCAGAATTGCTCCTACGTCCAGTCCCACGTAACGCTGGATTGCGCAGAGTTTTATTACTATATCAATATCCAAGTACAACACCCTTGATTTCACGGCTACAAGATTAACACCGATTCCACACACTTGATCAAGTATATTCCCCTTGATTTCATGACTACAAGGTTAACACCGCTCCCGTTTCTTGATTTCATGGCTACAAGAAAAACACTGGTTACCCAAATTCTTCCCAAACGATTACAATAGCCCTATAACTCCTCAATATCACTTTGATTCAGAGAGTAATGAGTAGAGAGTGAGAAGAGAAGAAGTTTTATGTAAATAGAATTGAATTGGGCAGCGTATAAGTGTAGAAATCATAAAAATGAGAAAATATAATGGTGTAAAGAAAGGAGATAAAGATGGAGAAATGATGAAAAAATTTGAAATCAACCTGTATTTATAAGATTTGAAAGGTTGCAATACTTCTGGAACGTTACAAATATTGAAAAGACACTTCCTTTGAAAATGAAAAAATATGACAGTTATATGTCGACATAGGCATAAATTTTTGTCGGCATATGCCTTTGTAATACTGGATTTTAAACATTTTTGAAGTGTTTTCATATATATATATATATATATATAATTCTTGAAACTGTTGAATTAAAACATAGTGTTGAAAATGAATATTATAAAGCAGATAATCATATGAAAACATAAATATAAGATGTATGAACATATTTATAAAATTATAGAGTTTAAACTATATAAATATAAAATATATAATATATAAAACATATAAACTATAAATCTTGAGTTTAAAATCAAAAGTAAAGAAAGTAAAATAGAAAAGATAGGGATTGAAGATTGAATTTGAAAATATAATTTGAAATCAGAAACAGAATTTGAATTTGAACCTGGAGTGATATTAAGAGTCTTACATAAACTAGAATTTATTACTATATTTAACTTGAACTCTTGAATTCTTGATCACTCATGAGTCTTGAATCATCTCTGAATTCTGAATCTTTAGAAGCTCTTAAAATGTACAGTCTTCAGTATTAATTCCTGTATATAAATCTTGCATGTGTGTGTCTATATATATATATATATATATATATATATATATATATATATATATATATATATATATATATTTGAAAAATTGGTACTCTTTATTGCTATACCGATAAAATCTCCTTTATATGCCTTGCTAAAACCATGTAATCCCTCTAAACTAAGTGGGTGCCTTACAGGGAAAAGGAGCACATATAAATTTGGTATACATCTATGGAAATATCAACTGAAATACAAACCCAAAACAATCAAAAAAACCAAACTAAAATGAAAACAAACTCAACCCACTTAACGCAGCCCAATAAGGCCCAATTATTATAACTGTCTCTCCAATAAACAGTTCAAACTTTTCCTTCCATCCAGTATCCAGAATTTCTAAAAACATTCCATAATTGAAGAATTCCTCGAGCTCCTCACAGTTTTGCTTCCATTGTTTCGAACCAGATAAGTAACTTCCCTTTCGATGTGTGCTAAATTCACCGATGCAAGAGACCTTTTGTTCTGGAATACTCTCAAATTTCTCTCCTTCCAAATGAAGTATATAGCAGAAGTGAAAGCTCCACATGCAATGTCTCGAGCTTGATCATAAGATTTAAAAGCAGAATGAATACTCCTTGCTTCATCTTTTAAACTATTCAGAATCATTGAAGGAAGAGAGAGCTTCAACTTTAGAGCTAGCCAAATAAAAGATGAGTAACTACACTCAAAAACAAGCGTTGATTTGATTCAGGATAATTTTCACACAATGCACACAAATTTCTTGTTATATTTCCATAATGCATTACTCTATCTTTAGTATTTAGCCGTCCCATAATGGGTAAATAAGAGATAAATGTTGTTTTCCTGTAATTTTTCTTGTGCCAAACAACTTAAAAGCTGTGTCTTTTTCATCACGCATTCGACTAGATTCCCATGCTTTATGAAAAGTAAAATTACCACCATTTCTTCATTCATAAACATCTCGGCATCTATTTGGAAAGACTTTAATAGAACAAATTCCATTGATCAGTTCTCTTGTTGCAGGGTTGTTACTTTGTTCCAATACTTCATTTCTAATGATAGTACTCACCTTTTGATCAGCATGACCAAGGAGATGAAGTTTATCAAAACCCAATAAATCAACAAGAAACTGATAATTTATCCAAGGCTCATACCACAGGTATGTCTCCTCTCCATTAGCAATTCTTTAATTGAACAATTGTTTAGAACTAGTACGAAGTCTCAACGTAGATTTCCATGTCGATGATGTATTGTTGTCTATAGGAATAGACCAGAAATATTTCTCTGTGCAGTATCTATTATATGACCACTTGCTCCACAAAGAATTTTCACAGTAATTTAATACATGCAACTTTTTTAAGATCAGAAAAATTCTTTGAACCAATTTCACCTTCTCTTTTTGGTTTTGTAACGACCCGTATTCTACCCATCATAGGATCGTAGAATATTTATTTCTTTCACATACGAAGTCGTATGGTCATGTAACTTTGGGAGACGACTATAGGGGTCATTTCCCATGTTCATGAATTTTTCCCGATTTTTAAATGACTATTTTACCCCAAGTTGGTACTGTTTTGACCATAACTTTTGACTAGAAAGGAATTTTGACCTGAAACCACTTCCATTGGCTCTGGATGATGGTTTACAATTCCGTAGATGGTCACATTAGCCAAACGGACTCACCGTTTGGGAGATATGGCTGAAACAAGTTTCAGATGGTGAAAAGCAGCTTAATTGGGCTTAACCAGGTGATTAGCAGCTAGGCCCAGAGGGGAATTTCGGGTTTAGAGGCATAGGAGGGCTGACTAGGGTTAGGAAATCACTTTCATTTCAGTTTTGAGCCGCCACAAACCTTCTTGAGACCCTAGTAATGGCTTCCATCCTCTAAAACCACTCCAAAACACATTTTTAGTGAAGATTAAGCCTAAACTACATCAAAACAAGGCCAAATAGCAACAGAGCAAGGTTGGAGCTGCTGCTATACATAGGAGTTCGACCCAAACAGAGAGTATTTCAGATTTGGTGTTTTATTTTGTGGCAAAGGTGAGTGATTTGCATAGTTTTTGCACTAATTACGATAATCAAGGGTAATTAGTGATGATTAGCGAATTTACACACTAATAAATTCTAGAAAATGTCTATAAATTCTTAAATAATATTTTATGCCTCTGTTAGAAAATTTGGATGATTTGATTAAGTTTTACTAAGTATGTTCTTAAACATGATTAAGAGGGATTATGGGAAAATGTGAGGTTTTAGCCACTTTTGATCCATTTTGGTTCATTTGAAATGTTGTTTTGCTGTTTGTGGTTGCTATTACATGTTGTTATGACTCTATGGTGTGTTTTATGATTGATTAGAAGTGTTAGATTTTCCAAAAACGCCGTCGAAGGGCGTAAATTACTTGCTGGAAGAGTTGCAGAAAAGTGCAGGTTCTGGACTGGATCGGATCGAATATGGAGGCTCGGATCGGATGAGTTGAACTGGGCAAGGGATCTGATCGGATCAGAACTTGACACTTGAGACAATTGGCAAAAAGGAAGGCCACGCTAATTGAACTGGGATCGGATCGGATAAAGGAGGAGAGATCGGATCGACTTAAGGACGAAGGGCTCGGATCGGATCGACTGAAGGATGAAGGGCTCGGATTGAAGTAAGGCGAAGGAATCGGATCGGAGCAAATGAAGGAACGAGGGAGCGGATCAGAGCGGAAGCACAAACTGGAAGGGAGTTGGCGCCCGACCCGACCCAGAGTAGAATACCCGACCCGAACCGATGCGACACTGTGAACCCGAACCGAACCTCTACAGGAGAAGACTACGAACCGACCCGAAGTAGAGGACCCGACCCGAACCGATGGCTAGGAGGAGAACCCGACCTGACCCAGTATTGACCAATAACCCGAGATGCAAAGGTAGTCCAATATGGGAAGTTAGAGCTCAAGATCTAGTTGGGAACCGATGAGTTCACTTCATGATTGGGCTTTGCTGCGGGACGTGCGCCAAGGGGCCATCGATGTCTATGACTTTTGATCACTATGTATGGGAGGCACATGAGCGGATTCAGGGCCACAGTGGCCTAGGTACGACTAAAGGGCTATAAACCAATGAAGTGGGGTCATTTGTAAAGATTTGGTCATGACTCCATGTGGTAAGCTTGGTAGTAGCAGTAGTTGTACAGGTTGAACTCCGTCACTACTTCAATGGGTCTAGTGATTGAAAGTGGTGGACATCGTATGCTTTACGCACTGAGTGAGAGATGTGAGAATGGTTGCTATGGTTGATTTGTTTGCTATCATTATGACATGCACACCCCGCACCCGTATACTTTACACTATTTATTATGGCACCTTAGAGTACTGTACGGTATGTGGTACTAACTCTTTGATTGCAGGTCCAGGTTCATGTATGGTTTAGTATACCTGTTATTATTCTGTTTAGATGCTTATCGCTCATACCAGGCTTTATGTCTGACCCAGAGTTTTATGTCTCCTCTTATTACTCTGGGTGCTCACACGAGCAGACTAGAGACAGGTTAGCTGGTGATGCACGGGTAGATGATCCGGAGACGAGCAGGAGGCTTCCACGTAATATATATATAGTATTCTCCCTGTGTTGTTGAAGATCACCGCTTGGGAATTAGTGGTGCATCTTCTACTTTAGCTTTCTTTTGTTTAGAGACAGTAAATTTGGAAAGTTGTAATAAGCTGTATTTGGATTTCTGCTGCCCTGATGTTGATGTTGATTTTAGTTATCAGCTTATGCACTATCTCACCTGTTTTATGTCAAGTATGTTATTATTATTATATTTTACTCCATGCGCTGTGAGACATTCTACAGATTCTTGATTAGTTCGTTTCCTTCTTTCCTTTCTTCTGACGACCGTCCCGTGCTAGTCGGGCATGTGTACAGCGCACTTTCGGAGGGAAATGCAGGCTGGTGCAGGGCGGGCCATCACACTTTGGTATCAGAGCTCTAGGTTGCGTAGTTAACCTAGGGATAATATATGTATACGAGAGAGCGTATTTGTGATTATTTTGGTTTTTAAAAAGCTATATATATACTATTAGTAGTACAAGAATGAAGTCGTGCTGCACTAGCACCACTATGGGGTCGTTAATCGTTTCCTTTTTCAGATTGACGATGAGCCGATATGTTAGAGGAAACGGTAGAGGGGCCAATAATGGGAATGCTGCTGACATGAGGGCGATGTTTACCGACCTCATGAGAGAGATGCTTAGGGATGTGCAGAGGGCAGCTCCCAATGGTGGTGGTCCAATAGTGCAAGCGCCGAGAGTCGACTTCGCCAAGCTGAATAAGGATTATACTAGCCTTGGTGGGAAGCCATTCCACGGAACGGAGTCCACTATTGATGTTCAGGATTGGTTGGATAGTTGCGAACGTATCTTCGAGGATTTGGGTATCGAGGATGCAATGAAGAGAAAGCTAGCGTCCCGTCAGCTGCAAGGGCGGGCAATGAATTGGTGGAATGCTATAAAGGCAGCTACTCTCGAAGATCAGATTACTTGGGAGCAGTTTAAGGCTCGCTTTAGCGAGAAGTTCATTCCAGCTGCTCAGAAGTCAGTGCTGTTTAAGAAATTCTTGGAGCTCAAGCAGAATGGCAGAGATGTCATGGAGTATATCGCTGAATTCGACACTTTGTCGAAATATGGGTTGTCTCTTATTGATACTGCCGAGAAGAAGAATGAGAAATTCATAACTGGTTTGGATCAGTACTTGGGGGAGAGGCTTATTAACCACATCGATGAGACGTTTGAGTCGATTGTGGGAAAAGCATTGAGGTCAGAAAGTCTCTACCCTAAGCCGAAGACTGAGGTTGTATCTTCAGAGGAGCCAAAGCCACAAGCAAGTGGTGGAGGCAAGGGTGGTTCCCAGAATAAGAGAAAGCAGAATCAGACTAAGGATGGCCAGAAGAAAAAGAATAAGCAAGATGTTGAGTGCTTCAGCTGTGGTAAGAAGGGCCATTATGCTAGTAATTGTCGGGCCAAGCCAGCGGATAGGAAGTGCTTCAACTGTGGCCAAATGGGACATCACAAGGACAAGTGTCCACAGCCCCCTAAAGAAAAGCAAATGGTGAAAGCCTACGCTCTTAATGCTATTCCTTCTTCGTCGAATGCCCTAACTGCGGCGGAGAAGGGAAAGAATGTCGTCATTCAAGGTATGCTTTCTGTTTATGATGTTCATGTTAGAGTTTTGTTTGATACCGGAGCTTCCAATTCTTTCATATCTAATGACCTGGTAGATAGGTTGGGATTGGAGCCCGAGATTGTCGATAGACCTTTAGTAGTGACGAACCCGATTGGTGGTTCGACTAGCCTTAGCATGATTTGTCGTAATGTGGTCTTATCGAGTCATGGATGCATGTTTGTTTGTGATTGCTTTGTTTTGGGCTTTACTGGGTTTGGCATTATTTTGGGAGTAGATTGGCTCCGAAGATACGGGGTGGTGGTAGACTGTGAGGGCTTTTTGGTGACAGCTAGAGCAGATGATTGGAGGAGGATAGTGTTTGGTGGTCTACCCAGTGAGGGGGTATTGGCTAGTTTTCTAAACTCCCTCAACATTCCGCATAGTGAGTTGTCAGGTTTGCCCGTAGTTGGCTAGTATCCGGATGTTTTCGAAGAAGTGATCGGGCTTCCACCACACCGAGAGATTGAGTTCCGTATTGATTTGGTAAAAGATGCCTGACCTATAGTGATGCCACTTCGTCGTATGGCACCAAGGGAGCAGCGGGAGCTCGAGGTGCAAGTCAGCGATCTTTTGAAGAAGGGATTTATCTGAAGGAGTGTTTCTGAATGGGGAGCACCAGTTGTGTTTGCTACCAAGGCGGATGGTTCCCTTCGTTTGTGTGTAGACTACCGCGAGTTGAATAAAGTGACGCGGAAGAACAAGTATCCTCTACCGCAGATAGATGATTTGTTCGATCAGTTGAGTGGCGCGAGAGTATTTTCTCAGTTGGATCTCGCGACAGGTTTTCATCAGCTTAGAGTGGAAGCTGAGAGTATAGCTAAAACGGCATTTCGGACGCCGTCTGGATTTTATGAGTGGTTGGTCATGCCATTCGGGCTGACCAATGCCCCAGCATATTTTGTGGATTTATGAATAGGGTATTCAGAGATCAGTTGAATAAGTTTTTCCTTGTGTTCGTTGATGATATTTTGGTCTACTCGAGGACAGAGGAAGAACACAAGGAACATTTAAGAATAGCGATGGAGGTGTTGAGAAAACACAAATTGAAAGCAAAGTTTTCTAAGTGTCACTTCTGGAAGAGGGAAGTGAGGTTCTTGGGCCATGTTGTATCAGAGAATGGTATTGCCGTGGACCCGGTGAAGGTGGCTACGGTACAGGATTGGCTTATGCCCAAGAATGCAACAGATGTAAGAAGTTTCTTGGGGTTAGCTGGATATTATCGTAAGTTTATCCAAGGTTTCTCCAAGAGAGCAGCACCATTGACCCAGTTGACCAAGAAGAATCAAGCTTTTGTCTGGGATGAAAGGTGCGAGAATGCATTTAAGAGACTAAAGGACAAGTTGACATGCGCACCAGTGTTAGTCATTCCTAAGGGGAATGAAGAGATGACGGTATACACGGATGCCTGTGGTACCGGATTAGGTGCTGTATTGATGCAAGGCGGTAGGGTTGTAGCTTATGCAAGTCGGCAATTGAAACCGCACGAGAGAAGATACCCTACCCATGATTTGGAATTGGCTGCGATCGTGTTCGCGTTGAAGATGTGGAGACACTATCTCTTGGGAGAAAGATTTGAGCTGTTTACAGATCATAAGTCGTTGAAGTATCTCTTCTCCCAGAAGGATCTAAATCTCCGGCAACAAAGGTGGTTAGAATTCTTGGCTTCCTATGATTTTGACATCGCATATACATCAAGAAAGGGCAATGCGGTAGCCGATGCGTTGAGTCGAAGACATGCCAGTTTAGGGGCTATGTTCCTTGAATGGAAGCAACTGGAGTATATCACGGGGTTTGATTTCAGACCAAAGTGCAGATTGGATCCAGAAATGTTAGCAAGTTTGACGGTCAGACCCACTTTGATTGAGCGGATCGGCTCTAGTTAGAGGGACGATCCTAACCTATTGGAAATCATCTCCAAGTTAGAGATGGGTATCGATGAGGAGATGAACAAGTATGGGCTTGATCGAGATAGATGGCTTAGAAAGGATGGAAGACTAGTCGTACCCAATGTCGATGGATTGAGGGATGAAGTGCTTAGAGAGTGTCATCACTCAAAACTGACTGTACACCCTGGTGGTAACAAGATGTATCGAGATATGAAGCAAACCTACTACTAGGAAGGGATGAAAAGAGACATTGGGAAGTTTATATCCAAATGCATGAATTGCCAGCTAGTTAAAGCTGAGCAAAAGAAGCCAGTGGTTTGATGCAACCATTAGAAATTCCCAAATGGAAATGGGAACAAGTCTCGATGGATTTCATCGATGGCTTACCAAGGACTAGATCGGGACATGATAGCATTTGGGTGATTGTGGACCGATTGACTAAAAGTGCAAGATTTATACTAGTTAAATCGACCAGAACGGCAGCCAAGTTGGCAGAATTGTATATGAAGTGGGTAGTGAGATTTCACGGAGTACCTAAGAGCATTGTGAGTGATCGAGACCCGTTGTTCACTAGTGGGTTTTGGAAGAGCTTACAAGAGGCTCTAGGGTCAGAGTTACATCTCAGCACCGCATATCATCCTCAGACCGACGGTCAGACGGAGAGGGTGAACCGTATTTTAGAAGATCTCTTGAGAGCATGTATATTGGATTTTGGTGGATCATGGGATGACCATTTGCATCTAGTAGAGTTTGCATATAATAATAGCTACCAATTCAGTATCGGTATGGCTCCGTTTGAAGCTTTGTACGGAAGACCGTGCAACTCACCATCATGTTGGATAGAGACTGGCGAGAAGTTTATGCTTGGACCAGATGTGGTGAGGGAAACTTCAGATAAGATCAAGATCATTCAACAACGAATGAAGGTTGCCCAAGATAGGTAGAAGAGTTATGCTGATAAGAGGAGAAGAGACCTAAAATTCTCCGTGGGTGACTTGGTGTTTGTCAAGATTTCTCCGTTGAAGAGCGTAATACGATTTGGCAGGAGAGGCAAGTTGGCACCAAGATTTGTTGGCCCATTCCCTGTTCTTGAACTAGTAGGGAACTTGGCATATAGAATTGACTTACCAGAGAAGATGGCGGGAGTTCACAACGTATTTCATGTTTTCCAACTAAGGAAGTTCGTTCACGACCCGGATATGACTATTTCACCTAGTCAGTTAGAGGTCTTCGAAGTAGAACCCGAGACGGTTGGGAACCGCAAGCCGGCCCATATTGTCGAGCACGACACGAAGCAACTTCGAAGGAAGGCAGTGAAGCTAGTCAAGGTTCAGTGGAGCGAGGACGAGAATGAATGTACTTGGGAGACAGAGGAGAACATTAGGAAGACATACCCAGAACTCTTTGCCTGGTAAGATTTTGACTTCGATTTAGTTCTCCGCGTGCTAGGATAGGCTTGTTTGCTTGTTTTGCATGTTTGATTGTTGTATGTGGTTGTTAGGCATGCGGGATCCTTTGTATGTTTTGGATTAAGGAATTTCGGGGACGAAATTTCTTAAGGGGGGAGAGTGTAACGACCCGTATTCTACGCATCATAGGATCGTAGAATATTTCTTTCTTTCACATACGAAGTCGTATGGTCATGTAACTTTGGGAGACGACTATAGGGGTCATTTCCCATGTTCATGATTTTTTCCCGATTTTTAAATGACCATTTTACCCCTAGTTGGTACTGTTTTGACTATAACTTTTGACTGGAAAGGAATTTTGACCTGAAACCACTTCCATTGGCTTCGGATGATGGTTTACAATTCCGTAGAGTGGTCACATTTTCCAAACGGACTCACCGTTTGGGAGATATGGCTGAAACAAGTTTCAGATGGTGAAAAACAGCTTAATTGGGCTTAACCGGGTGATTAGCAGCTAGGCCCAGAGGGGAATTTCGGGTTTAGAGGCATAGGAGGGCTGACTAGGGTTAGGAAATCACTTTCATTTCAGTTTTGAGCCGCCACAAACCTTCTTGAGACCCTAGTAATGACTTCCATCTTCAAAAACCACTCCAAAACAGATTTTTAGTGAAGATTAAGCCTAAACTACATCAAAACAAGGCCAAATAGCAACAGAGCAAGGTTGAAGCTGCTGCTATACATAGGAGTTCGACCCAAACAGGGAGTATTTCAGATTTGGTGTTTTATTTTGTGGCAAAGGTGAGTGATTTGCATAGTTTTTGCACTAATTACGGTAATCAAGGGTAATTAGTGAAGATTAGCGAATTTACACACTAATAAATTCTGGAAAAATGTCTATAAATTCTTAAATAATATTTTATGCCTCTGTTAGAAAATTTGGACGATTTGATTATGTTTTACTAAGTATGTGCTTAAACATGATTAAGAGGGATTATGGGAAAATATGAGGTTTTAGCCACTTTTGATCCATTTTGGTTCATTTGAATTGTTGTTTTGCTGTTTGTGGTTGCTATTACATGTTGCTATGACTCTATGGTGTGTTCTATGATTGATTAGAAGTGTTAGATTTGCCAAAAACGCCGTCGAAGGGCGTAAATTACTTGCTAGAAGAGTTGCAGAAAAGTGCAGGTTCTGGACCGGATCGGATCGGCTCGGATCGGATATAGAGGCTCGGATCGGTTGAGTTGAACTGGGCAAGGGATCAGATCGGATCGGAACTTGACACTTGAGACAATTGGCAAAAAGGAAGGCTACGCTAATTGAACTGGGATCGGATCAGATAAAGGAGGAGAGATCGGATCGACTTAAGGATGAAGGGCTCGGATCGGAACAACTGAAGGATGAAGGGCTCGGATTGAAGTAAGGCTAAGGAATCGGATCGGAGCAAATGAAGGAACGTGGGAGCGGATCTGAGCGGAAGCACGAACTGGAAGGGATTTGGCACCCGACCCGACCCGGACTAGAATACCCGACCCGAACCGATGCGACACTGTGGACCCGAACCGAACCGCTACAGGGGAAGACTACGAACCGACCCGAAGTAGAGGACCCGACCCGAACCGATGGCTAGGAGGAGAACCCGACCCGACCCAGTATTGACCAATAACCCGAGATGCAAAGGTAGTCCAATATGGGAAGTTAGAGCTCAGGATCTAGTTGGGAACTGATGAGTTCACTTCATGATTGGGCTTTGCTACGGGACGTGCGCCAAGGGGCCATCGATGTCTATGACTTTTGATCACTATGTATGGGAGGTATGTGAGCGGATTCAGGGCCACAGTGGCCTAGGTATGACTAAAGGGCTATAAACCAATGAAGTGGGGCATTTGTAAAGATTTGGTGATGACTCCATGTGGTAAGCTTGGTAGTAGCAGTAGTTGTACAGGTTGAACTCCGTCACTACTTCAATGGGTCTAGTGATTGACAGTGGTGGACATCGTATGCTTTACGCACTGAGTGAGAGATGTGAGAATGGTTGCTATGGTTGATTTGTTTGCTATCATTATGACATGCACACCCCACCCCCGTATACTTTACACTATTTATTATGGCACCTTAGAGTACTGTACGGTATGTGGTACTAACTCTTTGGTTGTAGGTTCAGGTATGGTTTAGTATACCTGTTATTATTCTGTTTAGACGCTTATCGCTCATACCAGGCTTTATATCTGACCCAGAGTTTTATGTCTCCTCTTATTACTCTGGGTGCTCACACGAGCAGACTAGAGACAGGTTAGCTGGTGATGCACGGGTAGATGATCCGGAGACGAGCAGGAGGCTTCCACGTAATATATATATAGTATTCTCCCTGTGTTGTTGAAGATCACCGCTTGGGCATTGGTGGTGCATCTTCTACTTTAGCTTTCTTTTATTTAGAGACAGTAAATTTGGAAAGTTGTAATAAGCTGTATTTGGATTTCCGCTGCTCTGATGTTGATGTTGATTTTAGTTATCAGCTTATGCACAGTCTCACATGTTTTATGTCAAGTATGTTATTATTATTATATTTTACTCCATGCACTGTGAGACATTCTACAGGTTCTTGATTAGTTCGTTTCCTTCTTTCCTTTCTTCTGACGACCGTCCCGTGCTAGTCGGGCATGTGTACAACGCACTTTCGGAGGGAAATGCAGGCTGGTGCAGGGCGGGCCGTCACAGGTTTGCACAATGTTTTCCGAGCTACCTTACATGCTGAGTCCCCCCAAAAAATCAGTGTATAGTGATTGCAATTTCCCAAAGTAAATTCAGGAATCTGGTATATGAATAACCAGTATAAAATAATAGGGGTTATGATGCCATTGATTAATTCTACTCTTCCAGCAAATGATAATAATTTGGATTCCCACCCCTGAATTTTACATTGCACCCTCTGAATTAGAGAATTACATTCAGAATAATGTAAATAATTAGAAGACAAGGGTACCCTTGGATATTTAATAGGCAGTATACCTTGTTCATATCCAAGAATATCCAATATTTCTTCTAAATTTCTCACTCAAGCACTGAAAAAGATTTTTGTTTTGGAAGCATTCACAATTAAACCTGCATGGACCTTTAGTTTGTGAAAAACATGTTGTAGAGTTGTAGAATTTTGCAAAGTAGATTTCCTAAAAATCATAAGGTTATCTGCATATAAGAAATGATAAATAATGGGCTGAACGATACTGCTGGGCTGAAATGCTCTTGCATATGTAGCTGCATCCATTTGATAAGTAAAATACTGCATAGCTATGGCAAAAAGACATGGGAAAGAGGGTCTCCTTGTTGAATGCCTCTGGTTGACATGATAAAACCCCTTGGTACACCTTGAATTAATATTGAAAAAGTAGCAGTAGTCATACATTCATATATCAAGTTAATGAAGTGTACTGGAAATTTCATTAGGCACATAATTTGACATATGCACTCTCTACTGACTTTAGCATAAGCCTTTTGGAGATCAACTTTAACATAAAATTTGGGCATTCCTCCTTTCTTTAATTCTCTTAGAAGTTCATGGGCTAGCAGTATATTATCACCTATGTATATCTCCCTTTAATAAAGGCGCTTTGATTTTCAGAGATCAAGAAAAGCAAAAAAATGTTTTAATCTATTACAGGGGACTTTAGAACAGATTTTATAATAAACATTACAACAAGAGATTGGCATATAATGAGATATCTCAGTGGTCCTATCATTTTTAGGTACCAAAGTAATAAATGTGTGATTTATTGACTTCAGCAATTTTCCAGATATGAAAATATCAAATATAGCATAGAAAAGATCACCTTTAAGCTCTTCCCAATGTTGTTTCATAAATTTAGAGACCATCTAGACCAAGACTAGTGTCATCTTTAATAGAGAATAAAGCTTCTCGAATTCCTGCAATAGACACATCTTTTAGTAAGAACTTCTGCCCTTGTTCATTGATTGTAGCAATGGGTCGAAAATTAGGAATAGGTGTAGTACAACCTCCATTGAGCAAATCAGAAAAGTAATTTAATACCTCTGCCTTTATCTCATCTGGTTTAAACATAAGATTCCCACCTTGATCTATTAAAGCTCTAATATGATTGAAAAAATTTCCATTAGTCATTCGAGCATAAAAGAACTCTGAATTAGTATATCCCTGTTGTAGCCATGACACTTTAGATTGTTGTTTAAACCCATCAAAATATATGTTTTGCAATCTCAGATACTCTTTTTTAACTTCCAGAAAATTATCATACAAAAGAAGACCATCTGGATATTGGTCTGCTGCTTGTTCAATATCAGACAAAGCCTCTTCAGCATTTTTCAGGTTTGAATTATTTTTCTCCCTTATTTTATTCTAGTTTTTAAGCTCTTCTTTACAACTTTGTAGCTTCTGAAGAAATTGATAACTCTTAAACCCCCAAGTGACACAACATAAACCTTTAGAAACTGCTTCATTATAGCCAGGAAAATTTGGCCATTCATTTTTGAACCTAAAAGGAAAGCCCTTCACTGATTCAGTAGGAATTAGATATAATAGAATGGGATTGTGGTCACTTGAATGCTGTGAAAGAGATAAAGCTTCCAAACCCAAGAACTAATTTAAACAGCAGTTATTAACATGTACTTTGTCAATATGCGTGGCAATCCCCTTTCTTCTCCATTAAACTGGAAACTTAAAGGTTTTACTTTAGTTAAATCTGATTGCAAAAAGAAAAATTGAAATTCTCCAATTTGATGGTATGGCACTGGAAGACCTCCACATTTATCAATTGGAGAAAGCATATTGTTGAAACCACTTATTAATATCTAAGGGTTGGTGACAAAAGATGAATCACTGATCGAAATCTACCACAAACTGACTCTGTCATTGAAAATATTGCTAGCATAAATCATTGGAAAAACAATAGAAAATCCACCCTTATTATTAGCAGCAATAGTAATATGTTGAAAAGATGAAGCCATTCAAACTAGATCCTACACACTTGAGTCCCAAATCAAAAGAATACGCTGTCTAAAAGTATCAGAATTGTTAGACATATATTTCTAGTTCCTAGGAAGCATAGTAATGTATAATGCTATGTTTAAATCTGCTAATTTATTCTCTGCTAAACCAACAATAGTTGGTTTAGCTTGAGTTAGGAGTTTGAAAATCTCTTTCATACATGTAAGAAAATTCACACCCCTAACATTCCAAGCTATAATTGTCATTTAATTGAGGTTGAGCTCCTCGTTGATCTTTTAGAAGGAGCAATAAATGAACCATGAGAGTCAACATTAGCTTTGTTCTGCATGTAGCTTGTATTCTTGTCAATATAATCGAAACATTTATTTGTTTGCCTTTAACTAGAATTGTCTGATTGCTATCATCATTAATAGAATCAGCTACATTTTGTAAATCATCAGGAATAATGTCGGAAAGAAGCTTAACATTCAAAAATGAAAGATCATCCATAGGATCAAATGAGGGTTTAACTGCTTCATTAGTCACTACAGGTTCTTCTTCATAATTTCCAGATGAGGATTTAGCAGCTTCATTTGTCACTAAAGGTTCTTCCTCATTATTTTCAGTGGAAGTGCCAGCAGGATTATTAGAAGAATTCCATCTAGGTGCATTAATCTCTTCATGAACACTATCATCATGACCAAACACTTCACATTTTCCACATTTAGCAGGTACAATCTCATATTCTACTGAGATTTCAAATTTTTGACCATTATGCAGTAGCGCATGAACTGAAATTTTAAGGTCATCATGCGTGTTAATAGAAATTAGAACTCTAGCATACTTTGTGAGTTTCCTCTCACATGTATTCTCATCAATTAAAATAGGATTAGCAATAAAACTTTCCACCATTTGAATTGCATCCTTAGTCCATAATTCCATGGGAAGATCATGAAGATGAATCCAAATCTGGACTAAGTCACTATGTTTGTTAATATTATCAAAACTAGGAACCCAAGATTCAACATTAATAAACATCCAAAATATAAGCATGTAGAGCTTTCTATGATTCGTGCATAATCGATCTGATTCTCAAACTGAACGACAAAATTACAAGTAGAAGTCACATGGATATTATAGTTACCTGAGTGCCTCCAAACTTTATTAATATAATCCTTCAATCTAACTGTCAATAATTTGAAACAGATTGGAATAAGAGCAACTGTTTTTGTCCAAGCAGACTCTGATTTATTATATGTTTTTTCAGGTATAAAAACATATTCCAATGATGGCTTGACAAATGACAGACTCCGATTTGTAACAACCCGAAATTTAACAACATGTTAAATCAAGAATCAAGGCAGAATTAAATTATAAATTCTGAATCAGATAAAACAGGCTATGCCATTGCATTCGTCTCGGAAAAATACGCGAAATAGAGTCTGAAATTTCGTAAATCGGAGTCCGTATGACCAAGATATGAACTCGCGAAGTTTCACGAAAATTCAAAAACAAAAACAGATTCAAAATTTCAGAAATCAAGCTAGGCGGGACAAATCCCGCCAGAACCAGGTCGACCTGGGGGTCGACCTGGGAGTCGACCTGGGTGGGACCAGGTCGACTGGGGAGTCGACCCCAGGGTCGACCTGCCTGGTCGGCCAGGTGCACCTGTTTTGGCTCCTGGGTCTTGTTTTAGAGGCTTGTGACGATTTTTGAGGGCTTGGATCTATCCTAGGGTTAATCTAACGGCCTAAACTACTCCTAATCTCTATAAAAAGACCCTAAGCCTACCCTAAACCCCTCATAATTCACTCTTGCAACGAAGTGTTGCCCAAATCTACATTGATCATGGCCTCCATCTCCAATTCCTAGAGACTATGCATTCAAATCGGGTTCAAATCAAAGGGTGCAAGCTTGCTACACCAAATAGAGGTCAAATCAACGTTGCTATGTGAGTTTCATGACGGTTCTTCGACAAAGGAGCCACCTTTCTTCGTCAAGATGATGCATGATCCTTTTCCTAAGCCTCGCAATGTAAGTTCTAGCTACTTCGAGATGTTAACGGTAGTTTAATGATGGCATGGGATAAATTGCGGTTAAACATAAGTGTTATAACCTATGTGAACCTAGTTTTGCTCTTACCTTGAATATATGACTTGGAACTATGTTTTAGCGACTATATCATGTCACTCATGTTATGTTTAGCCTAGTCTATCATGAAAGATTGAACCTTTAACTTGTGAATGTGGACATAAGACCTTAGAACCACTTTGGGCTTGTGAAATATGTGCATGAACTTAACTTGGGGCTTATGCAAGTATATGAACCCGAAACCCCTTATGATAATATGCAAGTTTGTGGCCAATCACCTTTTTATGTTATGCATGCTTGTGGCCAACCCCTTCTTGATTTGTCATGCATGCTTGTGGCCAAATTCCCCTATGATACTATGCATGTTTGTGGCCAAATTCTCTTATGACACTATGTATGTTTGTGGCCAAATTCCCTTATGACACTATGCATGTTTGTGGCCAATATGTTGGCATAACACCCTACTATGTGACTCGCTTCCACTTGGGTTGGAAATACGTTTGGGTAGCTTAGGAAAAACGTGGGTATGACACGAAAAACTTGACATGGGGCTTACATGAGAACATGACATTCATGATACAATTAAATATGGTCATGACACGTGGGAAAACATGGAACTTGAACTAGACATGGGGGGGTTGTAAGTGTAAAAGACACTAGACCAAACATGAAAGTGGCCAACTCGAGGTTGGGTTGAGTTTGTAGCATAAATCTACCCGGACCCGCCCGGCTTAACTAGTGGCTACAAACAATAGGATCCAATGTGAGAAGTTGGTCATGTCGCGCTTAAGACCTGAGGTTAGACTAGGTTGTGGTGTAAAACTACCCGGACCCGCCCGGCTTAACTAGTAACCACAACAAGGTCTAATGTGAGAGGTTGAGAGTGCATTAATTAAATTAATGCCACATGATAAGTTTAAGCAAATTTGACTAATGACACTTAACCGATATGACACGAATGGGTAGGTTAAGTGGGACCGGGTTTGATTTCTTAATGACACTTAACCATACAAGATGATTAGGGGATGGGGTTAAGTAATTTACACTTAACTAATCCGACTTGGTAATTAGATGGGGTTAAGTAATTAAGGCTTAACTAATCTAAACACGGTAATTAGATGGGGTTAAGTAATTAAGGCTTAACTAATCTAAACACGGTAATTAGATGGGGTTAAGTAACCTATACTTAACTAATCTAAACACGGGAATTCGATGGGGTTAAGTTAAACACTTAACCAATCTAAACTTGGTAATTCAATGGGGTTAAGTAACCAATACTTAACCAATTTAACATGATAATTTAATGGGGTTAAGTAACTTATACTTAACCAATTATACGTGATGATTTGATGAGGTTAAGTAACCTATACTTAACCAATCTAATAGGTGGACCTGATAGGGTTAAGTCACAAGACCTTTTAAAAGTAGGCTTAACCATTGTAATATGACTAGTGGATGGGGTTAAGCTAACCCATACTTAACCAATCCGACTAGATAATCTAATGGGATTAAGATAATCTATGCTTAATCAATCTAACATGATAATCTGATAGGGTTAAGGCAAATAAATACTTAACCAGTTTGACTTGATAAGGTTAAATCATGAGCTTCTTGGTACACTTAACCAACCTGTAGGGCTAAGCCCTGAACTTGAGTACTTAGCCAATCTTGACATGATTCGTAGGCGGGCTAAATCATGAACTTGGATAACAACACTTAACCCATTTGACAAAACCCTAGCTCAGGGGACTAGGTTGGAAATCGTAGTTAACAAGGATAGTGGAAAGAGGGGCTAAGTGGTAAACCTCAGTTAAGGGTAACTAAGTAATAATTCTTAGCTAAGGACATGGGACTAGTTCATAAAGAGATGAGTAACCTGGTACGGTAGGTCATCGCTTAGTATACAAGGAGGAGCAAGTTATCTGACTTGGATAAAAGCTCCAGCGAACTGGGTGACGAAGCGGAGGCTTCGGGGAACGTGAGGGTACTCTTGGTATCCCTCTGTGAGGTGGCAAGTGGTCCATGAAACCCGGCCTCACAGGGGTTAAGGTCTGCGGTAGAAGAGCCAAGAGTATGCCTTGGTTGCTATGCGAGCGACCTAAAGACTGGGATGGATTAGCGTGGAGTCGACGATACTTGATTTTGCCCCGGGATAGCTTGTCGCCGACTACCTACCATCTTTAGTCAATCATGTACGTACGGAAAGGCAGGGAACTCCCAACAGACCATATACTAGCTATCGAGTTATGGGTGAGGTTGGCTATCTGGAAGTGGGCATCGATGGGCCGTAGTGTAGTTCTCATACATGATTTTTCTTGGGTTGCCTTTCAGTAGTTGAGGGAGGGGTCACGTGGGACCATAGCCACGGGTACAAAAACAGACCTTGATATCTGCATCAGCAGACGACTTAAAGCTCCCGACCGAGTTCCGTATTTCTTGGTTTTCCCTGGCACGGAACTCGGATGGCACATTGAGGAACATGTGCGTCTAGACATGGAAAACGGTTCACGATACATACACGGGATAAAGGGCGCGGTTGACGGGTGGCATAATCCCTAGTGGCCCTAGGTGGCTGAACCCAAACCGAGACACGGAAACGTTCATTAGGTAGCATAATCCCTAGTGGTCCTAGGTGGCATAAATCCTAAGGGAACGCGCGATAGTTCATGGTAAGGAAACATAACAAGATCAAGGGTAGCAGTCCAAAATAACCTCAAGGATAAAACGTTTACAAGGGAAAGCCCGTATGGCCTACGGCAAAGGACTGAACTTATACATGGAAAGAAACATACGAGTTGGGAAAACCTACATATGCTATATATTAGGTTGACATGGACCATTACATGACATTTAGCAAGGGACATTCATAGTTGACACTTGACGCGGGTTGGGATACTAGTACGAGGGGTGCAGAGCAAATATACATGATAAATACCGTTGGATGTTATACATGATAAGTACCTTGGGGTAGTATACTGGATAGAAACATGACGATGTGATACCTTGATTTATCTTGACACCATAGTTTATCATGATACCTTAGTCTATCTTACTACAATAGTTCATCCAGTTATCTTGGCTTAGCTTACCTATCTTGTTGTCATCCTTATGTTTACTTTCAGTTTATGCATGTAATGTTATCTTTACCTGTTTTTACACTGGAAGTAGATAGGACTTACCAGTCTTTATGACTGACCCCGTTTTCTTTTGCCTCTTGTCTTCCGTTCCCCCCCCCCCCCCCCAAGGTTTTCAGGGAGGAAACACTGTTATCTAGTTCGGACTTCTTCTGCTTGAAGGTCATTACGCATGGCTTGGACTTTTCTTGGCTATGGCTACTTTACTGTTTTACTTGGGGAATAATTTATGAAATGGTTTTATGCTTCTTTACTATTGCAAGACAGGTTTTAATGTATTCTGATGTAAAAGGCTTTGGACCTTATTTTATAAGGTAATGAAATTTGTTTTACTTCCGCTGTTTTATATATATATATATATATATATATATATATATGTTCTGTCTTGTAATATTTCTGTGCATGCTTACCTCGATAATGCTTCACCAAACCTAGTGCGTTCCCTTTGTGAGTGACCCTAGCGGAGGTGGGGTGTTACATTTGGTATCAGAGCAGAAGGTTACCAGACTAGGCAAAAGTTTTTAAAACCTTCTGAAAACTATTTGAAAAACCGTCTATAAAGAAGCATTTTTCAAGAAAAGTTTTTAAAGGCTATTCCCCAAAAGCCATTAGCACTATCCTTTGATTCCTTGATCGAATCTCTTTTCCTTTCCTTCCTCCATCTGTAGTCACAGTAGTTCTAACTGTGACTAATCTTTGACTAGCCACGTAGGCGTTTTCCGTGCGATGGAGGTGGTTCTCGAGAGACCTGTTGCCATGGTACAAGGAAGGATAATAAGAGTAAGGGTAAAGGACGCGAGCTTAAGGATAAGCAACTTGTTGGTATGGCTTAGTCCATCAAGGAGGACAAGGACAAGATCATCGGAGAGGGCAATTGTACACTCCCATTTCTAGGGTACCTAAAAGAAATGGTACCGCTTCTGGTAAAGGGTTAGACGTTCTTTTCTATCATCCCGTCCAGACTTTGTCTTGATCATCGTATCATTTAAGTCTGCTTGGATAGTTGAGTCTCTGCACCTTAGTACTAGCATGGTAGAGGATCCCAGTTTTGTCCCAAAAATCTGGTGGGAGAGTTGGTCCATTTCTTCATGACTTGTTTGGATTTGAGAATGACATGTCTCAGCTACGGATGGATTCTAGGGATAAAGTGGTCACCCAATAAGGGGTGCCATTCTCAGTTTTGGAAAGAGGGTAGTTAGATTCTCGACTCACCTTGGTGATACCCTCGAAGTCTCGCGTAACCTTTTGGGTTCTGTCACGGTTAGTTACCTAGAATCTCGGGATGCAATTGTGGGTAATCCGTTCGAATAGAATTCGCCGCTAAGGCGGATGGTCCGTTTCGCTTATGCATGAGTTATGGGAATCACCCTAGTAAGCACTCTTGGCAACATGGATTGGCATCGGCAAACGAGATCCAGAATTCCCTAGTGAATTTTGGAGAGCTTGCATGAGTAAGTGGATACGTTTGAGCCAAGTATACTAGGGAAAGGATAAGTGAAAGTGGAATAAGAAGCGACAGTGAAATGAGTCCCAACTCATGCCTGGGAAATAGGAATCAAGGAGCTATGAAATCATGAAGTCAAAGGCGGTCAAGGCACCGAGGAATTAAGCTCAAGGAAACGCGACTTAGAAGACGTAAGGCTAGACATGCGCATCGTACCTCTTTTTAAAGAGTGTATCCATGATCCCTGGTTTTTCCTGTAGAGCTTGCTCGCATGTTATCTTTTAGTGGATATCCTCTCGGTCCTGTTTCTGTTACAAACCCCGTAAGGAGTTTGTCTTGTTTATCTCCTCGATCCTATCGTGGGAATCTTAGATAGAACTCTATGGATGTAAACATGTACTTGAAACATGTTATGATTGATATGGTTGCAAATGGTTGCAAGTGGTTGCTCGTGGATGCGCGAATACACATTAGACACTAGATTGACGCGGTCACGTTTCATGTTGCATATGCACGAGTATTTATACTTGTTTATGGATGAAATTGAATGTGTTATCATGCGGATGTTGCATATGAATGAATGTTTGTGCACGCATATAGTACTTATATGACTAGGACTATTTGCATACATGTTGGACTCATGGCACTAAACATATTTTGCATTAGAAGATCATTCAGGCCTGATCATTAGCATTAGCTAAGGAGCATATTCACACACATTTTGCATATGTTCATATGGCATTAGAAATCGTCTAAGGACAATGGTTGCCTGTGGGTGATGTTTTGAGTAGATGGATGATGGATGGTAGGATATGTTCTTCCTAACTTGGAGATTTCGGGGACGAATTCCTTAAAGGAGGGGAGAATGTAACAACCCGAAATTTAACAACATGTTAAATCAATAATCAAGGCAGAATTAAATTATAAAATCTGAATCAAATAAAACAGGCTATGCCATTGCATTCGTCTCGGAAAAATACGCGAAATAGAGTCCGAAATTTCGTAAATCGGAGTCCGTATGACCAAGATATGACCTCGCGAAGTTTCACGAAAAATTCAAAAACGAAAACAGATTCAAAATTTCAGAAATCAAGCTAGGCGGGAAAAATCCCGCCAGAACCAGGTCGACCTGGGGGTCGACCTGGGAGTCGACCTGGATGGGACCAGGTCGACTGGGGAGTCGACCCCAGGGTCGACCTGGGGGTCGACCTGCCTAGTCGGCCAGGTCGGCCAGGTGCACCTGTTTTGGCTCCTGGGTCTTGTTTTGGAGGCTTGTGACGATTTTTGAGGGCATGGATCTATCATAGGGTTAATCTAACGGCCTAAACTACTCCTAATCTCTATAAAAAGACCCTAAGCCTACCCTAAACCCCTCATAATTCACTCTTGCAACGAAGTGCTGCCCAAATCTACATTGATCATGGCCTCCATCTCCAATTCCTAGTGACTATGCATTCAAATCGGGTTCAAATCAAAAGGTGCAAGCTTGCTACACCAAATAGAGGTCAAATCAACGTTGCTATGCGAGTTTCATGACGGTTCTTCGACAAAGGAGCCACCTTTCTTCGTCAAGATGATGCATGATCCTTTTCCTAAGCCTCGCTATGTAAGTTCTAGCTACTTCGAGATGTTAACGGTAGTTTAATGATGGCATGGGATAAATTGCGGTTAAACATAAATGCTATAACCTATGTGAACCTAGTTTTGCCTCTTACCTTGAATATATGACTTGGAACTATGTTTTAGCGACTATATCATGTCACTCATGTTATGTTTAGCCTAGTCTATCATGAAAGATTGAACCTTTAACTTGTGAATGTGGACATAAGACCTTAGAACCACTTTGGGCTTGTGAAATATGTTCATGAACTTAACTTGGGGCTTATGCAAGTATATGAACCCGAAACCCCTTATGATAATATGCAAGTTTGTGGCCAATCACCTTTTTATGTTATGCATGCTTGTGGCCAACCCCTTCTTGATTTGTCATGCATGCTTGTGGCCAAATTCCCCTATGATACTATGCATGTTTGTGGCCAAATTCTCTTATGACACTATGCATGTTTGTGGCCAAATTCCCTTATGACACTATGCATGTTTGTGGCCAATATGTTGGCATAACACCCTACTATGTGACTCGCTTCCACTTGGGTTGGAAATACGTTTGGGTAGCTTAGGAAAAACGTGGGTATGACAAGAAAAACTTGACATGGGGCTTACATGAGAACATGACATTCATGATACATTTAAATATGGTCATGACACGTAGGAAAACATGGAACTTGAACTAGACATGGGTGGGTTGTAAGTGTAAAAAGACACTAGACCAAACATGAAAGTGGCCAACTCGAGGTTGGGTTGAGTTTGTAGCATAAATCTACCCGGACCCGCCCGGCTTAACTAGTGGCTACAAACAATAGGATCCAATGTGAGAAGTTGGTCATGTCACGCTTAAGACCCGAGGTTAGACTAGGTTGTGGTGTAAAACTACCCGGACCCACCCGGCTTAACTAGTAACCACAACAAGGTCTAATGTGAGAGGTTGAGAGTGCATTAATTAAATTAATGCCACATGATAAGGTTAAGTAAATTTGACTAATGACACTTAACCGATATGACACGAATGGGTAGGTTAAGTGGGACCGGGTTTGATTTCTTAATGACACTTAACCATACAAGATGATTAGGGGATGGGGTTAAGTAATTTACACTTAACTAATCCGACCTGGTAATTAATGGGGTTAAGTAATTAAGGCTTAACTAATCTAAACACGGTAATTAGATGGGGTTAAGTAATTAAGACTTAACTAATCTAAACACGGTAATTAGATGGGGTTAAGTAACCTATACTTAACTAATCTAAACACGGGAATTTGATGGGGTTAAGTTAAACACTTACCCAATCTAAACTTGGTAATTCAATGGGGTTAAGTAACCAATACTTAACCAATTTAACATGATAATTTAATGGGGTTAAGTAACTTATACTTAACCAATTATACGTGATGATTTGATGAGGTTAAGTAACCTATACTTAACCAATCTAATAGGTGGACCTGATAGGGTTAAGTCACAAGACCTTTTAAAAGTAGGCTTAACCATTGTAATATGATTAGTGGATGGGGTTAAGCTAACCCATACTTAACCAATCTGACTCGATAATCTAATGGGATTAAGATAATCTATGCTTAATCAATCTAACATGATAATCTGATAGGGTTAAGGCAAATAAATACTTAACCAGTTTGACTTGATAAGGTTAAGTCATGAGCTTCTTGGTACAGTTAACCAACCTGTAGGGCTAAGCCCTGAACTTGAGTACTTAGCCAATCTTGACATGATTCGTAGGCGGGCTAAATCATGAACTTGGATAACAACACTTAACCCATTTGAAAAAACCCTAGCTCAGAGGACTAGGTTGGAAATCGTAGTTAACAAGGATAGCGGAAAGAGGGGCTAAGTGGTAAACCTTAGTTAAGGGTAACTAAGTAATAATTCTTAGCTAAGGACATGGGACTAGTTCATAAAGAGATGAGTAACCTGGTACGGTAGGTCATCGCTTAGTATACAAGGAGGAGCAAGTTATCTGACTTGGATAAAAGCTCCAGCAAACTGGGTGATGAAGCGGAGGCTTTGGGGAACGTGAGGGTACTCTTGGTATCCCTCTGTGAGGTGGCAAGTGGTCCATGAAACCCGGCATCACAGGGGTTAAGGTCTGCGGTAGAAGAGCCAAGAGTATGCCGTGGTTGCTATGCGAGCGACCTAAAGACTGGGATGGATTAGCGTGGAGTCGACGATACTTGATTTTGCCCCGGGATAGCATGTCGCCGACTACCTACCTTCTTTAGTCAATCGTGTACGTACGGAAAGGCAGGGAACTCCCAACAGACCATATACTAGCTATCGAGTTATGGGTGAGGTTGGCTATCTGGAAGTGGGCATCGATGGGCCGTAGTGTAGTTCTCATACATGATTTTTCTTGGGTTGCCTTTCAGTAGTTGAGGGAGGGGTCACGTGGGACCATAGCCACGGGTACAAAAACAGACCTTGATATCTGCATCAGCAGACGACTTAAAGCTCCCGACCGAGTTCCGTATTTCTTGGTTTTCCCTGGCACGGAACTCGGATGGCACATTGAGGAACATGTGCGTCTAGACATGGAAAACGGTTCACGATACATATGCGTGACAAAGGGCGCGGTTGACGGGTGGCATAATCCCTAGTGGCCCTAGGTGGTTGAACCCAAACCGAGACACGGAAACGTTCATTAGGTAGCATAATCCCTAGTGGTCCTAGGTGGCATAAATCCTAAGGGAATGCGCGATAGTTCATGGTAAGGAAACATAACAAGATCAAGGGTAGCAGTCCAAAATAACCTCAAGGATAAAACGTTTACAAGGGAAAGCCCGTATGGCCTACGGCAAAGGACTGAACTTATACATGGAAAGAAACATACGAGTTGGGAAAACCTACGTATGCTATATATTAGGTTGACATGGACCATTACATGACATTTAGCAAGGGACATTCATAGTTGACACTTGACGCGGGTTGGGATACTAGTACGAGGGGTGCAGAGCAAATATACATGATAAATATCGTGGGATGTTATACATGATAAGTAACTTGGGGTAGTATACTGGATAGAAACCTGACGATGTGATACCTTGATTTATCTTGACACCGTAGTTTATCATGATACCTTAGTCTATCTTACTACAATAGTTCATCCAGTTATCTTGGCTTAGCTTACCGATCTTGTTGTCATCCTTATGTTTACTCTCAGTTTATGCATGTCATGTTACCTTTACCTGTTTTTACACTGGAAGTAGATAGGACTTACCAGTCTTTATGACTGACCCCGTTTTCTTTCGCCTCTTGTCTTCCGTTCCCCCCCCCCCCCCCCAGGTTTTCAGGGAGGAAACACTGTTATCTAGTTCGGACTTCTTCTGCTTGAAGGTCATCACGCATGGCTTGGACTTTTCTTGGCTATGGCTACTTTACTGTTTTACTTGGGGAATAATTTATGAAATGGTTTTATGCTTCTTTACTATTGCAAGACAGGTTTTAATGTATTCTGATGTAAAAGGCTTTGGACCTTATTTTATAAGGTAATGAAATTTGTTTTACTTCCGCTGTTTTATATATATATATATATATATATGTGTGTGTGTGTGTGTGTGTGTGTGTGTGTGTGTTCTATCTTGTAATATTTCTGTGCATGCTTACCTCGATAATGCTTCACCAAACCTAGTGCATTCCCTTTGTGAGTGACCCTAACGGAGGTGGGGTGTTACACGATTACTCGATGAAACAAAATGAGCATCCTTTGGATCAAGATTTACATTCGAATTTGCAGGATTTGATGATGAGAAGGGTTTAGATGGATTAAAAGAAGATTACGATCGAGGATTAAAATTTGAATTTCATGAATTATTTACTTTGTCCGGATCTGCCATTAAAATGTAAAAAAGACGGAATATTTCCTTTGTAAAATTTATATGTATATATAAATATATTCTAGACAAAAGTGTAAGTATATATTTTATAATCAATTAATATTGAAATAAGGTTGTTGTCATCAAAACTCCATTCTCCAACAAGTTGGTGGATAATGATTGCTCGAGAAAGTTGCTTGATCTATGAATAGCCGTTGGGAAGGATGATTAGAGATATTGGAGGTCAAGAGATTATTGTGGTTGTAGGTTCTAGTTGGCTCAAAGCAAGGATATAATAGAGGCACCTAAAAGATCGGAAAGTTGCTAGTCGAGTTCCATGTGCATCATTGAAAGGCCTATATACATATTGTTGGAAGGGGTATGGAGTTTTTGCTAGAACCGGGGTTACCATTAGCCCTTGACGCATGACAAGGTTGACCGTCATACGATTAACGATGGTTTCGAAGCAGGATAGGCAGTGATAGCTAGAGTTGTGAATGTTGGTTGTTTTTCTTGTACCATCTCATGTAGATCGTCCGATGCTAAAGGAGGTATTTCTTGGGTGCTTTTCTTATGCTGATTTAGTCCTTATACTAGCTGATATGATTGTTATTGTCTGGTTGCCTTTGATTGCCTTGAATATACAGTAGCTTTCAAATGATTATTTGTAAAGGCTATCACCGTCGGATGTGGGGAAGATGGGGTTAGGATTCTTCTCTGTTTATGTTGGTAGATTAGTTGGTTGATCTGCCTATTCTCATATACTTTATTGATGATGTTAGATAGATGTTTTATAGCTCATTAAGACTGTTGTCTGACTCAAGGTTTTATGTTTCCTCTTATTACCTTGGGTTGTTCGTCCGGTTTTGGATGGGTAGACTGAGTAGCAAGTTACATGTAGCAGAACTTAGTGAGGCGAGGATGCAGAGCGATGACGAGCAGGAGGCTTGCGTATCAATTTTTGTACTATCTAGTACTTGTTGTTTCCGCTGTTATGATTGGTGTTTTCTCTGAGTGTCGTAGTGAGGCAAATATGTACAGACACTTATGTTGTAATCCAAGGGTGTATGGATATTCTTTCTAGTTGTTACGAAAATTTATGTTTCTGCTCTGAAATGCTTCACTATTATAACATGTTGTATATATTATATTTTATCCTTGCATTGCAAGTTATACGACAGGTGTCGTTTATGTTATATTACCATGATGATCGTCCATGGCTGCCTGACACATTTTTCAGCGCATTATTCCTCTTGGATAGTGCAGGAATTATGGGCGGTCGTCACATACTTAGCAGTGTTGTTGCAAGCAATCACTTCAGCACTTGTACATGAGGGGATAAAGTTCAGAGACTAGTGTATTATGTAGGTAAGAAGTTAGTTGCAACAGAGCGCAACTATCCAAAGATTGAAAAGCTCACTTACAGCTTGTTGATCACTTAAAGAAAGCTTCGGTACTACTTTCAAGCTTATCTGATTGTGATTTACATTGATCAACCGCTATGACAGGTCCGCAGCGACCTGAGGCGTTGGGTAGATTGCTCAAATGGAACATCGAGGTAAGTCAAATTTATCTTAGCTTCCTTCCAAGGAAGTTTATACAGGGGCAATCATTAGCGGACTTCATCATTGAATTCACCATTCCTAAGGAGGATGTGTTAGATGAAGAAGATGGCCCCTCGGAGAGAAAGATGGAACCAAGCACCTAGAAGCTGCACACAAATGGTGCTAAAAATGATCCACGGTATGGTGTTGGAGTCGTACTAATAACTCGTGATGGACGGTCAATTTACTATGCTCTATGATTAAATTTTCATGTTAATGAAAACGATTTAGAGTATGAGGCCCCGATTGCCGTACTGAAACTCACTAAGGAGTTGGGAATGGATGCATTGGTCATCTTCTGTGATTCTCAAATTGTTGTTTGCCAGGTTCGGAAGGAGTTTCAAGCAAAAGGGCCATGACTAGCAGTTTACCCAGAAAGGGCAGAGGAGCTACTGGATTATATAGAGAATTACACCATCTCTCATATTCCTCGAACAGAAAATCAAAAGGCAAACAGACTGGCCAAGTTGGCGAGCATCGATAACCCAAAAGGAACGAAGATGGTCCCAATTGAGACGCTAGAAACCCGAATCACTGATTAGATAGAAGTTGACCTAGTGTTGGAAACCGAGCCTGAGAGATTCATGGATGACCCTAATAAAGAACTTCCTATGGAATAGAACGCTTCCGATAAGAAAAAGTGAAAGGCGTTCCATCGTTCGTAAAGCTTTGCGATATGCCATGCAAGGCGACACTCTTTATCGATGGGGATTTTCAGCCCCATTACTCTGGTATGTAGCACATGATGATTTAAAGCGTGTATTGAGAGACGTACACGAAGGCGAGTGTGGTTATTATCTTCAGAGGACAAACATTGGCCAAAAAGATACTACGATATGGCTACTTTTGGCCAACCATAAACCGAGATGCAGCTAGTTACTCAAGACGTTGCGACAAGTGCCAGAAATTTGCAAATATTCCCAGAGCACCTCCCAGCCAACTCACCTCGATGGTGAGCCAATGGTTGTTCTCTATATGGGGGATTGATATCATTGGAAGCCTTCTAATTGCCAAAGGCAGGGAGAAGTATGCATTCGTGGTCGTAGACTACTTTATAAAATGCGCAGAAGTAGAACCATTGACCATGATCACGATGAAGCGGCTAATTAATTTCATCGTCAGAAATATAATTTATCAATTTGGGATCCCTAAAGTCATCATAACCGAAAATGGAATTCAGTTCGATAGCACGAAATTCAGAGATTTCTGTCAAAGATACCACATTGATAAAAGATACACCGCTGTGGCACACCCACAATCGAATGGGAAAGTAGAGGCAGTGAACGAAATCATTAAGTCCATTCTAAAGAAGCGGTTGGAACGAGCAAAATCCATGTGGGTCGATGAATTACCTTTCGCCTGTGGGCCTGCAGAAGATCTTGAAAAAAGTCCACACAAAATCCAAACATCAAGATCTAGAACGCAAGGAGGACGAGAGTCAGAGTTATTCAAAGTATCGAGGTCAGGTCAGATGTCGAACTCCGCTCAGAATCAGAAGAAACAAAAGTTTCCTTTTTAAGCAGAAGAAGGGGTTAGGTCAAATGAGCTGGACCGGACCCGTGCATGCCTCTGTAATTGGCACTATGGCATTATCCTCTACGGGTCGAATGTGCTCCTATCCGATCCATATGCATTCAACCTATGGTCACTAAACTACTTCGGACCAAATCAAGCTGGGGCCGACCCGATCCCATTTCCTAAAGCAATTACTCAGTCAATTGGCGACCTATTCATTTGCTTATATGTTCGGATCAAGCAACGGTTGGTATAACACGAAGTGGAAAAGCTTCACCTATCCGAACCTGAGATGATCTCCACAGCCACAACGTGGCATCCGACCCGCATGCCTTATACGCCTATCAATACATGAAGACGTGAACATTTGAAGGATCTGTTGGCGCTCTACATACTTGAGATCCACCATTCTCATAACTCTCCTTGTTAATCAAAATTGTACTCTTGATTTTTCAGTATAATCCTATAAATCCTAAGAGAGAATTGATTGTATACGTGAGATTGAGTGATTATCAACATTGCATTTATAATCCATTATTCTATCAAAGAACTATAAAGTGGACGTTGGCTCGTTAATGTCGAACTATGAATCATGTGTGTCGATTGCTTTTGCTCTATTTTTAGATTATTACTCTTTATTACTCTCTAGAATTTTAGTCAAAATGGTGTTAGTTTCATTTTTTGGTCTAACAAATGTTACGTACTAATATTCGTATTATTTAAATGATGATGGAACATATAATTTATAACATAATTAAAAACGAGCATGTAACACCGCTGTAATTCGTGGTTTTACGTCTTGAACTTCAACTGAATTTATAGGAAACGTTTAAAGCTGGATTTCTTTGAAATAAGAAACGTTCGAATCTGTTAACCAATACTTCTCTAATGGAAGAGGAAAAAAGGAGTTTTCATATTACAGATTTTGATTTATGGTAAAATCAAATTTTCAAAAGGTCATTATGGAATCGTATATAAACCATAACGTCTAATTTTAAATATAAAATGGTTTTTAATTTTAACTGAACGTTGTATAGTTTCAAATTGAAATAAAACAGTTCAGTTGCTATAAAACGGATCCACTTGTGATAAGTCTTATAATGCTCCCAAAGTGATAAAGTATTTATTGGATACTGTATTCTGTCTTTATTTGATACCACACTCTGTTTTTATTGGATACCGCACTCTGTCTTTATTGGATACTGCACTAGATACCGCACTCTATCTTTATTGGATACTTCACCCTATATTATTGGATACCACACTCTGTCTTTTTTGGATACCACACTATGTCTTTATTGCTTTATTAAAGAGCACCCATCCTCTGTTCCTCTCTTCATTATTATATGCCTCAAACAAGATTTGATAAGCTGGTTTTTCGAAGAATAGCTCATCAAGTCTTGTAGGTAATAAATGTGTTCACATGTTAGCTCTTCCCTATATTGTTATGTACTCTATGATTCGTCAAATTACTCATTTATTTCTAAATTCCAGCTTTCATCTATATCAAAATGGATGATTGGGAGGTTGATGATGAAACCATGGTTCAATGTACGATGAGTATGAACGGAATAAGCAACCAGCAGAGGATGTCCAAGCAGAAGCAGCAGAAGTCGAGTCTGAACTCTTTAGTGCGACGCAACCAAACGTTGTAGTCCGGCGTACGAACCGGTTCAAAAATCCCTCAATTCTCGGTTGAGGGAAGTAATTACTCGGTAGAACCCCGATAGGTCAAGCTCTAGCATGACGGGTCGTTCAGTCCTATGCTACTACGGAGTCGAATGTAATGTCCTTGTTTCTAAAAGCCAGACAAATGAAAGTTGTCGCTTTCATGGTTGCAAAGCATACATTGATGCACAGAATCGCCAAGGATTGCAAAATTGTAAAAAAAAATTATGGTTCGATCCACCATTGACAGAGAGGGGTGTCAAGTACCCACTTGAGATGCAAGCTGAGGTAAGTCCTTGGAAAGAATCAATGTTGCAGCAAAGGTTGAAATGTTATATGGGTGCTACGATTCACCCCGAAACCATGGGTCGTAGTTATGTTGTGCTAGTTCGTAGTTATATGTTTTTATTCAAAGTTATGTTTTATTTGGGTCGTAGTTATGTGTCATATCGAACGATGTTTGTTTGCTTTGTTCTATAATTTTGTGTATCAAACAATGTTTTTTATGCAAGTTCCTTTATTTATCAAAGTAGGAGATTTATTATTTAGTTTGCTACAATTTATATAGTGTGTACAGGGTGTAAAAGTGGCTACAAAACAAAGCATTAGTGGAGATTCCTACACTCACTATTTAGTTAAATTATTATGCCTGCACAGTGTGTAGTCACGTTCCTTTACTACAAATCAGAGCACTAGTGGAACGTCCTGACAAATGGTTGACAATTGCAGTTCGAATGGACAACACATAAGTGCAGAGCACTAGTGGTTGTTCGAATTGACTACTCTTCAATCTAGTCTTTGAAATAATTATATGGGTTGTATTTGTTATAAATAGTATTGTTTATAAATAGTTTCGTTTCTCATTCCTAAATATTGCAGTTAAATTCATAGGGGAAAATGTCAATCCATACTTGGTATATAGCTGAGTTACTAATACTTGTGAAAGCTTATATCGAGTTTGATAGAAGACACGAGGTTATGCTGCAAAATGGTGGGGGTGTAAGCCATGAATTGTTTTGGATTTTTATCCAAGACATTTACAACAACCATCCCGACTACCCCACGTGGAGGTCTACTACAGACATTCATAAAACCCATAGTGTTTTTGGAATGATTGCCATCGTTACCGCGAGATTATTGTGCTGGTGGAAGATGAGGATATATTTCAAGCATATACACCCACTTTTGATGAATGTTACCGATTTGAATACATAAGAGATTTCATTGGTCATGAAGCTTATGAAGTTCACTACGACTGGCTAACATGCTTTGGATCTGATTAGGCTTTAATGGGTTGAATTTGAAGTTGGTCAGATTATGTACTATTTATCTTACTTGTATCGTGAAACTGTATGATGAATGTATCATGCGAGTTTTATTTATCTTAATTTTATTTAAATGATTCAACTTATTCGAACAGATGTCAGTTTATAAATAAATTCGGGTCGTCCTCGGTATAGGTAATCATTCAAAAGCTTTAGAAATCATAGCTTAAACAGTATACCGTCAGGCCTAATAATGAAGGGAAATACGCAAAGCGGATTCGTTACAGTATACCGTCAGGCCTAATAGTGTAGGGCAGTACGTAAAGCAGATTCTCTACAGTATACCATCAGACTAATAGTGTAGGCCAGTACGTACAGAAGATTTGTTGCAGTGACCAATCACATCACAGTTTGTTTTATTCATTAGATATTAAGTGGCTATATATATTTCTATGGGTTTTGCTCACCATTCTACACTCAAACAAGTTTTTTGTCCTCCATAATTTAGTATACCAAAAACTATGCCTTCATGGCCCTCATCTATGGATTCTGACTTTCGTTGGGTCAAGCTCGGACACCTAGCTCAAGAAACGATGTTAATTGGCTTATCGAATATCAAGAGCAATACTACGAGGATGTGCGTCGTGAGTACCCAGATCTGAGCCTATTTAGACTTCGGGAACCTATTGCTCTGGTCCCTGGTTTTGGTCATCAGGTAGTTCAATTGGTGTATGAACAAGAGGTACGAGCGACAACTATTACTCACCCTTCAACTCAAGAAGTGATAGATCAATTCTCAGTAGTTCGACCTCAACATGAACAAGAGGTACGAGCGGCTTCAGTTACCCAACCTCCAAACGATCAAGAGATTAACTCATATCCTGGTTTTTGCCACTGTCGGTATGAGGTGGAGGTAGTGGTAAAGGCAGATGGAGAAAATATTGGTCATACGATCCGGTTATACTCATTATGGCCTAATCACTGCAATTACTTTAAATGGATTGATGACCGTTTATGTCCAAGGGGTATTTCTTATGCCAACGAGTTGGAACAAGAGATAAGGCGTCTTAGAACTGCTTTGGAATCCGTAGAGATTGAACGTGACACGTAGTTTTCTTGCGTAATTATTTTTCTAATTTACATCTATTATATCCTAAGTTTTAGTACTTATTTCCTAGTTAGCATATGTTGAATCCTAAGTTTTAGTACTTATTTTCTAGTTAACATCTGTTGTATCCTAAATTTTAGTACTTCTTTCCTACTTAACATATGTTGTATTCTAAGTTGTAGTACCTATTTCCTATTTAACATCTGTTGTAATTAATTTCTAGTTAACACCTATTGTAATCGTATGTCCGTCGGATCATGAAACAACTTAATTGCGTGTTAATATTGAATTAAGTGATAACTTTAAATATGATAACTTTGGGAAGTACGCATTTGTTGAACGAACGCCGAACTTTTAGAGCTCGGGCATTTGTTGAACAAACGCCTAGCTATTAGGCGTTTGTTCAACAAACGTCTGATAATCAGGCGTTTGTTCAAGTTTTTGTTCAACAAACGCTTGAAAACCAGACGTTTATTGAACAAATGCCTGATAAACAGGCGTTTGTTCAACAAGCGCCTGTTTTCAAAAACTGTTGGGAGAAACTGTGTTCCAACAATTTAAGGTGCAAAAAATCAAAAGTCTGCACTCCGAACTGTCGGAATGCTCTAACGGACTAAAACACTACTTCTCAGCATGGGAAGTGTAATAACCCGGAAATCTGAACCAATTTAAAATATTTATTTTGGCAATTTTGATGAATTTTGAATATATAAAATGAATTATTTTAAATAATAACGATGAGAAATTTATTTGGAATAGAATTAGAATGAATATATTTATTTGAATCGACGTTAGAATATAAATATTTTATTTTAAATATAAAAGGAATTGAAAATGGCATGGTAGTTTGAAAATTCGATTTCAAATTTCAAATAAATGCATAAGATTCAAAATAAACCGGATTTTAGCAAAACTAAAAAAAATTCAATCTATTTGAGAATATCTTTCCAACGAATCCGAAAAATTGAAATTTCATAGTGGGAATAAAAAGTTATGTTCAGTTGAAAATTCAGAATAGTCGCTATGGAATTCTGGCCCTTAAAAATGAAAATTTTACAAACGACCTCGGTTTTCAGCGAAACCACCTTTGTTGGATCCGTGATGTCAAGTTATTGCTAGATTCCAAAATTCATAATTTTCTGAATCAATATGTGAGCGTGGCGAAGTAAAGCGTGTTTTGACAGTTTTAGTCAATTTCGATCGACCAGAAAATGGCCATTTTTCAAACGATCTCAGAATTTGATGAAATTAGTTTTGTTAGAACCATATCATCAATACGAAACAAGAAAATATTTTTCGGGAATTTTTAGAGTTCGTATGTGGCCCCGATAAATTGAAATTTGCGTTAAAAATTCAATATATAGATTTATATTTTAATTTTAGCGAAAACTGATCGAAATAGCTGAACTGGCGTATAATACATATCCCATTTTGTTAGGAATGGGGGTAACTAGCTAGGAGCGACAGTTAGTGGGTCTCGTTTGGAGGTCGAAACAAAAAGTATCTTTATGGAGTTAAATAATTAAATAATAATAATAATAATAAGTCAACCCCTATTCTTTTCTCTCTCCCCACCCTCTCGTTCACTCTCAGATTCAAAAAAAAATTCAAAAAAACCGCAACCCCCCTCCCCCCGTTGTTCCCCTTTGCCGGTGCCGTTAGTGGCCGAGGCCGCCCTCCCCAATCGCACGCCTCTCAGCCTCCCCTCTCCTCTCCTTCGCTGACTCCCCCTCTCCCCCTTCCTCCTCCCAAATCGAAGCCCCCCAATACCCCGCCTAGACGAAGCCGCCGCCGCGCCAGAGGAGGGCCCCACCGCCGAGCTTCTCCCCACCTGAGCTCGACCTCGCCACCATACCTCCGCCCCGTACCCCGCAGCCCTCTTCCTTCAACGAAAACTAAAAAAAAGGTGAGGCCTTTTCTTTTTTTTCTTTTTTTATTTATTAATATGTTATTAGTTAGTGATTTTTATATAGTTGTTCAAGGAATAAAAATTCGATTTTTATTTTATGAATAGAATCGGAAAGATTAGATTTTTACAAAATAAAGTTTATATATGTAATGAATGTAAAGGATATATTTTTTTATTTTGAAGGAAGACAATTTTTATTATGTAAATAGATAAATAAATAAATTGGATTTTTATCATAGGATGAACATGATAAAGATAAGATTTTTATTCATAAAAAGATATGATTTTGTTTATATAATAGAGAATATAAAATTATTATTATAATATGAGTAGCAAATTAAAAATAGAATTTTTATATAATAGAGAATATAAAAATATTATTTTAATATGAGTAGCGAATTAAAAATAGATTTTTATTATATATAGTGAAATAAAAATGTGATTTTTATATGAACAGCGTGGTAAGGACTGCATTGGAATTTCAAACAAATCCAAATGGTTCAGAAGTTCAAAAGTAAAACTAGCGGAGTGGAACCCGAAGGTGAGAAATTCTCACTTTTAAATTTATCTAGTTGAAATATATACTAGGATGTAGACGGTGCTTAGCAGCACCCGACACCCGTTGTCCACAGACCATGGACAACTTATTTGATTTTGTTGTGTGGTGAAAATTAATTGTGATGTGGAATGAATGAAAATATATATTCATGTGTTGAAATAGATTATTTATTGTTAAAAATATAATTTTTAACGTGAATGTGAATAAATAAATATTCATTTACAAATCAGACGATTTATTTATGTACGCCTATTTAAAGGATATTGATCGGGACGATAAATTTTACACATCGCCCAACAACACAAATAAAAATCGGTGTTTGTGGATTGAAACCCCCGCACGGGTGTTGGGATGATATTTGGCATACACTAATCCCAACTATTTAGTTGTATGTCGATCGATTGGTCGATAGACTGTGTAAGCGTTAATTATTTATATTTAATGCTTATGCAGTTGTGTGGTATACTTTGGATGATGGTTGATTATTTATCATTGCTATTATATACATGTGTTGTAGGGAATCCATATAATTAACATTATATGGTAATTGGTTGGGCCTCATTCCAATTTGGGAAAATAAATAATATTATAAAATAAAGATTCATGTGTTGAATAGAATAAATAGTCACGTATTGACGATACTCATGTGTTGAGAATATTCATGTGTTGAAACTTATCATGTGTTGAAAGAAATATTTTAACAATAAAATTTACATCTTTATCATATACAAAATTAGAAACTAACTGGAAACTAGATAAGATGAGTGGTTTCCTGGGTATTGATCTGATGTTGGTTTCGGCCTTCGGGGTTAATATTTAGGGAATCGTTCTCTTACTAATTTACGGTTGGAGTCTGATTAAGAATTAAACGATAGAAATCATAATTTTATAAAATATATCAAATAGAATAAATATTCATGTGTTGACGATACTCATGTGTTGAGAATATTCAGGTGTTGAAAGAAATATAGATTTATGTGTTGAATAGAATAAATATTCATTTGTTGAACAGAATAACGAAGTTATTGAAATATATAAAGCCGTGTGGATTAGATTTGCACCATTTTGACGCGAATGGTATTTATATCGATTATATTCGTTTTTATAATGAATATAGAAAAGGAAGTGATTTCAAAATATAACGTTTTGAAAATATTATCATTTGTATATCGGTGATATAAAATATTCAATTTTGATTTGAAATTGAATAGGAAGTTGAAATCGTTTTGAAAACGAAGTTAAAACGATTTGTAAAATATGTTTTAAAAGGAAATCACAAAATATATATAATATTATATATATAATGGCCTGAATAGAACGCGCCGCGCTGCGGTAGTTCGCGAATTTCGACCATTGACTTCGAATGGACGTTACGGGAGATTCGTCCGTTGGATTCTCCTAAAACCGGAAACGTTGGGTTCGTATTGAAAAGAGCCTTCTATTGAATATTAGAGATTTGAAATCTAATGGTTGGATTTGGAATTATGTCAAAATCAAATTTGGAAAAGGTCGTTGTAAGCGCAGTTCGATGGCCGTTGATGGAAATCTACTGTACGGGCCTTGATAAAATTATTAAAAATAGTAATAATTTGTGTAAAATCATAAGGAATGATTTGGAAAGAATTGGGATGAAAAACTCCATATTTGAAAAGATAAAAATAGATTTTTATCAAAATAAACTAGTTTTGAACTAGAATTATAATCCCATTTATTTTTAAAATAAATAAAGTGGATTTGAAATGGTTTTGAAAATAACCAAAATTTCCAATATATAAAGTGGAAATGGATTTGAATCAAATTTGTCTTTGGAATATTTCGATGTTGGATTTCGTTATTATACAGATATATTTATGGGAATTTGAAAGATATATTTATATCGTTATTTCCAATACGATATTAGTTGGTCGTAAAATTTGATAGTAAATATAAGCCGATATATTTTCTATTCAGAGCCTTGTATTTAATATCAAATGGGATCTGGGTTTGTCGTGAATGGTGTCTTCATTAACACTGTTCTTAAACCCAATTGAGAAAAAGATTAAATATTTTTATTTAGATTTAATGAAGTATACCAATTAAATGGTATTTAATTGGAATTGAATTGAAATTGATTTTTGGGTTTATCGTGAACGGTGTTTTAAATAACACTTGTTCTTTAACCCGATAATTAACGAATGTGATTTTGGGTTTATTGTGAACCGTGTTTTAAATGACATTGGTTCTTTAACCCAGTTAAGGACAGGATATGATTTCCCAAGTTAAATAATCATTGATAGTGATTTTTGGGAAGATTAAAACCAAGTGGAGTTTTAATGAATCTATAATTAGATTGGAATGATCGAGAATGGAGTATCGCCAGTTTTGCTCCAGGCGATAGTTAAATCTTTAATTAGATTTGAACGTGAAATGGTAATTGAATTTATCTATAACACCGTGGTGTTAGATATGAAGTATGACCAGTTTTACTTCATGGGATGAATAGGTTAGGGTTTGGGGAAATTTAACAAATAATTACTTCGGTAAGGTTCGTTAATCCCGACTAGTTTGGATAAATCATAATTTGGTTTGAATTGATATTCGAAGGAAGATTAAAGAATAAATTAAAAAAAAAATATCTTTGACAAAATTAATGGGAACCTTTCCCAAAGTATAAGAATATTTGAATAAAAAAATATTCTAAATTGGAATGAGGCGTTTGTTGTGTTTGTGTAACACTTGTTTATTATATACGCGAGTTATTCAGAAGGACCGGGTTTATCCCATTCTGAATAACTAATTCGACGATGTGTCGAGGATGAAGACGGTGGTCGAAGACCGGAGGTCTTCAACATCGTTTGGATAATTACTGATGATCTTGATTGGGCTTTGCACCCAAGAGGAGGGAATCAGTTGGTGACCGTCCAGGAGTACTTGGAGATCGATGGATATGCGAGGTACAAGGTGCCTCCGGTTTCGTTCAGACCCAGAACGGACTTGTAAGTGGACTGTGTGTCTGATATTGGATATCATTCTGTGTGATTGATCGATATCGGTTGCATGGAGTGGTTTGCCTGTGTGGCATGCTAAGATGCAAATGATCAAGCCTTCTGTTGAAAAGCAGAGTCTTGTGGTTGATGATCAAAGCACAGCCTGTGTGGCACAGCTTTTGTGTAGCGTTAATTCGTGAGCCTCACACCCCGGTTATGAACCAGAAACGGGAGAGGACTTCAGGGAGGGCATGCGTTTCCTTTTAGCTAGAAGTGGCGTCAGTGGTTTTACACGTCCTGACGAGTTTGACTTATGTGGTTGTTGGATTGCGAGGCGCCTCGGATATATCGGTGACTGTGTGGAGCGGATGGAGTCATTTGGCTCATTTACGCCCCAAAGGGCGGGGAAACACAGTGTCCAGGGTTTAAGTTTAATCCACATCCGAGGACCGACCATGAAGATCCAACGGTCACTCGAGCTATGATCCTGGGACATGGGCTAGATTGTCTCGAATTCAGTGAGGACTATCTTTTGCCTCAGTTCACGGATGGAAATCCAACTTCCAATACGTGACTTTGCGGTTTTGATTATATACCTATATATGGCGACATAGTGGTATGGGGCACTTATGCCATCTATGATAGATACTTATGGTTGAAATTATTTTGACGCTATACACTTATAGTAATAAAAGATGAAATTTAGCGTATCAAGCATTATTTAGCTATTATAAGGTAAAACCCTATCCTCCGGCTTGTGTTGCATTGTGTGATGGGACCTGGGTCTTATAATAGCTTCATTGTTCTTTTTAGCATTGTGTTGTTGTTTTATGCACTGGTATTCTTGGGAGGAAACCCATTCCGTGTTATACGACGTGGTCCCTTGATTTACCTAACTTTAAAATAAAGATTAATAACTGTTTTAGTTCTCACACCAGTCACATGAATGACCTAGAGTTTATTGTTTTAACCTAAACTCTGGGTGCCCTTATTTTGACACGGGCAGCTAGTAGTTTTGGTTTTGCAGATTTATATTCACAGGAACCTCGTTTATAGCTGGAACGATACTCGGAAAGCTCTGTATCAGCGTATTACTTTCAGTTGTGTTTTGTATTATTTTCCACTGCTATGTAATGTATTGTAATCTCTGATACTTTGTGATGTATATTATTTAGTCGTACTCTGTATATTCTTGTATTCTGATGAAATTGTTGTAATAAACAATGAAATGTTCTTCTGTTTGCGTTCTGATGTGGCTTGTCCTCAGCACAATCTGGGCTTTCTTTACCGGGGATGTTCGGGTCGTAAAAGCTTGGTATCAGAGCTTTGGTTTACAGAGCTTAGAAAACAAGACACGTTAGAACCACACGAAAGAATTCATCAGAGATTGGATTAGTAATATCCAATGAGAATGACTCATTAGAAATAGGATCAGTATATCCTAGAACAAGTGTAAAGAGTGTTGTTTTGAAAAATAAACTTAAAAACAAGTTTTGTTTTGAAAATTTGCTTCAATTATTCATATTTGAATATTTATTTATATTGATTTGGAATATCAGGTATATAGAGATTTTAATATACGTCTGATCCACATGTATTGGAAGCCTCTAATATACTGGATGGATATAGAATCACACTCTAGTCGCCCGAGGATAATTCTGGTGATGCGGCCGCATCATCAGTATTTATATTCGAGTGCCGAAAGTGTGATATTTATATGTTTCCATAGACTGGTGTGAGAACCAAAACTAGATAGGGCTTATTGCTGTGATTTGGCATTAAAAATCTAATTTTTGGACTATGTATCAAAGTTATGAATTTGAAACGTTAATCAATTAATTGATTGCTGATTGTGTTGTCTGATTATTGGTTGATTAATTAAAATTTGATCCATTTAGCCAAATTGATCAAATAGTGCGTTGTATTGAAAATTAGTCGAATTTGCATGCATATACATGTACTTACATTGAACAGGTCATAGCAAGGAGGCTAGAGAAGAGGAATAAAATTGTTTGCCGACAAATAGGTACATGTTTATTGTATTTCTTTGGGTTTGGATGATTTTATGAGCCGATTAGCTAGCCGCTTGGCTGTTTCTTTTTCTTTTTGGATATGTGAGGGCAATGGGAGGCTATTTGAAATATCCCGAAGCCCCCGGTGCAGAGGAGGTTATGGCGAAATTTTATGGTGTTAGCCAAATTTTTGAAAAATTTGAAAAGTTCTTAGAAACTGAAAAGTTGAAGAACTTAAACCGTAATGAAAGCAAAGAAAGTCGAGTTGCTTTGTAAAACAACTTTCGGCTTCGTTCCTTTTCGAGGACAAAAAGTTTTAAGTGGGGGAGATTGTAATAACCCGGAAATCCGAGCCAATTTAAAATTTTTATTTTGGCAATTTTGATGAATTTTGAATATTTAAAATGAATTATTTTAAATAATAACGACGAGAAATTTATTTTGAATAGAATTAGAATGAATATATTTATTTGAATCGACGTTAGAATATAAATATTTTATTTTAAATATAAAAGGAATTGAAAATGGCGCGGTAGTTTGAAAATTCAATTTCAAATTTCAAATGAATGCAAAAGATTCGAAATAAACCGGATTTTAGCGAAACCAAAAATATTTGAATCTATTTAAAAATATCTTTCCAACGAATCCGAAAAATTGAAATTTCATAGTGGGAATAAAAAGTTATGTTCAGTTGAAAATTCAGAATAGTCGCTATGGAATTCTGGCCCTTAAAAATGGAAATTTTACAAACGGCCTCGGTTTTCGACGAAACCACTTTTGTTGGATCTGTGATGTCAAGTTATTGCCAGCTTCCAAAATACAAAATTTTCTGAATCAATATGTGAGCGTAGCAAAGTAAAGCGTGTTTTGACAGTTTCAATCAATTTCGATCGACCAGAAAATGGCCATTTTTCAAACGATCTCAGAATTTGACGAAATTACTTTTGTTGGAACCGTATCGTCAATACGAAGCTAGAAAATATTTTTCGGGAATTTTTAGAGTCCGTATGTGGCCCCAATAAATTGAAATGTGCGTTAAAAATTCAATATATAGATTTATATTTTAATTTTAGTGAAAACTGATCAAAACAGTCGAACTGGCTTACAATACATATCCCATTGTGTTAGAAATGAGGGTAATTAGTTAGGAGCAACAGTCGGTGGGTCTCGTTTGGAGGTCGAAACAAAAAGTACCTTTATGGAGTTAAATAATAATAATATTAATAATAATAATAATAATAATAAAAGTCAACCCCTATTCTTTTATCTCTCCCCACCCTCCCGTTCACGCTCAGATTCAAAATAAATAAATTAAACTCAAAAAAACCGCACCCCTCCCCCCTCTCCGTCGTTCCCCTTTGTCGGTGCCGCTAGTGGCCGAGGCCGCCCTCCCCAATCGCACGCCGCTCAGCCTTCCCTCTCCTTCGCCGACGCCCCCTCTCCCCCTTCCTTCTCCTCCCAAATCAAAGCCCCCCATAATACCCCGCCTAGACGAAGCCGCCGCCGCGCCAGAGAAGGGCCCCACCGCTGAGCTTCGCCCCACCTGAGCTCGACCTCGCCACCCTACCTCCGCCCCGCAGCCCTCTTCCTTCAAAGAAAACTGAAAAAAAGGTGAGGCCTTTTCTTTTTATTTATTTATTTTATTTATTTATTTATTAATATGTTATTAGATAGTGATTTTTATATAGTTGTTTAAGGAATAAAAATTCGATTTCTATTTTATGAATAGAATCAGAAAGATTAGATTTTTATAAAATAAAGATTATATTTTTTATGAATGTAAAGGATTTTTTTTTTTGAAGGAAGACAATTTTTATTATGTAAATAAAGAAATAAATAAATTGGATTGTTATCATAGGATGAACTTGATAAAGATAAGATTTTTGTTCGTAAAAAGATATGATTTTGTTTATATAATAGAGAATATAAAAATATTATTATAATATGAGTAGCGAATTAAAAATAGAATTTTTATATAATAGAGAATATAAAAATATTATTTTAATATGAGTAGCGAATTAAAAATAGAATTTTTATATTATAGAGAATATAAAAATATAATTTTTATATATGTAGCAAAATAAAAATCTGATTTTTATTATATATATAGTGAAATAAAAATGTGATTTTTATATGAACAGCGTGGTAAGGACTACATTGGAATTTCAAACAAATCCAAATGGTTCAGAAGTTCAGAAGTAAAACTGGCGGAGTGGAACCCAAAGGTGAGAACTTCTCACTTTTAAATTTATTTTCTGTTTGAAATATATACTAGGATGCAGACGGTGCTTAGCAGCACCCGACACCCGCTGTCCACAGACCGTGGACAACTTGTTTGATTTTGTTGTGTGGTGAAAATAGATTGTGATGTGGAATGAATGAAAATATACATTAATGTGTTGAAATAAATTATTTATTGTTAAAAATATAATTTTTAACGTGAATGTGAATAAATAAATATTCATTTACAAATCAGACGATTTATTTATGTATACCTATTTGAAGGATATTGATTGGGAAGATAAATTTTACACATCGCCCAACCGCACAAATAAAAATCCGTGTTTGTGGATTGAAACCCCACACGGTGTTAGGACGATATCTGGCTTACACTAATCCCAATTATTTAGTTGTATGTCGATCGATTGGTCGACAGACTGTGTAAGCGTTAATTATTTATATTTAATGCTTATGCAGTTGTGTGGTGCACTTTGGATGATGGTTGATTATTTATCGCTGCTATTATATACATGTGTTGTATGAAATCCATATAATTAACATTATATGGTAACTGGTTGGGCCTCATTCCAATTTGGGAAAATAAATAATATTATAAAATAAAGATTCATGTGTTGAATAGAATAAATAGTCATGTGTTGACGATACTCATGTGTTGAGAATATTCATGTGTTGAAACTTATCATGTGTTGAAAGAAATATTTTAACAATAAAATTTACATCTTTATCATATATAAAATTAGAAACTAACTGGAAACTAGATACGATGGGTGGTTTCCTGGGTATTGATCAGATGTTGATTTTGGCCTTCGGGGTTAATATTTAGGGAATCGTTCTCTTACTAATTTACGGTTGGAGTCTGATTAAGAATTAAACGATAGAAATCATAATTTTATAAAATATATTAAATAGAATAAATAGTCATGTGTTGACGATACTCATGTGTTGAGAATATCCAGGTGTTGAAAGAAATATAGATTCATGTGTTGAATAGAATAAATATTCATTTGTTGAATAGAATAACGAAGTTATTGAAATATATAAAGCCGTGTGGATTAGATTTGCGCCATTTTGACGTGAACGATATTTATATCGATTATATTCGTTTTTGTAATGAATGTAGAAAATGAAGTGATTTCAAAATATAACGTTTTGAAAATATTATCATTTGTATATCGGTGATATGGAATATTCAATTTTGATTTGAAATTGAATAGGAAGTTGAAATCGTTTTGAAAACGAATTTAAAACGATTTGTATAATATGTTTTAAAAGGAAATCGAAGAAATATATAATATATATATATATATATATTATATATATAATGGCCTAAATAGAACGCGTCGCGCTGCGGTAGCTCGCGAATTTCGACCATTGACTTCGAATGGACGTTATGGGAGATCCGACCGTCGGATTCTCCTAAAACTGGAACCGTTGGGTTCGTATCGAAAAGAGCTTTCTAACGAATATTAGAGATTTGAAATCTAACAGTTGGATTTGGAATTTTGTCCAAATCAAATTTGGAAAAGGTCGTTGTAGGTGTAGTTCAATGGCTGTTGATGGAATTCGACTGTACAGACCTTGATAAAATTATTAAAAATAGTAATAATTTGTGTAAAATCATAAGAAATGATTTGAAAAGAATTGGGATGAAAAACTCCATATTTGAGAAGATAAAAATATATTTTTATCGAAATGAACTAGTTTTGAACTAGAATTATAATCCCATTTATTTTTAAAATAAGTAAAGTGGATTTGAAATGGTTTTGAAAATAACCAAAATTTCCAATATATAAAGTGGAAATGGATTTGAATCGAAATTGTCTTTGGAATATTTCGATGTTGGATTTCGTGATTATACTGATATTTTTATGGGAATTTGAAAGATATATTTATATCGTTATTTCCAATACGATATTTGTTGGTCGTAGAATTTGATATTGAATATAAGCCGATATATTTTCTATTTAGAGCCTTGTATTTAATATCAAATGGGATTTGGGTTTGTCATGAATGGTGTCTTCATTAACACTGTTCTTAAACCCAGTTGAGGAAAAGATTAAATCTTTTTATTTAGATTTAATGAAGTATACCAATTAAATGGTGTTTAATTGGAACTGAATTGAAATTGATTTTTGGGTTTATCGTGAACGGTGTTTTAAATAACACTTGTTCTTTAACCCGATAATTAATGAATGTGATTTTGGGTTTATAGTGAACTGTGTTTTAAATGACATTGGTTCTTTAACCCAGTTAAGGACAGGATATGATTTCCCAAGTTAAATAATCATTGATAGTGGTTTTTGGGAAGATTAAAACCAAGTGGAGTTTTAATGAATCTTTAATTAGATTGGAATGATCGAGAATGGAGTATCACCAGTTTTGCTCCAGGCGATAGTTAAATCTTTAATTAGATTTGAACGTGAAACGGTAATTGAATTTACCAATAACACCGTGGTGTTAGATATGAAGTATGACCAGTTTTACTTCATGGGGTGAATAGGTTGGGGTTTGGGGAAATTTAACAAATGATTACTTCGGTAAGGTTCGTTAATCCCGACTAGTTTGGATAAATCATAATTTGGTTTGAATTGATATTCAAAGGAAGATTAAAGAATAAATTAAAAAAACATTTATATTTGATAAAATTAATGGGAACCTTTCCCAAAGTATAAGAATATTTGAATAAAAGAATATTCTGAATTGGAATGAGGCGTATGTTGTGTTTGTGTAACACTTGTTTATTATATACGCGAGTTATTCAAAAAGACCGGGTTTATCCCATTCTGAATAACTGATTCGACGATGTGTCGAGGATGAAGACGGTGGTCGAAGACCGGGGGTCTTCAACATCGTTTGGATAACTAATGATGATCTTGATTGGGTTATACACCCAAGAGGAGGGAATCAGTTGGTGATCGTCCAGACGTACTTGGAGATCGATGGATATGCGAGGTACAAGGTGCCTCCGGTTTCATTCAGACCCAGACCGGACTTATAAATGGACTATGTGTCTGACATTATATATCATTCTATGTGATTGATGGATATCGGTTGCATGGAGTGGTTTGCCTGTGTGGCATGCTAAAATGCAAATGGTCAAGGCTTCTGTTTAAAAGCAGAGTCTTGTGGTTGATGATCAAAGCACAGCCTGTGTGGCATAACTTTGTGTAGCGTTAATTCGCGAACCTCACACCCCGATTGTGAACCACAAACGGGAAAGGACTTCAGGAAGGGCATGCGTTTCCTTCTAGCTAGAAGTGGCGTCAGTGGTTTTACACGCCCTGACAAGTTTGACTTATGTGGTTGTTGGATTGCGAGGCGCATCGGATATATCGGTGACTGTGTGGAGCCGATGGAGTCATTTGGCTCATTTACGCCCCAAAGGGCGGGGAAACGCAGTGTCCATGGTTTAAGTTTAATCCACATCGGTGGACCGGCCCTGAAGATCCAAGGGTCACTCGAGCTCTGATCCTGAAACCTGGGCTAGATTGTCTCGAATTCGATGAGGAAAATCTTCTGCCTCGGTTCACAGATGGAAATCCAACTTCCAATACATGACTTTGCAGTTTTGATTGTATACCTATATATGGCGACATAGTGGTATGGGGCACTTATGTCGTCTATGATTGATACTTATGATTGAAATTGTTTTGACACTATACGCTTATAGTAATAAAAGATGAAATTTAGCGTATCAAGCATTCTTTAACTATTATAAGGTAAAACCCTACCCTCCGACTTGTGTTGCATTGTGTGATGGGACATGGGTCTTATAATAGCTTCATTGTTCTTTATTTAGCATTGCGCTGTTGTTTTATGCACTGGTATTCTTTGGAGGAAACCCGTTCCGTGTTATACGGCGTGGTCCCTTGATTTACCTAACTTTAAAATAAAGATTAATAACTATTTTAGTTCTCACATCAGTCACATGACTGACCTGGAGTTTATTGTTTTAACCTAAACTCTGGGTGCCCTTATTTTGACACGGACAACTAGTAGTTTTGGTTTTGCAGATTTATATTCACAGAAACCTGGTTTACAGCTGGAACGATACTCAGAAAGCTCTGTATCTGCGTATTACTTTTAGTTGTGTTTTGTATTATTTTCCACTGCTATGTAATGTACTGTAATCTCTGATATTTTGTGATGTATATTATTTAGTCATACTCTGCATATTCTTGTATTCTGATGAAATTGTTGTAATAAACAATGAAATGTTCTTCTGTTTGTGTTCCGATGTGGCTTGCCCTCAGTACAATCCGGGCTTTCCTTACCGGGGAAGTTCGGGTCGTAACAGGAAGAGAGTGCCAACCAGTAGCAGTGGATCTGAAATGATATTCATCAGTTGTAGAGTATATATGAACAACGTCCTCATGTTCATTAATAGCTTCCCTGATTAATCAATATAAGTGGCCATTAGTTTGCACCAGCTGCACATGGGCTGGTTCCGGGCAGATTTACACCACAACATAGTCTAACCTCGGGTTTTACGTGCGATATGACCAACTACCCACATTGGATCCTATTGTTTGCAGTTACTGGATTTGCCGGGCGGCTCCGGGCAGATTTACACTGCAAACTCAACCCAACCTCGAGTTGGCCATTTTCAAATTCATTCTAAGTGTCATGTCCAGATTCAAGTTTCGAGTCTAAATTCATGTAAAGTTTTCAGGTCATGTTTCATGTCAAATTGTGTCAAGGTTATGTCCATATCTAGGTTCAAGTTATAACAACGTTCATATTCAAGTTCAAAGCCGATTCATGTTTTACCTAATCTACCCAAATCGTATTCCCATCGCACGTAAACTCGAATTGATACAAATAAATCAAATTAGGGAATAACATAAAAGGGATGGGTATAAGGTGGCAAAAGTGATTACTAGTATAGCATGGTATAACTTGAGATAAATGATTACAACATTACTGGCATATGGAATATCGACCTCAAACATTAAGATTCCAAATCTAGCAAAATAGGGTACTCGTCATGATAATAGTTGACATAAGGTGACAGTCATGGTAACGGTTAACATAAGGTGATAGTCATGGTAACGGTTAACATAAGGTGATAGTCATAAACTTGTGACTAATAATAGATTCAACATTTCAGGCATGATAATATGAAGGGTTTTTCTTTTTTATTTACAACATGAGTAGGCCCCAAATCAATGTCATAGTAATATACCCAAAAGTCAAGATCCAAGATGAACAAGAATGGATGTAAAACAGTCATCATACACAAGTCCAATTTCAATTTACAACATATTCATATTACGTTTACAGTTTAAATCTAAAAGTAACTGGGGCTTACAGATCGTGGTTCGAGAAAAAGAAAGTCGATGTTGAATCTTTATATGCTTAGTTGAGTCCTAACAGAAATCCCCAAATCAGCAATTCTCTTAACGTAGTTTCGACGTAGAAGAAGTAGTCCCTTTCTCTAACTTTTCAACCAGAATTAGAACAGCATAAGGTCAGAGAGAATTTTGTGTAGAGAGACTAGTGTTAGAGGCTGTTTATATAGGGTCAGGTCAACGAATGTAGACAGAAACGAGGCCAGAAACATCAAAGTGAATCCAGCTTCAAAAGTGGGCTCGGCCACCAGGTCGACCCCCAGGTCGACACTATAGTCGACCTGGTCCTAGGCAGGTCGACTCTATGGTCGACCCCCAGGTCGACTTGGTCCTGGGCGGGAAATTTCCTGCCCAGTCTGTTCTGTGGTTTGAATTCGAAATTTGAATTCAAATTCTTAGCTGTTTTGAACTTGAAATTTTCTGAAAACTTTGAAAGGTCATAACTTGGTCATACGGACTCCGATTTTCGAAAACTCGGACTTGTTTCCAAGCAGAATTTTGAGACGAGCGCAATGGCGTAATCTATTGCCCTTGATTCTTATTTTAAAAATTAATTCTTCCTTGATTTATAGTTATACCACGTTATCAAAATACGGGTTGTTACATTCTCCCCTCCTTAAAGGATTTCGTCCCCAAAATCTCTAAGTTTGGGAGGATGTGTCCTACCATCCATCATCTATCTACTCAAAACATCATCGACAAGCAACCATTGTCCTAAAAAGGTTTCTAGTGTTGTATGAACATATGCAGAAAGTGTGTGTATATGTACTTATCTAATGCAAAAGATCAGGCGGTTACTAATTCAGTAGACCTCCTTAATGAAAAATATGTTAGTGTAATGAATCCAACATGTATGCAAAATTCCTGGCATACTTTATAATCTCTACATGAGTGTACAAACATTCATTCATATGCAACATCCAAGTGATAGCATAACAAGTTCCATCCATGTACAAGTATAAGCACTCATGCATATGCAACATGAAAATGTGACTGAGCCGATCTAGTGCCTAATGTGTTTCATGCATCCACTAGCAATCACTTGAAAACACTTGCAACCATTTGCAAACATCAACCATAACATGTTTCAATCACATGTTTACATCCATATGTTCCTAAGGTTCTCAAGATAAGATCGAGAAGATAACAAGACAAACATAGGTAGTAAAAGCATGATACGAAAAGGTTTTCAAGTTTATAGGAAAAGAAATCGAGAATGTACCCTCAAAAAGAAATGGGTAAAGCGCGCATATCTTCTCTTCGGTTTCCCAAGTTGCGTCTTCTTGGGCTTCACTCCACTGCACTTTAACTAGCTTGACTTCTCGATTCCTTAGCTTCTTAATCTCCGTTCCTAAGATACGAACCGGAACTCGCCTCAATGTTGCTTCTTTTTCCACTTCTACGTCTTCAAGGATGCTTGGCTCAACCACTTCGGCCGATTCATGTAAGCACTTTCGGAGATGCGAGACGTGAAAGACATTGTGTACTCCGGTCAACTTCTCGGGTAAGTCTACCTTATAGGCCATCTGTCCAATCCTCTCAATGATAGGGAATGGTCCTACGAACCTTGATGCTAGCTTTCCAACCGCTCCAAAACGAACCACATTGCGTAAAGGAGAAAATTTTATAAAGACCATATCTCCGACTTTGAAATTTAGGTCTGTCCTTCTCTTGTCCGCATAAGATTTCTGTCTATCTTGGGTCGTTTTCATCCGTCTTCGTATCAACTCAACCTTCTCAGAAGTGTCCCTTATCATGTCGGGCCCAAGTATAAGCTTGTCTGTCGTCTCCCACCAACAAGTTGGTGATCTGCACGATCTTCCATACAAGGCTTCGAACGGTGCCATCCCGATGCTAGCTTGATAACTATTATTATAAGCAAACTCCACGAGAGGAAGATAGTCTTCCCAAGTACCACCAAAGTCAAGAATGCGTAGCCTCAGGAGATCTTCTAGTACCCTATTTACCCTTTCAGTTTGTCCATCCGTCTGCGGGTGATAGGCCGTGCTTAAGCTCAGTCGTGTACCCATTGCTTCTTGCAAACTATTCCAAAACTGGCTAATGAAAATCGGGTCACGATCACTAACTAGACTAGAAGGAACCCCGTGCAACCGTACTACCTCTCGAAGGTAAATGGACGCTAGCCATAATGCGGTCCTCTTGCTTTTCACCGGAATAAAGTGAGCACTTTTCATGAGTCTATCTACTATGACCCATACGCTAGTATTTCCCTTCCTTGACCTAGGCAGTCCATCCACGAAATCCATCGAGATACTCTCCCATTTCCATTGCGGAACCTCCAAATGATGTAATAGCCCACCGGGCTTCTTCGACTCGGCCTTTACTTGTTGGCACACCATGCACCTTGAAACGAACTCTTCCACGTCCTTTTTCATCCCAGCCCAAAAGAACATGCGTTTCGTATCTCTGTACATCTTATCCCCTCCGGGATGTATGGTCATCTTCGAGTGGTGCACCTCTTCGAGAACTTTCCTTACTAAGTCTCCCACTTATGGGACACATAGCCTTCCATCACGTCTTAGCCATCCCTTGTCATCTATGGCATACCTACTGAGGTGACTTGACGTCTCACTACTAATCAGCTTGTCCATGATTTCGACTATCTGTGGGTCTTCCTTCTGTAAAGTCCCTACTTGATCTAGAAGTGTAGGTCTTAACTCAAGAGATGCTAACGTAACAGTCAATGGGTCAACAGCAGGTGTAAAATCAAAGGTTACTATAAACTCTAGACTTTTCCTTTCAACAAACAAGGGGATCAAGGTCAACCTTTTCCTACTTAGCGCATCAGCCACCACATTACCCTTGCCAGGGGTATAAGCTATATCGAAGTCATATGATGCCAAGAACTCCATCCACCGCTGTTGTCTCAGATTCAAATCTTTTTGTGAGAAGAGGTACTTAATCGATTTGTGGTCGGTATACAGCTCGAACCTCTCCCCAAGAAGATAATGGCGCCAAGATTTAAGCCCAAAAACAATCGCGGCCAACTCCAAGTCATGCGTGGGATAGTTTTTCTAATGAACTTTAAGTTGTCTGCCCCCGTAGCATATTACTCTTCCATCTTGCATTAGGACAGCGCCTAATCCCGTGCCGCACGCATCTGTATACACCGTAAACACCTTGCCTCCGTCAGGTAATGCTAAAACTGGAGCTGAGGTGAGGGCTCTGTTGAGTCTCTGAAAAGCAACATCACACTTTATGTCCCATGCAAAAGCTAGGTTCTTCTTTGTTAACTTAGTAAGAGGGGCTGAGATCTTAGCGAAGTCCTTAATGAACTACCTATAGTAGCCCGCCAAACCGAGAAAGCTTCTCACTTCAGTCGCGTTCTTAGGAACTTTCCAGTCTTGCACCGCAACCACCTTTGCGGGGTCCACGGCTATGCCTTACTTAGAAACTACATGTCCAAGAAACCGAATTTCCTTCCTCCAAAAATGGCATTTGGAGAACTTAGCCTTTAACTGGTGTGCTCTAAGCGTATCCATAACTTCCTTGAGATGTCTAGCATGCTCTTCTTCATCCCTTGAGAAGATCAGAATATCGTCCACGAAAACCACTACAAACTTGTTAAGGAACTCCCGAAACACCCTACTGATCAAATCTACAAAATACGTCGGTGCATTCGTTAACCCAAACGGCATGATGAGCCATTCGAAGAACCCATCTGGAGTCCTAAACGCAATTTTGTCAATGCTATCCTCAGCCACTCTAAGCTGATGGAATCCTGTGGCTAGATCGAGTTGAGAGAAAACAGATGCTCCCACAAGCTGGTCAAACAAATCGTCGATTCTTGGTAGTGGGTGCCTATTTTTCTTCGTCACCTTGTTTAACTCAGGATAATCTACGCACAGACGAAGCGATCCATCCGCCTTAGTAGCGAATACCACCAGAGCACCCCATTCAGAAATGCTTCGCCTTATGAAATTTTTCTCAAGCAACTCCTTAACTTGTTTACTGAGCTCTCTTCTTTCTCGCGGGGCCATGTGCCTAACGGGCAATGAAACTAGCTTGGCATTATCAACAAGATAAATTCGGAATTCTATCTCGCGTTTAGGATGTAACCCCCATACCTCATCAAAGACATCTGGATATTCTCGGACCACTCTTACAGATTGCAAATTGTCGATGGACGAGTCAAGAGATTCAAGATAACACAACATGACCGGACCCTTAGGGTTACAAGAAATTTCAAGGGTAATACCGAGGCGAGTCATGATCCTTACTACCCTTCGTTCACAATCAAGAATGGCTCCATAATTGGACAACCAATCCATACCTAGGATCAAACCGTATCCCATAAATCCGAGAACATAAGCATTACACGTGAATTCTACGCTTAAGATGGAGATCCTCAAATCCACACACATCATAGATAAATGGGTGGAGCCCCCAATTGGATTTGAAACTATAACGGGATCCTCAACCCGACTAGTACTTAGGTGCAGATTTTCAACAATATCAGAAGAAATAAAAGTATGCAATGCGCTAGAGTCAAATAAGGTTCGAACAGGAAATCAGAAATATAAACAAGGCTTTCTACGGAAATATTACTACCTCGGTCAAGAGCTGGAGTGGTGTTAAGAGCATGCAACTGCCCTCTAGAAGGTCATGCTCGCTGGGTCTGCCCTTGCCCCTGTCCTTGCTTCTTAGGGCAATCCTTGCTAATGTGTCCAGTATCTCCACAATGAAAGCATTCACCCAACTTTCTCTTCTTCTTTCTACAGTCTTTAGCTAGATGTCCCGTAACACCACAAAAGTTACACTTCCTTGTCTCACGTGCCTTGTTATTATTGTTGTTGTTGCCCTTGTTATTCTTGTTGCCTCCCTTCTTGAAGTCAACTTTCTTATTCTGAGTCTCATTAGGCTTAACCTCCTTCTTGCTATTCTTGTCTTCCTCATGAAGTAGAGTCATATCCACCAAGCTTTCAAAGGTCGCCCCCATGGGTATATGAGTTATGGCCAAACTGTGCAGTGGCTCGTTCAATCCTCGAGCAAAGCGTACAGCCTTTTTCTGGGCCGTGTTGACCAAATCCAAACCGAACTGAGCAAGCTGATTAAACTTGTTCACGTACTCCCTAACAGACATGTCCCCTTGCTTGAGTGCTAGTAACCTCTCCATTTGAAGGTTCTCTTCTGCTGACGATAAGAATTTAAGCCCAAACCTCTCTCTGAAGTCTGCCCAAGTCTCAATTGGCCTGGTAGCGTTGGTGGCTTCCCACCAAAATGCAGCTTCCTCTTTCAACAACCATGCTGCCAACTGAACTTTTCTATGGTCCTCCACATCAAAGATAATAAACAAGTCTTCAGTCTCTTTTAGCCAGTATCATGCCTCAACAAAGGTTTCAGTTCCAACGAAGTTCTTGTCGCCCATTGCTTTAAAGTCTTTGCATATTTTGGCAATGGCGGTACCAGGAGGAGGAGGAACCACGGCCACTGAAGGAGGAGGCGGAGGGATGTCTGCCAGGCCCGCGCCGTTGGCCCTAGCTTCTAAGTACCTTCGGAACCATCTAGGTACGGGTATTCCCTCAGGAAGGTTAAGATCAGACATGCTGAAAAATGAAAAGAAAAGGATTCAAACGAGGAAACAAAGGAAAGTGCTAATGGCTTTTGGGGAATAGCCTTTTTAAACATAAAACTTTTCTTGAAAAATGCTTCTTTATAAATGGTTTTGAAAATAATTTCAGAAGGTTTTTAAAACTTTTGCCCAACCTGGTAACCTTCTGCTCTGATACCAAATGTAACACCCCACCTCTGCTAGAGTCGCTCACAAAGGGAATGCACTAGTTTTGGTGGAGTATTATCTTGGTAAACATACACAGAGATATCACAAGGCAGAACATAAATAAAGCAGCGGTAGAAATTAAAAACCAAACTTTTATTACTTCCAAGAAAAGAGTCAAAACCTCATATATCCAAGGAACAAATTATTCCATTACATCAAGTTCCGAATAAATAAGCATAAACTTAAGATAACAAAAGTAAATTATTCCCCATAAATAGCAGAAGTGCAGTCATAGCATAGCTCAAGACCAAACCGTACATGAGCTGACAGAAAGCAAGCTAAATCCAGGCTAAGAGCTAGGGTTTCCTCCCTGAGAACCTAGGGGGGAACGAAAGAAAAAGAGGTGAAAGAAAAAGGGTCAGTCATAAAGACTGGTAAGCCCTAGTGACTTTCAGTATAAAAACTAGTAAAGGTAACATGACATGTGAAAACTGGAATTAAACATAAGGATGATAACAGGACTGGTATGATAATTAAGATAACAAGATAAGTCAAGTCTAGCATCGCATATTCAAGATTCGCTGCACCAACTGTACTAGTATTCTAACCCATGTCAAGTATTAACCATGAAATGAACCCTTGGCCCAATATCATGAAGTGACCCATTACGGGGTCCTACGGTACAATCTACTAATCGATCGGCTCCCTACAAGTTCTAGCTGGTCCTGTGCCTGTGTCATACGGCCCAATCACAAAATGTAGTCACCTGTGCTAGGTCCACCCTAGGGTGTATCAAGCCCTAGGGTGCCAACCACCGACACGAATCAAGCACGCACAGTGTGAACCTACGGGTGCCCAATGCATGCTTTTTCAACTCCGGACTACGTGCACGACCATAGTCCACCTGAACCTACAATGGCGCACCTACCCAGCCGTCGTTCTGGTCGCTTACAGTCAGCCCAATAATCGTGTCCCACCCTGCCTAGTCCCAGGGTATCGTGATACATCTAAGTGGGTTACTGCTGAAAAGGACCGCGTAACTAGGGTTTCTAATGGGTTAAGTGTTGTCATTCAAATTCGTGACTTAACCCTATCCAAATCATGTATCAAATTGGTTAAGTATATTCAAGTGGTTCATGACTTAACCCTATCATGTGGCATTAATTCATTAATGCATCCCAACCTCTCACATTAGACTAATTGTTGTGGTCACTGGATTTGTCGGGCGGTTCCGGGCTAATTTACACCACAACATAGTCTAACCTCGGGTTTTACGTGCGATATGACCAACTACCCACATTGGATCCTATTGTTTGCAGTCGTCGTATTTGCCGGGCGGTTCCGGGCAGATTTACACTGGCCATTTTCAAATTCATTCTAAGTGTCATGTCCAGATTCAAGTTTCGAGTCCAAATTCATGTCAAGTTTTCAGGTCATGTTTCATGTCAAATTGTGTCAAGTTCATGTCCATATCCAGGTTCAAGTTATAACAACGTTCATGTTCAAGTTCAAAGCCAAATCATGTTTTACCTAATCTACCCAAATCGTATTCCCATCGCACGTAAACTCGAATCGATACAAATAAATCAAATTAGGGAATAACATAAAAAGGGACGGGTATAAGGTGGCAAAAGTGATTACTAGTATAGCATGGTATAACCTGAGATAAATGATTACAACATTACTGGTATATGGAATATCGGCCTCAAACATTAAGATTCCAAATCTAGTAAAATAGGATACTCGTCATGATAATAGTTGACATAAGGTGATAGTCATGGTAATGGTTAACATAAGGTGATAGTCATGGTAACGGTTAACATAAGGTGGTAGTCATAAACTTGTGACTAATAACAGATTTAACATTTTAGGCACGATAATATGAAGGGTTTTTGTTTTTGATTTACAACATGAGTAGGCCCCAAATCAACGTCATAGTAATATACCCAAAAGTCAAGATCCAAGATGAACAAGAATGGTTGTAAAACAGTCATCATACACAGGTCCAATTTCAATTCACAATATATTCATATTACGTTTACAGTTTAAATCTAAAAGTAACTGGGGCTTACAGATCGTGGTTCGAGAAAACGAAAGTCGATGTTGAATCTTTATATGCTTAGTCGAGTCCTAACAGATATCCCCAAATCAGCAATTCTCTTAACGTAGTTTCAACGTAGAAGAAGTAGTCCCTTTCTCTAACTTTTCAACCAGAATTAGAGCAGCATAAGGTCAGAGAGAATTTTGTGTAGAGAGACTAGTGTTAGGGGCTGTTTATATAGGGTCAGGTCAACGAATGTAGATAGAAACGAGGCCAGAAACATCAAAGTGAATCCAGCTTCAAATGTGGGCTCGGCCACCAGGTTGACCCCCAGGTCGACACCCAGGTCGACCTGGTCCTGGGCAGGTCGACTCTATGGTCGACCCCCAGGTCGACCTGGTCCTGGGCGGGAAATTTCCCGCCCAGTCTGTTCTGTGGTTTGAATTCGAATTTTGAATTCGAATTCTGAGCTGTTTTAAACTTGAAATTTTCTGAAAACTTTGAAAGGTCATAACTTGGTCATACGGACTCCGATTTTCGAAAACTCGAACTCGTTTCCAAGCCGAATTTCGAGACGAGCGCAATGGGGTAACCCGTTGCCCTTGATTCTTAATTTAAAAATTAATTCTACCTTGATTTATAGTTATACCACGTTATCAAAATACGGGTTGTTACATTCAGTAGGACCAGGAAGCGTGTGTTCAGGCATAACTAATCCACTAAAGTATTTGTGGACCGGCCCTGAAGTACCCAAGGGTTTGCCAGCGTCCAAATCCTGAGACATTGCTAGAGTGTCTCGAATCAGTAAGGAGATCGTTCCTAGCCTTGACTCATGATGGATATCCAACTTCCAATATGACATCATGCGGTTTTGATTGTAGAACTAGTATGGCGACATAGTATATGGTAGTTATGCCGTCTATGATTAATACATTATGATTGAAATGTTTTTGAAACATATATACACTAATAATAATATCAAATCCGTTTTTATCGTACCAAGCATTTTTGACCATTATAAGGTAAAACTCTATCCTCCGGTTTGCGTTGGATTGTGTGATGGGACTTGAGTCTTATAGTGGTTTCATTTTTCTAAAAAGCATTGCATTGTTTAACGATTTACTTTATTTTATGCACTAGCAATCTAATGGAGTAAACCTGTTCCGCGTTAGCGGCGTGGTCCTGTGATTAGCCTTATTGCTAGTTAAGTTAAGTAAAGATTTCTCATACCAGTCCCGACTGACCCGTAGTTTGTTTCACTTTGCAAACTCGGGTGCCCTCTTTTTTCCACACGGGCGGTCGAGTAGCTTATTTTGTAGATATATTGAGAAGGATTCTGGATCGAAGCTTAAAGCTGTATCCAGAGCATTGTTAGACTCCCACTGTACTAGATTATTGATTCCGCTGCGTTGTATTAAATTTGTTGTAAATTATCTTCCACTATATTATTATATTCGACGTACTCTGATATATTATGTACTTTGATGTAACATTATTATGATGTTTATAAAAGTCTGTTGTTATCTGTTCTAGTGTGTTGTATTCCAGAGTTAGCATTTTCGGGTTTTGAACGGTCTTAGTCGGTTTTACGATCGATTAGGTCTGGGCGAAATCGGGGTTGTTACAATATGTATTAAAAATTAATGATTTCTGAAATTGAAAATATCATATAATACCCTAAATTCCACATAAAGTGGAATAACTGAAATCCAACTATCATGTTAAATAAAAGTGTTATTACCAGAATGAACAATATAATTAACACCTAGATTATATACAATAGCACTTAATATGATCGATTTAAAAACACAAGACATGTTATTAGAATTGATAATATATGATTTAAATTATGTAAACCACCATTACACCATATCATATATTCGATATTATTTATTTCCATAACAAAATTTCATTATTGTCATCAAATTTCCATATTTGTTCACCTGATGAAGATGTATTTGAATTATGCAAGTTTGTTATACCTAAATCTCCATAATTTTAGCCTTACAAAGCATTTTCTAATTAAACAAAAACTTAGAACTACAATTACGATTATCCTAACTCGATAAGGATTCTCTTCTAATCTTATCAATTTTAGCAGTAACACATTTTAGAAAATGTGAAAAGCCATCCAATAAACAAACAATGCATACAAAATTGAACTAATCAACACTACCTTATATGCTCTCGATAAATACCTATCATTCCATTTTGATAACCTAATACTAATTTTACCTATTATTTTGTTCTAAATGTCGTGTTTAGTTCTTGTGGTCTAATTTAAAGAAAAACTAAATATACAAAAGGGAATTTCATTATTTTACGGCCAGGGTACTTGCAGTTGTAGACATCAAAATGTTTAGTTTAGGAATATAAGAGAAATGCAATATATGAGATAATATTTTATATCTTTTCTTGTGTTTCTTTCCTTTTTCCTTTCAAATCAAGAAATCCAATAAATAATTTTTGAAATAGACATGATTGAAATTTTATTGAACGTTATAGGTAATCTTGTAACTTTTATGGTGTAGGTAAATTAAAGTTTAATATATAATGTGTGTTTAAGATTTGACGTATGTATAACTTTTCCTTGGATAGAATTTCCCGACATAACAATAAAATTAAACCAAATATAGCATAACTTTCTTTCACTAAATGGTTCATTCATCCTCTACTTCTGCCCCGTTTCCTTTTCAAGTAATGTTCTTTCTCTATGAACGGAGGGCCTTCTTCTCTTGTACGCGCCTAGAAACTCGCAATAAAACCATAATTTGTTTTTAAAATTTCCTTAAATCTGGCTCCTGGTCCATCTTGTGGTGTACGTACTTTCTCAATGAGAAATGCAGTGCACTTATTTCGTTAAACTGGTATGTTATTTGTAGCATTAGATCAATGGATATGCAACCAAATTGTTCAATCCATAAAAAGATAAAAGCCTAGAAAGAAGTGTTATGATTGGATTTCAAGCTTTGCTTAACATCTTAATATTACTCATAAATAATGCTAGCAAGGTAAGGATAATAACATTGAATCAAAATCTTTCTTACCCCAAGACCAACTAAAGAAGTGGATATTAAATTTATCATGTATTCTAAAAAGAGAACCTTTTCCAAAGTATGTATCTGAACTATAGACCTAAATACATGTTTGAATATGATTATATAAGATAACTTGAAGATTATGGAAGAAGATTATGTTGTCGGCGGCATCAAATGCAATATTCCTTTTTTTTAAATGAGCACGCTCGTTACTATATTGATGTAGAACATAGTAATTTTAACCATACACGAAAATGGTCAGAAATGGAGACAAGGGTTTTCCGCTTCTTCTTTCTTCTCGTACACTCTTTCCCTTCAACCTCACTTCAGTTCATGTCTTTTTCTTATTTAACCTTAGCTTTCACCACGCCTAAGTATTGGCTGCTTGTTTTTTTTCCTTAAAACCATATGTGCTCTAATCTTCAAATCTAAAATCATCGAATCCGCCCTCAATCGAAGGCTCTGATGAACCAGAAGTGTTCGGATCTACCATGAAGACACAGACTGTTATGTTTCCCTTCAAGGTCGATTTCGCCTCCATCCTTATCATGAATTGAGACTGATATTCAGCTAGCGAGTTTAGGTTTGGTAATATCGCGTTTTGATATGTCATTGCTATGGGAGCTTGTACTATTACAGGAGGAATGTTCAGTATTGATTCTTATAGTACTATTCGGGGAGTCGATAAACTTCCTTTTCGTGTTTTTTTTTGTGTTTCGCATGCTTTGTATTTGCGTCTTCCTTTGGATCTTCATGGAAGAGTTGCATTAGAGGTTAGTTATGTATTGTTTTTTCTTGGTTTCTTTAGGGTGGACTGTACAAATTTTTTTGCCTTATCTTGTTGCTCAATAATTTTGTTATGTTGTAGTGAATGGAGCAAATTATGGTGAACTGTGTAGTGTAGTTCATGGATCTACTTCTTTGTCAAACTGGAGATTTTGTAATGTATTAATGCTCGATGTGTTGTTTTGTCAGATTTTAGTAGTGAGTTTGTTTCATACAATTAATCATGTCATTTGCCAGTCTCTGTGATGGAAGGTTTATGTTATTTTGTGGTGAAGTCCCCATGTCTTGGTGTTCGATGTATTGTTTTGTCAGATTTTAGTAGTGAGTTTGTTTCAGACAATTGATCATGCCATTTGGCAGTCTCTGTGCTGGAAGGTTTATGTTACTTTGTGGTGAAGTCCCCATGTCATTCCCTATGGATATATGTTTCTGTGGGGTATGCTTCTTACATTGTGATGATGTTACAGTCAAACATTTCAATCTCCTTGGAATTATGTTGCATTGCTTTTGCTGTGTGTTAGACCAAAAAATGGCACTAACACCCAAATGCAGATCATATATCATAGAAAGCAAGAAAATGATAAATAGAAGGAGACAAACGAAGTTTTTATAGTGGTTCGATTGTAGATGTAGCCAACGTCCACTTTATAATCTTACTGTTATACTAACAGATAACAAGAATCAGTTACATGCAGACACATAATCCGTGTGTTAATTGAGATTACAAGAGGAGAATTTAGATGTAGAAAGGTGCAAAGTGCTTGCACTTTAGTAGTGGTGGAAGCCGTAGAGAAGAATGACCAAAAGTCCCTTAAAAATCCTCCAAATGGTGTATTTATAGCCATTTTCTGATAGCGGTTCGTGAGACACGTGGCACACATCCCAAGAATCTCGAAAAGTGGTGGAAAACGTCCAGAAATCCTCTCCAAGTCATCCTTGGATGGGTATGATGAGATCTGGGTCGATAGAAGGAAGATATGGCATGAGAATAAGTCAAAACAAGCTGCGTAGGAGCAGGTCCAAGAGTCGATTCATGATAAGCCTCCACGAGCCGAGGAGGGTCGTGATGGAGTGAGGATTTGGTGGTCGGGTCGTGACCCTTATGCCCCCCATGAGCCGGGGGTCGTGATCAATGAGTGCACCACGAGTCAGGGGGGTCTTCACGAGTGGAAGGAGAGGGCCAGCCCTGAGGGGGCGAGCCAAGTTAGGTCATGAGTCGAGGTGGGTCCCATGAGCCGATCCATAATTCGAGCTAATGATGCTTCGTCACTTCATCCAAGCGATTGCCAGTCGATGCCAAATTACACCCGTTTACGGAAACGAGCGTAACTTCCAAACCGTAAGTCCGTTTTGCCCCAACGAAAGCTCTGCCTGAATCTAATTCAGAGGACTACAAGAGTTATAGAGAAAAGCTCTATAATTGTTGTTTTCGAGCCAGAAAGATGTCATCTGATAGGAGTTTTGGGCCATTCTATGTTCATGGTATGACTTCGACCAAATCACTTCATGTTTGTTGACGATGTTCTTAGTGCCTAAGCGCGTTGCTACTTAGAGATTCTATGCGTCACAGCTTTGACCAAAAAGTGTGTCAACAAGTTTGCCCCCAGAACATATCTTACTGGTTGAAGGAAGATGTGTCCTGGATAATCTGTGAAATCCATAATCCATACCTGCAAAAAGATAAGACAAACAATGCAAAAATGGTTCCGAGACGGCCTTACCAGAGTAATACGACCGAGGAAGTGCTACGGGGTTCCAATACGGGCTTACCGAATTAAGACGATCACAGAAAAGCTAATGAGAATTTGTTTATACTGGACGGATCCAGTTGGGAGCCGGAGATTATGTCTGTTTATACTGGATGGATCCAATTTAGGGCCCGAGCCCAATGCTTACTACTAATTTATGAAAATGTAGCGGTCGTTAGCCTGAAACGACTGGAGACCATAAGACGGTTCCGTGCGTGTAGGCTCATGTGACCGCTTTTATTACATGCAGAGAAAACAAAGAAGGGCAAGAAGTCGCCTAAAAGCCTAAAAACATGAACTATGAACCGAAGTTCGACAAACTGAAGTGATCCGCTGAGTGGGATTAGCTAATGATAATCCCACGATTGCTCGATCCAGGATCATTCCCTCTCCGAGGAATTGGCGGTGGCAGCGTAGAGGCAGATGCAGGCGCTGTTGGGTGTGTGACATATTCGGGCAGCTCTCCTCATCTGGCCCGATCCTCAATGAGGTCTCACAAGTGTATGCAGTCATCAATGTTATGACCGTCCATGTCATGAAACATGCAATGCCTTCCAATGCTAGTGTTGGCTCCCTCTTAGGTGGCCTTGGATAGGAGGCAACACCCCCTGTATTCATGGAGATGTTGAGCAGAGGGTCATTCAGTTCAGTGCATTTGTCATATCTGGGCCCTCTTCAGGGATGAGCATTGCGATCATTCTTTATAGTGGTTGTTCCTTTGCCCTTGTCACAACCAGACTGTTCTCCGTCTTTGAGCATGTTGACATCGAGAACTTTCTTCTCAGAAGTTGTATCTTCTTCCTGCAGAAATCTATATGCTTCAAGGTAGAATTCGCCGAGATTTCGTGGTGGATCCTAGTACAAGGATTTTATAAACTCTGAGTTATCTAGAATGTCGGATACTGCTGCCATCAATACCATGGATGGTTCAGGGCGATCAATTGATGCTGCTGCAACGTTGAATCTTTCCAAGAATGAATGCAGAGTTTCTCTGGGCCTTTGCTTGATTGTAGTGAGTGACATGACGTTCTTGGGTCGTGCAATGTGAACCCGAAATTGTTCAATGAAGCGTGCGATCAACATGTTACAACTGCTGATCGATTCTGATTCTAGTTGCCGAATCCACATAGCTGCTATATCAGTTAGAAAAAGAGGAAAGCACTTTGCCATGACGTTTTCCGATGCCAATTGAACTTCCATATGTCTTTTGTAGCGCATCAGATGCACGGTAGGATCGGTTCTGCCATTGCAGGGATCCAGTTGTGAAAGTTTGAAATCTGAGGATTACGAGAATTCCTGATTTCCTAAGTGAAAGGATTGTGGTTGACGTCATCTACGTCATTCTAATAAGTGCGGCCTCTCGAGAGGTGTTCAATCAGATCCACTAGCCATTTTCCTTCAAAAAGCTATTGCAAATTACCGATATCATAGCTGGTGCCCCCAGTGTTGAGTGCAGGAGAGTAAGGAAGCTGTTGGTGAGCTGCTGGGAGCGGGTCGTGAGGACCGGTTCGTGGGCCATGGGGGGAGCCGATCGGCTCTGTGTCCCTATTACTGTAACGACCCGCATTCTACGCATCAGAAGATCTTAGAATATTTATTTCTTCTTCGTGTGAAGTCGTATGGTCGTGTACTCTTGGGAAATGACTAGTGGGGTCATTTCCCATGTTCATGATTTTTGTCGATTTTTAAATGACCATTTTGGCTTTAGATGATCTTGTTTCGTCCATAATTTTTTATTGATAAGGAGTTTTGATCTGAAACCACTTCCATTAGATTCGGTTGATGGTTTACCTTTCCGTAGAGTGGTCATAATAACCAAACGGACTTACCGTTTGGGAGATATGGCTGAATTAAGGTTAGAGGGTTAAAAACAGCTAATTGGGTTTAACCGGGTGATTAGCAGCTAGGCCCATTGGGGGATTTCGGGATTAGAGGTATTTAAGGGCTGCTAGGGTTAGAATTTCGGATTTTCACTCATTTTCCAGCCGCCACAAAACCTCTCTTCAACCTAACAATGGCCTCCAACGTCTAAAAACACCTCTAATCACTTCTTAATCAAGTTTTTGCTTAAACTACATCAAATCAAGGAGAAATAGCACCATTTCAGAGTTAGAGCTGCTGTTAGACATCAGTATCCGTGTAAAATAGAGATTCATTTCAGATCTGAGTTTTATTTGTGGTAAAGGTGAGTGATTAGCATTGTTTTGACACTAATTGCAGTTAATTAGGGTGATTAGCGTTAATCAGCGAATTTATTCATATTAAAAATCTGAAAAAATATTTATAAATTCTTAAATACCGTTTTAGACCTCTGTTATAAGTTTGGGTTGATTTGGTTAAGTTTTACTAAGCTTATCATTTGATATTGTTAAACATGCTTAAGGGAAAATATGGGGTTTTGGCTATGTTTGATCCGTTTTAACCTATCAAATTGTTGTTTTGGTGTTTGTGAATGATTATACATATTGCTATGACTGTTTGAAATGATTTATGATTGGTTAGAAAAGTTAGATTGGTAGAAAACGCCGCCGTATGGCGTAACTAGCTCACTGGAAGAGTTGCAGGAATTTGGATCGGATCGGATCGCCCCCACACCTGGACCATGAGGATGGAGCACGATCCGCACACTTGGAACGTGAGGAAGGAGCACGATCCGCACACCTGGACCGTGAGGAAGGAGCACGATCCACAGCACGATCTGCACACCTGGACCGTGAGGAAGGAGCACGATCCGCACACCGGGACCGTGAGGAAGGAGCACAATCCACACACCGGGACCGTGAGGAAGGAGCACGATCCGCACACCTGGACCATGAGGATGGAGTACGATCCGCATACTTGGACCGTGAGGAAGGAGCACGATCCGCACACAGCGACCGCGAGGAAGACCACGATCCCCACACCGCGACTGTGAGGAAGACTACGATCCGCACACCGCGACCATGAGGAAGACAAGGATCTTAGACATGAGAAGACTAAAACACGAGATGCAAAGTTATTCCAAATGGAAGTTAGAGCTCAGGATCCAGATGGGAACCAATGAGTTCACTTCATGGTTGGGCTTTGCTGCGGGACGTGTGCAAAGGGGTTATCGATATCCATAACTTTGGTTCACCGCTGAAGAAAAGGGGGCATGTAGACGAACCAGAGCTAGGCTGGTTGGCCCATTTGGGTTATTGACTATGGACCAGTGTAGTGGGGACAGTGTAATACTTTTACGGAGTTGCCGTCATAGCCCCAAAAGAGCAAAGTGGATCGTAGCAATAGTTGTACGGAGTTGATGTCATGACCCCAAAGATTTGGCGGCCAGGGAAATGGATATCGTATGCTTTACGCATAGAGTGAGAGATGTGAGGATGGTCGTTATGCTTGACTTGTTTGCCTTCACTATGACATACACACCCCACCCCCGTATCTTTACACCATTTGTTTTGTGGCACCTTAGAGTATTGTATGGTATATAGTGCTAACTCTTTGGTTGCAGTTACAGGTTCAGGTATGGTTTAGTATACCTGTTATTGTTCTGTTTTGCTGCTTATCACTCATACCAGATTTGTAACCAGATTTGTAACACCCCGTAATTTGAACATAAAAATTCACAAATTAAAGTACACTTAATTAAGTGAAATGGGTTGCACAGAGAAATTTATATATATTGATATATATATATATATATATAATTGAAAATTAAATAAATAAATATGCAAAAATGTTCAAAACAGCGAATTGGGAGAGGGGAATAACCAAACCGGCCGATTTTTTAGGTCGACCCAAGCCCGCTGGGTCGACTAGGGGTTAATCCAGGGTGTTTGGCTGTCAACCCGTGGGCCAATTCGCTCAAATGCAGATTTCGCATTTGAATGGTTCTCATGGTTCAGCTTTAATCTAAAGGCCCTAGATGGTTCCTACACTTGACTTCTTCCCCAAGACATGCTTTGAAGGCTTGGATTGAATCTAGGGTTAATCATATGGCTAATACTATCCTAATCCTCTATAAAAAGACTCCTAAACCTAGCCTAAATCACCATTATTCAATCCTACAACTGAACTATGCCAAAATGATTCCTCATCATGGCCTCCACTTCAACCCATGGCCTCCATCTTCTTCTTCATGATAGCTTAAGTGTTCTAAGCTAGTTTCAAAGTAAAGGAGCCTCTTTTCTTCATTCATGAGAGATTCTATGATCATTTGAGTGATTTCATGTTTGTATGAGAGTTCATAAGTTGCATTCTAGCCAAAGTTGCAACCTTTTCTTGACCAAAAAGAAAGGATCTTGCATGAGAGCTCATAAGCTTCATTTAAAGCCAAAGTTGAAACCTTTCTTCTTCAAACCAAGGATTTTTATTGATATTTGCTCAAGGGTTTCATTTGGAGCTTGTTCTTTTGGGGTTTTTGGGTGATAGCATGAATGGCTTCATCTCAATCTTTGTTTTATATGTTAATTTGTGCCTTCAAAGCATTGTAAGCCCTCTTCCTACTCTTAGATATTAACTTTAAACTTAATGTGACATGTTGTAAGTTGGGTTTGAACATTAAGTATGTTGCATGCTATCATGTTATGTATCCTATCATGACTAAAAAAGTCATTATCTTGATCTTGTGGGCTTAAAGATATAAACTTTATGTTGAATGTTGCATTTTGGCAACATGAGAACTATCATATCCCTTATGATAGCTTACATGTGATGCCATATGCGAACTTCTAGCCATCTTTCTATGTCATTTATCACCATGATTCACCTATGTGCTAAGTTTGAGGTTGTGCATGTTTTTGAGGCCTAATAATGTAATATGCAAGTTAATGAACACGTTTATACCTCATTTGCCACCATGTTTAACTTGTGGCCTTATACCCCTTTTGTCATGCCTTTGCCAAGTTCCTTCTTTTAATCCATTATGCGTTGTTGCGAATGTATATGCGAGTTTAAAGGCGTTGGGTTACGTTATGGGTAAAACTTTAATGACGTGAAACATGATTTGGGTAAATGGGTATAAACATGACAACATGTAACTTTGGCTATGGGCATGGGACTTGAAAACTTGACACGTATGGGTTGTAAGTGTAATAAGACACTAGACCAAACATGAAAATGGCCAACTTGAGGTTAGGTTGAGTTTGTAGCATAAATCTACCCGGACCCGCCAGGCTTAACTAGTGGCTACAAACAATAGGACCCAATGTGAGAAGTTGGTCATATCGCGCTTAAGACCCGAGGTTAGACTAAGTTGTGGTGTAAAACTACCCGGACCCGCCCGGCTTAACTAGTAACCACAACAAGGTCTAATGTGAGAGGTTGAGAGTGCATTAATTAAATTAATGCCACATGATAAGGTTAAGTAAATTTGACTAATGACACTTAACCGATATGACACGAATGGGTAGGTTAAGTTAAACCGGACTTGGTTCCTTAATGACACTTAACCATGCAAGACAATTAGGGGATGGGGTTAAGTAATTTACGCTTAACTAATCCGACTTGGTAATTAGATGGGGTTAAGTAACCTATACTTAACTAATCTAAACACGGTAATTAGATGAGGTTAAGTAATTAAGACTTAACTAATCTAAACACGGTAATCAGATGGGGTTAAGTAATTAAGACTTAACTAATCTAAACACGGTAATTAGATGACGTTAAGTAATTAAGACTTAACTAATATAAACACGGTAATTAGATGGGGTTAAGTAACCTATACTTAACTAATCTAAACACGGTAATTCGATGGGGTTAAGTTAAACACTTAACCAATCTAAACTTGGTAATCCAATGAGGTTAAGTAACCAATACTTAACTAATTTAATATGATAATTTAATGGGGTTAGGTAACTTATACTTAACCAATTATACGTGATGATTGGATGAGGTTAAGTAACCTTTACTTAACCAATCTAATAGGTGGACCTGATAGGGTTAAGTCACAAGACTTTTAAAAGTAGGCTTAACCATTGTAATACGATTAGTGGATGGGGTTAAGCTAACTCATGCTTAACCAATCCGACTCGATAATCTGATGGGATTAAGATAATCTATGCTTAATTAATCTAACATGATAATCTGATAGGGTTAAGACAAATAAATACTTAACCAATTTGACTTGATAAGGTTAAGTCATGAGCTTCTTGGTACACCTAACCAACCTGTAGGGCTAAGCCTTGAACTTGAGTACATAGCCAATCTTGACATGATTCGTAGGCGGGTTAAGTCATGAAGTTGGATAACAACACTTAACCCATTTGACAAAACCCTAGCTCTGAGGACTAGGTTGGAAATCGTAGTTAACAAGGATAGTGGAAAGAGGGGCTAAGTGGTAAACCTTAGTTAAGGGTAACTAAGTAATAATTCTTAGCTAAGGACATGGACTAGTTCATAAAGAGATGAGTAACCTGGTACGGTAGGTCATCGCTTAGTATATGAGGAGGAGCAAGTTATCTGACTTGGATAAAAGCTCCAGCGAACTGGGTGACGAAGCGGAAGCTTCGGGGAACGTGAGGGTACTCTTGGTATCCCTCGGTGAGGTGGCGTGTGGTCCATGAAACCCGGCCTCACAGAGGTTAAGGTCTGCGGTAAAAGAGCCAAGAGTATGCCTTGGTTGCTATGCGAGCGACCTAAAGACTAGGATGGATTAGCGTGGAGTCGACGATACTTGATTTTGCCCCGGGATAGCATGTCGCCGACTACCTACCATCTTTAGTCAATCGTGTACGTACGGAAAGGCAGGGAACTCCCAAAAGACCATATACTAGCTATCAAGTTATGGGTGAGGTTGGCTATCTGGAAGTGGGCATCGATGGGCCTTAGTGTAGTTCTCATACATGATTTTTCTTGGATTGCCTTTCAGTAGTTGAGGGAGGGGTCATGTGGGACCATAGCCACGGGTACAAAAACAGACCTTGATATCTGCATCAGCAGACGACTTAAAGCTCTCGACCGAGTTCCGTATTTCTTGGTTTGCCCTGGCACAGAACTCGGATGGCACATTGAGAAACATGTGCGTCTAGACATGGAAAACGGTTCACGATACATGCGTGGGATAAAGGGCGCGGTTGACGGGTGGCATAATCCCTAGTGGCCCTAGGTGGCTGAACCCAAACCGAGACACGGAAACGTTCATTAGGTAGCATAATCCCTAGTGGTCCTAGGTGGCATAAATCCTAAGTGAACGCGCGATAGTTCATGGTAAGGAAACATAACTAGATCAAGGGTAGCAGTCCAAAATAACCTCAAGGATAAAACGTTTACATGGGAAAGCCCGTATGGCCTACGGCAAAGGACTGAACTTATACATGGAAAGAAACATACGAGTTGGGAAAACCTACATATGCTATATATTAGGTTGACATGGACCATTACATGACATTGGGCAAGGGACATTCATAGTTAACACATGACGCGGGTTGGGATACTAGTACGAGGGGTGCAGAGCAAATATACATGTTAGAACCAGGGGAAATATACATGATAGATACCTTAGGATGTTATACAGGGTAGATACCTTGGGATAGTATACTTGATAGAAACCTGACAATGTGATGCATTGATTTATCTTGACGCCGTAGTTTATCATGACACACTCGTGTATCTTGGTACAGTAGTTCATCCTATTATTTTGGTTTAGCTTATCTGTCTTGTCATCATACTTATGTTCATCTCAGTTCCTCATGCTAGTTATCTTTACTAGTTTATATACTAATAGTAGATAGGGCTTACCAGTCTTTATGACTGACCCCGTTTTGTTTCGCCTCTTGTCTTCCGTTTCCCCCCCAGGTTACAGGGAGGAAATGTTATTGTTAGTTCGGACTTCTCCTGTTTGAAGGTCATCATGTATGGCTCGGACTTTTCTTGGCTATGGCTACTTTACTGTTTTACTTGGGGAATAATTTATGAAAAGGTTTTTATGCTTCTTTATTGTTGCAAGACATGTTTTGATGTATTCTGATGTAAAAGGCTTTAGACCTTATTTTATAAGGTAATGAAATTTGTTTTACTTCCGCTGTTTTATATATATATATGTTCTGTCTTGTAATATTTCTGTGCATGTGTACCTCGATAATGCTTCACCAAACCTAGTGCATTCCCTTTGTGAGTGACCCTAGCGGAGGTGGGGTGTTACATTTGGTATCAGAGCAGAAGGTTACCAGACTGGGCAAAAGTTTTTAAAACCTTCTGAAAACTGTTTGAAAAACCGTTTACAAAGAAGCATTTTTCAAGAAAAGTTTGTTTTAAAAGGCTATTCCCCAAAGACCATTAGCATTATCCTTTGATTCCTTGATTGAATCTCCTTTCCTTTCTTTCCTCCATCTGTGGTCACAGTAGTTCTGACTGTGACTAATCTTTGTCTAGCCACGTAGGTGTTTCCCGTATGATGGAGGTGGTTCTTGAGAGACCTGTTGTCGTGGTACAAGGAAGGATAATAAGAGTAAGGATAAAGGACGCGAGCTTAAGGATAAGCAACTGTTGGTATGGCTTAGTCCATCAAGGAGGACAAGGACAAGATCATCGGAGAGAGCAATCGTACGCTCCCATTTCTAGGGTACCTAAAAGAAATGGTACCGTTTCTGTTAGAGGTTCAGCCTTCCTTTTCTATCATCCCGTCCAGACTTTGTTTTGATCATCGCATCATTTAAGCCTGCTTGGATAGTGAGTCTCTGCACCTTAGTACTAGCATAGAAGAGGATCCCATTTTTGTCCCAAATCTTGTTAGAGGATCGGTCCATTTATTCATGACTTGTTTGGATTTGAGAGTGCCCATGTTTTTGGAGCCAAGGATGGGTTCTAGGGATAAAGTGGTCACCCAATAAGGGGTGCCATTCTCGGTTTTGGAAAGAAGGTAGTTAGACTCTTGACTTGCCTTGGTAATACCCTCGAAGTCCTGTGTAACCTTTTGGGTTCTGTCATGGTTAGTTACCTAGAATCTCATGATGCATTCGTTGGTAATCTGCTCGAGTAGAGTTCGCCACTAAGGCGAATGGTTCATTTCGCTAGTGCATGAGTTGTCGAGATCACCCTAGTAGGTACACTTGGCAACAGGGATTGGCATCGGTAAACGAGATCCAAAATTCACTAGTGAATTTTGGAGAGCTTGCATGAGTACGCGGATATATTTGAGCCAAGTATGCTAGGGAAAGAATAAGTGAAAGTGGAACGAGAGGCGACAGTGAAATGAGTTCCAACTCATATCTTGGAAATGGGAATCAAGGAGCTACGAAAATCATGAAGTCAAAGATGGTCAAGGCACAATGGAATTAAGCTCAAGGAAATGCGGCTTAGGCGCGCGCATTATATCTCTTTTTAAGAGTATATGGTTGATCCCTGGTTCTCCTGTAGAGCTTGCTTGCATGCTATCGCTTGGTGGATATCCTCTCGGTTCTGTTTCTGTTGCAAACCCTGTAAGGAGTTTGTCTTGTTTATCTCCTCGATCTTATCTTGGGAACCTTAGGTAGAATCCTATGGATGTAAACATGCGCTTGAAACATGTTATGTTTGATATGTTGCAAGTGGTTGCAAGTGGTTGCTCGTGGATGCGCGAATACACATTAGATACTAGATCGACGCACTCACATTTCATATTGCATATGCACGAGTATTTATACTTGTTTATGGATGAAATTGAATGTGTTGTCATGCGGATGTTGCATATGAATGAATGTTTGTGCACGCATGTAGTACTTATACGACTAGGATTATTTGCATACATGTTGGATTCATGGCACTAAACATACTTTGCATTAGAAAGATCATTCAGGCCTGATCATTAGCATTAGCTAAGGAACATATACACACACTTTCTGCATGTGTTCATATGGCATTAGAAATCGTCTAAGGACAATGGTTGCCTGTGGATGATGTTTTGAGTAGATGGATGATGGATAGTAGGATACGTTCTTCCTAACTTGGAGATTTCGGGGACGAAATCCTTTAAGGAGGGGAGAATGTAACACCCCGTAATTTGAACATAAAAATTCACAAATTAAAGTATACTTAATTAAGTGAAATGGGTTGCACAGGGAAATATATATATATTGATATATATATATATATATATATATATAATTGAAAATTAAATAAATAAATATGCAAAAATGTTCAAAACAACGAATTGGGAGAGGGGAATAACCGAACCGGCCGATTTTTGAGGTCGACCCAAGCCCGTTGGGTCGACTAGGGGTTAATCCAGGGTGTTTGGCTGTCAACCCGTGGGCCGATTCGCTCAAATGCAGATTTTGCATTTGAATGGTTCTCATGGTTCATCTTTAATCTAAAGGCCCTAGATGGTTCCTACACTTGACTTCTTCCCCAAGACATGCTTTGATGGCTTGGATTGAATCTAGGGTTAATCCTATGGCTAATACTATCCTAATCCTCTATAAAAAGACTCCTAAACCTAGCCTAAATCACCATTATTCAATCCTACAACTGAACTATGCCAAAATGATTCCTCATCATGGCCTCCACTTCAACCCATGGCCTCCATCTTCTTCTTCATGATAGCTTAAGTGTTCTAAGCTAGTTTCAAAGTAAAGGAGCCTCTTTTCTTCATTCATGAGAGATTCTATGATCATTTGAGTGATTTCATGTTTGTATGAGAGTTCATAAGTTGCATTCTAGCCAAAGTTGCAAACCTTTTCTTGACCAAAAAGCAAGGATCTTGCATGAGAGCTCATAAGCTTCATTCAAAGCCAAAGTTGAAACCTTTCTTCTTCAAAGCAAGGATTTTTATTGATATTTTCTCAAGGGTTTCATTTGGAGCTTGTTCTTTTGGGGTTTTTGGGTGATAGCATGAATGGCTTCGTCTCAATCTTTGTTTTATATGTTGATTTGTGCCTTCATAGCATTGTAAGCCCTCTTCCTACTCTTAGATATTAACTTTAAACTTAATGTGACATGTTGTAAGTTGGGTTTGAACATTAAATATGTTGCATGCTATCATGTTATGTATCCTATCATGACTAAAAAAGTCATTATCTTGATCTTGTGGGCTTAAAGATATAAACTTTATGTTGAATGTTGCATTTTGGCAACATGAGAACTATCATATCCCTTATGATAGCTTACATGTGATGCCATATGCGAACTTCTAGCCATCTTTCTATGTCATTTATCACCATGATTCACCTATGTGCTAAGTTTGAGGTTGTGCATGTTTTTGAGGCCTAATAATGTAATATGCAAGTTAACGAACACGTTTATACCTCATTTGCCACCATGTTTAACTTGTGGCCTTATACCCCTTTTGTCATGCCTTTGCCAAGTTCTTTCTTTTAATCCATTATGCGTTGTTGCGAATGTATATGCGAGTTTAAAGGCGTTGGGTTACGTTATGGGTAAAACTTTAATGACGTGAAACATGATTTGGGTAAATGGGTATAAACATGACAACATGTAACTTTGGCTATGAGCATGGGACTTGAAAACTTGACACGTATGGGTTGTAAGTGTAATAAGACACTAGACCAAACATGAAAATGGCCAACTCGAGGTTGGGTTGAGTTTGTAGCATAAATCTACCCGGACCCGCCCGGCTTAACTAGTGGCTACAAACAATAGGACCCAATGTGAGAAGTTGGTCATGTCGCGCTTAAGACCCGAGGTTAGACTAAGTTGTGGTGTAAAACTACCCGGACCCGCCCGGGTTAACTAGTAACCACAACAAGGTCTAATGTGAGAGGTTCAGAGTGCATTAATTAAATTAATGCCACATGATAAGGTTAAGTAAATTTGACTAATGACACTTAACCGATATGACACGAATGGGTAGGTTAAGTTAAACCGGACTTGGTTCCTTAATGACACTTAACCATGCAAGACAATTAGGGGATGGGGTTAAGTAATTTACGCTTAACTAATCCGACTTGGTAATTAGATGGGGTTAAGTAACCTATACTTAACTAATCTAAACACGGTAATTAGATGAGGTTAAGTAATTAAGACTTAACTAATCTAAACACGGTAATTAGATGGGGTTAAGTAATTAAGACTTAACTAATCTAAACACGGTAATTAGATGGGGTTAAGTAACCTATTCTTAACTAATCTAAACACGGTAATTCGATGGGGTTAAGTTAAACACTTAACCAATCTAAACTTGGTAATCCAATGAGGTTAAGTAACCAATACTTAACTAATTTAATATGATAATTTAATGGGGTTAGATAACTTATACTTAACCAATTATACGTGATGATTGGATGAGGTTAAGTAACCTTTACTTAACCAATCTAATAGGTGGACCTGATAGGGTTAAGTCACAAGACTTTTAAAAGTAGGCTTAACCATTGTAATACGATTAGTGGATGGGGTTAAGCTAACCCATGCTTAACCAGTCCGACTCGATAATCTGATGGGATTAAGATAATCTATGCTTAATCAATCTAACATGATAATCTGGTAGGGTTAAGACAAATAAATACTTAACCAATTTGACTTGATAAGGTTAAGTCATGAGCTTCTTGGTACACCTAACCAACCTGTAGGGCTAAGCCTTGAACTTGAGTACTTAGCCAATCTTGACATGATTCGCAGGCGGGTTAAGTCATGAACTTGGATAACAACACTTAACCCATTTGACAAAACCCTAGCTCTGGGGACTAGGTTGGAAATCGTAGTTAACAAGAATAGTGGAAAGAGGGGCTAAGTGGTAAACCTTAGTTAAGGGTAACTAAGTAATAATTCTTAGCTAAGGACATGGACTAGTTCATAAAGAGATGAGTAACCTGGTACGGTAGGTCATCGCTTAGTATACGAGGAGGAGCAAGTTATCTGACTTGGATAAAAGCTCCAGCGAACTGGGTGACGAAGCGGAAGCTTCGGGGAACGTGAGGGTACTCTTGGTATCCCTCGGTGAGGTGGCGTGTGGTCCATGAAACCCGGCCTCACAGAGGTTAAGGTCTGCGGTAGAAGAGCCAAGAGTATGCCTTGGTTGCTATGCGAGCGACCTAAAGACTAGGATGGATTAGAGTGGAGTCAACGATACTTGATTTTGCCCCGGGATAGCATGTCGCCGACTACCTACCATCTTTAGTCAATCGTGTACGTACGGAAAGGAAGGGAACTCCCAAAAGACCATATACTAGCTATCAAGTTATGGGTGAGGTTGGCTATCTGGAAGTGGGCATCGATGGGCCTTAGTGTAGTTCTCATACATGATTTTTCTTGGATTGCCTTTCAGTAGTTGAGGGAGGGGTCACGTGGGACCATAGCCACGGGTACAAAAACAGACCTTGATATCTGCATCAGCAGACGACTTAAAGCTCCCGACCGAGTTCCGTATTTCTTGGTTTTCCCTGGCACGGAACTCGGATGGCACATTGAGAAACATGTGCGTCTAGACATGGAAAACGGTTCACGATACATACGTGGGATAAAGGGCGCGGTTGACGGGTGGCATAATCCCTAGTGGCCCTAGGTGGCTGAACCCAAACCGAGACACGGAAACGTTCATTAGGTAGCATAATCCCTAGTGGTCCTAGGTGGCATAAATCCTAAGTGAACGCGCGATAGTTCATGGTAAGGAAACATAACTAGATCAAGGGTAGCAGTCCAAAATAACCTCAAGGATAAAACGTTTACATGGGAAAGCCCGTATGGCCTACGGCAAAGGACTGAACTTATACATGGAAAGAAACATACGAGTTGGGAAAACCTACATATGCTATATATTAGGTTGACATGGACCATTACATGACATTGGTCAAGGGACATTCATAGTTAACACATGACGCGGGTTGGGATACTAGTACGAGGGGTGCAGAGCAAATATACATGTTAGAACCAGGGGAAATATACATGATAAATACCTTAGGATGTTATACAGGGTAGATACCTTGGGATAGTATACTTGATAGAAACCTGACAATGTGATACCTTGATTTATCTTGACACCGTAGTTTATCATGACACACTCGTGTATCTTTGTACAGTGGTTCATCCTGTTATTTTGGTTTAGCTTATCTGTCTTGTCATCATACTTATGTTCATCTCAGTTCCTCATGCCAGTTATCTTTACTAGTTTATATACTAATAGTAGATAGGGCTTACCAGTCTTTATGACTGACCCCGTTTTGTTTCGCCTCTTGTCTTCCGTTCCCCCCCCAGGTTACAGGGAGGAAATGCTATTGTTAGGTCGGACTTCTCCTGTTTGAAGGTCATCATGTATGGCTCGGACTTTTCTTGGCTATGGCTACTTTACTGTTTTACTTGGGGAATAATTTATGAAAAGGTTTTTATGCTTCTTTATTGTTGCAAGACAGGTTTTGATGTATTCTGATGTAAAAGGATTTAGACCTTATTTTATAAGGTAATGAAATTTGTTTTACTTCCGCTGTTTTATATATATATATGTTATGTCTTGTAATATTTCTATGCATGTGTACCTCGATAATGCTTCACCAAACCTAGTGCATTCCCTTTGTGAGTGACCCTAGCGGAGGTGGGGTGTTACAAGATTTTTGTCTGACCCAGAGTTTTATGTCTCTTCTTATTACTCTGGGTGCTCACACGAGCAGACTAGAGCCAGGTTAGATGGTATGCACGAGTAACTGATCCGGAGACGAGCAGGAGTCTTCCATATATGATACATATAGATTTTCTCCCTGTGTTGTTGAAGATCACTGCTTGGGCATTAGTAGTGCATCTTCTACTTTAGCTTTCTTTTGCTTTAGAGACAGTTTAAAGTTGTAATAATGATATTGGATCATAAGCTGTATTTGGATTTTCGCTGCTATGTTGGTTTATTTTTCAGCTTATGCACTGTCTCCCCTGTTTTATGTCAAGATTATGTTATTATTATATTTTGTTCCATGCGCTGTGAGACATTCTACAGGTTCCTTGTTAGTTCATTCTCTTCTTTCCTTTCTTTGGCGACCGTCCCGTGCTAGTCGGGCATGTGTACAGCGCACTTTCGGAGGAAATGCCGACTGGTCCGAGGCGGGCCGTCACACTTGGTATTAGAGCTCTAGGTTGCATAGTTAACCTAGGGAAAGACACCAGGGAGAGATAGTATACATATATGAGAGCGCGTATTTATGATTATTTGGTTTTTAAAAGCTATATATATACTATTAGTATATCTAAGGATGAAGTCGCACTGCGCTGGCACCACTATGAAGATGGTTAATCGTTTTCTCTATGCAGATTGAACGATGAGCCAATACGCAAGGGGTACCGGTAGGGAAGACAATAATGGGAATGCTGCTGAGATGAGGACGATGTTTACTGACCTCATGAGAGAAATGCTTAGGGATGTGCAGAGGGCAGCTCCCAATGCTGGTAATGGAGGTGTTCCAGTAGTGTAGGCGCCTAGGGCCGATTTCGCCAAGCTGAACAAGGACTATACTTGTCTTGGTGGGAAACCGTTCCACGAAACGGAGTCGGCTACAGATGTTCAGGATTGGTTAGATAGCTGCGAGCGTATCTTCGAAGACTTGGGTATTGAGGAGGCAACGAAGAGGAGGCTAGCATCCCGTCGACTACAAGGACGGGCAATGAATTGGTGGAATGCTATAAAGGCAGCTACTCCCGAGGATCAGATTACTTGGGATCAGTTTAAGGCTCGCTTTAGCGATAAGTTCATTCCAGCTGCTCAGAAGTCAGTGTTGTTTAAGAAATTCTTGGAACTCAAGCAGAATGGCAGAGCTGTCTCAGAGTATATTGCCGAATTCGACACTCTGTCGTAATATGGGTTATCCCTAATAGATACTGCCGAGAAAAAGAACGAGAATTTCATAACTGGCTTGGATGGATACTTGGGGGAAAGGCTTATTAACCACATCGATGAGACGTTTGAATCGATTGTGGGGAAAACTTTAAGATCGGAAAGTCTTTACCCTAAGTCAAAGACTGAGGTCGCATCTGCAGAGGAGCCAAAACCGCAAGCAAGCGGTGGAGGCAAGAGTGGTTCTCAGAATAAGAGGAAGCAGGGCCAGAATAAGGATGACCAAAAGAAGAAGAAAGATGTTGAGTGCTTTAGTTGTGGCAAGAAGGGCCACTATGCTAGTAATTGTCGAGCAAAGCCAGCAGACAGGAAGTGCTTCAACTGTGGCCAAGTGGGACATCACAAGGACAAGTATCCGCAACCCCCTAAAGAAAAGCAAATTGTGAAAGCATATGCCCTTAATGATGTTCCTTCTTCGTCGAATGCCCCAACTGCGGCGGAGAAGGGAAAGAATGTCGTCATTCAAGGTATGCTTTCTATTTATGATGTTTCGGTTAGAGTTTTATTTGATACCGGAGCTTCCAGTTCTTTCATATCTAGTGACCTAGTAAATAAGTTGGGATTGGAACCCGAGATTGTCGATAGACCTGTAGTAGTGACGAACCCGATTGGTGGTTCGACTAGCCTTAGCATGATTTACTGTAATGTGGTCTTCTCGAGTCATGGATGTATGTTTGTTTGTGATTGCTTTGTTTTGGGCTTTACAGGGTTTGGCATTATTTTGGGAGTCGATTGTCTCCAAAGATACGGGGTGGTGGTAGACTGTGAGGTCTTTTTGGTGACAGCTAGAGCGAATGATGGGCGGATGGTAGTGTTTGGTGATCTACCTAGTGATGGGGTAATGGCAAGTTTTCTAAATTCCCTCGACATCCCGCATGATGAGTTGTCAGGTTTGCCCGTGGTTGGCCAGTATCCGGACGACTTCGAGGAAGTGACCGGACTTCCACCACATCGAGAGATTGAGTTCCGTATTGATTTAGTGAAAGATGCCAGACCTATAGTGATGCCACTTCGTCATATGGCACTAAATGAGCAGCGAGAGCTCGGGGTGCAAGTAAGCGATCTTTTGAAGAAGGGATTTATCCGAAGAAGTGCTTCTGAGTGGGGAGCACCAGTTGTGTTTGCTACCAAGGAAAATGGTTCCCTTCGATTGTGTGTTGACTACCGCGAATTGAACAAGGTGACGAGGAAGAATAAGTATCCTCTACCGCAGATAGATGATTTGTTTGATCATTTGAGTGGCGCGAGAGTATTCTCCCAGTTGGATCTCGCGACAGGTTTTCATCAGCTTAGAGTGGAAGCTGAGAGTATAGCTAAAACGACCTTTCGGATGCCGTCTGGATTTTATGAGTGGTTGGTCATGCCATTTGGGCTGACCAATGCACCAACATATTTTGTGGATCTTATGAATAGGGTATTCAGAGATCAGTTGAATAAGTTTGTTCTTGTATTCGTGGACGATATACTTGTTTATTCCAGGACAGAGGAAACAAGGAACATTTGAGGATAGTGATAGAGGTGTTGAGAAAATACCAATTGAAAGCAAAGTTTTCTAAGTATCACTTCCGGAGAAGGGAAGTGAGATTCTTGGACCATTTCGTTTCAGAGAATGGTATTGTTGTGGATCCTGCGAAGGTGGCTACAGTACAAGATTGGTCTACGCCCAAGAATGCAATGGACATATGAAGTTTCTTGGGGTTAGCTGGATATTATCGCAAGTTTATCCAAGACTTCTCCATGATAGCAGCACCGTTGACTCAGTTGACCAAGAAAAATCAAGCTTTCGTTTGGGACAAAAAGTGTGAAAATGCATTCAAGAGCCTAAAGGAAAAGTTGACATGTGCACCAGTGTTAGTCATTCCTACGGGGAATGAAGAGATGACAGTATATACGGATGCATGTGGTACACGGCTAGGTGTTGTATTGATGCAAGGAGGTAGGGTTGTAGCTTATGCAAGTCGGCAATTAAAACCGCACGAGAGAAGGTACCCTACCCATGATTTGGAATTAGCAGCGATCGTGTTCGCGTTGAAGATGTGGAGACATTATCTCTTGGGAGAAAGATTCGAGTTGTTTACTGATCATAAGTCGTTAAAGTATCTTTTCTCTCAAAAGGATCTAAATCTCCGACAACAAAGATGGTTAGAATTCTTGGCTTCCTATGATTTCGACATCGCATATACATCAGGAAAGGGCAATGCGCTGGCTGATGCATTGAGTAGAAGACATGCCAGTTTAGGGGCTATGTTTCTAAAATGGAAGCAACCGGAGCACATCGCTGGGTATGATTTCAGACCAAAGTGCGAGTTGGATCCAGAAATGTTAGCAAGTTTGACGATCAGATCCACTTTGATTGAACGGATTGGTTCCGGTCAGAGGGACGATCCGAATCTATTGGAAATCATCTCAAAGTTAGAGATGGGAATCGACGAAGAGATGAACAAATATGGGCTTGATCGAGATGGACGGCTTAGAAAGAATGGAAGACTAGTTGTGCCCAATGTCAAGGGATTGAGAGATGAAGTGCTTAGAGAATGTCATCACTCAAAACTGACTATACATCCCGGTGGCAACAAGATGTACCGAGACATGAAGCAGACCTACTACTGGGAAGGGATGAAAAGAGACGTTGGGAAGTTATATATCCAAGTGCATGAATTGCCAGCTAGTTAAAGCTGAGCAAAAGAAGCCTAGTTGCCTGTTACAACCATTAGAAATTCCAGAATGGAAATGGGAACAAGTTTCAATGGATTTCATCGATGGTTTACCGAGGACTAGATCGGGCCATGATAGCATTTGGGTGATTGTGGACCGATTGACCAAGAGTGCAAGATTTATACCCGTCAAGTCGAATAGGACTGCAGCTAAGTTAGCGGAACTGTATATAAAGTGGGTAGTGAGATTTCATGGAATACCCAAAGGCATTGTGAGTGACCGAGATCCGTTGTTCACTAGTGGATTTTGGAAGAGCTTACAAGAGGCGTTAGGATTAGAATTACATCTCAGTACCGCGTATCATCCTCAAACTGACGGTCAAACAGAGAGGGTGAATCATGTATTAGAAGATCTCTTAAGAGCTTGTGTATTGGATTTTGGTGGATCATGGGATGACCATCTACATCTAGTGGAGTTTGCATATAATAATAGTTATCAGTCCAGTATTGGTATAGCTCCATTTGAAGCTTTGTATGGAAGACCGTGCAACTCACCGTCATGTTGGTTAGAGACCGGTGAGAAATACGTGCTTGGACCAAAAGTGATAAGAGAAACTTCAGATAAGATCAAGATTGTTCAACAACGAATGAAGGCCGATCAAGATAGGCAGAAGAGTTATGCTGATAAAAGACGAAGAGACTTGAAGTTTTCCGTTGGTGACTTAGTGTTTGTCAAGATATCTCCGTTGGAGAGTGTGATCCGTTTTGGTAGGAAAGGCAAGTTAGCACCAAGATTTGTTGGTCCATTCCCAGTTCTTGAGCAAATTAGGAACTTGGCATATAAAGTTGAATTACCAGACAAGATGGCAGGAGTTCACAACGTGTTTCATGTTTCCCAGTTAAAGAAGTTCGTGCACGACCCGGGTGTGACTATTTCACCTGATCAGTTGGATGATATCGAAGTTGAACCCGAGGCGGTTGGGAACCGCAAGCCTATGCGTATTGTTGGGAATGATACGAAGCAACTTCGAAGGAAGGTGGTGAAATTAGTCAAAGTTCAGTGGGGCAAGAATGAGAATGACTGTACTTGGGAAACAGAGGAGAACATTAGGAATACGTATCTAGAACTCTTTGCCTGGTAAGATTTTATTAGCGATTTAGTTTTTCGCATGCTAGGCTAGGCTTGTTTTGCTTGTTTTACATGTTTGATTGTTGTGGATGGTTGATAGGCATGCGGGATTCATTGTTTGTTTCTTGGTTAAGGAATTTCGGGGAAAAAATTTCTTAAGGGGGGAGAATGTAATGACCCGCATTCTACGCATCGGAAGATAGTAGAATATTTATTTCTTCTTCGTGTGAAGTCTTATGGTCGTGTAGTACTCTTGGGAAACGACTAGTGGGGTCATTTCCCATGTTCATGATTTTTGTCGATTTCTAAATGACCATTTTGCCCCTAGCTGATCTTGTTTCGTCCATAATTTTTGATTGGTAAGTAGTTTTGACTTGAAACCACTTCCATTAGATTCGTTTGATGGTTTATCTTTCCGTAGAGTGGTCATAATAGCCAAATGGACTTACCGTTTGGGAGATATGGTTGAATTAAGGTTTAGAGGGTTAAAAACAGCTAATTGGGCTTAACCGGGTGATTAGCAGCTAGGCCCATTGGGGAATTCCAGGATTAGAGGTATTTTAGGGCTGCTAGGGGTTAGAATTTCGGTTTTTCACTCATTTTCCAGCCGCCACAAACCCTCTCTTCAACCTAACAATGACCTCCAACATCTAAAAACACCTCTAATCACTTCTTAATCAAGTTTTGCCTTAAACTACATCAAATCAGGGAGAAATAACACCATTTCAGAGTTAGAGCTGCTGTTAGACATCGGTATTCATGCCAAATAGAGATTCATTTTAGATCTGAGTTTTATTTGGGGCAAAGGTGAGTGGTTAGCATTGACACTAATTGCAGTTAATTAGGGTGATTAGCGTTAATCAGCGAATTTATTCATGTTAAAAATCTATAAAAATATTTATAAATTCTTAAATACCATTTTAGACCTCTGTTAGAAGTTTGGGTTGATTTGGTTAAGTTTTACTAAGCTTATCATTAGTTGTTGTTAAACATGCTTAAGGGAAAATATGGGGTTTTGGCTATGTTTGATCCGTTTTAACCTATCAAATTGTTGTTTATGTGTTTGTGAATGATTATACATGTTGCTATGACTGTTTGAAATGATTTATGATTGGTTAGAAAAGTTAGATTGGTAGAAAACGCCGCCGTATGGCGTAAATAGCTCATTGGAAGAGTTGCAGGAATTTGGATCGGATCGGATCGCCCCCACACCTGGACCGTGAGGAAGGAGCACGATCCGCACACCTGGACCGTGAGAAAGGAGCACGATCCGCACACTTGGACTGTGAGGAAGGAGTACGATCCGCACATGTGGACCGTGAGGAAGGAGCACGATCCGCACACCTGGACTGTAAGGAAGGAGCACGATCCGCACACCTGGACTGTAAGGAAGGAGCACGATCCGCACATAGCGACCATGAGGAAGACTACAATCCGCACACCGCAACCGTGAGGAAGACTACGATCCGCACATCGCGACTGTGAGGAAGACAAGGAGCTTGGACATGAGAAGACTAAAACCCGAGATGCAAAGATAGTCCAAATGGAAGTTAGAGCTCATGATCCAGATGGGAACCAATGAGTTCACTTCATGGTTGGGCTTTGCTGCGGGACGTGTGCAAAGGGGTTATCGATATCCATAACTTTGGCTCACCGCTGAAGAAAAAGGGGCATGTAGACGAATCGGAGCTAGGCTGGTTGGCCTATTTGGGTTATTGACTATGGATCAGTGCAGTGGGGACAGTGTAATACTTGTACGGAGTTGCCGTCATAGCCCCAAAAGAACAAAGTGGGTCGTAGCAATAGTTGTACAGAGTTGCCGTCATGACGCCAAAGATTTGGTGGTCAGGGAAATGGATATCGTATGCTTTACACACAGAGTGAGAGATGTGAGGATATGTTGCTATGCTTGACTTGTTTTCCTTCACTATGACAAACACACCCCACCCCCGTATCTTTACACCATTTGTTTTGTGACACCTTAGAGTATTGTACGGTATGCAGTGCTAACTCTTTGGTTGCAGGTACAGGTTCAGGTATGGTTTAGTATACCTGTTATTGTTCTGTTTTGGTGCTTATCACTCATACCAGACTTTTGTCTGACCTAGAGTTTTATGTCTCTTCTTATTACTCTGGGTGCTCACATGAGCAGACTAGAGACAGGTTAGATGGTATGCACGAGTAACTGATCCGGAGACGAGCAGGAGGCTTCCACGTATGATACATATAGATATTCTCCCTGTGTTGTTGAAGATCACTTCTTGGGCATTAGTAGTGCATCTTCTACTTTAGCTTTCTTTTGCTTTAGAGACAGTTTAAAGTTGTAATAATGATGTTGGATCATAAGCTGTATTTGGATTTTCACTGCTATGTTGGTTTAGTTTTCAGCTTATGCACTGTCTCGTCTGTTTTATGTCAAGATTATGTTATTATTATATTTTATTCCATGTGCTGTGAGACATTCTACAGGTTTTTTTGTTAGTTCATTCTCTTCTTTCCTTTCTTTGGCGACTGTCCCGTGCTAGTCGGGCATTGTACAGCGCAATTTCGGAGGAAATGATGACTAGTCCGGGCGGGCCGTCACAATTACGAACCGGGTCTGGATGTCCATCGCGAGCCGAGTCAGGATGCCCATCACGAGCCGGTTCTGGATGCCTACCATGAGCCGGTTCCTGGTGCGGAGCGGGAGCATACATTCTAATATCCATTTGAACCAGAGCTAAAGTTGGTCGATTCTGACCATTTCCAAGAGCGATGGGGTTGCCCCCGAGTCCATGTGATGCACGAGCCGCTTCTGTGGCTTCATTTCCAACAGGCTGAACATTGGCGCTCGGTCTACCATCCATCCTAGCGAAGAATCCGTCGATCATCTTCTGTTGTTTCCTGAGGAGATCATCTTGCTTTGCCATCTGGGTCCTCAATTCAACGAGAACTCCATCCATCTCGTCTTGAGTCAAGTTGCTGAAGGATCTCCATGAGAAGATGCCCCTGGCTTGCCTCGTTTCTAGTGCCCTCATTATCAGCATCCTCAGCATGAGAAGAAGTTCCAGTTTTCTTCCTTTTGATTCCATTGATCTAGTAGCCAAATAATCCAAGCTAGAAGGTAAAGTTGTCATGTGCCCCTACCAGGCACACCAAAATGTTAGACCAAAAAATGGCACTAACACCCAAATGCAGATCAAAGATCACAGAATGCAGAAAAAATGGTAAATAAGAGGAGACACACGAAGATTTTAGAGTGGTTTGGCTGTAGATGTAGCCTACGCCCACTTTATAATCTTATTGTTATACTGACAGATTATAAGAATCAGTTACATGCAGACACACAATCCGTGTGTTAATTGAGATTACAAGAGGAGAATTTAGATGTAGAAAGGTGCAAAGTCCTTGCATTTCAGTAATGGTGGAAGCCGCGGAGAAGAATGGCCAAAAGTCCCTTGAAAATCCTCCAAATGGTGTATTTATAACCATTTCCTGACAGCGGTTCGTGAGACACGTGGCACGCATCCCAAGAATCTTGAAAAGTGGTGGAAAACGTCCAGAAATCCTCTCTAAGACGTCCTAGGACAGGTGTGATGAGATCCAGGTTGATAGAAGGAAGATATGGCATGAGAATAGGTCAAAACAAGCTGCGTAGGAGCAGGTCCAAGAGTCGGTTCGTGATAAGCCTCCACGAGCCGAGGAGGGTCGTGATGGAGTGATGAGTTGGTGGTCGTGTCGTGACCCTTATGCCCCCCCCACGAGCCGGGGTCGTGATCAATGAGTGCACCACGTGTCAGGGGGGTCTTCACAAGTGGAAGGAGAGGGCGAGCCCTGGGGAGGCGAGCCGAGTTAGGTCACGAGCGAGGTGGGTCCCACGAGCCGATCCATAATTCGAGCTAATGATGCTTCATCACTTCATCAAGCGATTGCCAGTCGATGCTAGATTACACCTGTTCACGGAAACAAGCGTAATTTCCAAAACCGTAAGTCCGTTTTTCCCAAACGAAAGCTCTGCCTGAAGCTAATTCAGAGGGCTACAAGAGGTACAAAGCAAAGCTCCGTAAATGCTGTTTTCGGGCCCGAAAGAGGTCATCTGATAGGAGTTTCGGGCCATTCTGTTTTCACGGTGCGACTTCGAACAAATCACTTCATGTATGTTGACGATGTTCTTAGTGCCTGAGCGCGTTGCTACTTAGAGATTCCATGCGTGACAGCTTTGACCAAAAAGTGTGTCAACACTGTGCATTTGGTTTCTCTGCCTTCTTTGTGTTGCAATGCTTCTTGGTTTTCCAGTTAGCTTCAATGTTAGATACCACCTTTTGGTGTATGCCAGAGTCTGTATGTTTTTTTTTTAGCTGTAATTCGCACCAGTGTAGTGTATGTTATAGTCCCATGTCAGATTATTTATGAGTTATTATGCTCCTTCAGTGGAGGTTGTTATCTTATAGTAGTCTAGGTATTTAGCCTAGCTCATGTACTGCAAGCTAGAACAGTTACAGTGAACGGTCCACTTTAAAACTGAACTAAGCACTCTGTCTAACTCCTATATGTACTATATTTATTATTTGTTTTAATAAAAATATCAAGAGTTATTACAAAAACCGACCGGCCTTGTAAAAATAGTAATTTTGACCATAATGTGTTTCATTATCTACTAATATCTATTCATCTACAAACCATCTGTGCGATTTTTTTATAGCATTTACTATTTTTTATTAAAAGAGGTAATTGGCAAGTGTTTCTCAAGCCTCGACTAACTTATATAAGTTCTATTTATTAAAAGTTGAATTATGAATCATAAAATAAAACTTTTTTATTAGATTCACTTTGTTAGAAGAACATTTATGGTAATTCACGTTTACACCAAAATAACGTAGTATCAAAAATATTACAACTATTAATAAAATAAGCCACATTCAATCATGCATTAGCCTGTGCAGTTAAAAACATTTGGTGGTTCTATAGCAACAGAGGTACAAAAGTCAATAACAAGAATAAAGCGGGATGCAGAGGGAATATAGCGAAGATGTAAATTGGTCCATTTGATGTAAATTATAATATTTAAAGTTAACTAATTATTGTTCTCATGACATTTTTGTAAACGAATCTAATATTATTTAATTTTGTATAACAAAATCAAAAAATATCATAGTTATGCATATTAGATTGGGTAATGATAATATATTTTTAACTTACGTTGGAACTTATGTCTTAAAATTACCTCTTTACATTAACTTTTTAGATTAGTTTTCAAAAGAACAAGTCAGATCAACAGCTATACATTAATATTGCTATATCGGATGCAAAAAAGCCTTGATGTAGCAGGTGCGGCGGAAATAGCAGTGTTTAAAGCGAATGTACAGTCCACAAGCGCTAAATTGAAATACGCAGCAGTTGAAGAATGCCATGACTTATAGCGAAGATTTTATTAGGCTTTAATTGCAGAGGCATTATCCCATGATATTAGGTACAAGTTTCTATTTAAACTTATACTTGTATACATGCATGTATATCATCCACATTAGTTAATTTTTTAATCATTTTTAATAATACAAATAAGTTTTTCTTTAAAAATCCAATGTGTATTTAATTGAAGATAATGAACAACTATAATATTTATACTAAATTATCATGGAAAACCAAAGTACATTTTTCTTTTTTGAAATTAAAAAAATTAAACGGTCAGATTTCTCACCGCTGTGAGGTTATACTAATATTTCTTGAATATAATTTCTCAACAATATTAAAAATAAGGGTTAATTACGCTAATAGTTTGATTTTTCAATTTCATTACGCAAATAACCCAATTTTCGAAAATATTACATTTATAGTCATGTTTTGGTCAACTCGCGTTGAGTTGGCCAAAATGCACTGACGCAATCTGTGAGTTTTAAGGCACAAGGACAAAAGTAGAGAAAAAATTATGCATAAGGACAAAAGACCAAAAATTTAAACAGTGTAAACCAAGGAATTTAGGGGCCCGCTATCATTTCTCATTTTATACTAAAAAGTGTCACTATATCTAAATTTTTGGCCTTTTATCCGTATGCTTAAATTTTGTTCTTCACATGAGATAATTTTGCCATAAGGACAAAGTCAACACAAAATTTGCCGAAAAGGACGGTCAACAAAAAACTTGTCCAAAAGGACGATTTTTAGTGCAAATGGTGGAATTCAGGTGATCACTATGTTTTCACACTTTACAATAAAAATTGTCTTTTTAAATAATTTTTTTATATTTTGTCCTTTTGAGCAAATTTTGTTGTGTTTTTGTCCTTCAAACTATTTCCTTGTTTGTTTGCAAAATAGGTCTAAAAAAGGAACCCTCAAAATAAACCAAATATATAGCATAAATTTTCTTTTCACCAAACGGTTCAAACCTCCGCTATTTCGGCCCCGTTTCCTTTCCAAAGAATGTTGCCAAGACGTTAATAAAACCATAGTTCGTTTTTAAATTTTCCTTATATCTTGCTCTCTACTAGCTAGTTTTTTTCTCAAATTATCATATTTCTTCTCATTGCCTTCTTTACGCAGTCGGATATTTTGGACGAAAAAGGTACGTTCATGTTGAAATAGGGAAATCGCCCGTCTGAGGTAACCAATTTCTCATTTCTCAGACCAAAAACAGTAGGCTGGAATTACATCCCCATGACAACTCCGAAGCCCTGCCATCAAGGTAACAGCATTGCTCCAGCAAATTACTGCGCTGCACTACCTCAAGCCAGTCGCCGCCACTGATTGATCGCATACTCGCTCTACGCCTCTGCCTCTCGCAGCCCTGCTTGGCTGCTCAGAGATTGCTACCCCTTGCCTACTCGCAGACTGAGGTAATTTGTTGAATGTATCATCATTGACCTTTTGTGATTGCTTGATTTGAATTATTATCCCACTGTTTGCTCCATTGATTCTATTGATTACTTAATGTGGATGCTGCTGCTTCTTTTGTCAAGAAGGATTTCAATTTGGAGATTTGAATAATTGGAAAAATAGGGACAAAGATACCTAAATTCAACTGTTTGCCTATAATTATTTTAAAAATATTAAAATTTCAGTTTGTTAATTTATTATTATTATTTACAATTAGATATATCAAAATTAATATGTTTAAACTGATATCGTTAAGGCTTATTATTATTTTTCATTAAACTGAAAATGAATGAAAAATACGACAAAGAATGAAAATGATAAAAATCTGAATTAGATTTCAAAATCAAAACTTTAGATTTAACAATAGAAAAGTTAATAAAAAAAATGAAGATGAACTAGCAAAATCACTGTTGCCTTAATCTCTAACACGTTTCAAAGAAAAATTCGAAGATCCCAATCTTCATGTCCAACGAGAAGAAGCTTTTGTATGTTAAAGTTGACAAAAAATTATCTTCCAATGACTATGTCGCGAGAAAGATTAAATGGTTGGCGATTATTTCAACTGAGGGAAAAAAAATATTTGAACGCTTAAAATATGAAAAATATAATTGAAGGGTTGACTTCTAAAAACCCAAGAAGAAGTTATTTTCATTGGATAGATTGAAGGTCTTCTTTGTATTTGAAGCAAATGAAAAATATATTCATAGTAATATTATGATTTTTTCTGTGTGAAAAGGCAACAAATTCCATTTGGCCTAGGGCAACCCGGAGACTTGAAATGGCTGTGGGCCTAGTGGTGGCCGCACTACCACTCAGTTTTTTGAAAGTGTGATTTGGCGTTATGATCTGTGCTTACTAATACCAGCAGTAAGTCCAAATCATGGTGCCCTTAGCACCCTTCATGTTTGGTAACGTCTTATGAATTACCTCCTCATATCAATTTTTCATCGCCAAAAGCAAAATCAACAATTAAAAATAAAAAGCCAATTAGACCAGTTCATATTTTTTACTTGGTCTCTTTCCAGTTATAATATGTTGATGCTTAAGGCGTGGTAAGTATTAAGCATTGGGGGTGCGGGGGGGGATTCTATTTGAACCTGAAGATATGCCAAGTTGCCCCCAAATTTTGGAAAAAAGAAGAGAAAAAATGACTACTTTGCTGAGTTCCCCCTCTAAAATAAATAAAAAATTGAAAAATTCTCTTCCACGCAGTTGCCTTGAATGGTCCTGCATGGTGCTTTCAAGATACCACGGTGTTGCCCCGCGTGGTGCATTGAAGGCACCACATTGTTCCTCTATGTGGTGAACAAAAACATTTAAAAAAAAAAAAATGTAAATTTAAATTTAAACAAAATAATCAAGGGGTATTTTCGTCCTTATTTTTTAAAAAATGGGAGGGCACTTTTTTGGGATTTGTTTAACCCCAACCTTGATTTAATTATGTAGTTAATTTTGAATATTTTTATTTAGTTTTTCCTTTTTTGCTTCTACTGTTACAATTTTACGGAAAGATTGGAAAGTTTTATTTGATCAATTTGAGAAATATAATGACGAGACGTCTGCGCCGATTGAGAATATGCTACATTGCAATATGATCTGTAGCGTGTGCAATACACATTAACAAAGTAATATTCTAGTTGCTGAATGCTATTGATTTCATGGCTGTTAACCTTAAATATACATGATTTAGAACTGATTTATTTTAACCTGTGAATTTACAAGAACTATTAAACGCTTAAAATAAATAGGCATGTATATATTCTCAAACCTCTTTGAAGTTTATTAGCAATTTTGAAAAATAATTGTTTTCTGCTTTTGGTTGACAAAATTCTCTATTTAGTACATAGCTTGATTTCGTGATCATTATTTAGTTGTTTTATATTTGCAGTGCTCATGTTTTTGATCCAATATACAGTGAAATGCTGCATTCAATGATGGCTAATTGATTTTGAGGTATATTAACAGGGATTTGATTTTGTTACCTGTTGGTATGGATTGTATCTATCTCACAGCCTTTTCTTCTCTTTTATAGAAAATAATTATGTAAAAAATCTATGGCTATATTTAACTATATTGAATCATCTCAGTAAAAGGAATATGAGCAAGATGTCAACTCGACTGACTTCAGTTTTGTAATATGAGCATTGTAATGTTGTGTTATTTTAAATACATACCATGCAGTATAAAATATTTGGTTGAACAGTTAAAATGCTTACATATGAACTAGATTATTTTTACCTGTTCGTGCAAATGCTATTTCTCAAGAGCATTCACTGGCTTTTCTCTATATTTTAATAACTACATTGGTTCTTTTATAATTATTCACATTTAAGTATTTACATATATATCATATACACGTACATACATGCACATACACATGCATATATGTATACATATACCTGTGTGTGTATATACATACATATATATATGTATATGTATATATGTGTGTGTATGCGCGCGCGCATATACACACACATACATATACATGGGAAAGTCTCTTTAGATACAAATTAGAGACAATTAGTGACACAATGAATCACCACTCCTCAGATAATGACAAATTGATCCCATGCCCGAGAGTTTGTGTGTTCCAATTTTTGTCTCCAAATAGCCGCTATACACACACACACACAGATATATATATATATATATATATATATATGTGTGTGTGTGTGTGTGTGTGTGTGTGTGTGTGTGAGGCATGCTCCATGGCACCCCAAAAATGGAGCACCCCTTTAGCCTTTCTCTTTCCACCTTTCGTTTATAATAAAATAGGGTAGTGGAGGAAGAGAGAAACCGAAAGTGTGGTGGAAAACCCGGGGGGGGGGGGGGGGGGGGTTAAAGGGGCGCTAGCACTGTTTGAGGTGCTATTGAGCGCGCGCACACACACACACACACATATATATATATATATGTATATGTAGAGAGGGAGGGAGGGAGGGAGGTGAAACCCAGTGCACAAGGCTCCCATGCGATAGCGGGCATTGGGGAGGTCAATTGTACACAACCGTTTTTCATATCTATCATGAACCGTCTTTGTGAATGTATTCTATAATTATAACATACATACACATATACATACATACATACACACACTCAATATATATATATATATATATATATATATATATATATATATATAGAGAGAGAGAGAGAGAGAGAGAGAGGGAGAGAGGGAGAGGAGGGAGGGAGGGAGGGAGGCGGAGAGAAGGAGAGGGAGGGAGGGGTGAAACCCAGTGCACAAGGCTCATTGGGGAGGTTAATTGTACGCAGCCGTTTTTCATATCTATCATGAACTGTCTTTGTGCATGTATTCTATATCTATCAGGAACCGTCTTTCATTAAAGGGAAAAATGGGAATTTGTGAAAATGATTGATTTTTATTTTAATTCCAAAATGAGAACGGTACAATGTTACATATACTTATGTGTACACAAACATATATTAAAATAGAAAGAACCTGCATATACATGCCCACAAACCACACATACATGCTTACGTACATCTAGGTTTTTTTGTCTTGTTTACTTTCTATTGGACAAGATAACTTGTTTTTCTTCCATAGGTATCAGTGAATACTCACATTACTATCAAAACGTTGTTATATTTTTTTATCATGTGTAGTGTTATGTTTTTTTATTGTATGGCATCACTCATGCAGATTGCAGTGCGGTAGTGCTAGTTTCATATAAGTGTATGACATCATTTTTAACTAACACAATGCAGGTAGCTTATCTGCTGCTATACTGAATTACAGCAATGCAGCATTCTTGACACGTTTATGCTTCCAAATATTGGTTTAAGTAAAGCCTACATTGTCCATTTTCACTGATCCTTAGTCTTTTCTTTACTGACCTTAGTCGTGCTTGATATTGTTACACATTCCTTTTCGTTTCAGAAGTTAAAGGAGCTTATATACATATTACATATAACGTAAGTTCACCCGGAACCGTCAGCTCGTGTACTTCTGTTTCTGTTACTCCTAAATCATATCATACTATGGATGAGACCCTGATTCCGGCAAAGCGAAAACAACCTGAACAAGATTCAGAAGATAATGCTATAACTATCAATTGCACCACGCCAAACGATCCTGCCCCGAAGAGGAGATCTGTGTCTCACACTTGTGTCCATGAAGTTGCAGTGCCCAAGGGTTACGTGTCATCGAAAGATGAAGCTACCCATGGAACCCTAACAAACCCTGTATACATTGGCACGATGGCCAAATCATACCAATTTGAGCTTGATCCATTTCAGAGTGTTTCTGTGGCTTGCTTGGAGAGAAATGAATCAGTCCTTGTTTCCGCGCATACCTCTGCTGGAAAAACTGCAGTTGCGGAGTACGCTATTGCAATGTCTTTTAGGGACAAACAAAGAGTCATTTATACCTCACCTTTGAAAGCATTGAGTAATCAAAAATACAGGGAGCTTAGTCATGAGTTTTCAGATGTTGGCTTGATGACTGGTGATGTCACACTTCAGCCAAATGCTAGCTGTTTGGTTATGACTACAGAGGTTTTAAGAGGAATGCTATATAGGGGTTCGGAGGTAATTAAAGAGGTTGCTTGGGTTATTTTTGATGAGATCCACTACATGAAGGACCGTGAAAGAGGTGTGGTATGGGAAGAAAGCATTATATTTCTTCCCCCTGCAATTAAGATGATTTTCCTTTCAGCCACTATGTCGAATGCCACTGAATTTGCGGAATGGATATGTAATATTCATAAGCAACCTTGTCATGTTGTCTACACAGATTTTAGGCCCACACCTTTGCAGCACTATGTTTTCCCAGCAGGTGGGAATAGTTTGTACCTTGTTGTTGATGAGAATGAGCAGTTTAAGGAAGATAATTTTAGGAAGCTACAGGAAGCATTCACAAATAAAAAAAACATTATGGATGGAAACAAAAGTGGTGGAAAAGCAAGTGGAAGGATTGCAAAAGGTGGTGCTGCTCAAGGTGGTTCCGAGATTTATAGAATCATTAAGGTAGATATGTTTGTAGGTTATAAGCGTCCTTCCAACCTTTACTCATATATTTAAATATTTTTGGAACTATATCCATGGGTTATACTGATCAATCATCTGAGCTGTACGGTTTCAGGAGAAATGTTGGAGAACCGTATTAATTAGCATACCTAAGCTGATTAAGAAAAGTCAGAGTAGCAATTAACTTGTAAGCAAGCTTTCAAATCTTGGATTTCATACAAAATCTCGGATTAACATCTAAGTCTTTATCTCTTGATTGAGATCTTAAGATCTCGAGTGAGACAGGTGTCAAACAGTTAAAAATCATATTTGAAATCTCGCCCCGTCCAAGTTCATCTCAGGCGAGGTCAAGGAGATTTAAAACTGTGCTTGTAAACTATAATTTTGGCATGTGTTGATAAAATTTTATTTATCAAATGTGTAAATCACCTGACTCTTCTGGGGATGATATATCAATACTGTCTTTTTTAAAAGTTAACATCACCTAATCATAATACAACAACCAAATATTCCAAACGTGTTGTTGAGATAATTAATAATTTGAACCAGATACCATATTGCTAACTTTGATTATGCCATTAATTAAATATGATATAACCTTTTAAGTTTTTCCTGTTCTGCTTTGTATTCACATTGTTTTTCTTGAGTTCTGCCTGCATCTAGCCGTCTTTTGTGCATCATCGTAATTTTTATCATTATCTACAGTGGAATTTTGAACTAATACCTATATTTTTTACATTGTAGATGATCATGGAGCGGCAATTTCAGCCTGTTATTATTTTTAGTTTCAGTAGAAGGGAGTGTGAGCAACATGCTATATCCGTATCCAAACTTGACTTCAACACTGAAGAAGAGAAGGAAATAGTGGAGGAGGTGTTCAAGAAAGCAATAATGTGCTTGAGCGAGGAAGATAGAACTCTGCCCGCTATTGAATTAATACTCCCACTTCTTCAACGGGGTATTGCTGTGCATCATTCTGGGCTTCTGCCTATAATTAAGGAATTAGTGGAGCTTCTCTTCCAAGAAGGTCTGGTAAAAGCACTTTTTGCTACCGAGACAGTAAGTTCACCACAATTCATTCTTGTCTAAATACGAGTATTGCTGCTTCAGTGTCATTTTCCAAGAGATACATTAGACTAATGATTTAATTTCGAGTCATAAGATTTAATTTTTTTCTAGATACTCTGTGTCTTGATCACTTTATGATGTTGCAGCTTTAAAATAATTCAATTCTTCATGTTTTTGCTTCCTTCAGTTTGCTATGGGCTTGAACATGCCTGCAAAAACTGTTGTTTTTACATCAGTTAAAAAATGGGATGGTGACAGTAACAGGTACATTGGGTCAGGAGAATACATCCAGGTAAAAATAGTTATATCAGCATCGAAATTTGACATACAGTTTATTGGTAGATTTCTTTTGTTGTCCATCTATCATATCGAAATATTGGTAAATTTCTTTTGTTTGTCTATCTATCATATTGTAATATGTACAGATGAGCGGGAGAGCTGGCCGTCGTGGGAAGGACGAGCGTGGTATTTGTGTGATAATGATTGATGAGAAGGTATGTTGGAACTATGTGCCATCATAGTGGTCTTTTAATATTGTTCTTATTATTATTATTATTATTATTATTATTATTATTATTATTATTATTATTATTGAATAGTTATAGTGTGTAGTTTTACTGCAAGTCGTAGGTAGTATTAGCATACTATAAGTCGGTATGTGTCCAGTTGTTTCGCACTATGCAGAATTCAAATATGTAGCCTCATGGACCAAAGTCAAAGCGCCTAACTACAGAGACAGTTTTTTTGGAAGTGCTGTTAAAGTATTAGAATAAAATATAAATTTGATGGAAGTTTGAAATGGATTTTTCTTTCCTAAAATTTTAATGTTTAAAGTTCCAACGTTCTTACAACAACCTTTGAAATATGGTATTTCAAACATGGTATATGGTTTAACTACAAGTCGTAGGTAGTATTAGCATACTATGAGCTAGTATGTGTCTGTGCAGTTAAGGCTCCGCAAAAGCCCTACTATAGCCCCGCTCTAGCCCATAGCGCTCTTCGACCGCTTTGCGATTTCAGTTTAACACAAATGAATAGTAGATCCGTTTTAATTCCCGTTATTTTCCGCTACGTCCGCTAATTCAAGTTTTTTTAGTGTTTATTTTAGCAATACTAATATACAAAGGTTGATTTGATCAGTTCTCTTCAAAATAAATCAAAAAAGTTAGTGTAAAAAGTTAATTTTAAAGCTAAGTGCTCAACATAAGTTAGAAATCTGTCGTAGTCACCAAATCTAGTGTGCATAGTCGTAATATTATTTTGTTTTGTTATGTAGGAATAAACAACAATAATTTTTCTGTACAAACGCTGTTAACATTATAATAATCTGACTTTATATATTTGTTTTTATATCTAATGAACATTTTTGCACATCCATTATATCCCATTATATCCCGCTACAATTTTTTGCATCTCCACCTTTATAGAACCGCTAAGCGCTTTAATTGCACATGTATGCGTCCAGTTGTTTGAATTTCTCACCATGCTGAATTTGGACACATGACCTCATGAATTGAAAGTCAGAGCGCCTAACTACTGAGATTATGGTGTTGGACGTGCTATTAAAGTTGTTTGGCATAGTATTAGAATAAAATTAAAATTTGATGGAATTTTCCTTTTTGAAGGTTTAGTTTTTAAAGTTCCTTAACATTCTCACGACAGCCAAAAATACTATCTACTTAGAACCCAAAAACAATAATAATAATATTAAGAAAACCTCACATGCTTGAAATTGCACGTATTTCACCTAACTTATTCCAAGTATGCTGAAAATCATAAAAGCAACGATTTCCTATAGCTTTTTTAGTCTGCAGGGTTTTATAAAGTTGATATTTAAAGTTGCTTGATGATGTTAGATGGAAATGGATACACTCAAAGACATGGTTTTGGGGAAACCAGCTCCTTTGGTCAGTACATTTAAACTGAGCTATTACTCAATACTGAATCTATTGAGCCGTGCCGAGGGTCAATTTACTGCTGAACATGTCATCAAACATTCTTTTCACCAGTTTCAGTATGAAAAGGTCCCTTTCTAACTGTACTTTTAATGGATTATAGATCAACATGACATTATTCATTGGGTTGTTCATGAAGTATTGATACTTCATTCTGACTTTTTCCCCTTTAGTCATTACCAAGTATGGGAGAACGGATTTCATCGCTGGAATCTGAAGTTGCTATGCTTGATTATTCAGGAGAGGTGATTTCTGTTTTATTTTTCTTTTCAAAAAAGGATAGAGTGTGGCTCATGGCTGTGTTATGTTACAAGTGTAAGTTCTTATAATGTATTTTCCAGGCTGAACTTGTTGATTATCATGAATTGGGCCTAAATTTAGCTCAGCTTGAAAGGAAAATTATGACGGAAATCACCAGACCAGAAAGGATTTTGTACTACTTGGTTCCTGGAAGACTGGTATGTATTTTAATGTTACCTGCTTGCCTTCATGTTCCGGGAAGTGATACTCTATCATGTTTAGCATATTTGTTTTTATCTTGTGCTATAAATAAATTTCTACCATTTGTTAGAAAATGAAACCAAAAGCATTTGATATTCGGCATTCTGATTTTGAGTGTTCCTCTGGATTCGAACATCAGAATAAACAATGATTGAAAAAGTTGTGCGCTGATATACATTTAGTGGCATACAATTATGTAAAAGACAAATTATATTTATTCACATGAAATTAATTTTTAATAGTGTAAGTACAACTTGGGAACAATATTTCTAAGTTCTAAATTCTGTTCCATCAATCATTAGATTCAGTACACAATGTTATTCACCGAGCTCCATTTCAGTATTAACTGTATCTTTCTCTGTCAAATTTCTTCATGGTGGTTGAAGATTTGTGAAAGCTTCATATTGTCTTCTTAATTATTAAGAAATGTATTATCCTTGTTATTGCTGCAGGTTAAGGTAAGAGATGGTGGAACAGATTGGGGATGGGGAATAGTTGTACACGTAGTGAAAATGCATTCATCTGGAGTATTGGCACCTTCTCGTGGTACAAGTTATGTGGTTGATACGTTACTGCACTGTTCTACTGTGAATGAAAATGGCGCTCGTTCAAAGCCGTGCCCTCCTCGTCCTGGAGAGAAGGGAGAAATGCATGTGGTGAGTTGAAAGCTTGTAAAATCCACAATTGTTTTTGTGTTCAGTCCATGTTAGATATGTACTAGCGGATTCTTCAGGAGTCATTTTGTTCCGTTAGAAGAATATAAGATAAAAAATCGCATTTCTGATAATTCTGGAGTTTGAATATTGTTTGGATTACTGTTATGGTGTATATCATATGTATGTGTGTAAATCGGTTGCTTACAGTGTAATGTAATGGCAACAAATTAAATCTAAATTACTTACATGACCTTTCAGTTGAAATGTTAAATGTTCTATCAATTTGGTTTTCTTATCCCGTAAAAAATGAAGATCATTTCATGTGTGGGCATCAGGAGAAGCGACCACCATAAGCTTAGACGCCTTCTGTTTTAAAAGTCCTTTGTGATACATTACAGGTTCCTGTTCCTTTGGCTTTAATATCCGGTGTCAGTAGTATCAGGTTAGAAATTCCTCCTGACATTCGACCACCAGAAGCAAGGCAAACTCTACTTATTGCACTGAAGGAACTGGGAGACCGTTACCGTCAAGGGCTCCCAAAGCTGCACCCTGTTAAGGTATATTTGCTTATTATGTATCAAATTATAGTCCGAACACGTGCTTGCATACGCACAAAGCGAATACACCATTATATCATTCTTGAGCTAGGATAACTTCCCTTTTCATATTGCTTCTCTATTTGATCGGGGTCGCCTAAGCAGCATGAATTGTGCTTATTTTCTCTTCAACATTTCCGCATCTCTTTTAGAGAAATGGTTGAGTTTCTCCTGTTTTCCTTTTAAGTCTCATACCTTGTGACATCTCGTTTCTGTAGGGGACAATTTGTTTACATACCCCATGTGATTTTTCAAATTACACAATTGAGAATCAAACAAAAATTTGTACATATGTTTTTACATGTTTCAAGATCAACTCCACAAAATTTGGGCTAATTTGAATAATCCCAACATACTCAAATTAATATGTCAAATCGGTGAGTAAAATAAATGTTTTAATGGTTGAGAGTTGACTTAGTATTTTTAATATGTTAGACATTTCAAACTGATCTCATTTTAAATGGACATGATGTACAGTATAGATTGAATATCCTCGAAGTTCTGTTCAACTTTTAGAACAGTGTAGCACAAACTGTAATGCTGTAACAAGAAGAGGCGGCGGATCCTTACTATACACACGCGCACCCCTGCGCCCGCGCACATGTACACATAGATATATTGTGCGTGTATCAGGAAGGATCCGTCGTCCATCTTCGTAGTCCTTTTGTTTTGTCCATATTAATTTGTGGATGAGATTTTATGTGTTTTCTTTCATACTATCGTTTTTCTATCTTTTACATTACCGTCAAATCTTTTCACTAGTTGACAAAATTCAGTACCGATATAAAGGAGTTGAAAGTAGAGGGGTTGTGGATCTCCTCACGTACATGAGTGCACAGGTGTGTGCACGCGTGCGCGCGCGCACACACACACACATATATATATGGAAAGTCTAAATGAACACAAAACGTTGACACAAAATTAAACCCACAAAATCTGAGCCATTAGATCTCCCCTTGAATTCCACCTCACACATAAAGACAAACAAATCTTGTGGTCCAGATTTATGTACATAATTTTGTGTTCCTTTGTGTTCCTATAGCACCTCTATTTTGCAGCACCCCTTTAGCACCCTTACCATATCGTGAACTACACTAATCCAAATCCAACAGGATTTTGTAGATGTTCAATCTACATATATATTATCATCTGTCCAAAATTTGAGATTGTTTCGACATTCGTAACATTTACAAAATGTTAGCTCAATTATTCACCGTTCAGACATTTATTCGAACCGTTAAATTAAACATCAAATATATTATTCTACGAATGTTGGAATGAACTCAAATTTAAATTTTGGACAGATGATAATGTATATGTGTATTGACTTGTTGGATTTGGAATAATATAGCTCACAGTATGGTAGGGGCGCTACAAAATAGAGGTGTCCTGGAGCACTCCTATATATATACACACACACCCGCGCACACGCACACATATATGCGTTTATCCAAACAACTGCCCCGCACATGCAATTGAAAGGAACAAAAAGGAAGGGCATAATCTGTTCAACCAATATGTAACATTTTTTAGAGATACGAATTCTAACCTTCTGCATTTGATCTCCTTTTCTCGGTTCTCACATGAAAAATCACATCACAAATGCAGTTATCTACCTGTACTTTTCCTAAGAGTTTTTTTTTTTTTTTTTTTTTTTTTTTTTGGGGTGGGGGGGGGGGGGGTTATTGTTGATGTTGATGATGATGATGAGTTCAAAGGAGCTGCTTTACTTTATATACAAATCAAAAGCCGTCTTGAAAGTAATTTACATTATTACGCTTTTTTCTAATCTCATTTTGATATCTCTTTTGATAAATTCAAATCGTGGGCTGTTTCTTTTCCATTTCCTTCATCATCTTCCATCACATTTTCGTTTCTTGTCCAACTTTTCCAGCTAAATGGACTTAATACCAGTTCTAAAAAAAATACAATCGGTAAACTGAAACTGGTATTTGTAGCAATAAGAAATATAGAAGAGACCAATACATATAAATGGATTAATGGAACTTTATGAATAAATATATTATAATATCACTAAAGTGTTAGACTGTGAAGGATGCATTTATTTGTTAATAGTTAGAGAATGCTTTAAAACATTTGATTTATCCAATATCCGTACTCTAATGTATCATAATTTTAACGGCATTTTAGTGTATCATTTATTTTTTAATGTTATTTCAATATATCATGATTATGATGATACTTCAGTGTATTATAGTTTTGATGATTCCTTAATGCATCATAATCTCAATGATACTTTAATGTATAGTTGCTCGTTAAATTATATCAATGTGTGATCTTTAAATAGACATCGTACGAACTGCCATGATGAAAACCAGTTATTATATATTGACGTAAACAATACATTCTCTCCTAACAAAATAAAATTTCTTCGTGCTTTTATTAATTATTTATTAATTGTTACATGTAATATCGGCTTGTATTTAGTTAGTTAAATAATAAACAAATAATTGCAAAATGATGCGGAGATATTTGAATTGGTAAATGCAAATGAGGGATAAGCGGGAAGATACTTGTTGAGATATCTCTGTCTACCTCTAAATATACAATGCACTTCATTCAAGTTTTGTTTATTTTCGTCATAACCCTAGCCGCCCATATGAAGCCCCTTTACAGCCAAACTCACATTTATGCGCGCACGCGTGTGTATATATATGCTTTCGGTTGCACCCCAAGAATGAGTGGAAGGTGAGAGAGAGGAATTGTGTGGTGGAAAAGTGGTACGCTATTAGAGTGCTCCACTGTTTGAGGTTCCATTGAACCTCCCCATATATATATATATATATATATATATATATATTTATATATATATATGGGGAGCGGCTATATGAATACAATTTTGAGACAAATCAAAAGATACAAAACCTCACCCACACGATTAATTTGTGTTTATGTGATGGGTGCAAATCATGGGTAATCCTATGGTTCAGATTTTGTGTCCTTCAATTTGGGTCAAATCTTTGTGTCTAAATATGTTTTCCCGTGTGTGTGTGTGTGTGTGTGTGTGTGTGTGTGTGTATTTATATATATAACAACTCAGCTCTTGCCGTCAATACGCTAAAGCTGGGAATTTTTGTTGCAGATGTAGGAAGTTATTCAAATCGGCGTGTGTCAAATATGCTAATATCAATCAGATATGTTATTATTCACACATGTTAATTATCGCAACATATATTCATCATCAATGAATTTTGAACCCCTATTTACAAGAATAAGCTTTGAGACGTTTGCGACTTATTTTTTTCACAAGATAATACTTAATAATTTCAATTTTGAATTTTTTTTCTTAAGACCTTCAATTTCATGGCTACTGTCAACGCTAGTAGTTGATGAAAAGAACTCTTATAACTGGGAACACCTTTTGATGATTCACCGAATGTGAATGACTCTTTTTTTTCGTGACTAGAACTAATAGTCACGTTCTTTGTATTTGCAATAGAATAACATGTGTGTAACGTGAGCATTATGGTATTCTAATGTATCAAAGAAGTAATGATACTTTATTGTATCAGTGTTTTGGTGATACCCTTATGTATCACAATGTTAATGATACTTTAACATATTATGAGTGTAATTATATTTATGATAGTATTGATACTTTGAAGTATCACCGTTGCAATGATATTATAATATATCATGAATGTTAGGACATTTCAAGTATCACGAGACTGTAGTGATACTTCAATATATCATTATTATTATAACAGTTCTTTAATATATCACATCGTTAATACGTTAGCTTACCGTAATTGCAGGGATACTTTAGCATATCATGATCGCATGGATACTTTAGCGTATCATGATCGCAGGAATACTTAAGTGTATAATGATTGCAGGGGTACTTCTGTGCATCATAATTTTAATGATACATTAGACCTCAAACTTCAAAACCATGATGCAAATCAACTAAAATGAGAATAATCTAAGTTATTAGAACTTTTTATTTCGTAATTTGCATATCCATGGCAATTCATAGTCTGCTTTTAAAAAAAATAAAAATAAAAATAAAATTCTAATGTTACATATAGTTAAATTTTGTATAACTAGTCATTTAAATTCAAAAATAAAGTCGAAGGGAGTAGCAAAGGAGGTTTTGGTTTCTGTTTTTGCATTTGCTTTTTATGGAATGTAAAGAGGGTATTCGGAAGAGGGAAGTTGATGGAGTAATAGGATGGAGTGGAAGTAACTCCCTCCCTCCCTCCCTCTCTTGTGAAAACGAGGATCTGAATAGAAAGGAGTAAATAAGTAAATTGCTAGTTAAGACTGGGTCTACAACTGTGAAATAGGGGCTAAAATTTGAATAATTTTTTGGAGATCCTTGACTTATATACGAGTTCTGGGATAAGGTCTTGTGCCCAATTGCTGCATTGTCTATCTTGTTTTATCTGTCTAACTTGCTTTTTGGAAACTACTTATAAATTGTTGGTCGCCATTCGAAGGAAGAAAGCTATGTTAAAAGGTAGTTATTCTACCTTGTAATTGTAGTGTACTCACAAGTAGTTGCCAAACAGTTTCTGAGTTGCTTGACTCCTTCCTTGAGCTCTACTCAAGTTAGATTAGGCTATTTTAAGCACTTGCCGAGCTTTTAACAGATAACTTCAGTACCCATTTTCTCCCCACTTTTTGTAGCATGTACCTTTCGGTTGTATAGCTGTAAATTTAATTCCTACAAATGCAAAAGATTGAAAAATGGTCCGATCATATTTTGTGATGCCCCAATTCAGAAAGCTTAATAATTTTTGCAGAACATGGGCATTGATGATCCTGAAGTTGTTGATTTGGTAGATAAAATAGAAGAGCTTGAGCGGAAAGTACTTGCTCATCCTTTTCATAAGGTTGGATGGTCTCTTTTTGAATATTAATTTGGTTGTTGCATATTGCAATTTATTACCTCTTTTTCTCTCTCTAGACTGGTCAGACAGAGCAGCAGGTCAAATGGTTTCAAAGAAAAGCGGAGGTTAAACATGAAATTCAGCAACTCAAATCGAAGATAAGAGAGTCACAGGTTGCAACTTTTAAATATTCTTCTGCTCTGTATCTAGATGCTATCAAACCTATGGTTTGTCTTATATACATACGGGCACTTGTTTGCATGTATACATGTTCATCTATGGATGTATATTTGTATACATACTCATACTCATGCACTCATGCTGGTGAGTATGTGCATTTGTGTTTGTCCATGTGTGTTAATTGTATTGCTAGAGCAGTATCTTTTCTGATCACACTTGACACATCTTATTCCATAACAAAAATAGTAATAATTTAAATGCTTGGCTTGAATTCTATTTCATGTATCATAACTTAATATTCCAGAACTTTTGTTACGAAACTAGAATAATTCTGATTTTTTTTTGTTTTTTTTTTGTTTTTTGTTTTGTTGATGCAATGGTTACTATGGCTATTACTGCAACAGTTCTCAGTTTAATATAGGAAAGATCCATTCTCTTGCAGCTACAAAGGTTTCGTGATGAACTAAAAAATCGTTCACGAGTTTTGAAGATGCTTGGGCACATAAATGCCGAAAGTGTTGTTCAGCTAAAGGGGCGTGCTGCATGTCTGATTGACACAGGGGATGAACTACTAGTCACCGAGCTCATGTTTGACGGTGATATTATGCCTTTCACAGTTCTTTTTTCTCCTTTTTCTTTATCAATTAACACCTGAGAAACAGTGTTCACTAAATGAGACAAGTATTTGGCAGGTACGTTTAATGATCTTGATCATCATCAGTTAGCTGCTCTTGCAAGCTGCTTCATACCTGGAGATAAATCAAATGAACAAATTCATCTGAGAAACGAACTCTCAAAACCTTTGCAACAACTTCAGAATGCCGCAAGAAGAATAGCCGAGGTTGTCTTGATTTTTGTGTGTGTGTGTGTATCTTTTCAATTTTTATTGCGAAGTTTGCTTCATGAATGACGAACAACCTCCCCCCCCCCCCCCCCCCCCCCCACACAAAAAAAAAAAAACCCAATATGCAGATACAGCGTGAGTGTAAGTTGGATATCAATGTGGAAGAATACGTGGAAGCAACAGTTAGGCCATACTTAATGGATGTTATATATTGCTGGTCAAAGGTTAGTAACTTAGTATACATCTTCATTTCACTACTAGCAGTAAACCGTGCAGCCTCCCATGTTATGCAATTTCTGATATATTCGTCATCTTGATATATAATTCTTCCATTTAACGATGGCATGGCGAACTTTTCGCTAATCATAGTATATTGCAGTCAGGATGATGCGTGTACTTTTGGTTTGCCTTTTTTTTTTTTTTTTTAAGTTCATTTTGAACTCTATGATTTTTAGTTTATTTAATATAATTTAAAGCATTATCAGATCAATACAATCTACTGCTGTAGTAACACGCATGATCATTTAAGTTTTACATAATGCAACATTACAGTAGTATGTAGATTCAATTTTATTTTTTGTACATGCAATCTCTATCTACAGGGGGCACATTTTTCCGAGGTTATTGAAATGACAGATATATTTGAGGGTAGCATCATACGCCTGGCAAGAAGACTTGATGAATTTCTGAACCAGGTATATTTATCATCAGGAAAATAGTGTGAAGGACAAAATAAACAAAAAAATATTCGATAAGTACTAGGGGCTAAAATTTTATCCATAAGGACAAATTTTAGTGTAAAGAGAAGAATTACAGTGGACTCCTGAATTCCTCCCTTTACACTAAAATTTGTCCTTGTTCCTAAAATTTTAGCCCTTTGTTCTTATGGAACAACTTTTTGTTTATTTTGTCCTTGAGGCTAAAAACCCCTCATCATTTTGCTCATACTATGTTTGTAAAAATATCCTTCTAGTTATTTGATTGTGTTTATGTTGTGCTGTGGTTGCTAGTTATGAGTACTAAAGAATAATAATTGTATTGTTATATTTTTGGCTCTTTGAATGCTTTGGCTATGATAACCTTATCAAGTAAAGGTGTAGTAAATAGCTGTAGCTCATCAAACAAGTAGTAACTAACATCACCCTTCCTTGATATTAATAATACGTGATTAATTTATTACTAAACCAGCTTTGATCAATGCTTCCAAATATATGACGCTGTCATATGGAATCCAGTTAACCTAACTTGTCTCCTTTTTCCAGTTATATTTCAAATCCACCTACTGCATTCCTGTCAATAAATGATTTGTTCATGTAGCTCATCAAACAAGTAGTAACTAACATCACCCTTGCTTGATATTAATAATACGTGATTAATTTATTACTTAACGAGCTTTGATCAATGCTTCCAAATATATGATGCTGTCATATGGAATCCAGTTAACCTAACTTTTCTCCTTTTTCCAGTTATATTTCAAATCCACCTACCGCATTCCTGTCAATAAATGATTTGTTCATGTGCATGCGTGCATGCCAGATCAATCTGAAAATGATGCTCTAAGTGAACTAATTTTTCTAACAGTAATCAAGACCCTAAGTTTCAAGATAATGGTCGCTTAAACATGTTTTACATGATTTGTTTATCATAAATTTTAAGGTCTGCTAAGAATGTTACATATTTTTAGTATTTTCTTGTCATAGAACTTTCCTCTTATATGTTTTAGTTAGGCTTATTAATAATAGCCATGTATCAGAGTTTTATTTAACCAATTCAAGCAGTCTTTATTTGATATTTGCTTCTTCTATCTTCTCTCCTCTCCGTGTTCTCCTGTTCATTTTGTTTTATTTGATCACATTACAACTTCATTACAGTATCTTTACTCTTTGGTTTTGTTACACGAGTATCATAACCGCTGGTAGCAAATCTTTAACGTATTTCAATGATGCTGATTTCATACAGCTGCGTGCTGCGGCTCATGCTATTGGAGAAGCTGATTTGGAGAAGAAATTTGAAGCAGCCAGTGGGAGTTTAAGACGAGGCATAATGTTTGCAAATTCTTTATACTTATGAGAAGATACTAATACTTACGCCCTAGGCAGACAAAATTATGAAATCATGACCATTCGTGTTGGTTATTGAACATGGTAATTTGTGGTTTATAGCCAAATAAGCTCAAGTTGTAGCTGCGTATGCTTCATAAACTGAAAACCATGAGGTTAATATCGCTAATGTTGGCCTCAATGGTTAGACTACTGAGTATGATGTTCAAATGTACACAGCGTTAGATGGGCCTTCTTGTTCTTAAAGCCTAGAAACTCGAATTTTGGTTTCTGATATGAGAAGGAAACCCTTCCATGTCTTGAATCTTTGTACAAGTTTTGTTTAGTCTCTTTACATTATATATATTGCATTCTTGTCTGCTATTTTTGAAACTTAATCAGTGCTTGTTTTGCAACGCTATTATTTTCTGTCCTATTACCTTGCCACGCTATCATTATATACATAATCCGATTGCTCATCTTTGTTTAGTCTCTCCAAATGTAGATAAGCCTTCTTGTTCTTAAAACCAATTTGCTATTCAATAGTCATCTAATGGAAAAACCTCAGGCTTACATATTCCATAATGTCAGACTTTCTGCACTTGTTTTCATGCTTTGATTGGGGGCACGTGCTAGATGCTTAAAATTAGCTTGCAGTTCTAGCACTTGAATTCAAAACATCAAGTGAAAGTCATGAGATTTAAAATCAATGAATGGAATTAACATGACAATCGTACGTTATCTTATGGCTAGAACCTCCTCTTCTTCTTCTACTGCTGCTGCTGCTGCTCCTTTTTTCCTTTTTTTCCTAGTAGAGTGTGGGTTGATGGCCAACGTGGGTGGGTTGCTGTCAGGCTTGAGTGCCTCACGTGGCGATGGCTGCGTCAGTTTCATGTAAAGAGTGGGTTCCATGCGAGTTGTCCGATGGAAGAGTGGCTGTGGCAACGCGATGCTCGGATGGATGTTGCTGCGATGTGGGTGGGCTTGGGGTTGGATAGGCATGGCGTCAAGTTTTGGTTGGGTTTACAGGTCGTTGTCCCGTGGTTTCGATGTTGGAACGGTTGCAGGGAGGAGATGAAGTATTAATTTTATGAGGCCAAACGTTTCAGGAACAATGGAGGAGAATGAGTATGGTTCAAGAGGAAGAAAAGAATAAAAGGCAATAAAGAGAGTAATGAAAGTGAAAATGCTTTACTATCCCAAAATTTTTGAATCTAAGACTACTCCTTGTTATATATTTTTTGAACGTGATTTTTTTCATCATGCATTCGAAATTTGAACATAACTTTAGTTTAGTTTGGTCCACATCTAATTTACATAAGTCAAGTTCAGTTTTATAAACATCGTCGGTCTCAAAATCAAACTTAGCGCATACAAACTAAGTGTTTGAACACACAGAACTAAATACCATTGTGTTCGGTGCATCGATACGAATGGTATAACAAACTGGAAATTGTAATTTATCGTTCGTGCAAAAATTCTTTATTTATGTTATATCAAAAGTTGCTACCGTAAATCGATCGTATAAATCTGTTTAACTGATGCTAGCAAAATCGAAATTCCACGAAATAAACATCGGGTATTTTTGTTATTAATTTTTTCTTATTCAATTTCATATGAAAATATTTGTATGCTAAAAATTAATATTCCTGACTTATATTAACAACTGAATCTACGTTAAAGTTCAAAGCACATAAATTTTCCATTTAATTTAATTAATTCAAACCAATCACACGTAACACAAATTTAAATTCAAAATCCTAAATTATCAGTTTTAATTATAATCAAACGAGCCGAATTCTGTTATATGGCAATGGTAATTTCCGAATCGTTTCATTTTCCCCCACTCAAAAATTCGCTCCATAGTCGACTTATACAAATTTAAATTACTACTTAGTTTATAAATATTAGGTGATAATAAATCATAGGTGTAGTCGTTTTCAAATATATTTTAAAATAGTTTCAAGTATAAACTTGATTTCTTAACTGGTATCTTATACCTTTCTAACTTTCGAACCCAAAAATGAACACTGATGATGCTATGATCATCATCAAAATCATTGTAAAGCTATTAGAGTGAGTTCTATCAATATTTATCACATACGTACAGTATTTTGTACATATATTGGCCAGATACATGCTTAAAATCTCTACGTACTCGACAGTCCAATCTCAACCTGTAACGACCCGGATTTCTCCGCCCTTCCAATCGACCATAAGCCACACAGGTCCGATCCGAAACGACAGAAAAGGACGGATTGTCATGAGAACACGACGCATCGAAACACAGAAAAAGAGAACTTTTCATTGCTATTACAACAATTTACATTAGAGTGCAAGAATATCAGAGTACATATAATAATACACAACAGAAAAATATCGGATTAATAAATTACAATACAACGAAAATTTAGATACATAAATACAAGCAGCGGAGGACTATAAAATAATCCAGAGAACAGCTCTTGCCATATTCCAGGATCCTATTTAATAAAAATATATGCAAAACCAATACTACTAGCTACCCATGTGGAAAATATGGACACCCAGAGTCTAGATGGAAAACAATAAATTCTGAGTCAGTCATGGGACTGGTGTAAGAGCTAAAAATAGCTATTAAAGTTTATATTAAATTTGGGTAAATCACGGGATCACGCCGTATTATAAGGAACATGTTTTCTCCTATGATTACCAACTTATAAAATAAAAACAATGCAATGTTTTTTGAAAAATGAAGCTATTATAAGACTCAGGTCCCATCACACAATGCAAGCGCAAGCCGAAGGGTAGAGTTTTACCTTATAATAGCCAAACATGCTTGATACGCTTTAAACAAATATTTTTTGTATTATTATAAGTGCATAGTGTAGAAAACAATTTCGAAAATTAATGTATCAGTCTTAGACGACATAATACCCCATCTTGTTATGTCGCTACTAATTTACATCAAAAACCGTAAAGTCGTGTATCGGAATTTGGATTTCCATCATGGGCCGAGGCAAGAGATCTCTCTTCACCGAATTCGGCCCATCTCTAGCAAGATGTTCATGACCACAGGCATATGACCCTTGGATTGGCAGGGCTGGTCAATCGTACATCGCTGATTATTTATGCCTAGTCCATACGTTTCCCGGTCCTATCGGACCTCTTGATTAGTATGTCAACCATCATAGCCTCGTGCGCCCAAATCTGAGGCGCCTCGCTTTCTAACATCTACATTAGTAAAATGTCTGGGCTCCATACCATGACATCACTTCTAGCTAAAAAGAAACGCATGTGCTCCCTGCAATCCCTCATTCCGTTTTTGACTCATACCGAGGTGTGAAGCTTGCGAGTTAACACTATACACAAAGTTAAGCTATATAAGCTATGCTTTGATCATCATCCACAAAGCTTGGCTTTTCAATAAAACTTTGATCCATGCATATCAGCATGCCACGTCATCAATCCATACCATACCATTGATTTCCAAAAATATATAACATCTAAGCTCGTATGTCTCAAAGAAGGGTGTTAAGCAAGAGAATGAATTCTCCGCCACCAAACAAATATATATTAAGCAGAGATCACTGAATACATCACTAAGTACAATATCAGACATGCAATCCATTTGCAAGTCCGTTATGTGTCTGAACGAAACCGGAGGCATCTTATTCCTCATCCCATATGTCCAATATAAGAGAGAGACCCTCGCATATTCGATTGATCTCCAAGTATGTCTGGATGACCACCACTTATGTAACAACTCGGGATTTCAAAACCAATTTTAAATTTTTATTTTAGCTATTTTAATGAGTTTTGAATATTTAAAATGATTTATTTTGAATAATAACGACTAAAAATTTATTTAAATTGAAGTTAGAACGTATAAATTTATTTTAATTACAAAACGAGCCTGAAATGGCGCGATAGTTTGAAAATTCGATTTTTATTTTCAAATGAATGTACAGAATGAAATATAAATCGGATTTCAGTAAAATCAGAAACGTTAGAATCTGTTTAATTATATCTTTCTAATGAATGTGAAAAATTCAGATTTCATATTATAGATTGAAAGTTATGTCCAGTTTAAAATTTAAAATAGTCGCTATGGAATTTTTATATATTTTAATATAATATATAGCCCTTAAAAATAGCCATTTTGCAAACGACCACCGTTTTCGACGAAACCACTTTTGTTGGATCCGGAGTGTCAAATTATTGTCAGTTTCAAAATTTCATAATTTTGAAATTAATGTGTGAGCGTGGTGAATTTAACTGTGTTTTGTAGTTTCAGTGTAAATTTAATCGATTGGAAATTGACCATTTTTCAGATGGCCTCCAAATTCAACGGAATTAGTTTTGTTACGACCGTATTATCAAAACGTAGCTAGATTTATTTTTCTGTAATTTTTGGAGTCAGTACGTGGCCCCGGTAAATTAAAATGTACGATATATTGATTTATATTTTAGTTTAAAGAAAAACTGACTAAAACAGACAAATTGGCTTACGAAAGATATTCCATTGTGTCCTGAATGGGGGTATTTAGCTAGGGACGACAGTCGTTGGGGTTGATTTGGAGTTCGGATGTGAAATTCACTTTTGAGAAATAAACTAGAATAATATATATATATATATATATATAATCCCCTTTATTTTCGGCTAACCCTAACCCTCAGAAAACCCGCCACCCCCAATTCAATTTCAAGAACGAAAACGCTCGAATTTTCTTCCTCAATTCTCTCAAAATCCAAGCAATAATTTTCATAATTTATTAAAGGAAAATCATAGAGATTTGTGTGAGCTTTAAATCTACATGGGTTTGATCATCTATTGTGAAGTATCATAGGTGATTTTTGGATGGGAAGCGGTCAGCTTTCGAGTGGATTTTGGGGCGTGTGGGACTGCAGAACGTGGCGCCAACGGAGACGTTGGGGGATGGCGATGCGGCGGTCGCCGTGGCGACGACGGATGGGGGACTGGCGCCCTTGATTGGCGTTCGACAATGTCAATTTGGATCGGGGTTTTGGGTTCGTTCAGGAGAAGTTAACGACGAGGAAGGAGGATTAATTAGTATAATTAATTAATTAATTGTTGAAATGTGTAAATGTATAGTTAGCTGTAACTTTGTCAAACGAAAACGGAATCGAACGATTTCGGATCCGTTGGAATCGTAGAAAAGAGAGCTACAACATGGGACTGACCAGAACGGAAAGAGAGCAAATTAGAATTTGAAGCAAATTTAAATTCAAACGGCACCAAAATCATCAATTAAAGAATGATGGAGTGGAAACGAAGGTAAGAATTCTCTCATTAAAATTATTGTACAGTTATTTATTTTATAACTGTAAATATATATATATATATATATATATATATATATATATAGACTGCCAGTAATGATTTTTATCCGTTTTAATTATCAAAAATGTTATTTATTTTTGGAGTTCCACACCCGAACTCCCACATCGTTTATATTGGAAGCGATGTATGAATATCAGCGACACTCGCATTTCATACTCTGCGGATGGACTTTTGTGGCGCCGTAAATGGCATTTGGTTGTTGAGTATTTATTTATGCGGATGATTAATTGACTGTATTGTGTTGTGATTGTGATATTTAGCATATTAAAAATAATGTTAATATATTTATGGTAGTTGAAATGGAATAAATATTCATTTACAAGTCGGACGACTCGTTTATGTACACCTATTTAACTGATATTGATTGGGATGATAATTTTTACACATTGTCCAAATGCACAAATAATAATTAGTATTTATTGGTTGAATACCCCGCACGATACTGGGATGATATTTGACAAACACTAATCCCAATTATTTAGTTGTATGTCAATCGATTGGTTGGTAGACTGTGGTGAGCATTATTTATTTATTTTAATGCTTATACAGTTGTAGAATGCACTCTGGATGATGTTTGAATGTTAGATAATTATTTATCATTATTGTTGAATACATGAAATTATATGGTAATTGATTGAGTCGCATACGATTCAGAAATAAAGAATATCTTAAAATAATATTCAGTGAATAATCAAAAATATTGTTTGATGTCCGATTTTGGACGGACACGAAAATATTAAAGTGAATGAAGCCGAGTTAAGTAGATTTGCGCAATTTTAACTCGAATGGGATTTTCTGTCAATTTTATTCATTTTATAATGAATACCGAAAAGATTTGATTTCAATATCAGATATTTTGAAAATATTATCATTTTAATATTATAATGATATGGAATATTCAATTTTGATTTAAAAATTGAAAATGAAGTTGGAATCGTTTTAAAATGAATTTGTAAACGATTCTATAAAATACGTTATAAATGGAAATCGATGATATTATATATATATATAATGGCTTGAACAGAACGCGCCGCGTATCGACCGTTAGTGAATTTCAACCATTAACTTCAAATTGATGTAAGGGGAAATCCTACCGTCGGATTCTCATAAAACCAGAACCATTGGGTTCGTATCGAAAAGATCTTTCCAATGAATGTAAGAGATTTAAATTTGAATGGGTGGATTTCAAATTATGTCCAAATCAATTTCGGAAAAGGTCGCTATGGATGCAGTTATGTGGCCGTTATTGGAAACCGACTGTAATGGCCTTAATAAAATTATTAAAAATATGAAAAAATTATGTAAAATCCTAATAAATGATTTGGAAATATTTTGGATGAAAAATTCCAAGTTTGAAAAGATAAAAATATTTTTTTATCGAAAGGAACTAGTTAATAACTAGAATAATAATCCAATTATTTTTAGAAATAATAAATTGGATTAAAAATGGTTTTGAATATAAACAGAATTTTCCAATATATGAATTGGAAAGGATTTAAATGGAAATAATCTTCGGAATATTTCGATATTGGATTCCGTGATTATACAGATATTGTTAAGGAATTTGGAAGGTATAGATATCGTTATTCCCAATAAGATATCCGTTAGTTTCAGAATTTGATATTGAATATAAGCCGTTATAATTTTTATTCCGAGCCTTGTATTTAATATAAAATTGGATTTTGGGTTTTTCGTGAATGATGTCTTTATTAACACTGTTCTTAAACCCCGATGAGAAAAGAATAAATCTTTTAATTAAGATTTAGGGAAGTTTATAAATTAATTAATATTTAATTGGAATTGAATCAACAGTGAATTTTTGGGTTTATTGTGAATGGTGTTTTAAATAACATTCGCTCTTTAACCCAATTAACAGTGAAGATATGATTTGGAATTCATAATCCTTTAAATAAGATTAATGGAATTTTCCAAAGAAAAGTTTTCCAATTTAATATATTAAATTGGAATTGAATGGAATTCGATTTGGTACTGATCGAGATGAACTTCTGTGAAGGAAGTCCGTTACTATATGTGGACTTTAAAAGGCCTAGCCATTATTTTGTTTATAGTATTAGTTTAATACGGAAATTTATATCGATTATATGCTGTTGGATTTCCGTGAAGATTCCATTTTTATGGATGATGATTTGAGTTTGTTGTGAACTGTGTTTTTAATAAGATTGGCTGAGCTAAAGTTAAGATTAATTTCTTAAAGTTGAATAATCATAAAGTAATGATTTATGATATTAAAACTAAATGTAGTTTTAATAAATCTTTAATTAGATTGGAATGAGGATGAGATAATTAAATTTATCGAATTCATAAAATGACCGGGAATGGAGTACCACCAGTTTTACTCTAGGCAATAGTTAAATCTTTAAATAGATATGAACGCGAAATGGAAATTAATTTTACCAATAACACAATGGGCGTTAGATATGGAGTACTACCAATTTTTCTCCATGAGATGAATAGATTGTGATTGGAAAGATAAAATAAGTGATTACTTCGGCAAGGCTCGGTAATCCCCACTAGTTTTATAAACCTTAATTTGGTTTAGTATCGTTAAAGGATAAGATAAATCTTTTGAAAATGATATCCAAAGGAAGATTAAAGAGAAAATTTAAAAGAATTTATGTTTGGTAAAATTAACGGGAACCTTTCCATAAAGATGTGAATATTTGAATAAAAGAATATTCTGAATTGGAATGAGGCTTATGTTGTGTTTTTATAGTACTTGATTATAAGGTTCGCAAATTATTCGGAAAGACCGGGTTTAACATATTCTGAATAATTGATACGACGATTAAAAGTCGAGATGAAGATGGTGGTTAAAGACCGGAGATCTTCACATCATTTGGATGATTATTGATGTCTTGATTGGGATGTACACCCAAGACAAGGTAATAAGTGGTGATCGTCCAGACGTACTTGGAGATCGACCGGATATGCAAGGGCCTCTCTCCCGTATTGGACATATGGGACGAGGAATAAGGTGCCTCCGGTTTCGTTCAGACCAGAACGGACTTGCAAATGGATGGTATGTCTGACATTGTATTCCCTTGTACTGTATTCATTGATCTTTGCCAAATATATATCTGTTTGGTGGAGGAGAATTTATTCTCTTGCTTAACACCCTTTTCTGAAACGTACGAGCTTAGAGGTTATATAATGGTGGAAATCAGTGGTACGGTATGGATTGACGATGTGGCATGTTGAGATGCATATGATCAAGGCTTCTCTTGAAAAGCAGAGTCTTGTGATTGATTACCAAAGCACGACTTTAAATAGCATAGATTTGTGTAGCGTTAGTTCGCGAGCTTCACACCCCGGTATGAACCAGAAACGGGATGAGGAATGTATGGAAATGGACATATGTTAGTTTCTAGCTACGAGTAACGTCATGGTATGGAGCCCAGACTGTTTACTTATGTGGATGTTGGAAAACTTTATTGATGGAAACCGAGGTACCTCGGATTTGAGTCCCTAGTTGCTCTTGGTACTAGAACCGACTAAAAGGTTCTAGATGGTCGAAAGACTGTCCATTTTGTAGGTTCGATAGAACCAGCTAACATGTAGTTTATGGTATAACTAATCATCGACTGATGACCGGCCATGCGGCTAACCACATGTGCAGTAGCAGCTGAATCCTGAGGCTCGAGCTTGAGAGTCTCGAATCGGTAAGGACGATTGTTTGCCTTAGTTCATAGATGGAAACCCAATTTCCAGTACACGATTTTACGGTTTTAGTTATATATATATATATATGGTGTCGTAATATAATGGTATCTACGCTGCCTATGATTGATACATTTATATTTGAAGTTAATTTCTTCACTTATAGTAATAATAAAAGATGAATTTTCGCGTACTAAGCATTTTTGGCTATTATAAGGAAAAACTCTATCCTCGACGGCGTTCGTTGTGTGATGAGACCTGAGTCTTATAATAGCTTCTTTTTTTTGTTTAGCATTGCGCTGTTTGTTTTATGCACTGGTATTCATGGGGGATAAACCCTTTTCGTGTTATACGGCATGGTCCCGTGATTTACCCAAATTTAAATTAAAAGCTAATAACTGTTTTAGTTCTCACACCAATCCCATGACTGATTTGGAGTTTATTGTTTTTTTACCAAAACTTTGGGTGGTTATATTTTCCACACGGGCAGCTACTAGTTTTTGTTTTCATAGATATTTCTTTTCACATGATCCTGGATTACGGCTGGAGCTATATTCGGAAAGCTTTGTATCCTTATATTTCACTCAGTTGTGCTAGTTGATGATTGTTCCGCTGTATTATACTTATGTATATATTTTCCGTCGTTTTGTAATTTAAATCTCTGATATTTTTCTGATGTATATTATTCATTTGAATTCTGATATTCTTGTACTCTGATGTAATTGTTGTAATAGCAATGAAATATTCTTTTGTCTGTGTTTTGATGCGTCTGTTCTCAAAACAATCCGGTGTTTCCCGTCTCTTCAGTGACCGAGGTATTTCGGAGCGTTAAAGGTGGTATCAGAGCTTTGGTTACAGAGCTCGAGAACAAGACACATTAGAACCGAACGAAAGAATTCATTAGAGATAGGATTAGCAATATCCTATAAGAATAACTCATTAGAGATAGGGTTAGTAATAACCTAGAATGAGTACGATGAGTATTATTTTACTAAAAATGAATTTAGTTTTGAAAATTATATCTTACTATATGTATTTGAGTATTTTATTTTATATTGATTTTGGACTATCGGCTATAAGGAGATTTTTAATATGCGTCTTCCACGTGTATTCGAAGTCTCAAATATACTGGGTAGAAATAGAATCAAACACTAGTCGCCCGGGGATGATTCTGATGATTAGGCCTCATCATCAGAGTCTATGTTCGAGTTTCGAAAGTGGGATATCTATATATTTCCAATTGACTGGTGTGAGAACCAAAACTTAGATAAGGATAATTGTCTGTAATTTAGCATTGAAAATATGATTTTTGAGTATATAAAAGTTATATATTTGAAAAGTTAATCAATTAATTGATTGTTGATTGTGATGTGTGATAATTAATTTAATTAATAAAAATATTGGATTGATAAAACCAATAAAAGAATGAATGATAAGTAAAGCCAAATTGAGTCAAAATTTAAACTAAATTTAAAATTGATTGGAATTGCATACATATACAGTACATATATATGTTGAGCAGGTTATGGATTCGTTGTTGAGTAAAGAGATATATTGTGTGTCCGACAAAAATGTGCACTTTAATGAGTTGGTTGCGCAATTTTATGATATTATAAACTACTATGAGTGTTTTTGGATGCGTTGTGATGGTTGTTCTGTGTGAGACTATAAACCATACCATAGGATAGCAACAAATAAATTATGGACTATACTGCATGGCATACTTCATGAAGATAGCATATCATATCATATTCCATATAAGAATTTGGCACTTATATGATGAGGTTTGGATTTCCATACGGGTGAGATGCTTGTATGGCGATGGCTGAATTACAGGTTGAACAGAAAAATAATTATGGACTTAATTAAGGAATACATGTAACAGTGCTCGGGACAGGATTTAATAAAAAACCCTACACAGGTCTGGAGATGACAAAAATTCACATCTCTCTAGTTGTTAATTAAGGCATATGGATTATTTTATTTCCAACACTGGGGCAACATACGAGATTACGACTTTTTACATGTCTCCCTTGGGCATAGATAGGTCACAAAAATTGTGTATGCTTTTTCTTGATTTATTGGGTGCCTAATACGGCCCAATAGATTTTCAAACCCTCCCCGTACAAAGGAGGTTATGGCAAAAAATTTCGAAAATTTAGGGTGTTAGCCAAATTTCTGAGAAATTAGAAAGTTCTTAGAAAGTGAAAAGTTGAAGAACTAAAGCCAGAATGAAAGTTGAGTTGGTTAGTTAAACAATTTTCAGCTCCATTCCTTTTCGAGGACGAAAATATTTTAAGTGGGGGAGATTGTAACAACTCGGAATTTCAGAACCAATTTAAAATTTTTATTTTGGCTATTTTAATGGGTTTTGAATATTTAAAATGATTTATTTTAAATAATAACGACTAAAAATTTATTTAAATCGAAGTTAGAACATATAAATTTATTTTAATTATAAAACGAGCCTGAAATGGCGCGGTAGTTTGAAAATTCGAATTTTATTTTCAAATGAATGTGCAGAACGAAATATAAATCGGATTTCAGTAAATCCAGAAACGTTAGAATCTGTTTAATTATATCTTTCTAGTGAATGCGAAAAATTTAGATTTCATAATGTAAATTGAAAGTTATGTCCAGTTTAAAATTTAAAATAGTCGCTATGGAATATATATATATAATATACAGCCGTTAGATATAGCCATTTTGCAAACGACCTCCGTTTTCGACGAAACCACTTTCGTTGGATCCGGAATGTCAAATTATTGTCAGGTTAAAAATTTCATAATTTTTGGAAATAATATGTGAGCGCGGTGAATTTAACTGTGTTTTGCAATTTTAGTGTAAATTTAATTGACTGGAACTTGGCTATTTTTCAAACGGCCTCCAAATTCAATGAAATTTGTTTTATTAGAACTGTATTATCAAAACGTAGCTAGATTTATTTTTCTGTAATTTTTAAGTCAGTATGTGGCCCCGGTAAATTAGTTTGATAATTTTAAGAATTTATTAAAGGAAAATCGCAGAGATTTGTGTGAGCTTTTAATCTACACAGGTTTTATCATCTATTATGAAGTATCATAGGTGATTTTTGGATGGGAAGCGGTCGACGTTGGAGTGGATTTGGGGGTGTGTGGGACCGCCGAGCATGGCGCCAACGGAGGCACTGGGGATTGCGATGCTGCGGTCGCCGTGGCGACGACGGGTGAGGGTCGGACGCTCTCGATTGGCATGCGACAATATCAATTTGGATCGGGGTTTTGGGTTCGTTCAGGAGGAATTAACAACGAGGAAGGAAGATTAGCTAAGGTTGGGATTAATTAGTTAATAACTAATTATATATTGAAATGTGTAAATGTATAATTAACTGTAACTTTGTCAAACGAAAATGAAATCGAACGATTTCAGATCCATTGGAATCGTAGAAAAAAGAGATACAACATGAGACTGACCATAACGAAAATGAAGCAAATTAGAATTTGGAGCAAATTTAAATCCAACCAGCGCCAAAATCATCAGTTAAAGAATGACGAAGTGGAAACGATCAGAATTCTCTCACTAAAATTATTGTACAGTTATTTATTTTATAATTGTAAATATATATATATTTATACTGGCAGTAATGATTTTTATCCATTTTAATTATCAAAAATATTATTTATTTTTGGAGTTCCACACTCGAACTCCCATATCATTTACATTGGAAACTATGTATGGATATTAGCGACATTCGCATTTTATACACCACGGATGGACATTTGTGGCGCCATAAATGGCATTTGGTTGTTGAGTATTTATTTACAAGGATGATTTAATTGACTGTATTGTGTTGTGGTTGTGATGTTTAGCATATTAAAAATAATGTTAATATATTTATGGTAGTTGAAATGGAATAAATATTCGTTTACAAGTCGGACGACTCATTTATGTACACATATTTAACTGATGTTGATTGAGACGATAATTTTTACACATCACCCAAATGTACATACAATAATTAGTATTTGTTGGTTCAAAACCCCGCACGGGTATTGGGATATATTTGACATACACTAATCCCAATTATTTAGCTGTATATCAACCGATTGGTTGACAGACTGTGGTGAGAATTATTTATTTATTTTAATGCTTATACAGTTGTACAATGCACCCTGAATGATGTTTGATGATTATATATCATTATTGTTGAATACATGCGATGTATGAAATCCATATAACTGAAATTATATGGAAATTGATAGACTCGCATTCCGATTCAGAAATAAAGAATATTTTAAAATAATATTTAGTGAATAATCAAAAATATAGTTTTGATGTCCGATTTTGGATGGACACGAAAATATTAAAGTGAATGAAGCCGAGTTAAGTAGATTTGCGCCATTTTGATTTGTATGGATTTTTCTGTTGATTTTATTCAATTTATAATGAATATCGAAAAGAATTGATTTCAAAATCAGATATTTTGAAAATATTATCATTTTAATATTATAATGGCATGGAATATTCAATTTTGATTTAAAAATTGAAAATGAAGTTGGAATCATTTTAAAATGAATTTATAAACGATTCTCTCTCTCTCTCTATATATATATATATATATGGGGTAGGTTCAATGGCACCCCAAATAGCGAGCACCCCTTTAGCCTCCCACTTTTCCACCACTCATTTCCCACTAACTCCCATTCTCTCTCCTTCCACTAACTTTCTCACTTCACACTCACTTTCTTTATTATAAATGAGGGGCTGAAATTCGGGTGCAAATTGGAGGTTGAAATTCAGGGGGGCTCCCTGATCCTATCCCATATATATATATATATATATATATATATATATATATATATTGTGGCTTGAGTAGAACATGCCATGTAGCGACCGTTCGCGAGTTTCAACCATTAACTTCAAATTGATGTAACGGGAGATCCGATCGTCGGATTCTCCTAAAACCGAAACCGTTGGATTCGTATCGAAAAGATTTTTCCAATGAATATAAGAGATTTAAATTTGGATGGTTGGATTTCAAATTATGTCCAAATCAATTTCGGAAAATGTCGCTATGGATGCAGTTCGGTGGACATTATTGGAAACCGAATGTAAGGGCATTAATAAAATTATTAAAAATATGAAAAAAATAATTAAAATCATAATAAATGCACTACTCCAAAACAACAAATTTGGCACACCGGGATGTAGATATTTGATACGGGTTTAAGCCATATCAAATTTGATACGGCTCTTAACCATATCAAATTTTCTTTGCTACATCTCTACCGATCCACACCTCCCCAATCTTTAAAATCCAACCGTTGATCGCCGATGGTTCGGATCACTTCGTATGATAAGGCGTTGAGCCGTATCAATCTTCGCTTCCTCCCAATTTTAATTTTTCATTTCTGCTGTATCCCTTTTCATTTCAGCCGAAGAAAAAAAAATCCCAAACGAAAATCATGTCGTCCCTCCCCTCTTCTCCAAATCACCGCTTCCCAAAATCGGATCGCGTCTTCTATGTAAAAAACTATTGTTCGATTGCTTGAGTATCTTGCGTGCTTGTCAATGATTTAGGGATTTCGATCGAAAACCGTGAGTTTCTCTGATTTGATTTTTTGATTTGCTTTTAGTATTTGTTGCTTGGTTTTCGGTAACTCTTACAGTGATGAATCAGTTAGTATGTATAAGGTTATACGAACCCTAAAACTTCTCTAATTTCCAGAAATTGTTAATTCGATTTCCTTTCTGCAGATTTCGTGTTCGCTCATAATTTTTCAAATCTGGAATTAAGCCTCAAATCTACCGCTGTGATAGAAAATTACTATGGTACAGGCTGCTGGGAAAATCGACATTGTGATTGTAAGTATAACTGAATCTGAACTGAATTTGAACTAATTTAATGGAGATGTTTTAGATATTTATTTTTATTTTTGTCCATACGAAACTTACGAAGGGCTGGTGGTACAGTTTTTGGATGTGGAAGCATGTATTATGGACTAAGTCGCTAAGATAATCAAATTATTCATGAATTAAAGTTGAATGTTTAAAGAGAAGCTCGAAAACGTGATTTGATGGTGGTAAATGCAATCTATATCTACTTAGTTTGGATTTAGAACTATATTAGTTATGAAATTTGTGTTCTTATAAAGGATTAAAGGTTTTCACCTGCTTTTGGGTTGCCATTTTCAGCTAAGTGTAATTACTTTGATAGTGTCAGAGTGCACAATTTGATACTAAGGATGATAGGAGAGACTGGAAGGAGTTATTTAAGGTAAACAGGTTTGTAGTTTTTTATTTGTCGCATTCATTATTTGTGCAATGTTAGTTTGTTATCAATAAGAGCTTTCTCCAAGAGTATATGCTAAGTATGCGAGAAAACAAATTTAAATGCCTTCTTGCATATGCATCATGGGTTTCATTGGAATACCCATTATACATTTTCAAGATGAATCATACCGGAATTACAATTGATTAGATAGAGATTTTTTGAATATATTCGATTACCGTTTGTCCAGTTATTATTGAACCAGAAAACTTCCAAATATAGGTTCACTTCATGTTCCAATTAATACGTATTTAGAGTCTTTGACATAGTAAAGATATATAGTTACCACATGTTATTCTGTCTGCTAATTAGGAAAACAAGATGAATAGTACGAGAATAATATTTATTGAAAAGAAAATGAAATTATTTACTACTATTTTCTGATGTAGTTATGTTTTTTGGGATATGATATGTTGTCTTACTCCATTTGTATTGAAGGTAATATCGAATGCACTTATCAATTGTTACTTCATTCAGCCTCCTTCATATAGTTTCATCACAGAAACAGCCTCCTTCATATAGTTCCATCAATTATTGAATGCTACTAGCTTGCTTGAAGTGCAAGAGAAAACTTCAGGCTTTTGTGAATCGGAGGCAATGATGGTTACACTGATGCACATGAACCAGTATGTTGCTGCAGGCCTGCACCAATAAGGAGTAAACTCAATGTTTGCAATGATGGATTCATCATTTTTTCCTTCTAAACATATGTCTTTCTTCATTTTCACATATGTTTATATGTTCCAATGCTACTACAGATTCTTAAGATCCATTGAAGACTACCGATCAGACTAGGCAGCTTGGCTTAATTGTATGTTCTTCATTTTCTCACTATATTATTTAGTTAATACATTCCTTAATATTGATCATCCTTGTCAGTTAGTTTTATATGTATACGTTCTTATTGTGAACAAGTACGGTGTCACTATACCACGCTTCTCACTTCATCTCAAAATATCATGCACGTTAAATCAAAGCAGGCTTATTTTCTTTAACTATTTGTTGCGGAATGAGTTTATCATTTATAATTGCTTGAATGACTTCATCTCAAAGTTCCGAACTCAGTTCGAAAACGAGTTCCGAACTCAGTTTCGGAAACGAGTTACGAAGAGTTTGCAAACTCAGTTTACCGAGATATTTTTTCTTTGTTGATGGGAATGGAATAATTATTTCAGTGTTCACCGAGATATCGACTTTAAGTGTTTCATTTAAGTGTATACTACCAGCAATTATTTGCGGAAACAGCAAGCTCAGGCTTGCGGAAACAGCAAGCCAGCTTGCTACGGAAACAGCAAGCCAGCTTGCTGTTTGTTTCCACAAGCCAGCTTGCTGCGAAAACAGCAAGCAAGCTTGTTGTTTCAAACAGCAAGCTTGCTGTTTCAAACAGCAAGCTCAGGCTTGCGGAAACAGCAAGCAAGCTTGCTATTTGTTTCCGCAAGACAGCTTGCAGTGGAAACACTTGCTTTTTCAAACAGCAAGCTTGCTTGCTGTTTCACAGCAGGTTCAGGTTTGCGGAAACAGCAAGCCAACTTGCTGTTTGTTTCCGCAAGCCAGCTTGCTGCGGAAACAGCAAGCAAGCTTGCTGTTTGTTTCCGCAAGCCAGCTTGCTTCGGAAACAGCAAGCTTGCTTGCTATTTCACAGCAAGCTCAGGCTTGCGGAAACAACAACCTTGCTTGCTGTGGAAACATCAAGCAAGCTTGTTGTTTGTTTCCGCAAGCCAGCTTGCTGCGGAAACAACAAGCTTGCTTTCTGTTTCACAACAGGCTCAGGTTTGCGGAAACAGCAAGCCAACTTACTGCGGAAACAGGAAGCAAGCTTGCTGTTTGTTTCCGCAAGCCAGCTTGCTGCGGAAACAGCAAGCTTGCTTGCTGTTTCACAACAATCTCAGGCTTGCGGAAACAGCAAGCTAGCTTGCTGCAGAAACAGCAAGCCAGCTTGCTACGGAAACAGCAAGCCAACTTGCTGTTTGTTTCCGTAAGCCAGTTGGCTGTGGAAATAGCAAGCAAGCTTGCCGTTTCAAACAGCAAGCTTGCTTGTTGTTTCACAGCAAGCTCAGGCAGTGTTTGTCTATCAAAGTGTTTTATGTTTAGCTGATATGAATTGACTGAATGTGATAGAGTAGTAGAAAATAGGTTTGTTCTAGAAGTGTTTGTCTATCAAAGTGTTTGATCCTTTTTTTCCGTGCTGTCCTCTTGCAGCTCTTTGGTCTGCCGTCCGCTTGCAGCTCTTTGGTCTGCCGTCCGCTTGCAGCTCTTCGGTCTACCGTCCACTTGCAGCTCTTTGGTCTCACTGGTATTCATGTGGCTTCTGGTCCAGCTGCATCAATATAACAAATTACAAATAATCGGTAATTTTACCAAGCTTTTTCTTATTCTTCTTTGCAGATCCACCCTCAACCAGTGCTACATTGGTCGGAGATCAGGCCGGAATAAAAAATAAACGGTACTTTTTCCATCCTTATTCTTATTTGTAGTTCATTTGGTCTGACTGTTATTTATGTTCTTCTGGCTATCGACATTGGGTACATAGGTTGCTATTGGCTATTGACCAGTTATTTGTGATTTAGGTCCGATTCTTATACATGTTGCTGTTCGTAATATCGTTTGATGCGACTGTTATCATTTTTCTTCTGGCTATTGACAATACGTTTTTGATGTATGTTTTTTATGATAAGTTTCTGTCAACCTCTATATGTTTTTTATCATGAACAGGTAAGAAGTTTTTTTTTAAATGCATCATGAATGCTCCCTAGCACCCAACAGTTATAGTAACAGAAGATGAATACCCATGTTCTTGAAGGTTGAACACAATATGACAGGAACTGAGTTATCCAATTTCGGGTTTGTACAAGTAGTCGATTCTGTTTATGCAAGCTAAATTTGTTACATCTTTTATAACTATTTTTATGTTTTATTCTAGGTATACAGTTGACCATGTACATCCTGACATGGCAAAAACCTGTTTTAAGGAACATGTGCATAGCAAACTTGTATGGTGAGATATATTTGCTAAATTTAAGGTATAAGTTCATTACACTTGTTATATTTTATACATCATTTTTCTATTACTCACTATGAAATTAAGATAAACTGTAATTATTTATGCTTGACATGCTATTTTGTTGTCCACAACCACATTGCTAGATTTCGATGGCTCTTGTTATATTTTGACACTCACTATCAAATTTAAGGTATAAGTTCATTACACTTGTTATATGCTGAAAAATGGACTATTTTCAAAAAAGGATTATACAAAATGATAAAACAAACAACTTTTATTATTTTGTAAAATAAAAAACTAAAAATATTCTGAAAATGCCCAACCAAACAGGCCCTTATGTTCTGTAGTTCAATATGATTACAGGTTCTGTTCATAACATTATCTGAGCACCTCGTTGCTTACAGGTTCTGTTTTCTTACAAGTTATATATATATATATATCATTTGTGATGTTGTGTCATTTAGAGTTTATGTTAGACAGTAAATTTTGCATTTACAGATTGACAATTTTAGTAACATTGAACTTCCAGAGCAATTTATAAAAGCTAAACTATGTTTACCCGTCATTCTGAAACCGCAAGTTGCTTGTGGTGTGGCCGATGCTCATAACATGGTATCCTTTTTTTTAATCTGTTTACATATATTGAATTTTTTTTGTTAAATTCCATTGAAAGCTTTGCCACTTCCCATTATATTTTTCATTAGATTGGAGGTGTAGCTAGGCTACATTATATTAACAGTCCTTTTTTAACATTTTATAGCTAAAATCCCTACTTGTATCCAAAGAACATTTTATAGCTTAAAGTCCCTACATGTATACAAGTCATTGCTAGTTAATTTCGCAGACCACCTTTGCTACATTTTTCTTTTTTCTGTTATGATGCACACAAAAATCATGTTGGTTGACTGTTTTTCTCCCTTTCTTTTGCAGTCAGTTTTACTTGTATTTTTAAACTTGCATGCTACTTGATTTCAGGTACCGTTGTTGATTCAAGCATTTGTCATCCAACTGAGTTTGATTTTTACCTCTGTAGTCATGTAGGAATTCAGGTAAGTTTGTCGAACGTACCATGTTGTATATATTATATCTTAGTTTGGACTTCCTAATGACGTTCAGGTAAGTCATACAAGCATTCCGACTTCCTAATGACATTCACAAGATATTCTGAGTTTGTTGATGGCTATAGTGTTTGATAACCAACCACCACAAAATTTATTTTATTGATAAGAATTGGTTTGTTTGTATATGTATTTCTTGAATTTCTTGAAACCTTAAGAGGATTGGTTTATGTATGTAGTATGTACTCGATATTTAAATGTAAGATTGTTGATCAGTTATATGAGATTTTGTTTTGATATAGTTTATTTTTGTGTTAATCTATGTAGCTAATTGTATTTTTTTTTTGTATTTTTTTAATTTGATACGATTTTAAGCCATATCAATTGAGAAATTTGATACGACTTAAAACCGTATCAAATTTCTCAGTTGATATGGCTTAAAACCGTGCCTATTTATCAATTTGATACGGTTTTAAACCGTATCAAAGCAATAGAGATGCCATTTTTGATACGGTCCAGGGCACTGCCAAATCGATTTTGATACGGTCATGAGCATTGCCAAATTGGCATTTTTGGTGTAGTGATGATTTGGAAAGATTTTGGATGAAAAATTCCAAGTTTGAAAAGATAAAAATATACTTTTATCGAAATGAACTAGTTAATAACTAGAATAATAATCCAATTATTTTTAGAAATAATAAATTGGATTGAAAAAGGGTTATAATATAACCAGAATTTTCCAATATAGGAATTGGAAAGGATTTAAATGGATATAGTCTTCGGAATATTTCGATACTGGATTCCGTGATTATACGGATATTGTTGAGGAATTTGGAAGATACAGATATCATTATTCGCAATACGATATCTGTTAGTTTCAGAATTTGATATTGAATATAAGCCGATAAAATTTCTATTCAGAGCCTTGAATTTAATATAAAATTGTATTTTGGGTTTGTCATGAATGGTGTCTTTATTAACACTGTTCTTAAACCCTGATGAGAAAAGATTAAGTCTTTTAATTAAGATTTAGAGCATTTTACCAATTAATTAGTATTTAATTGGAATTGAATTAAAATTTGATTTTTGGGTTTATCGTGAACGGTGTTTTAAATAACATTCGTCCTTTAACCCAATTAACAGTGAAGATATGATTTGAAATTTATAATCTTTTAAATAAGATTAATGGAATTTTCCAAAGAAAAGTTTTCCAATTTAATATATTAAATTGGAATTGAATGGAATTCGATTTGGTACTGATCGAGATGAGCTTCTGTGAAGGAAGACCGATACTATATATGGAATTTAAAAGGGCTAGCCATTATTCTATTTATAGTATTAGTTTGATATGGAAATTTAAATCGATTATATGCTGTTGGATTTCTATGAAGAATCCATTTTTATGGAAGATGATTTGGGTTATTTGTGAACTGTGTTTTTAATAAGATTGGTTCTTTAACCCAGTTAAAGATAAGATTAATTTCTTAAAGTTGAATAATGATAAAGTAAGATTTGAACGTGAAATGGTAATTAATATTACCGATAACATAGGGGGCATTAGATATGGAGTACTACCAGTTTTGCTCCATGGGATGAATAGGTTGGGATTGGAAAGATAAAATAAATGATTACTTTGGTAAGGCTCGATAATCCCGACTAGTTTTATAAATCTTAATTTGGTTTAGAACCGTTAAAGGATAAGATAAATCTTTTGAAAATGATATCCAAAGGAAGATTAAAGAAAAAATTTAAAAAAATTTATCTTTGATAAAATTAACGGGAACCTTTCCCTAAAAATCTGAATATTTGAATAAAAGAATATTCTGAATTAGAATGAGGCGTATGTTGTGTTTTCATAGCACTTGATTATAAGATACGCGAATTATTCGAAAAGACCGGGTTTAGCCCATTCGGAATAATTGATACGACGATTAAAAGTCGACGATGAAGACGGTTGTTAAAGACTGGAGATCTTCACATCATTTGGATGATTACTGATGTCTTGATTGGGATGTACATCCAAGACAAGGTAATAAGTGGTTATCGTCCAGACGTATTGGAGATCAACCGGATATGCGAGGGCCTCTCTCCCGTATTGGAAATATGGGATGAGGAATAAGGTGCCTTCGGTTTCGTTCAGACCCAGAACGGACTTGCAAATGGATGGTATGTCTGACATTGCATTCCTTTGTACTTTATACGTTGATCTCTGCCAAATATATATCTGTTTGGTTGCTGAGACGTACGATCTTAGAGGTTATATATTGGTGGAAATCAATGGTACGGTATGGATTGACAGTGTGGCATGCTGAGATGCATATGATCAAGGCTTCTGTTGAAAAGCAGAGTCTTGTGGTTGATGATCAAAGCACAGCTTTAAGTAGCATTGCTTTGTGTAGCGTTAATTCACGAGCTTCACACCCCGGTATGAACAAGAAACGTGATGAGGAATTATGGAAATGGACATATGCTAGTTTCTAGCTACGAGTAACGTCATGGTATGGAGCCCAGACTGTTTACTTATGTGGATGTTGGAAAACTTTATTGATTGAAAGCGAGGTACCTCGGATTTGAGTCCCTAGTGGCTCTTGATACTAGAACCGACTAAAAAGTTCTAGATGGTCGAAGGACTAACCATTTTGTAGGTTCGATAGAACTGGCTAACATATAGTTTATGGTATAACTAATCATCGACAGATGACCAACCATGCGGCTAACCACAGGTGTAGTTGCGGCTGGATCCTGAGGCTCGGGCTAGAGAGTCACGAATCGGTAAGGACGATCGCTTGCCTTGGTTCATAGATGGAAACCCAATTTCCAATACGTGATTTTATGGTTTTAGTTGTATATATATATATATATATGTATATATATATGGCGACGTAATATAATGGTACCTACACCGCCTATGTTTGATACATGTATATTTGAAGTTGATTTCTTCAATTATAGTAATAATAAAAGATGAAATTTCGCGTACCAAGCATTTTTGGCTATTATAAGGAAAAGCTCTTTCCACGACTACGTTCACTGTGTGATGGGACCTGAGTCTTATAATAGCTTCATTTTTCTATTTAGCATTGCGCTGTTTGTTTTATGCACTGGTATTCATGGGGGATAAACCCATTTCGTGTTATACGACGTGGTCCCGTGATTTACCCAACTTTAAATAAAAAGCTAATAACTATTTTAGTTCTCACACTAGTCCCGTGGCTGACTCGGAGTTTATTGTTTCTACCTAAACTCTGGTTTCCTACATTTTCCACATGAGCAACTAGTAGTTTTGGTTTTCGCAAATATTTCTTTTCACGGGATCTTAGATTACGACTGGAGCTATATTCGGAAAGCTTTGTATCCGTGTATTTCACTCAGTTGTGCTTGTTGACGATTGTTCTGCTGCATCATATTTATGTATATATTTTCTGCCATTTTGTAATTTAAATCTCTGATATTTTTCTGATGTATATTATTCATTTGAACTAGGATATTCTTGTACTCTGATGTAATTGTTGTAATGGCAGTGAAATGTTCTATTGTCTGTATTTTGATGCGTCATGTTCTCAAAACAATCCGGTATTTCCCATCTCTTCGAAGATCGGGGGATTTCAGAGCGTTAAAACTTATTACCTTGTCTTGGGTGTATATCCCAATCGAGACATCAACAATCATCCCTATGATGTGAAGATCTCCGACCTTCAACCACCGTCTTCATATCCTCGACTTTTAATCGTCGTAATAGTTATTCGAAATGGGTTAAACCAGATCTATTCGAATAAATCGCGCATATTTATAATCAAGTGATATATAAACTTATATACGTCTCATTGTAATCCTGATTATTCTTTTATTCAGATATTCTTTATATTGGGAATTATTCCCACAAATCTTATTAAAAATTTACTTCATTTAAACTTCTTGTTTAAATCTTTCCTTTGGAAACTATTACAAAATATTTTACAATATCTTTTCAGGAACATAAACAAATTAAGGTTTATGCGTCTTGTTGGGATTAAAGAGCCTTACTGAAGTAATCACCAATTTTATTATCCCAATCTCAACCTATTTATCCCAAGGAGAAAAACTGGTAGTACTCCATATCTAACACCCATCGTGTTATCGATAAAGTTAATTACCATTTAACACTTCAAATCTAATTAAAGATTTAACTATCGCATAGAGTAAAATTGGTGGTACTCCATCTTAAACACTTCTCGAATTCGGTAAATTTAATTACCCCATTCACATTTCAATCTAATTAAAGATTCATTAAAACTTCGCTTAGTTTTAATCTCCAATAATCATTGTGTAATGATTATTCAACTTTAGGAAATTAATCTTGCCTTTAACTGGGTTAAAGAAAAAATGTCATTTAAAACACTATTTACAATAAACCCAAATCAATTTCCATTAAAAATGTAACTTTCACAGAAATCATACCAATAAATAATCGATATAAATTTTCTTATCAAACTACCACTATAAGCGGATTAAAACAAAGCCTTTTAAATTCCTTAAATAGTAATGGTCTTCGTCCACGGAGGCTCATCTCGATTATCACTAGATCAGATTCGATTCAATTCCAATTTAATTTATTGAACCAGAAAACTTTACTTTGAAAATTTCCATTAAATCTTAATTAAAAGATTTATAAATTCCAAATCATAACTTCACTATTAAGTAGGTTAAAGAACTAATGTTAATTAAAACATCGTTCACGATGAACCCAAAATCAAACTTCTATTCAGTTCCAATTAAATATTTTAATTAAGAAAACTTCACTTTGGGAGACTTCATTCAATCTTAATTAAAAGATTCATTCCATATACTTCATTTTCAACTAGGTTTAAGAACAGTGTTATTGAGGACACCATTCACGACAAACCCGAAATGCAATTTGATATAAAATACAAGGTTTTGAAAAGAAATCCTATTGACTTATACTTAATATCAAATTCTGAAACTAACAGATACCGTATTGGAAATAAAGATTTCTATATCTTTCAAATTCCTCACAACAGTGTCCGTATAATTACAGAATCCGATACTGAAATATCCGAAGATAATTTCCATCGAAATCCTTTCCAATCTATAAGTTGGAAAAACTCTTATTATATTAAAACCTTTTACAATCCATATGTTATTTTAAAACCACTGGATTGTTTATCTTTAAGAAACATCGACTGGTCTTTGTCGAATATCTGATGTCCTTCCAATTCTTTTCCAGCCCTCGCCTAATGGAATAATTTCCACCTAGATCTCACGGGCGATACTAGACTGTACTTTATGGAGTCATTGCACATTCCTTTTGGTTCTTTACTTTAGTTGTTAACAAGCTCATTCAGATAAAAAAATATCTTTTATCTTTTCAAACTTGGAATATTTCATCCAGAATCTTTTCAAATCATTTATTATGATTTATCATAATTTTTTCATATTTTTTATCGTTTAAAAATAGCTCAATTCATTAAAAACCAATTTTAGGTCATTTACAGCACTGATGCTGTTTTTATTCAACTTTGAATTGAATTTATCTCAAAATCTAACCGTTGGATTTTCATACTTTTCTTTTTACTGGAAAGTTCTTTTTATTCTAAACTAAATGTTTTTCGTTTTAGGAAGATCCGACGGTCAGATCTTTCAGTACGTCAATTTGAAGTAAATGGTGAAATTCGTGAATGGTTGTTGCGCGATACGTTTTGTTCAAACCAGTTAAAGTAAACTTCATCGTAAAAATATTTTATAAAACATTTATAAATGCATTTTAAAAATGGTTCAATTATAAACCTAAATTGAATATTACATATTATCATAATATTAAGATAATAATATTTTTCAAAACGTTAGATTTTGAAATCCAAATTTTCCCTGCATTCATTATAAAAATAAATAAGATCAATAGAAAAATCCATTCGAGTTAAAAACCTCGTTTTAACTCAACTTCGTATTTTGAAATTGCTATTCATTTCAAAATAAACTTGAACAAGCCATCATTATATGAAAATTAATTCAAATCAATTCGTATTAGTTATGAATATTCATTGATATTTTAGTATTTTCGTGTCTATCCAAAATCGGACATCAAAATCAAATTTTGATTTTTTGTTGAATATTATATTATTAAAATATTCATTTTTATTCCGGATTGGAATGAAATTCAACCAAACGCCATATAATTTTTATTTATATGGATTTCATACATCGTATGTATCAAAAAATAGTTGTAACCACTATTAAGCATTCAATTCACATCCAATACTAGTGATTATTATCTACATACTTAGGCGATGCGTAAAATTATCGTCTCAATATCCGTGTGGGGTTTACATCCTAATCTATGTGAACTTATCTACACACTTGGGAGATGTGTAGGCTAACTATCATCCCAATACCCGTGTGGGGTTTTCAACCAATATTTGTAATATAAGTGTTTTATTTGACAATGCACATACTCCAATTTAATAAAATAATGCTGAAACTGTAAACATCCTTCAATCATAAAACAAACATTCAAATCACATGAAGTCAATATTTATACGGTTATATATAGAATAACTGTAAAAATCAGCTGAGTGAGAGAGTTCTCACATTGATCGGTTTGAAATTGTTATAAACAATTGTTTTGATTAAATTATACTAGATGTTTAATTTAACCAAAAATTCCAGATGTTCCACATGTTCTCCAACTCGACTCATATGCGTAGCGCTTGACTCCACGATTCCAACGCACTTTGGTTTGCTAAATTCTAATATCGTATGAACAAGTTATGGCATTTTAAACACTAATGACATTATTAAGATAATTAATTATAGTTGTCTTTAATTAATCTCCAGCTAAACCTTCTCCTTCGTTTACAATTTCCTGGAACCCGTAAAAACCCATCGTCGCCATCAATTTTCACCACCGCACGACGCAAGAGTTGATCGGACGATGATCAAAGAGAACCACCTCGACTACCATCACTTCTCCTCCCCACACCGTGATCGTCGCCCAACTCGAAGCCCCCACGGCCTAGAAAAGCACGCACAAACGAGCCGTGTTTGGAGCTCGAAATTGGCAGCCATGATGATCGAATTATGACCATCACCGTTCAAACTCGAGATTTAATTTCATCGTTCTTGACAATTTCTTATTTGAGGGTTTTGTGTAAAAATCAATGGATTGAGAGTTTAGAGCAGAGAAATCTCGCGCATACCTGGCCGTTGAAGGAGAAGTTGCAGCGGAAGATAACAGGGTTAGGGTTTTGTGGGTGAAAAGTCTATATATATAATTATTAATTCTAACGTTACTTCGTGGTGAAGTTTCGTGTCCAGACTCCAAACGAATTCGAACGACTGTCATTCCTAATCAAATACCCCTATCATGGACACAATGAGATATGTTTCAGAAGCTAATTCGATTGGTTAATCAGTTTTTCTCAAAATTAAAATATATGTCAACATAACATTAAATATTGAATTTGAACATACGTTTTAATTTACCATGAACACATACTAACTCCAAAATTTACGAAATTGAAATCTTGCTATGTTTCACAAATACGGTTCTAATGAACTTGGTTTCGTTGAATTTGGAGACCGTTTGAAAAATAGCCTTATTTCTAGCTTATTGAATTTTAACTAAATTTGAACACATGTTTATATTTACCACACTTACATACGAATTCCAATTGAGTTGAAATTTTAAACCTGACAATAATTTGACATTTTGGATCCAATAAAATTGGTTTCGTCGGAAACGGAAGTTGTTTGCAAAATGGTTATTTTTAAGGCTTATGTAATATTATTATAATATTATTAAATTCCTAAAATTATTCAAATTCATAATAAATTAATTATTAGTATCATATACTTCCAAATGAAATGTCATATAGCTGTAAAATAAACGTACTTGAGTTTTTAAATTCGATATCACTATTTTCTAATCAAACGACATTCATTTTATATGAAAATCCTTTTATTTGATTTAATAAATCAATATAATTTATAAACGATTCCATAATGACTTTTTGAAACTTTGTTTTGGACATAACTTACAATTTATAACACGAAATCTCAAATTTTCACATTGGTTAGAAAGATATTGTCAAATAGATCCTACCGTTTCTTGTTTTACAGAAATCCGACTTATATCGAATTTTGTACATTCAATTGAAGTTCAAAACTAAAATTTTCGAACTACCATGACGTTACGAGTTCGTTTTATAATTAATATAAACTTATACGTTCAAACTTCTTTTTGAAATAAATTTTAAGTCGTTAATCCTAAAATAAATTGTTTTAAATATTTAAAATCCATTAAAATTAATGAAAATTCATATTTTAATTTGACTAAAAATGTGGGTTATTACACAACATCATGAAAAATACTTGAAAATTTCTTTCAAACAAAAGTCAAACATTTTCAAAATTCGTATATATTATAAACAATATCTTTAAATCCATTTCTTTAGTATAAAATTTCAAACATATAACTCCCTCTTTCATATTATATCACTAAATTCTCATACTTGGAATACTGGCGTAAATCTAATTATATTTCTTTCTAATATATCTCAAAATTCAAGCATTTTATAATAATTTATTTATATGATTTCTTACTTAACACAAAACTAATTTCACTCCTAACCTAAATTTATTATAGACATCCTTATTAGTATGTATAATATTCGAAAATAATTATTGTCATCGTTACTAATTATATTTCTTACCAATAAATCTCAAAATTCAAACATTTTATAATAATTTATTTATATTATTTCTTACTTAACACAAAACGAATTTTGTTCCTAACCTAAATTTATTATAGACATCCTTATGAATATGTATAATATTCGAAAATAATTGTTCTCATCGTTACTTATATTATATGGATGATAATTACAGTTATTGAATGTATTATTTGAAAGTTAAAACAAAATTTCTTTTGAGACATGTGGTAACATTCATGGCTTATTTGAAATTACTTTTTCCAATTCATTTCCATAATAAGTACTTACTTATTTCATCAATATCTTGATTTATACCATTAATTTGAATATTAATAACTTATAACTACAATAAGGAATTAAATTAAATAGTATTCTCAAAATATAAGATATATATGGTTTCGTAGTATCTATTTGAATTTATTTACTGTAAGGTTTTGATTAAAACTTCGAATTTCATGTCTTTAATCTCTTTAAAGTCTACACTTTAATTTCTGTTTTTAGTAATATTCAAAAGTTAACATCTTTGTGAACGTACTAAGTTAGTATTTAATTTACCTTACAAAATAAATTCAATTCAATCTCACATATTAATATTCAAAATGATATCATCCCTACTTACCCTTCACGTTACCAAATTTCAATTTATCACTAATCATATAAATACCCTATTTAAGTTCATAGCTTTACTTCAACATGCCGAAAACTCATATTCAAATAAATAACAATCAATTTATTTACTTTGCAACTCATGCCTTAAAATTTATGCTTACATAGAACATAATTGTAAAATTGAATTAACTCTAATAAATTATACTAGTATTATATCTTTATATCCCTTAAAAATCATAACCTTTAATAATGTCGTATCCAGATAAAGCGAAATTTATAATTTCAAACAAGATATACTTAAAATGGATTCAATGATTTCGAGATATCATACATATAGAGTATAATCAAGAAAATGGTTATACTAGGAAATTATTATTATTTTCACAACCATTTCATATAAATTTTATAGAATCAATAATCTTTAAACAAAAATTTTTAGAATTTATTACAAGATAACTTCATACTATTTCACTCATAGTTTCAGTTATTAATCTAGCAAAAACAAAGTTTATAAATTTCCGATTGGATATCTTCCGTCTTTCAAATAAAATTTACTTACTTATATGCTATCGTTTTATAAATCTTATTTATATATATTCCTTGATATAACATAATTAGATTCCTTAAACGTACAAACATAGTATGAATTGTAACGACCCGTATTCTACGCATCATAGGATCGTAGAATATTTATTTCTTTCACATACGAAGTCGTATGGTCATGTAACTTTGGGAGACGACTATTGGGGTCATTTCCCATGCTCATGATTTTTCTCGATTTTTAAATGACCATTTTACCCCTAGTTGGCACTGTTTTGGCCAAAACTTTTGACTGAAAAAGAATTGACCTAAAACCATTTCCATTGGCTTCAGATGATGGTTTCTCTTTCCGTAGAGTGGTCACATTAGCCAAACGGGCTTACCGTTTGGGAGATATGGCTGAAACAAGTTTCAGATGGAGAAAAACAGCTTAATTGGGCTTAACCGGGTGATTAACAGCTAAGCCCAAGGGGAATTTCGGGTTTAGGGGCATATAGGGGCTGATTAGGGTTAGAGAACATTTCTTTAGACATTTTCCAGCCGCCACTTTCATTTCTCTTGATCTAGCCATGGCCTCCACTCTCTAAATCTCTCTAAAACACCCAGAAATCACTTCCTAATCAAGGATTAAGGCTTAGAGGCATCAAATTAAGAAGAAAAAGTACCAAAGCAAGGTTAGAGCTGCTGTTGGACATCAGTATTCGCCCAAATCAGAGGAGTTTCAGTCCTGAGAATTTTGTTTGTGGCCAAGGTGAGTGATTTGCATAGTTTTTGCACTAATTACGGTGATTAAGGGTAATTAGTGAAGATTAGCGAATTTATACGTAAATAAATTCTGGAAAAATTCTTAAAATTCTAAAATAACGTTTTAAGGCTCTGTTAGAAATTTGGGTTAATTTCGATGTGTTTTGCTAATCGTATGCTTAAACATGATTAAGAGGGATTATAGGAAAATGTGAGGTTTTGGCCACTTTTGATCCATTATGATTCATTTAAATTGTTGTTTGTTGCTTGCGGTTGCTGTTATATGTTGCTATGACTCTTTGGTATGCTTTGTGATTGATTCCAATAGTTAGATTGGTCGAAAACGCCGTCGAGAGGCGTATAAACAGTTGCTGGAAAGTTGCAGAAAACTGCAGGGTATCTAACTGGATCGGATCGGGTAGGGATCGGATCGGGTAGGGGATCGGATCGGACATATCCGAACCGGACCGGGGCGTGGCACTTTCTGGAGCATGACGTGAAGAGGCAACAAGGAAGGCCTGGTCGGATCGGAGGGGTGTAGCGTGGGATCGGAAGGAACAAGGTGGACTGAAGTGGAATAAAGAGGAGCATGGATACCATATTCCGAACCGAATCGAGAGTAATACACCAACCGAACTGATGCTGACGAGACGGAGACGGAGACACTCAAGCCATGGGGTATCCGAACCGAACCACTTCAGAGCTCCGAACCGAACCGCATGAGGGAGAACTCCGAACCGAACTGCATGAGGGAGAGCTCCGAACCGAACCGCATGAGGGAGAAGGACCCGAACCCAGAGGATGGTGGCACTCCGAACCGAACCGGGGAACGTATCCGAACCGAACCGAGCATGGGGAACCGGACGTGTACTTCTACTACTTTGTGATGACTCTTCTGAAGACCAACTCCAATTCGACCAAACCCGAGATGCAAAGGAAGTCCAAATGAGAAGTTAGAGCTCAAGATTCAGATGGGAATCAACGAGTTCGCTTCATGGTTGGGCTTTGCTGCGGGACGCGTGTTAAGGAGTTATCGACGTCTATAGCTTTGGACCACTATGGTAGGAGGTGCGAAGGCGGATTCATGGCCATTATGGCATCGGTAGAACCAAGGGCTACGACCAATGAAGTGGGTCATTGAAATGTTTGGTCATGACTCCAAGTGTTTGGCTTGGTCACAGCAGGGTTTCTACAAGTCGGGATTCGTCGTTACCTCAGTTTGTCTAGTGTTCCAAAGTGGTAGATGTCGTACGCTTTACGCACTGAGTGAGAGATGTGAGGATGGGTGCTATGGATGATTTGTTTGCTATCATTGTGACATGCACACCCCACCCCCGTATTCTTACACCATTTATTATGGCACCTTGGAGTATTGTACGGTATGTGGTACTAACTCTTTGGTTGCAGGTCCAGGTTCAGGTATGGTTTAGTATACCTGTTATTATTCTATTTAGATGCTTATCGCTCATACCAGGCTTTATGTCTGACCCAGAGTTTTATGTCTCCTCTTATTACTCTGGGTGCTCACACGAGCAGACTAGAGACAGGTTAGCTGGTGATGCACGGGTAGATGATCCGGAGACGAGCAGGAGGCTTCCACGTAATATATATAGTATTCTCCCTGTGTTGTTGAAGATCACTGCTTGGGCATTGTTGGTGTATCTTCTACTTCAGCTTTCTTTTGTTTAGAGACAGTAAATTTGGAAAATTGTAATAAGCTGTATTTGGATTTCCGCTGCTTTGATGATTGATGTTGATTTCAGTTATCAGCTTATGCACTGTCTCGCCTGTTTTGTGTCAAGTATGTTATTATTATATTTTATTCCATGCGCTGTGAGACATTCTGCAGGGTTCTTGATTAGCTCATTCTCTTCTTTTCTTTCTTATGACGACCGTCTTGTGCTAGTCGGGCATGTGTACAGCGCACTTTTGGAGGAAATGCAGGCTGGTGCGGGGCGGGCCGTCACACTTGGTATCAGAGCTCTAGGTTGCGTAGTTAACCTAGGGAAGTTATCAGGGAGAGATATTATACGTATACGAGAGAGCGTATTTGTGATTACTTTGGTTTTTAAAAGCTATATATATATATATACTATTAGTAGTATAAGGATGAAGTCGTACTGCACTAGCACCACTATGGAGTCGTTAATCATTTCCTTTTTCAGATTGACGATGAGCCGATATACTAGAGGTGCTGGTAGGGGAGCCAATAATGGGAATGCTGCTGACATGAGGACGATGTTTACTGACCTCATGAGAGAGATGCTTAGAGATGTACAGAGGGCAGCTCCCAATGGTGGAAATGGTGGTGGTCCAATAGTGCAGGCGCCAAGAGTCGACTTCGCCAAGCTGAATAAGGATTATACTAGCCTTGGTGGAAAGCCGTTCCACGGAACGGAGTCGGCTACGGATGTTCAAGATTGGTTGGATAGTTGCGAACGTATCTTCGAGGATTTGGGTATCGAGGATGCGATGAAGAGAAAGCTAGCGTCCCGTCAGCTGCAAGGGCGGGCAATGAATTGGTGGAATGCTATAAAGGCAGCTACTCCCGAAGATCAGATTACTTGGGAGCAGTTTAAGGTTCGCTTTAGTGAGAAGTTCATTCCAGCTGCTCAGAAGTCAATGTTGTTTAAGAAATTCTTGGAGCTCAAGCAGAATGGCAGGGCTGTCTCGGAGTATATTGCTGAATTTGACACTTTGTCAAAATATGGGTTATCTCTTATTGATACTGCCGAGAAAAAGAATGAGAAGTTCATAACTGGTTTGGATCAGTACTTGGGGGAAAAACTTATTAACCACATCGATGAGACGTTTGAATCGATTGTGGGGAAAGCGTTAAGGTCAGAAAGTCTCTACCCTAAGCCAAAGACTGAGGTTGCATCCGCAGATGAGCCAAAGCCACAAGTTAGTGGTGGAGGCAAAGGTGGTTCCCAGAATAAGAGAAAGCAGAATCAGGCTAAGGATGGCCAGAAGAAAGGAATAAGCAAGATGTGGAGTGCTTCAGCTGTGGTAAGAAGGGCCATTATGCTAGTAATTGTCGGGCCAAGCCAGCGGATAGGAAGTGCTTCAACTGTGGCCAAATGGGACATCACAAGGACAAGTGTCCACAGCCCCCTAAGGAAAAGCAAATGGTGAAAGCATATGCTCTTAATGCTATTCCTTCTTCGTCGAATGCCCCAACTGCGGCGGAGAAGGGAAAGAATGTCGTCATTCAAGGTATGCTTTCTGTTTATGATGTTCCTGTTAGAGTTTTGTTTGATACCGGAGCTTCCAGTTCTTTCATATCTAGTGACCTGGTAGATAGGTTGGGATTGGAGCCCGAGATTGTCGATAGACCTTTAGTAGTGACGAACCCGATTGGTGGTTCAACTAGCCTTAGCATGATTTGTCGTAATGTGGTTCTATCGAGTCATGGATGCATGTTTGTTTGTGATTGCTTTGTTTTGGGCTTTACTGGGTTTGGCATTATTTTGGGAGTAGATTGGCTCCAAAGATACGGGGTGGTGGTAGACTGTGAGGGCTTCTTAGTGACAGCTAGAGCGGATGATGGGCGGAGGATAGTGTTTGGTGGTCTACCCAGTAAGGGGGTATTGGCTAGTTTTCTAAACTCCCTCGACATTCCGCATAGTGAGTTGTCAGGTTTGCCCGTGGTTGGCCAGTATCCGGATGTTTTCGAAGAAGTGACCGGACTTCCACCACACCGAGAGATTGAGTTTCGTATTGATTTGGTAAAAGATGCCAGACCTATAGTGATGCCACTTCGTCGTATGGCACCAAGGGAGCAGCGAGAGCTCGGGGTGCAAGTCAGCGATCTTTTGAAGAAGGGATTTATCAGAAGGAGTGTTTCTGAATGGGGAGCACCAGTTGTGTTTGCTACCAAGGCGGATGGTTCCCTTCGTTTGTGTGTAGACTACCGCGAATTGAATAAAGTGACGAGGAAGAATAAGTATACTCTACCGCGGATAGATGATTTGTTCGATCAGTTGAGTGGCGCGAGAATATTTTCTCAGTTGGATCTCGCGACAGGTTTTCATCAGCTTAGAGTGGAAGCTGAGAGTATAGCTAAAACGGCATTTCGAACGCCGTCTGGATTTTATGAATGGTTGGTTATGCCATTTGGGCTGACTAATGCCCCGGCATATTTTGTGGATCTTATGAATAGGGTATTCAGAGATCAGTTGAATAAGTCTGTCCTTGTGTTCGTTGATGATATTTTAGTCTATTCGAGGACAGAGGAAGAACACAAGGAACATTTAAGAGTAGCGATGGAGGTGTTGAGAAAACACCAATTGAAAGCAAAGTTTTCTAAGTGTCACTTCTGGAAGAGGGAAGTGAGGTTCTTGGGCCATGTTGTATCAGAGAATGGTATTGCCGTGGACCCAGCAAAGGTGGCTACGGTACAAGATTGGCCTACGCCCAAGAATGCAACAGAAGTAAGAAGTTTCTTGGGGTTAGCGGGATATTATCGTAAGTTTATCCAAGGTTTCTCCAAGATAGCAGCACCATTGACCCAGTTGACCAAGAAGAATCAAGCTTTTGTCTGGGATGAAAGGTGCGAGAATGCATTTAAAAGCCTAAAGGACAAGTTGACAAGCACACCAGTGTTAGTCATTCCTAAGGGGGATGAAGAGATGACGGTATACACGGATGCCTGTGGTACCGGACTGGGTGCTGTATTGATGCAAGGCGGTAGGGTTGTAGCTTACGCAAGTCGGCAATTGAAACCGCACGAGAGAAGATACCCTACCCATGATTTAGAATTGGCAGCGATCGTGTTCGCGTTAAAGATGTGGAGACACTATCTCTTGGGAGAAAGATTTGAGCTGTTTACAGATCATAAGTCGTTGAAGTATCTATTCTCCCAGAAGGATTTAAATCTCCGTCAGCAGAGATGGTTAGAGTTCTTAGCTTCCTATGATTTTGACATCGCATATACACCGGGAAAGGGCAATGCGGTGGCTGATGCATTGAGTAGAAGACATGCCAGCTTAGGGGCTATGTTCCTTGAATGGAAGCAACTGGAGTTTCTCGCGGGGTTTGATTTCAGACCAAAGTGCGAATTGGACCCAGAAATGTTAGCAAGTTTGACGATCAGACCCACTTTGATTGAACGGATCGGCTCTAGTCAGAGGGACGATCCTAACCTATTGGATATCATCTCCAAGTTAGAGATGGGAATCAATGAGGAGATGAACAAGTATGGGCTTGATCGAGATAGATGGCTTAGAAAGAATGGAAAGCTTGTTGTACCCAATGTCAATGGATTGAGGGATGAAGTGCTTAGAGAATGTCATCACTCAAAGCTGACCATACACCCCGGTGGTAATAAGATGTATCGAGATATGAAGCAGACTTACTACTGGGAAGGGATGAAAAGGGACGTTGGGAAGTTTATATCCAAGTGCATGAATTGCCAGCTAGTAAAAGCCGAGCAAAAGAAGCCTAGTGGGTTGTTACAGCCTTTAGAAATTCCCGAATGGAAATGGGAGCAAGTCTCGATGGATTTCATCGATGGTTTACCAAGGACTAGATCGGGATATGACAACATTTGGGTAATTGTAGATCGACTGACTAAAAGTGCACGGTTTATACCAGTCAAATCGACTAGAACGGCAGCTAAGTTAGCAGAATTGTATATGAAGTGGATAGTGAGATTTCATGGAGTACCTAAAAGCATTGTGAGCGACCGAGACCCGTTGTTCACTAGTGGGTTTTGGAAGAGCTTACAAGAGGCTCTAGGGTCAGAGCTACATCTCAGTACCGCATATCATCCTCAGACCGACGGTCAGACAGAGAGGGTGAATCGTATTTTGGAAGATCTCTTGAGAGCATGTATATTGGATTTTGGTGGATCATGGGATGACCATTTGCATCTAGTAGAGTTTGCATATAATAATAGCTACCAATCCAGTATCGGTATGGCTCCGTTTGAAGCTTTGTACGGAAGGCCGTGTAACTCACCATCATGTTGGATAGAGACTGGCGAGAAGTTCATGCTTGGACTAGATGTGGTGAGGGAAACTTCAGATAAGATCAAGATCATTCAACAACGAATGAAGGCAGCCCAAGATAGGCAGAAGAGTTATGCTGATAAGAGGAGAAGAGACTTAAAATTCTCCGTGGGTGACTTGGTGTTTGTCAAGATTTCTCCGTTGAAGAGCGTAATACGATTTGGCAGGAGAGGCAAATTAGCACCAAGATTTGTTGGTCCATTCCCTGTTCTTGAATTAGTCGGGAATTTGGCATATAGAATTGACTTACCGGAGAAGATGGCGGGAGTTCATAACGTATTTCATGTTTCCCAACTAAGGAAGTTCGTTCACGACTCAGATAAGACTATCTCACCTGATCAGTTAGAGGACTTCGAAGTAGAACCCGAGGCGGTTGGGAACCGCAAGCCGGCCCGTATTATCGAACACGACGTGAAGCAACTTCGAAGGAAGGCGGTGAAGCTAGTCAAGGTACAGTGGAGCGAGGACGAGAATGATTGTACTTGGGAAACAGAGGAGGACATAAGGAAGAAGTATCCAGAACTCTTTGCCTGGTAAGATTTTGGCTTCGATTTAGTTTTCCGCATGCTAGGATAGGCTTGTTTGCTTGTTTTACATATTTGATTGTTGTATATGGTTGTTAGGCATGCGGGATCCCTTGTATGTTTTGGGTTAAGGAATTTCGGGGACGAAATTTCTTAAGGGGGGGAGAGTGTAACGACCCGTATTCTACGCATCATAGGATCGTAGAATATTTATTTCTTTCACATACGAAGTCGTATGGTCATGTAACTTTGGGAGACGACTATTGGGGTCATTTCCCATGCTCATGATTTTTCTCGATTTTTAAATGACCATTTTACCCCTAGTTGGCACTGTTTTGGCCATAACTTTGACTGAAAAAGAATTTTGACCTAAAACCACTTCCATTGGCTTCGGATGATGGTTTCTCTTTCCGTAGAGTGGTCACATTAGCCAAACGGGCTTACCGTTTGGGAGATATGGCTGAAACAAGTTTCAGATGGAGAAAAACAGCTTAATTGGGCTTAACCGGGTGATTAACTGCTAAGCCCAAGGGGAATTTCGGGTTTAGGGGCATATAGGGGCTGATTAGGGTTAGAGAACATTTCTTTAGACATTTTCCAGCCGCCACTTTCATTTCTCTTGATCTAGCCATGGCCTCCACTCTCTAAATCTCTCTAAAACACCCAGAAATCACTTCCTAATCAAGGATTAAGGCTTAGAGGCATCAAATTAAGAAGAAAAAGTACCAAAGCAAGGTTAGAGCTGCTGTTGGACATCAGTATTCGCCCAAATCAGAGGAGTTTCAGTCCTGAGAATTTTGTTTGTGGCCAAGGTGAGTGATTTGCATAGTTTTTGCACTAATTACGGTGATTAAGGGTAATTAGTGAAGATTAGCGAATTTATACGTAAATAAATTCTGGAAAAATTCTTAAAATTCTAAAATAACGTTTTAAGGCTCTGTTAGAAATTTGGGTTAATTTCGATGTGTTTTGCTAATCGTATGCTTAAACATGATTAAGATGGATTATAGGAAAATGTGAGGTTTTGGCCACTTTTGATCCATTATGATTCATTTAAATTGTTGTTTGTTGCTTGCGGTTGCTGTTATATGTTGCTATGACTCTTTGGTATGCTTTGTGATTGATTCCAATAGTTAGATTGGTCGAAAACGCCGTCGAGAGGCGTATAAACAGTTGCTGGAAAGTTGCAGAAAACTGCAGGGTATCTAACCGGATCGGATCGGGTAGGGATCGGATCGGGTAGGGGATCGGATCGGACATATCCGAACCGGACCGGGGCGTGGCACTTTCTGGAGCATGACGTGAAGAGGCAACAAGGAAGGCCTGGTCGGATCGGAGGGGTGTAGCGTGGGATCGGAAGGAACAAGGTGGACTGAAGTGGAAGAAAGAGGAGCATGGATACCATATTCCGAACCGAATCGAGAGTAATACACCAACCGAACTGATGCTGACGAGACGGAGACGGAGACACTCAAGCCATGGGGTATCCGAACCGAACCACTTCAGAGCTCCGAACCGAACCGCATGAGGGAGAACTCCGAACCGAACTGCATGAGGGAGAGCTCCGAACCGAACCGCATGAGGGAGAAGGACCCGAACCCAGAGGATGGTGGCACTCCGAACCGAACCGGGGAACGTATCCGAACCGAACCGAGCATGGGGAACCGGACGTGTACTTCTACTACTTTGTGATGACTCTTCTGAAGACCAACTCCAATTCGACCAAACCCGAGATGCAAAGGAAGTCCAAATGAGAAGTTAGAGCTCAAGATTCAGATGGGAATCAACGAGTTCGCTTCATGGTTGGGCTTTGCTGCGGGACGCGTGTTAAGGAGTTATCGACGTCTATAGCTTTGGACCACTATGGTAGGAGGTGCGAAGGCGGATTCATGGCCATTATGGCATCGGTAGAACCAAGGGCTACGACCAATGAAGTGGGTCATTGAAATGTTTGGTCATGACTCCAAGTGTTTGGCTTGGTCACAGCAGGGTTTCTACAAGTCGGGATTCGTCGTTACCTCAGTTTGTCTAGTGTTCCAAAGTGGTAGATGTCGTACGCTTTACGCACTGAGTGAGAGATGTGAGGATGGGTGCTATGGATGATTTGTTTGCTATCATTGTGACATGCACACCCCACCCCCGTATTCTTACACCATTTATTATGGCACCTTGGAGTATTGTACGGTATGTGGTACTAACTCTTTGGTTGCAGGTCCAGGTTCAGGTATGGTTTAGTATACCTGTTATTATTCTATTTAGATGCTTATCGCTCATACCAGGCTTTATGTCTGACCCAGAGTTTTATGTCTCCTCTTATTACTCTGGGTGCTCACACGAGCAGACTAGAGACAGGTTAGCTGGTGATGCACGGGTAGATGATCCGGAGACGAGCAGGAGGCTTCCACGTAATATATATAGTATTCTCCCTGTGTTGTTGAAGATCACTGCTTGGGCATTGTTGGTGTATCTTCTACTTCAGCTTTCTTTTGTTTAGAGACAGTAAATTTGGAAAATTGTAATAAGCTGTATTTGGATTTCCGCTGCTTTGATGATTGATGTTGATTTCAGTTATCAGCTTATGCACTGTCTCGCCTGTTTTGTGTCAAGTATGTTATTATTATATTTTATTCCATGCGCTGTGAGACATTCTGCAGGGTTCTTGATTAGCTCATTCTCTTCTTTTCTTTCTTATGACGACCGTCTTGTGCTAGTCGGGCATGTGTACAGCGCACTTTTGGAGGAAATGCAGGCTGGTGCGGGGCGGGCCGTCACATGAATCCTTTTGAAAGGTTTATTAAATGTTGTAAAATTTTCTTTAGAAAATTATTTTATCGGTACCTTTCAAAACACTTCATTTCAAATCAATAGTTAAATAAACTAAGGGATTTTTACCTCAGTTATTAAAACACTCGTATTTTCAAATTTTCTAAACTTCTTATCGTAAATTTCCAATATAATTTATACTTATAATTTCTTATATTACTTATTAGGTTAGGGAAGTGATAAATTTTATAAATATAAATTAAAAGCAAAACTACGGTAGGATCCTAATAAAAAGGGAATCTGTAATGGGTAGATAACTTATTTAAATTAAATTCAAAAATATTAAAGATCTTGGAAACTATTTATTATATTTTAAAATACCCTCTCTCAGGAATGATTCCATCCATTTAGGTTAGACTTACCCTGTCTCTAATGAGCTTACCCCACAGGATTAGGTTTTTGCTTAACCTAAGCTCTAATACCAACTGTAATGACGTAAATTTTTAAACAATGAGATTTGATTAAAATGATAGACAATTACTAGGGTAATAATAGAATCATTCACAGATTACAGAAATAGAAATAAAATACAACTCAGAATCTCACAGCGGAAATAAGTAATATATAATAGATTCATATATTTACATTTTTCTTTATATGAAGGAAAACAAATGGGAATAACATAATTTAACAACTACGTATCCAAAATGAGATAATGATATAACTAGAATAAAGTAGAGCTTCCACTACTTCTTTGGCTCCAGAAAAACAATCCATAACACTGATTCTCAAGGCTGATCCGAGCTTTGCGCAAAAAAAAAAAAAATCCTCGAATTAAAACAAACATTCAAAAAATCAAAGTGCATAGTAACTCAAAAGATATCATGGGTTTTCCCATATCCTAAGGATCCATTAAACTATTTACATAAAATAGTACACACTATAATAGATAATGTCTATCGGAAAAAATAAATATCAAAATAGCATTAAGGCTTTACATTGATCCACTTGAACACATTTAATTTGTAAATAACTTTGTAGTAGGCTTATATAAGGATAAATATGATAAAGAACGTAAGGCAAAGCACAAGGTATGATTCTACCAGTTTACCATTTTTGGCTAGTCGTAACCCATCTGTGGCTAACCGCGTCCAACACCCCCAAACACATCAAGCTGCACCAATTGAATCACAGATAAAGTGAGTAATAAGAAGATGTGTCTCTGCTAAAGCTGGCTAACCTCATTGGCCAAACCTAGGCTCATGTTTTTTGTAATTTTAATTATGACACAAGTGTCAAGGTTGTCCATCATCGTTCTCTTACTTCATTCCAGTAAATGTTTGTCAAATCAACCACTTCATTCTAGAACATCCTCAACAAACATCGTTGTCAAAGTGGTTTGAGTATTGACAGAGAGTATGCCAATATCCAGCCCTAGTTTCTTTAACAACGAATCGTAAATTTACACACCCTGTATTTTATGTTTAAATAAGAATCGTATTCCAAATCATAAATCTGTTGACTTTAAATTTAATTTTCATTTATCATATCATAAAACAATTCATTATTAGATTACAACTCCAATTTTGTAACTTCATATTGCAAATCAGTTCGTTATCAAAATTCAAATTTCGATTTAGATTCCTCGTCATAGTTATCATTATTAGAGTGAAATTATATTCAAACAAATTGGGCTTAACAATTTGGGTCGAAAATAAACTTTCTATTCAAATAGTTTGTATAGATATAAAAATATTTAAGATTAAAATATAAGAGTCTAATAAAGATAGTTGTACATATAGGATTATGTGAAATAAAATAGTATAACAGAATTTTTTTAATATAAAATACTACTGATTTTAAGATTAAAATAAGTATAATATTTTGGAATAAACAGTTTATTTTCTTCCAAACCATTTGAACTCAATATCGAGCTCCAAAATCCACTATAAACCGTTCCTGATTTCAAATTCCAATTCAAAACAAAATTTCAATCATTTCACTTTACAATTTAAAGTGGAACAAAAAATCAAATTTACTAATTCAAAAATTAGTGTCCATTTAACAAATCAAATTTTATTTACCAGTTTAAATGTATTTCATTAAATTGGTTTCAATCTATTTCCAATTTCAAACCCATTTCCATTATATCGACTACAACACTTAGATCACAAACTTAGCCAATTTCATTTTATTTTTCTAAATCCCAACTCATAGATTTAACACTTTAAATAATCCATTTTCGATAAAACACAATTTAATCTCACTTCCACTTTAGTATTTTAAATCTCGCAAATTAAGTCAAACTATATTTGTCGATTTCATTTAATAATTTAAATTATACAGTTGTACCATTTCATATTTCAAGTCGAGTTGAAATTATTAATTTCCAAATTTCCGTATACAAGTTTTAATTTCAACGATTCATTTCAAATTTTAATTTGATTCAAAATTCGATTGCATTCGAGAAAAGCCGTACAATTCAATTTGTAACGTATATTCCATAATAATGGATTTAAGTCAAGATCAAGTATTAAATTTGAAATTTATTTAGAATACCCTTTTAAATTTTCCATTTAAATTATGAAAATCTCCGATCTCAAAATCACGTTAAATTATACATCTATAAATTTCAATTAAGAATCAGTTTTATAATATCTTACCAAATAAAAAATCCACGTTACTAAAACAAATTCACAATTATTTATCACATTTACAACTTCTGTTTACATCGTTGTATTTAAATATGAAATTTCTCAATTACAATCGATTATATATCCAAATTCCAAAAATCAAGTTTAATAAATAAATCAATTCAACAACATTTATCAATAGATTATTACATAATTCATAAAATCTCAATTTAGTAGCAAATTGTGTCAAATAATAAATAAATTTATAACCTTATTTCTATTAAACTTTCAATAAGTCATTATTAAATTTCAGACTAATTTCAGTTTACAAAACAATTCGTTTTAACCAATGGTGTATATTGCAACAACCCGAAAATTCTGAGCCAATTTAAATTTTTTATTTTGGCAATTTTAGCAAATTTTGAATATTTAAAATAAATTATTTTAAATAATTCGACGAAGTATATATTATATATACTATATATATAATATAATGGCCTGAATAGAACGCGCCGCGCTGCGGTAGTTCGTGAATTTCGACCATTGACTTCGAATGGATATTGCGGGAGATCCGACCGTCGGATTCTGCTAAAACTGGAACCGTTGGGTTCGTATCGAAAAGAAGCGAACATTAGAAATTAGAAATCTAACGGTTGGATTTGGAATTATGTCCAAATCAAATTTGGAAAAGGTCGCTGTAAGTGCAGTTCGATGGCCGTTGATAGAAATCGACTGTACGGGCCTTGATAAAATTATTAAAAATAGTAATAATTTGTGTAAAATCATAAGAAATGATTTAGGAAGAATTGGGATGAAAAACTCCGTATTTGAAAAGATAAAAATATATTTTTATCGAAATGAACTAGTTTTGAACTAGAATTATAATTCTATTTATTTTTAAATAAATAAATTGAATTTGAAAAGGGTTTTAAAAGTAACCAGAATTTCCAGTAATTGAATGGGAATAGATTTGTATCGAAATTGTCTTTGGAATGTTTCAATGTTGGATTTCGTGATGATACAGGTATTGTTATGGGAATTTGAAAGATATATTTATATCTTTATTTCCAATACGATATTTGTTGGTCATAGAATTTGATATTGAATATAAGCCGATATATTTTCTATTCAGAGCCTTGTATTTAATATCAAATGTGATTTGGGTTTGTCGTGAATGGTGTCTTCATTAACACTGTTCTTAAGCCCAGTTGAGAAAAAGATTGAATCTTTTTATTTAGATTTAGTGAAGTGTACTAATTAAATAATATTTAATTGGAATTGAATTGGTATTGACTTTTGGGTTTATCGTGAACAGTGTTTTAAATAACACTTGTTCTTTAACCCGATAATTAATGGAATGTGATTTTGGGTTTATCCTGAACCGTATTTTAAATGACACTGATTCGTTAACCCAGTTAAGGATTAAAACTAAGTGGATTTTTAATGAATCTTTAATTAGATTGAGAAGATCAAGAATGGAGTATCACCAGTTTTACTCCAGGCGATAGTTAAATCTTTAATTAGATTTGAACGTGAAATGGTAATTGAATTTACCGATAACACTGTGGTGTTAGATATGAAGTATGACCAGTTTTACTTCATGGGATGAATAGGTGGGGATTGAGAAATAAAATAAATGATTACTCCGGTGTGGTTCGCTAATCCCGACTAGTTTGAATTGATATTCAAAGAAGATTAAAGAATAAATTTAAAAAACTTATCTTTGATAAAATTAATGGGAACCTTTCCCAAAGTGTAAGAATATTTGAATAAAAGAATATTCTGAATTGGAATTAGGCGTATGTTGTGTTTGTGCAACACTTGTTTATTATATACGCGAGTTGTTCAGAAAGACTGGGTTTATCCCATTCTGAATAACTAATTCGACGTGCTGTCGAAGATGAAGACGGTGGTTGAAGACCGGAGGTCTTCACGTCATTTGGATAATTTCTGATGATCTTGATTGGGCCGTACACCCAAGAGGAGAGAATCAGTTGGTGATCGTCCAGGCGTACTTGGAGATCGATGGATATGCGGGGTACTACGAGCCTCCGGTTTCGTTCAGACCCAGAACGAACTTGTAAATGGACTGTGTGTCTGACATTGGATTTCAGTCTGTGTGATTGATTTCTATTTACTATATATCAGTTTGGCGGCGGAGAATTTATTCTCTTGCTTAACGCCCATCTCTGAGACGTACGAGCTCCGGGGTTATATATTGATGGATATCCATCGCATGGAGTGAATTGCCTGTGTAGCATGCCTAAGTGGCAATTGATCAAGGCTTCTGTTGAAAAGCAAAGCCTTGTGGTTGATGATCTAAGCACGGCCTGTGTGGCATAACTTTGTGTAACGTTGATTCGCGAGCCTCACACCTCGGTGGTGAACCAAAAACGGGAGAGGACCTCAGGGAGGACATGCGTTTCTTTCTAGCTAGAAGTGGCGTCAGTGGTTTTACACGCCCTGACGAGTTTGACTTATGTGGTTGTTGCTGTTGCGAGGCACCTCGGTTTGATCGGACGATCCAGGTCCGATGGAGTCATTCGTTGCCTCATTTACGCCCCAAAGGGCGGGGAAACGCAGTGTTCAGGCATTTTAATCTACATCGGTGGACCGGCCCTGACGATCCAAAGGCTTGACTGAGTCGGGCTAGACAGTCTCGAATTCGGTAGAGGACTATTTTTTGCCTTGGTTCACAGATGGAAATCCAACTTCCAATACGTGACGTTTCGACTTTAGTTGTAATCCTATATATGGCGACATAGTGGGATGGGGCGCTTATGCCGTCTATGATTGATACTTATGATTTGAAGTTGTTTTATACACTATGCACTTATAATAGTATCAAATGATTTGTTTTAAACATATCAAGCATTCTTGGCTATTATAAGATAAAAACCCTATCGTCCGGCTTGCGTTGCATTGTGTGATGGGACCTGGATCTTATAATAGCTTCATTGTTTTTTATTTAGCATTGCGCTGTTGTTTTATGCACTGGTATTCTTGGGAGGAAACCCGTTCCGTGTTATACGGCGTGGTCCCTTGATTTACCTAACTTTAAAAATAAAGATTAATAACGGTTTTAGTTCTCACATCAGTCACATGACTGACGGGAGTTTATTGTTTTAAACCTAACCTCTGGGTGTCCTTATTTTGTCACGGCAGCTAGTAGTTTTAGTTTTGCATATTTACCTTCACAGGATCCTGGTTTACAGCTGGAACGATACTCGGAAAGCTCTGTATCCGTGTATTACTTCTAGTTGTGTTTTGTATTATTTTCCCGCTGCGATGTATGTAAATGTAAATTAAATCTCTGATATTCTTTGTGGTATAATATTTATTTGTACTCGGTATATTCTTGTATCTGATGGAATTGTTGGTATAACAATGAAATGTTCTTCCATCTGCATTCTATTTTGTCGTGTTCTCAAAACAATCAGGCGTTTTGAACGGTCTTGATCGGTTTAGCGACTGATTCGGATCGAGCGGAATTCTCGGTCATTACATATATAATTTAATTTTCTATCTAAGCCAAGTGAAATATTTAAAATTTATTTCGAATATGTGTCATTTTAACCTTTTCCATGCCACCAGTGAATATGTCAAAATATGTCCGATGTTAATGGGGAATTGACAACAATCATAATGGTCAATTATAACGCACATAACATAACCAAATATCAAAAAAATATGGATGTAACATCATATATGAATATACATTTCCTACATATGTGTTTATATATATGATGTGTGCATATCGTGTTCACATATGCATAAACAATCTGACTCATTCAATTTGCAACCAAACAATTCACGTGTCCAATAAATTCAAATAACATATAAGTACGACAAATTTAATTTAATAATCTGCATGAGAGCATTAGTTAAATGTGAGTCCCTAAATACTCATCTTTTATTTAACGCCCACTAAAAATCGTAACGAACATGAAATTTTCAACAGTCTCTCATTCCAATTAAATAAGTTTCACGTTGTCTCGCATTTCAATACGAGCCCAGCAGAAGATGGTGTACGTCAGTCGAACCTTGTATACACAATTCATTTAGGTTATACGATATATTGTTAAAATAATATTTACACATACTCAACTAATAAAATAACTAATTCAACTCACATTAAATGAAATCAGGCTCGGCCCAGGGGCAAGCCTACAAAGCCCATGTGATGGGGTAGCCCACTGGGCTGTGGGCAACCAAAAAAGGAAAAAATGAAAAACAAACAAAGCAAACATGTTCAGCTGCTTCTCCTACTTCTCAAATCCGATGTTTTTCTTCCTACTGTCGATTTCTTCTTTTGAACACACCCTCTCATCTTCTTTTAAAAAGAAAAAGAAATTTAATGCAAGCTACAATTACAAATTCATCAATCTTCTTCAGCAAGATCTTCAAATGTGCTCTCTTCTCTCTAGCCATCTCTAATTCTTCAAATTGCCGAGACAAAAGAAACATCCAATCACAACGAGGTCTTCAGTTTCTTTCTCTTCTGCCTTGCAACATGTGCTCTTCATCAACGATTCAACATATAATAAAAAGGTATGTTTTTTTTTTAATTCGAAAACCTAAATCCCTAAATTTGTTGTTTTTTTTATTTTGATATTTTCTAATTTTGAAGTTAAACTATGTCCGATAACTCTCATTATCCTTATGTTATGCGGTTCTACTTATAGATGCTATTCATGTTAAAACGACTTGTTAATAATAGGCACTAATGTCAAAGGTGTGTGGAATATGGGATAGGCAAACTGCTAATAACTGGAAACTACTCATAATTTGGGTACTTATATGAGTTCTATGTCCAGTACTTATGTCTGTTTCTATACCTGAAGACTATAAGTTATATGTTTTCTTTATCAGACAATGTGATTGAATTTTGTATTTGGAAAATATGATGAAGAACTCATTGTTTTCGAACTAAAAATTGATTTAATCAAACAATGTTAAGTCAATGGTTGTTTCAATGTTGAAAACTTTTGTCTATGACCTAATTTTTAATTTTTTTTTTTAGATATTTGATATAATGCCAAAGGAAGGGGTGAAAAAAAAAAGATGAGATTTAGGAAACAAAACTCCGGAGCTTATAATAGAAAGATAAAACGACGACAAGATGTAATATCTACATCATTGGTTGGTTTAATATTGATGTAAGTTTAACATAGATTTTCTTATTTTACGTAATTTTGTGCTGGTAAAGAATTTATATTAAAAAAATATGGTAAATGTGACGAATGATATGTTAATGGACAATAAAAAAAAATTGGGCTTGGGCAATCGGTTGTTTGGACCGGCCCCGAATGAAATACTTTTTGCGTGCACGTTATTCAACTTACACTTATATACTAAAGTAATAATTGCATAGGTTAGTTGAAGTTGAAATATATATTATTAAAATAATATTTAGATACATTTTTATATAAGCGTGAGTAAATTTTATCACTTGCGACAAGCACGTACCAAAGAAAGATCTTGCAGTTCAAAACAATTTTTCGTGAAACCATCTCAATGACGTGTGGAAATCAAATTATATGCTCCTTCTTTTGCTTATTTCATACTCTTAACGCACGGATGCTTTGCAAGCTTCAACATGGAGCAAGAGTTGTTGGACTGAGGAGGTGCGGGGGAGCTATCGGGTGCACGTGGCAGGGCAAAGCCGCAGAGGAGTTGGTCATGAAGCAAGTGGAGGTGGATGACAGCGTAGAGGTGTTGTGGATTGCTGTCAGGCCCTAGGGCCTGATGTGGCGGAGGCTGCATCGGTTTCATGTCAAGGGTGGGTTCCATTTGAGTTGTGCAGTTGAATAGGGGTTGTGGGAAGGCAACGCTCGGATGGGTGCTACTGTGATGTGGGTAGGCTTGGGGTTGGTTAGGCGGTGGCATCCGGTTTTTGTTGAGTTTGAGGGTCATTGGGTAGTGGTCTCGGTGCTAGAAAAGGTGCGAAGCTAGTGGTGCGATGTGGAGATGAAGTATGAATTTTATAAGGCTAAACGTTGCAGGAAAATGAGTACAGACATAGGGTGTGTTCGCAGTCAAATGTAGGCACGCTCATTTTTTTTCGCGTCGGACGCAAGTACCTTTTCCCCCTTCCAGATAGCGCGATTCTTGAACGTTGGAAAATCAACCGTTGGCGTCCGACGCGTCGGACGCCAACGGTTGATTTTCCAACGTACCCATTTAGCATTTATAAAACCGCGCCAACCCCCATTCCTCCCCATCTTAACCCGAATCCTCCCCTCTTTACCCACGAAGTTTGGTTTTTTGGTGTAATTTCGAGCTGCAAAAACGGTATTTTTTTTATACCGATGTGTTCTTTTTCAATTTTCTACAACATATATTTTTTACGGATTTTTCTGGAATTTTTTTTGGATACGCAGATGGCTTCCTCTTCCACCACTGCTACCTCACAGCCTTTTGCGAATTGGACGGACGACCGAGAGTCCGCTTTCATAGATATTTGCATTGAGTTCATAGCCGCTCGCGATACAAGCGTCAGTGGGTTCTACGCAACAGTCGCAGCAACAATGAACGACCGTTTTAATCTGGAGTTCACAGAAAAATAGATAAAAAATAAATGGGACAAAATGAAGCGCATTTTTTGTGAATGGGACGCTCTGCTAAGAACACCTGGCGGTGTATGGAATGCAGAGTTCGATTATCTGGATGGTCCTGATGATTTTTGGAGTACCGGCGGTGGCAGACCATTCAGAAAATTCAGGAAGAACTCGTCGGTTAATTTAATATGTTGTTATGAAATATGTTGTTGTTTAGTTTGATGCAATTAGAATTTAATTAAATCAAAACCATTAATTTAACAATTAAATACCACATTCAAATACCACACTCAAATACCCCGTTCGTAGCTAAAAACGCATTTCCCCTTCGCTACAGTACCACGCTCAAATGACACACTCAAATGCCACGCTCAAATACCCCGTTCACTTTCGTTAAGAACGCACCCATAGTTCAAGGAAAAGGAAGAAAAGAATGAAGGCAAGTGGAGAGAGAGAGTAAGGAAAGTGAACATACGTTATTATACCAAAATTTTAGAATCGAAGACTACTCCTTCACGTTATATTTATTTTGAACGTGATAATTTTCAACATGCATTTGAAATCTGAACGCAACTTTAGTTTTCTTCGGTCCACATCTAACTCACATATAAGTCAAATTCAATTTTATAAACACCTTCAATCTCGAAATCAAACATCGCACTATACAAACTGAGTGTCCAAACACATGGAACTGAATACCATTGTGTTTCATCATATCGATGCAAATAGTATAGCACACCAAAATTTTGTAATTTAATGTTTGTGTCAAAACTTGTTATTTACGTTATGTCACTAGTTGCTACTATAAATTGATCATATAAATCTGCTTAAACAGAGCTAGCGAAATCCGAATTTGACAAAATGATTGTCTACATTTATATTATTTAATTATACTAAGTCAATTTCATATAAAAATATTTGTACGTTAAAATCAATATTCTTAACTTATATTATTAATGACCGTGTCTACGTTAAATTTCAAAGCGGGTAAAGTTTCCATTTTAATTTAAGTAATTCTAATCAATCGCACATAACCAAAATTTAAGTTCAAAATCTTAAATTATCGGTTTTAGTTATAATTAAACTAGTTGAATTTCATTATATGACCATGGTAAATTTTCGAATCTTTATGTATAACTATGCATGTTATTTTGCTTAAGCCAGTACGTTTTGTATAAATTATCAATATGACAAATCTTATTAGACCACCAACTCGGACACATAACTTTTACTTCTGAATAATTATCAATCACTCAACCTTCCTAATGCAATGCCAATCAGGTAGAAATCTATGTTCTTCTTATGTAGTCATACACTATAATTGAAAGCTTCTTTAGTGAATCAAGAATCCAAATCAAGTGTTTTATGTTAAAATCAAGTGAGAAATCCTTTTCAAACTTATGTGAACCCCCTCTAAATTAAATACTCAAACCCAAAATCAAAAGTCATGCAAATAAAATGGTCTACATATAAATTATGTACTTAATCCCATTAGTTTCTTAATTACACCAATCTATTACTAAATGAATTTTCATTTTTATTTATTCTGTTTATTCAGTACTAATTTTTTTATGAATTATTCCATAATTTTTTAACTAATTTTACAAACATTATATAAACACAGATCTTTATAAAATAATAAATTGAAAACTTACTCCATTTTATTTACTTGTATACTACTCTTTTATATTTTGAGTACATGCAAATATAAATTTCATTTTATGTTTTTTTGGTATTTATTATATTTTATTTAAAATTCAAAACGAATATCTTAAAACTGAGAACAACCTTTTAATCTTCTTACCTTAGAATTCTAGGAAAAGATGTCTACTCATCGACCTGTTAACTTCAAATTATTATGTATGTTAAACCAAAATAATTCTCCAAGGAAGACAAAGTGTAAGAAGGCCAAAGTAAATTAGGAAGCTCCTAAAGAATGTGGGGAGAGGCCAGGTTCTTTAAATTTAACCAAAACGAAGACTTTTGAATAAACCGAAGGCTTAGTACCAAAGCTGAATGGACTGTTGACACTAAATAAGAGATAAAGAATAATAGAATCATCAAATCCATAAAGCATCTGAAATAATGAAGAAAATCTCGTCCCGATGATGTCAACGTATACACCACTCTGTCAGCACATCAAAAGTCAAGAGCCTGGGCCTCCTATAGTAGTGAGGACCACTTGTCGATAGAAGTCCTTTAGAGGAACCATAAGCACTAGCCGCTTATCCTTAGGGGAGCCTTTCTTAAGCTTACAATGATGTCATCCCGAGAGAGTCAAGGTGAAGTCCATTGGACAAAAGGGGGTCAACCACGCCTATAAATATGAACCATATAAGTCTAAAATCCCAAAGCAAGGAATGAAAAACTTAGGGCTGATAATATTCAAACATCACCCGAAAGAGGGAAGGATAATTACTATCGATGGAACCCATGTCCATCTATGGGATGTAACCAGATTCATCCCTCCTTAATTAGTTTCATTACACAAGATACTAAGTTTATTAGTCCATAAGGAAGGTTAAAAATAAGCCATCAAGATGGCTAATGATCATCAAAAATGGTTTGAATCTAAAATCCATCTAAGGTTTGGTAAGTATGGACTTTCGAAAACTTGATCCTATATAATATTTTGGTACATCAGAAGCTGATACCTAAATATATCCACGCACCTCATCCATAAAAGTTCGTGGTATTAGGAGATGTGCATATGTTCTTTTAGAACAATCTTTATTAATGTTACCTAAACGAATGCTCCAATCCTCATTATTTAATTATTGTTAGTTGGTTTAGTGTGTTAACCACTTTTATTGTTAACATTTTTGGCACTAAAAGGAGGGCTTGAAACTCGGACCTTCCAGTCAGTATGAATTAGTCGTTCGTATCGATGAATTATCTTTTCACGTTTAAAGGTACGTAGGAAAAATGAAGACTAAATTTATGAGTCTTCATTCCGTAAACGAAGATGGGAGCTAATAGATGGAATAAGCCTTTAATCTAGCAAACACTATCCAAAAGGAACCTTCCTCCACGGAGATGAAGGAAACGAGCGTTGCGGAGATCAAGTAGATAAAAATTGAAATGGAAAGTAAGAAACACAAATTCTTGAGGTACTCGCTCATAAGTCCTCCAAAATAAGAAGTATCTACAACACAAAGACAACAAAAGATCAGGTGGTTGTATCCCTGAAAAGAGGATTGAAACTCAGCTAGACAGAAAGAAAAGGCAAAGGTGGATCTTCATTGCTCAAATCAAGAAAAACCAAAGGAAGAATATACAAAGGCTGACTATTAAGGAAATCTCAGGAATAAAGAAGAACAATCTGGGAGCTCCAATATCTAGGGGTATGACCGCATCGGGTGAACTATCACCGTGAGGAATCCTACATCGAAGACTTAGTAGCGAAGGATATTCAGGAATCACTCAAATCTTAGAGAAAGAGGACCTTCGATGCCCAAGATAATGGAAATGAAAGGGTCGCGTCATTCAGTGGAGAAATCAAGACAGCTTTTATTCCAACACAAGTAAAGATTTCAACCATCAAGTACCAAGGAACTACTGACCTAGATGATCATATGATGGCCTTTGACGGTTAGATGGATATTTACAATGCTTTTTGGGTTGTCTGGAGCATACTGTACCCCATGACACTACATGGAGCTACTGCCAAATGGTATCGGCAATATCACGAAAGGACGATATATTCATGGAAGCACTTTTCTTATTAGTTCGCAGCACAATTCGTCATCAGAAAGATCCCTCCACTCATTATACAATGATTTCTAACATCAAGCGGTAGCTAGGGGAGCCTTTGGGAGAATAATTAAAAAGGTTTGATGATGAGGTAGTGAGGACGAAGGGAATGGATGATATGGTTAAGTTTATAGCCGTCCACTCAGGACTTCAAACAAATACCCTATTCCAGAGAGACATCATTGTGAATGAGTGTCAAGACCTGTAGGAAATTCACTTCTGAGATGACAGGCTTACTCACATGGAAGAAAGAAGAAGGGACCCTTTCGGGATGAAGGATCAAAACCTGGCTTTGACTGGAACAATAAGGAAACATGATGGGAAGAAGCCGACATCAACTTTATGGTGCTAAATAAGCCCACATCCTTCATTTATTCAACAATAAGGGGAAAAGTAAACTTTCTATTCTGCTCAAAGCTCAAACTAATCAAAGGCTAAGAAAGGTGACTCTTACTATATATAACAAAGTAGGTGGCCACAAAACCAATGAGTATAAGATCTTATCTAGTATTATTTAAAAGCGCATACGAGAGCGGCAGCTACAAGAGTTCCTTCAAAACACTCAAAATACTTCTCAGGAAAACAGATGATATTAGAAGCCCTCTAGTAGAGCTATTGTGAATGTTGTTGAAGAAGAGAACGTCTTAGATATTAGCTTACGTCTTAATCACATTAATGTAATTCACAGAGGCTCACATTGTCGGAAGAAGCCAGAGAGAATAAAATCGTTACCTCGGAGAGGCAAGAGGCAAGTTATTCCCAACTAAGGAAAGGTCATCATATCACCCATTTAAAGAGCTCCATATGCACATGCTAGTAGTAATGCCACAAGAGCTTCAAAAGGGAAACCATCATCCTTATAATGATCCTTTAATGATTAACGCTCATGTTAAGCAGTTTATGGCCACTAAAATTTTGGATGAAATTGGAAGCGTTATTAATGTTATATTCAAGCATGTCTTCGATCAGATGAATATTCCAAAGGGGAAGTTGAAGCCCAATCCGGAATAGAACTTTCGATTCAACAATGAAAGGACTACACTAATTGGGGAGGTAAAGCTAAAGGTACAGATGGGACTCCTACCCTACCACTGCATTTCATAGTTCAATTCGTGATTATTGATCAACCCTCTTTCTATCAGGCTTAGGCGACTGGTATTAGACGAAGTGTATGCCTTTGTCTCTCCCAAACATCTAGTGGTCAATTTCTTAACAAAGAAAGGATGGAGGACAATCAAATGGGAGCAGTTTAGCTCAAGAGAAATGTATTTTGCTACTCTTGACTAGTATAAAAGGGAGTATTTTCTTATTTTGATTCTTCTATTCATTTGTGACCTTCGGATGATGGTTTATTAAATCAAACATTCAAATTAAAAGCAATAAATGGTCGATCAGTTAAGTGTTAAAAAGATAATTACAGGTCAAAAGACAAGAAAAGAAGGAAGCAAGCAGTGAATTACATAGAACAAGAAAAAATAGTGATGGATCTAGACTATTAGGGGGAGGTAAAGAGGATTTAACCCTTTGTGGAAATTGATAAACTATGCATAGCCCTACCCATCCGTGAAAAACTATCAAAGTAGGAAACACTTTGGAACCAAATGTAAAAAACTGACCTAAACCATTTCGTCAACAAAATAAGGACATCACTGCATGGACACATTGCAACATGGTACGAACAGACCCCTCGGTCATGTGCCACTCCCTCAATATTGACCACTCTTGTCCAACAAAAGAAAAGGCTATTCCATAAGGTTCGATCCGAGGACTTAAAAGAAGAAGTAAAGAAGTTACTCGAAAACTCGTTAATTTGAGAAGTCTTTTACCCAAATTGGTTGGAAAATCACGTTTTAGTGAAGAAGTCCAATTGGAAATGGAGGACACGTGTTAATTACATGGATTTGAATTAGGCTAGTCCAAAAGACTACTAGCATTTACCTTGAATTGATCGATAAGTGGATTCCATAAGTGGGCACAAGCTATTATCTCTTATGGATGCTTACCCTGGATACAATCAAATAACCATGTTTAAACTTGACGAGGAACACATAATCTTCATTACTGATAAAGGAACATAACGTTATAAGGATATTTGCTTTTGCCTAAAAAATGATGGAGCAACATATCAAAGACCGATTAAGAATATGTTCTATGAGTAGATCAAAAGGAACATGTAGGTTAAAATTGATGATGCGTTCGTAAAGTTACAAATGGTAAAAGACCAATTAACGGATCTTAAAGAAATGTTTGATGTAATGCAAAAGTACAAAATGAAGTTAAACCCTCAAAAATACCACTTTGGAGTTTATTAAGTTCCAATGATATATTTTAAGTGAGCGAGGGATAGAGCTTAGTCATGTACAAATAAAGACGATAAAGGACACAGACAAAACTAAAACGAGTAAGGATGTAATGAGTTTAAATGGGAAGACAGCAGCGCTAAGCAGATCCATCTCAAAGATAGTCGAAAATGTATGCTAATCTTCGATGTGATAATAAAGAAAAGGAATTTTGAGCAAGGAAAAGAATGCTGAAGGGCATTCCAAGAATTGAAGAACCATTTGGAGAACACCCCATAATGTCTAGTCTAAAGAATGGAGAAGCCTTATAACTTTATATCGCGGTTTCGGAACATGCAGTCTATGCAATATTAATTCAAAAGGATAACAGAACAAAGCTTTTAGCCTATTATGTAAGTCAATGGTCAAAAGATGTTGAAACCCAATACGTGCTGATTGAAAAAAATGGCATACAGATTAATTTAACCACCCGAAAGCTACATCCGTATTTTCAAGCAAACCCAATTATGGTCCTAACCAACCTTCCCATTAAACAAGTATTTATAAAATAAGAAACCTCCAGAAGACTAGTGAAATGGGAGAATCTTGTTAAGCCGATAAGATATAGAATATAAGCCATAGACAACTATCAAAGGATAAACCTTAGCGGATTTCATAAATGGTTATAGTCTGTAAAGGAAAAGGATTTTGAGCCAAAATGGAAATTATTTGTTGATAGAGCATCCAATGAACAAAGTGCAGGAGTAGGGTATTTTATCATAACACCAGGTGGTCATCGCTTAAATTATGCCATGAAATTGAGTTCCCCCATAACAAATAATGTGGAAGAATATGAATTAATGATTACCGAGATAACTCTAGCGAAGCAACTTAATATTCCACGGATTCAATTTTCCAGTGACTCAGTTAATGGTAAACCAACTAAAGTAAACATATCAGACAAAGGATAAGAAACTATCTCAATATGTGAATAAAAAATTGGGAATGTTGGTACCTTTTGAGGATTTCTCAATACATCAAATTACAAGAGGAGAAAATTTCCAAGTAGATTCCTTAGCTATATTAGCTAGCTTAAGAGGAGATCCAAAAACTCAAATCAGTCCTACTAGATACCAGGAAACTCCGAGTATTAAATAAAAGGAAATTGAGAAAGGAAAGGAGTCCTTGGTTCCGACCAAATCTCATGCATAGGCTTAAGTAGAAACTGAATAAGTGATATGCTAAGAGGTTCCATTTAAACTAGAAAAAACTTTTGATGGATATGGCCAAAACAACTAAATGATACCACTAGTATTTTACTAATGATATGTTCGAAGTCAAGGAAAATGAAAAAGAAAGCTTCAAATTTTACCACTTTGAATGGGAATTTGTATAAGAAGGGCTATGCACTTCCGCACTTAACATGTATAAGTCCAGAAGATGAACTAAAATTATTAATAGAGGCACACAAAGGGTTTTGTGGGGACCGCTCTAAATGGGATAAAACTGGCTAAGATAGTGATACGATACAGTCTCTTCCAGCAATAAATGAGTAAATAGAAAGTAGATTTAGTGAAAAGATGTGACAAATGTCAAAGATACTCTAAGATCCCTCAAGTACCACCAAACAGTCCAACTCTTATGATAAGTGCATGGCTGTTCGACGTACAGGGAATAAACCTTATTGTCCTGTTACCAGTTTCAAAAGGTGGTGCCAAGTATGTTGTAATGGCAACTGACCTATTTTACTAAATGGGTAGGAGTGGGTCCGCTTTCGAAAATAACTTCTGGAATTTTTTTAAGATATGTCATTAAGAATATTGTTAGATGAATTGAAATACCCCACAAGATTATATCTAACAACGGTACACTGTTTGAAAGCATGGAGTACCCGCAGTTTTGTTTTAACAATGGAATTATTAAGAGCTTTCCTTCGGTAGCGCATCTGAATGAAAATGGAGCATAGGAATTTGCTAACAAAATCATAAAGATGATGCTAAAGAAACGATTAAATAGAGCTGTAGGAAATTGTGTAGAAGTTTTAACATTGATGCATTGGGCTTACCACACCTGTTCTATGACAACCACAAGTTATACACCCTACTCTTTAACCTTCGGGTATGAAGCAATGCTTCCAGTCGAAATTGAGATACCATCCAACAGAAGGGTTTATTTTGCTTTTGTTAGTAACTAAGGAAGGAATATTTTGACTCCATATCTGGGCTAAGAGATGAAGCTATTATTCGAATAGTAGAATATAAGAGAAGAATGATACTTTACTATAATACGGAAGTAAAATCAAGAATATTCAGAGAAAGTGATTTATTTCTTCGAAGAGTATTCGCCAGCAGTATGAATTTGGTAGATGGGCCATTAGGAACAAATTAGGAAGGACCTATAATTATTCATACGATAATACCACTAAGGACTTATTGCTTGTGTCATCCCAATGACAACATGGTTTCTAGAATATGGAACGTGAAACACCAAATATCCTGTTTCCTTCTATAAGTCAATAAAGTTATTTACTGAGAGAAACATTTTATTAAAGCTTAAAGGAACCTCGTTCAAATGATAAATGATGGAATTAAGACTCGTATAGGAACCCTTGATTTTGTCTATATAGATAAGAATAAAGGATGACAACTTCCAACCGAAATCCCAAAATAAGAATTTCTACTTGGTCGAGGTTAAAAGATCTTTAATTATGGGTTAACCATTAAATTTCTTGATATAGCTAAGGCCTTTCCTGGAATGGGAGGAGTGGTAAGCCCACTGACATGCACCCAACACCTATTAAATTCCTTGGTATACCAAGGTTACTCCCAGAGAGGAAAGAGTGTAAAGCAGGGCAATGCGCTTGACCCAAATCCCAAGGCATATCATAGGCGCCTCCTGGAGGAAGGAGGATAACCTGTCAATTCCCTCGATATGGATAGGCTGACACACCATAATCCCTTGATGCGGTCTAGGTACCCTCTGAAGGAAGGACAGGTAAGCCCAGTGACACATGCTCGGCTCCGAATAAAGCACATTTTTCTTGTGTCTTTTTTAAAAACAAACCTTGCCTATTCTTTGGCTAAGCACACCCTACCTTTGCTCTAAAGATGAGTACATCCTGCCTCTGCTTATGTCACGTTTGGCAGAAGGGAATGAAAGCTCAAAAAGAGCACTTAAAGCATGCCAAACTTCTGCTTTAGGAAAGGCCTGAAATGGGCATCAAACCTTGAAAATCGCTTTTATTCTAATTAGTTCCATAAGTGTATTTCTAGATTTCTATTATTCTAATACCAAATTTATGTTTTGAGTCTTCCTAATATCGAAAGATATTTCGGTCTTCTATTATCTCCAAATGTGGATTTTTGGATTTCTATTATTTTAATACTGGAAATTTAGTTTAAAATCTTCTTAATGCTGAAAGTTATTTCTGTCCTTTATTATTTTCAAAAGTGGAAATCTGGATTTCTATTATTATAATACTTGAATTTTGTTCGTGGGTCTTCTTAATGCTGAAAAATGTTTTGATCCACTATTATTTCCAAAAGTGGATTTTTGGACTTCTATAATTCTAATACCCGAATTTGGATTTCGGGTCTTCTTAATGGCGGAAGATGTTTTGGTCTTTTATTATTTGCAGAAGTTGATTTCCATATTTCAATTATTCAAATATTCAAATTTGGGTTTTGGGTCTTCCTAAAGTCGAAAGAGGTTATGGTCCTTTATTTTTTCATTAGTGGATTTGCTGTAATCTAATACTCGAATCACGGTTTCGAATGTTTTAAAGCCAAAAGCGTTTCAATCCTCTATTATTTATAGAAGTAAATTTTTGGACCTCTATTAATTTAATACTTAAATATGGGTTTTGGGTATTTTATATGCCAAAGGTGGTTTCGTCTATATCAAATGTTCCTGGAAGAACGTTTCTTAATTCCTACCATATTAATTCTCGAACTCAGATTTTAGGATTTCTTAAAATGAAGGGAGCAACGTTTTGGCATCCTAAATCTAAAAGGAAATTTCGGATTTCTACCAAATATGGGTCTCAGGACCTTTGTAAGCCCAAGATGGTTTTGTTACTTTTAGTACTTCTAAATAAATGAGTTTCTAATTTCTATCACACCAGGATACAAACATGAAGTCTGTTACATAATGATGGAGACTTCATTTTATTATCTCTAGAAAATTGATACTCTGCTTTATCAACCGAATACAATTGATCGAATTTATGTATGCACACTATTATTGAATTCTCTTTGTAAAATAAGACACTAAATGTAACACCCCAAATTTTATGAGAAAATTAAAATTAACAAATTCAAGAACATTTAATTTTTAGAAGAAGAATTAAGTGAAATGGGTTGCGCTATTACGTTCATCTCAAAATTTTGGTCAAGATAGACATTTGGTTTGCATAAAACGGATACCTTATGAAGAAGTTGTTAAGCCTTGAAATTTGTATGCATATGAGAAATATATATATATATATATAGATATATATAAATTAAATAAATATGCAAAAAAGGTTCAAAACAGTGAATCGGGAGGGGGAATAACCGAACCGACCCATTTTTGAGGTCGACCCGAGCCTCGCCGGGTCGACTAGGGGTTGATTCAGGGTGTTTGCTGTCAACCCATGAGCCGATTCGTCTAAGGAAGATGTGGCATCTGATTGGTTCTGATGGACTCCTTGCCGAGTCATTAGGGCTGATGTGGCTATTCTATCTTGTCTGAATGGCTTTGATTTGCTTTAGGTTAATTTGAAGGTTCTTATTAAATCAAATCTCCATAAAAGCAACCTAATACCTCAACCCTAAATCATATTAAAAATCAAACCAAGAGCCGTCATGCTGCCGTTAGACAACCTCGAGTAGCCGCCGTTCAACTTGAAGCAAATAAAAAGAGACAAACCAAATCAAATCAAAATTAAACTAAAACAACGATTGTCTACATCAAAGGCGAGCATTTCAACTTCAGAATACAGATTCCAGAAATCAAGATTTGTCTTTTGTAAATGTAGTTATCTTTTAGATGTAAATAAATTTAAGACGTGATTTGATATAAAGTGAAAAATAGAATTATACCATGTTGTATAATATTGATGATGCTAATTCATGTTTGTTTCTTGTGAGGATTTTATCATGAATTGTCTTGGAATGTTTGTGGCTTATTGGACTTGGTGTTGGATCTATTAAAGATTGAAAATGAAACTATCAATTTCATATGCAAGTTATATGTTTCATGTTAAGATCTACATATATATGTTTATATAATTAATGCAAGTTGTATGTATTATGTAAGATCCAAGTAAAGATCTACATATATGTATATATATATATTCATATGCTTTTATGTTAGATCCATATGCCTATATATATGTTCATATGCAAGTTACAATTTTTATGTTGGATCCATGTCAAGATCTATATAGGTTCATATGATTAATGCAAGTTATATGTTTTATGATAGATCCAAGTCACGATCTAATTATACATATGTTCATATGCAAGTTACATGTTAGATCCAAAACTAGATCTATATTTATTTGCATGTTTGTAAAGTGGACTTATGCGAGTTCACCTTGTTGGATCTAGTTCACACCTATATGTTAATGTTAAAATTATACATGCCTTGGGATTGGACATGTCATGATTATGTCATATGCTAGTTTATAATTGAGGTTATGTTCACACATGCCTAGATCTACATATTAACATGTTTTAGGCTTATGATTATCTAAGTCTAAATTATATGCTAGTTCATGTGACATGTTAAATTATATGAATAAAGTTTTATGCAAAATTTACATGTTTGTTTGAATCTATATTATGCATGTTCCCTTCTTTAACTCTTGTTTATAAATTGGGATAATATGCGGGCCCAATGACTTAATGTGATTAATACAACGCACAAACGGGGGTAACGTTGGGATAGTTATTAAATTAAAACATGTTAATAATGTAGGTCGGCCCAAAACCATGTAAATGGTTAAGGCCATAAATGGTATAATTTATACCATTAGTCTTGAACATAATTAAAATATGTGACATGAAACACTTGTAGAAAATTTACATATATAAAATGTAAAAGATGAATATGCCTAACCCGAGGTTAGAATGAGTTGTGGTGTAAACCTGCCCAGAACCGACCGGCACATCCAGTAACCACAATAATACCTGTCTAATGTGAGAGGTTAGTGCATCAAGCCCAGAAAGACCCAAGGTTAGATTGAGTTGTGGTGTAAAACTGCCCGGAACCGACCGACACATCCAGTAACCACAACAATACATGTCTAATGTGAGTGGTTGGTGCTTTGATTAATTAATTAATTAAAGCTCATGAATAATCAAGCTAGAAATGGTGAGGTTAAGTAATTAAGGGAACACTTAACCAACTTAACATGTTAACAAGACAAGATTGGTGGGGTTCAGTAATTGAGGAAATACTTAACCAACTTAACATGTTAACTAGACAAGATTGGTATGGGTTAAGTCAAACCAAGGACACTTAACCAATTTAGCATGTTGACTAGAAAAACCCTAGTAACGTGGACCCATTTCAGTAGTAACCCACATGGATGTATCAAGGTACCCTGAACTAGGTAGGGTGGGGCACGATTACTGGGCTAAATATAAGCAGTCAAAAGGGCGGCGGTTAGGTGCGTCGGTGTAGGTTCCGACGGAGTGGCCGCCGTTCAACTTGATGCAAATTAAAAGAGACAAACCAAATCAAATCAAAATTAAACTAAAACAACGATTGTCTACATCAAAGGCGAGCATTTCAACTTCAGAATACAGATTCCATAAATCAAGATTGTCTTTTGTAAGTGTAGTTATCTTTTAGATGTAAATAAATTTAAGACGTGATTTGATATAAAGTGAAAAATAGAATTATACCATGTTGTATAATATTGATCTTTTTCCGCTGCATACATTTTTTGTCTTGTAATTTATTAGTATCTTGTACCTTAAAACGCTCCACCAAATTTAAGGCATTCCCTTTGAGAGTGACCTTAACGGAGATGGGGTATTACACTTGGTATCAGAGCTAAAGGTTACCAGATCGGATAAAATTTTTGATACTATTTTTCAAAAATAAGTCATAAAGAAGAATTTTCTAGAAAAAGTGTTAATTTAAAAAGGAATAATCCCCAAATCCATATGCACTATCTTTCTATCCTCCATTTTGAATCTTTCCTTTTTTTTCCAGCATGTTTGGGGATCTTAAACTTCCAGGGGGTGTACCGATACCTGGCTGGTTCAGGAGATGCCTAGAAGCTAGAGCCAATGACGCGGGCCCAGTAGACATTCCTCCTCCCCCAACTGCTGCTCCTCCTCCTCCTCCTCCGAGAGGAAATGCTTTCTCAAAGATCTGTAGAGACTTTAGATCCATGGGTGGAAAAGACTTTAAGGGGAGCGAATCATTCGTGGAAGCTAGAAACTGGCTCAAGGAGACTGAGGACTTATTCGTTATCTTTGAAGTAGATGAGAGGCAGAAAATACAGTTGGTGGTGTGGTTTCTTAAAGACGAGGCCTCCTTCTAGTAGGAAGTCAATAATGCTGAAAGACCGATAGAGACTTGGGAGGACTTCAGGGCGAGATTTGAAATGAAGTTCCTCTCACAAGCTGAGCAGAGTCTGCAAATGGAGAAGTTCCTATCACTTAAACATGGCAGCTTGTCGGTCAAAGAACATGTCAATAAATTCAACTAGCTTGCTCGATTTGGACTGGAGTTAGTAAACACTCCACACAAAAAGGCTCTCCACTTTTCTAAAGGACTGAATGAGCCACTGCAAGGTTTGGCAATGTCCCATATACCTATGGGAGCGACTTACGAGAGACTGGTGGACATGGCTCTGTTGCAAGAGGAGAACAAAGATGGAAAGAAGGAGGTGAAGAAGGAAGAGCCTCAAAACAAGAAAGGAGATGGACCTCAGAACAAGAAGACGAACCCCAAGAAAGGCGGGAAGGATAATAAATCCCGTAAGAAGATGAAGTGCAATTTCTGTGGGATACCTGGACACTTGGTTAGGGACTGTAGAAAGAAAAAGAGGAAATTGTGCGCTTGTTTCCAGTGCGGGGATACTGGACACTTGTCTAAGGACTGCCCAAAAAGGCAAGGGTAGGGACAGAGGACTGGATCATCTTCTGGAGGGCAGGTTCATGCTCTCGTTGCACCTCTACAGGAATGAGGTAGACATATTTTTGTTGAGAGTTTAGTTTACGTGTTTGATAATCCTGTTCATACTCTCTTTGATTCTGGCGCATCACACTCTTTTATATCTACTGCTTTAGTTGAATCTCTGCACCTAGACACCCATATAGTAGAGGATCCCTTGATTGTTTCAAATCCAATTGGGGGCTCAGTTTATTTGTCAATGATTTGTTTGGATTTGGAAATCTCTATTTTAAGAGTTGGGTTTAAATGTAATGCTTATGTTTTGGGCTTCACGGGCTATGGGCTGATTCTAGGCACGGACTGGCTATTCAGTAATGGTGTCGTCCTCGATTGTGAAATGAGAGTGGTTAGACTCATGACTCGCCTCGGTAACACTCTCGAAATCTCTTTTAGTCCCATGAATTCTGTTATGCTAAGTTATCTAGAATCTCTTGATGCGTCTGTTGAGAATTTGTGGTCTGTTAGAGTGGTCCGTGAATACTCGAATGTGTTTGAAGAGGTAAAGGGCTTACCTGTGAAGCGGGAGATAGACTTCCGCATATACCTCGTTGACAATGCAAAACCCGTTGCTTTACCCGTTAGACACATGGCTCCAAGGGAGAGAAAAGAACTCAGTAAGCAAATTAAAGAGCTGCTTGAAAAGGGGTTCATAAGACGGAGTATTTCTGAATGGGGTGCTCTAGTAGTGTTCGCGACCAAAGCTGATGGTTCACTCCGCCTATGCGTGGATTATAGGGAGCTGAACAAGATGACCAAGAAGAATAGGCACCCACTCCCAAGAATTGACGATCTGTTTGATCAGCTCGTAGGTGCATCCATTTTCTCCCAACTAGATCTGGCTACTGGGTTTCATCAGCTAAGAGTGGCTGAGGATAGCATTGACAAGACCACATTTAGGACTCCGGATGGTTTCTTCAAGTGGCTTGTCATGCCTTTCGGCTTGACAAACGCACCTGCCTATTTCATGTACTTGATGAGCAGAGTGTTCCGGGAATTCCTCAATAAGTTTGTGGTGGTCTTCGTGGACAATATTTTGATCTTCTCGAAGACTGAGGAAGAGCATGCTCAGCACTTAAGGGAAGTCATGGATGCTCTCCGTGCACATCAGTTGAAAGCCAAATTCTCCAAATGCCATTTCTGGAGAGAAGAAGTTTGATTCCTTAGACATGTGGTGTCCAAAGAGGGGTTAGCCATGGACCCCGCAAAAGTGGTTGCTGTGCAAGATTGGAAGGTTCCACGAAACGTAACTAAAGCCCTAAGCTTTCTCGGGCTAGCAAGCTTTTACCGGAAGTTCATCAAAGACATTGCGAAAATCTCAGCTCCACTTATAAGGTTGACGAAGAAGAACCTAGTTTTCGCTTGGGATTTGGATTGCGATATTGATTTCCAACGCTCGAAAAGGGCTCTAACAACTGCCCCAGTTCTGACATTGCCGGATGGGAGCAAGATGTTTACCGTATACACGGATGCATGCGGTACAGGATTAGGCATTGTCTGATGCAAGAAGGGGTGGTAGTAGCTTATGTGGAAGGCAGTTGAAAGTACATGAGAAAAACTACCCAACCCACGACCTAGAATTGGCAGCCATCGTTTTCGCTCTTAAGTCTTGGCGCCATTATCTCCTAGGTGAGAAGTTTGAATTGTTTACTGACCATAAATCATTGAAGTACCTTTTCTCGCAGAAAGATCTCAACTTGAGGCAGCAAAGATGGATGGAGTTTCTTGCCTCATATGATTTTGAGATTTCCTATACTCCTGGCAAGGGCAATGTGGTAGCAGACGCTCTGAGTAGAAAGAAGCAGACCTTAAGCCCTCTCTTTGTAGAAAGGCAAAGCTTGGAGTACATAGCCAACTTTGACTTTAGACCCTCCTCTGAATTTGTACCTGGCTTGTTAGCAACACTGGAAGTGCGGCCTACACTTTTTGACTCAACAGGAACCGCACAACGTGAAGACCCTCAACTAGTAGATGTGATAGATAAGCTGATTAGGGGTGGGACTTCGAGTCACCTCAATAGATACTCCATCGATGATAAGGGATGGTTGAGACAGGATGGAAGGCTATGCGTCCCACAAGTAAGAGATTTAGTGGAAATGGTTCTAGAAGAAGCACACCATTCAAAGCTGACCATACACCCAGGCGGAGACAAAATGTATAAAGACATCAAAAGAGTTTTCTTTTGGAATGGCATGAAGAGGGATGTAGCTGAATTCGTTTCTAAGTGCATGATATGCCAGTAGGTCAAGGTGGAACAGAAGAAGCCTGGTGGTTTGCTTCAACCTCTAGAGGTCCCACAGTGGAAATGGGATAGCATTTCGATGGACTTTATTGATGGGTTTCCTAGGTCAAGAGAGGGAAATACCAGTATTTGGGTAATAGTGGACCGGCTCACAAAAAGCGCTCACTTTATACCGGTCAAAAGTAGAAGGACTGCCTCATCTCTAGCATATCTATATCTTAAAGAGATAGTTCGACTGCATGGGATACCTTCCAGCATGGTAAGCGATCAAGACCCTATCTTTACAAGCGAGTTCTGAAAGAGTTTGCAAGAGGTTGTATGCACAAAACTATGTTTAAGCACGGCCTACCACCCCCAAACCGATGCACAGACGGAAAGGGTGAACAGAGTCTTAGAAGTCCTCTTGAGATTGTGTGTTCTTGACTTTGGAGGGACATGGGAAGATCATCTACCTCTGGTGGAGTTTGCCTACAACAATAGCTACCAAGCTACAATAGGCATGGCACCCTTCGAAGCTTTATAAGACCGTGTCGATCACCAACCTGTTGGTGGTAATCCACAGATAAGCTTATACTTGGGCCAGACATGATTAGGGAGACCTCGGAAAAGGTGGACCTAATACGAAGACGATTGAAGACTGCACAAGATAGACAGAAGTCCTACACGGATAAAAGAAGGACCGACCTTGAGTTTGAGGTTGGAGACATAGTGTTCCTTAAAGTATCTCCTTTGAGGAATATTGTTCGCTTTGGATCCAAAGGGAAATTGACACCTAGATTCATAGGACCATTTCCTATCATTGAAAGAATTGGGACGATGGCCTACAGATTAGAGCTACCTGAAAAGTTGGCTGGAGTTCACAATGTCTTTCATGTTTCTCACCTACGGAAGTGCTTACATGGGTCTGCGGAAGTGGTGGAACCAAAGATACTAGAAGAGGTATAAGTGGAACGAGAAGCAACAGTGAGAAGAATCCCAACTCGTATCTTGGGAACGAAAGTCAAAAAGCTACGCAATCGTGAAGTCAAGCTTGTTAAAGTACAATGGAGTGACAATGAAGAAGACGCGACTTGGGAGACCGGAAGCAAGATACGCGCAGCCTACCCTTATCTTTTTGAGGGTACATCTTTGATCTCTCCTTTATCATAAGTTTATTCATGCTTAGTTATTTTCTCGGTCCTATTTCTTGATCCTTAGTAGAAATCAATGGATGTAAACATGTATTTGAAACATGTTATGGTTGATGGTTGCAAAGTGGTTGCAAGTGGTTGCTAGTGATTGCTCGTGGATGCATATGCTCATACACATTAGGTTCTAGATCGGCTCGATCACTTTCATATTGCATTTGCGTATGAACGCATGAAATTGTATATGGATTGAAACATGATGTGTTATCATATTGACGTTGCATTTGTATGAATGATTGTGCACTCATGTAGAATTATGAATAGGAAAAATTGCATACATAATGGACTCATGGCACTCTCATGACTCGCATTAAGGGGGTCAACTGGATCAGTAGACCGCCTGATTTTCACTAGATAAGAGACATATACACACACTCTGCATATGTTCATATGGCATTAGAAGTCTTTTAAGGACAATGGATGCTTGTGGATGATGGATGATTGGATGTTAAGATGCATTCTTCTTAACTTGAAGATTTCGGGGACGAAATCCGTTAAGGAGGGGAGAATGTAACACCTCGAATTTTCTGAGAATACTAAAATTAACAAATTCAAGAACACTTAATTTTTAGAAGAAGAATTAAGTGAAATGGGTTGCGCTATTACGTTCATCTCAAAATTTTGGTCAAGATAGACATTTGGTTTGCATAAAACAGATACCTTATGAAGAAGTTATTAAACCTTGAAGTTTGTATGCATATGAGAAAAATATATATATATATAGATGTATATAAAAATTAAATAAATAAATATGCAAAAAAAGTTCAAAACAGCGAATCTGGAGGGGGAATAACCGAACCGGCCAATTTTTGAGGTCGACCCGTGCACCGTTGGGTCGACTAGGGGTTGATTCAGGGTGTTTGGCTGTCAACCCGTGGGCCGATTCGCTCTAAGGCAGATATGGCATATGATTGGTTCTGATGGACTCCTTGCTGAGTCATTAGGGCTGAGGTGGCTATTCTATCTTGTCTGAATGGTTTTGATTTGCTCTAGGTTAATCTGACGGTTCCTATTAAATCAAATCTTTATAAAAGCAACCTAATACCTCAACCCTAAATCATATTAAAAATCAAACCAAGAGCCGTCATGCTGCCGTTAGACAATCTTAAGTAGCCGCCGTTCAACTTGAAGCAAATAAAAATAGGCAAACCAAATCAAATCAAAATTAAACTAAAACAACGATTGTCTACATCAAAGGTGAGCATTTCAACTTCAGAATACAGATTATAGAAATCAAGATTTGTCTTTTGTAAGTGTAGTTATTTTTAGATGTAAATAAATTTAAGACGTGATTTGATATAAAGTGAAAAATAGAATTATACCATGTTGTATAATATTGACGTTGCTAATTCATGTTTGTTTCTTGTGATGATTTTATCATGAATTGTCTTGGAATGTTTGTGGCTTATTGGACTTGGTGTTGGATCAATTAAAGATTGAGAATGAAACTATCAATATCGTATGCAAGTTATATGTTTCATGTTAAGATCTACATATATATGTTTATATGATTAATGCAAGTTGTATGTATTATGTTAGATCCAAGTCAAGATCTACATATATCTATTCATATGCTTTATGTTAGATCCATATGCCTATATATATGTTCATATGTTCATATGCAAGTTTCAAGTTTTATGTTGGATCCATGTCAAGATCTATCTAGGATCATACGATTAATGCAAGTTATATGTTTTATGATAGATCCAAGTCACGATCTAATTATACATATGTTCATATGCAAGTTACATGTTAGATCCAAAACTAGATCTATATTTATATGCATGTTTGTAAAGTGGACTTATGCAAGTTCACCTTGTTAGATCTAGTTCACACCTATATGTTAATGTTAAAATTATACATGCCTTGGGATTGGACATGTCAAGATTATGTCATATGCTAGTTTATAATTGAGGTTATGTTCACACATGCCTAGATCTACGTATTAACATGTTTTAGGCTTATGATTATCTAAGTCTAAATTATATGAAAGTTCATGTGACATGTTAAATTATATGAATAAAGTTTTATGCAGAATTTACATGTTTGGTTGAATCTATATTATGCATGTTCCCTTCTTTACCACTTGTTTATAAATTGGGCTTATATGCGGGCCCAATGATTTTATGTGATTAATACGAACGAACAAATGGGGGTAACGTTGGGATAGTTATTAAATCAAAACATGTTAATAATGTAGGTGGGCCCAAAACCATGTAAATGGTTCAGGCCATGAATGGTATAATTTATACCATTAGTCTTGAATATAATCAAAATATGTGACATGAAACACTTGTAGAAAATTTACATATATAAAATGTAAAAGTTGAATATGCCTAACCCGAGGTTAGACTGAGTTGTGGTGTAAACCTGCCCGGAACCGTCCGGCACATCCAGTAACCACAACAATACCTGTCTAATGTGAGAGGTTAGTGCATAAAGCCCAGAAAGACCCGAGGTTAGACTGAGTTGTGGTGTAAAACTGCCCGGAACCAACCGACACATCCAGTAACCACAACAATACCTGTCTAATGTGAGTGGTTGGTGCTTTAATTAATTAACTAAAGCTCATGAACAATCAAGCTAGAAATGGTGAGGTTAAGTAATTAAGGGAACACTTAACCAACTTAACATGTTAACTAGACAAGATTGATAGGGGTTAAGTAATTAAGGAAACACTTAACCAACTTAACATGTTAACTAGACAAGATTGATAGGGGTTAAGTCAAACCAAGGACACTTAACCAATTTAGCATGTTGACTAGAAAAACCCTAGTAACGGGGACCCGTTTCAGCAGTAACCCACATGGATGTATCAAGGTACCCTGAACTAGGCAGGGTAGGGCACGATCACTGGGCTGAATATAAGTGGTCAAAAGGGCGGCGGTTAGGTGCGTCAGTGTAGGTTCCGATGGAGTACGGGCGTGCACGGGCTCCGGAGTGGAAAAAGAAGGCACTGGGCACCAATCATACACTTGTGCATCTTTGAATCGTGTCAGGGTTGCCATCATAGTACTTGATACACCCTATACTGGAACCAACACAAATACATAAAAATCACGTGGGGCCGCATGACACCGGGAATACATGAATGCAAGTAGGAGCCGATCAATACATGAATGGGATCACTTTATCATGAACATACATTGCTAGTTAAACAGCTATTAGTGGGTGCATAGAAGTAAAAGTGGGTACGATAGCCAAATCTAGTTAAATCTTACTTTACCTCATTTTAGGACTACCCTATCCTTGTGGTATCATTCTAAGTTCAGTTTATTCATGTCATTGTCTTTTATTTGTTTACATGCTATTAAATAACTGGGCTTGCCAGACTTATGTCTGACCCATTTTCCTTTCGCTTCTTTTCTTCCGCCCTCTCCCCGGTCCGTAGGGAGGAAACACTTCTGCTTAGTCTAGTTTAGCCAAAGCTTGAAGACCGTAGATGTAAGGCTTGGACTTTCCTTTTTGAGCAATGGCTATGGTCGAGCACTTATTGTGGATTTATGTCATTTTATTTTCAGTATTGCTTCTTTATGTTTTCAAGACATATGAAAAGTTGTAATAATTTGGATGGTTGAAACAGTTGTTGAATTGTTGTGTTGAACAAGTATTTACGAAATAATATTGATCTTTTTCCGCTGCATAAATTTTCTGTCTTGTAATTTATTAGTATCTTGTACCTTAAAACGCTCCACCGAAGTTAAGGCATTCCCTTTGAGAGTGACCTTATCGGAGGTGGGGTGTTACACTAATGCCAACAAAAACGAGCTTGCAGGTACATAGAAATGTAAGCATTCATGGTCTTTGTCCTAAAGAACAAAATCTTCTTTCGCACCGAGGGGTGAACTGAATGTTAACTCAAAATATTCTCTAATGAAGAAAGGGTGAAAGAAGACCAAAGTAAAGGTGGAATCTTCTAAAGAAAGCAGGGAGTGGTTCGTTTCTTTAAAATTAACCAAAATAAAGGCTTTCTGATAAACCAAAGGCTTCATGCTAATGTAGAAGGGATTATTGACACTAAATAAGCGGTAAAAGAATAAGATAATCGTCAAGGCAAAGAGCATCTGAAATGAGGATGAAAAGCCCCTTCTGGTGACGCCAAAGAGAACACCACTTTGCAAGCACATCAAAAGCTAGGAGCTTGCTCCTCTCGTAGTAGGTAGGACCACTACCCAAAAGAAGTCCTTCATAGGAACCATAATCACTTGCCACTTATCATAAGGGGCACCTTTTCTGAGCTCGCATGGATGCCACCAAAGGAGAGCTAATATGAAGCCCATTGGACGTAAAGGGGTCAACCATGCCTATAAATATGACCCCAAGGGTCTACAATAGGGAAAAATAATCCCATTCCAAAATCTTGATTGCAATTGCGATTTCTATATTCCTATAATCTTATTTAGAAATTCATAACAAAGTGAGGAGACTTGGAATCATATCTTATAAATTTAAATTCTAAGAGAGGGAGATTAATCACATTGCTTCCTAATTCGTTTAATAGCTGACTCCACATGATTTTAAATTTCATATTCTTATTCCTATCTGAAATCATGTTGTGAATCACACCGGGAGAAATGAAATGCTTAGGGATGACTATAGTGAAACTTAACCTGAAAGGGGGAACGATAATTACTATCGATGGAACCAGACCCCATCTTTGGGATGTAGCAAGATACATGCTTCCTTAATGGGTTTCATAACACCAGATTCTAAGTTCATTAGACCTTGAGAAAGGTTAAAAATAAAACCACCAACTGGTCCAATGATCATAAAAAAGGTTTAAGTCTAAAACCTGTCAAAAGTTTAGGTAAGTATAGACTTCCAAAACCTTGATCCTATAAGCTTTTGGTATATCGGAAGCCGAAACCTAAATATATCCACGCACCTTATCCAAAAAAAAATCTTTTGGTCGTATCAGGAGATGAGGAATTATTCCTTTCGTAACAATCTTTATTAATGGAACCCAAACGAAAGCACCAACACTCATAATTCAATCAGCATTAGCTAGTTTGGGGTGTTAACCATTTTTAAGTCTAACAATGTAAGACTTAGATGTTTAATTCAAAGATATAATTTTATTAAAATAATGCTTATTAAAAACTTCTAGTCTAATTTAAACCTATTTAAAAACTTGAGTCGTACTGTCTCTTTCCTATTCAAAAGTTTTAAAATTTCCATCTTTTAGAACAATTACCTTAAGGAAACTCTAGGAATAAATTCTCATTCATTATTTAAGAATCCTTTTTGGAATTATAGTATGTACAGTTATATGTACAAAATAACTTTAACCATCTATTCATTTACATTTTCATAGGATTCACTCAAATTTGAACTTATTTTGATCACACAAAGATAAGTTAAATAATTTACGAAGTGATCTACAATGTTCACATGAGAAAACACTTGATCAACCTTAGAAGATTAATTTATTTAAGATACAACTAATTGTATTGTTTTTCCCTGAATAACCTAAAGAAAATGCATCATTCCTGAAAATTCTTTAGGAATATTTTTTCTTACAAATATTTCTAAGAAACTACCATCGTTACTTTTCTTTAAAATATTTTGAAATTATTTTCAAACAACTCCGAATTTTATATAAAATTATATAAAATTTACTTTGTATGGAATCACCTTATCTTATACTAATTCTTATTTACCGTAATCAACTTTTCATGAATATTTATTCCATGAATGTTTTATCTTTTAATTTAGATTAATTTAAACAATTTTGGTTAAAAGTTCTTAACATTTTCACTAAACACTTTGTAGTCAAAATTTGAATTTTACTACACAAGGGTTTCATCTTTAATATACTTATAATTATCAATCAATGCTCATAAATCGATTAAGTATTAATTAATAGTTAACAATCAATAGTAGATGCTCCAAATTATCTAAACATGAAATAAACAACTAAGGATAATAATAAAAAAATTTATCATTAATAAACATAACATACAACTAAACAAATTTGAAAAACTATTTCTTCACATATAAAAAAAAGTATATACCTAGGTAAAACATTTCATTTACCAATTTTTCAAAAAATCAAAAGTTTGTCCATTTGCCGGGTTCAAGCATTTAGAAATCCATATCGAAGCCATAATGTCCCAAGTCTTGATTAGAATTCATAAATAACTCAACAGACTAATTAACATAATTATATTTTATCGTAAGATAACCATTATGCTCTCGTGTATGTAGTAATCTCAAACTCAATTTAGGGTACCACTTACCATATTTCTAATGTGTATTCATTCCAAGGTATTATTAACCTAATCTTTAATGGGTAAAACCCAATCAAAGCCAAGTTTCTTGCTTAATCTTCAGCTCTGAAACCATACGTAATGATTCCCTTTTTCGACAACCAAAAACTAGCACTAATACTCACATGTCAGGCATCCAATCAATAAAAATGTAGATTATTAGGGTAAAAGAAAAGGAATTAGAGAAATAAAACCTTACAGCAGAATCACAATATATAACTTAATAATGACAATAACCGTTGTCACTCCGAAATACACAATGTATCAGAGTAATCAAAGATAAATGTTAGCAGTTGGACAAATATAGATTTCTACATTACAACTACTGATCGGTATGGGTATACATAATAGTACAACGAAAAATAAAATACTGTAGCGTGTGAACATTCAGCTCTTCTCCATAAGCTTCATGCCCAACTGACTACAACTTGGAAAACTGTTTCGGTCTGACTTAGCATTAAAATAAAATATCACCTGGGCCAATATGTAAATCCAACATAAGAAAATTCAAGCTATGTGAAAAATATAATAATTATGTAAGAACATGTCGCTTAAGTGAAATGCGTTTTTACCTCATAAAATTAACATCCAAACATAATAGAATGAATATGAACTAGAATAATGATTCAACTAACAAACTAAAGGCACAATTAGATCAAAATCCCAATATAAAAGAAGGGACGAAATAGTAAAACATAAAGAAGAGCACTTTTAGTGAAACTAAGCAAACAAATTTAGAAATTTAAATCAAAGGAAAGGAAATTTTCCAACAAATGACCAGGAGAGGGCACTGCTTTATTGAAACTGTATCTCCAAAAAATGTACCTGAGAGAGCCATTTTCTTTTGTGACACCTCTAGTGAATCCTAGGCTGGACTCTTCCCACCTTACCAAGTATCCTCATATCTCCATGCCCGATAACCAAACCATTTTACAGTAAATGTGAAAATATCCTAATAGGAGCTGACCACATGGCTTGACCCCACTCACTTGTCTATTTAGTCGCTTTTAACAAGGGATATCATCGCAAAACAGCTTAAAAAATCGCCTTAAATTGACAATTCTTAAAGAGGAAAGGTGAATCGATGGTCTATAAATCAACCATTAGAAAATTTTAAAATGATCATATATAGAAATTAAATCATGTGCCCCTGCCCTAATTGTTTAAACTTGTTTTATCCCCATGTTAAGGATGAAGTTGAACATGAGAAGATGATGTTGCCTCTAGATATTACCTTGATGACATTTTTAATCCTTAAGATGGGGACACGTTCCCATATTGTGACTTTTAGTGGTAAGGGCATGAGTGAATCCTTTCTATGTAAGTGACACCCTTTATGTAAAAAAATTTGCATGTGTATATCAAAACTTTAAACTTTTTAAAACAGAACTTGTGCTTAGTTTTCACATCAAAAATAAATATTCGTTTTAAATTCCTCTTTAAATTACTTTTTAAAGAGATAATTATATTTCTATGTTTGTTAAAAGAAGGTTAAAAAAAGTCTATTACGACCTTATTTGTTGTTAACCCAAAACAATTTACGCTTACATTTATTTTTAAATAACTTCTATTTTAAGAAAATATCATTTAAGAATTTTCAACCAAAGCATATTATTTTATAGAGTAATAAATCAATCAACTATTTCTAATCACCTTTATTAAATTAGGAATCAAGTTTAATCACCTTCATTTAATCAATAAATTAAGCTTTAAATAGTCTTACTAAATAAGTTATCTAATTTTAAAACATCTATTAATAACTCGTTAGAAACTATTAACTAATTTAAAAACATTATTGTTGAAATGATCAATAAATTTAAACATAATTATATAATGTACTAAAAGGAATTGATTAATTCAAACCAACATTAATACAATATTAATTAATTCTAAACCTTAATATTGAAATGATTAATTAATTTCAATTCACAATATTATAATTAATAATTAATTCAAACATTATTATTAAAATGATTTAATAAATTTCAAACATCATTAGTAAAATAACTAATTAATTTGAACACCCTTGTTTAGAGTGATTAATTAAATCTTCAAACATCATTATCAAAATAACTAATTAATTTGAACACCCTTATTTAGAGTGATTAATTAAGTATTCAAACATAATTATTTATGATGATTAATTTAGTTTAAATTTCATTAACTAAAATGATTAGTTAACTTAAACAATCATGATTTAAAATGATTAATTAACTTTGAAAAATATCTTAATTATCCCAAAATAATTAATTTACTCGATAATCTATTTATAAATTTTTAAGCATCATTTATATTGCAAAATTAGAGCCTAGTTCAATACAACAAAGTTTTGAAAGAATGATATTTCATTATTTAATATACGCAAATCAAAAAATATATTAGAAATATTTCTTCTGAACATCCATATAAATCAATAGGTTTGTGACAATTGACCATGAAGTATTACTAACCATTTATGCCAAGATTTTAAAGTAACTAACCACAAAATTTGTAAATTACATTAAATCAAAAGTTATAGGTGTGATGACCATCTTACACCACCGGTGCTGAAAACTAAAAATTCGTATTGTGCAAGCACTCGATCATTGTAAACTAATCATCAAAGAAAAGAAAAAAAAAGAAAAGAGGAGAAAGGAGAAAGAAAAGAAGGAAATAGATGAGAAAAGAAGGAAATAGATGAGAAAAGAAGGAAGATAACATAATATAAACATAGTCACAGAACCTATCTTATATCTAACAGTGCATCAGATAACATAGAATAATCAAATCACAATTATAAAACAGGCAAGACCGTAATAACTATATAAACCAGATAATTAGAGGCGTACAGGCTCATACAGTTATACAGAGGAGCAATAGAGTATACACAAGAGATAAATTAGCTCAACTGGTAAACTGTCTCTAACAAGCATAAACAATACTATCACGGCTCCACAGTGTTACAGCAGAATAAAACCCAAGGTAATGAGAGGGAAATAACACCATAGGCCAAACAAATGTCTAGTGTGAGTGAGCGATAAATAACAATCAATATATGCTATGCTATGATAAACATCATATAAATAGGGTATGATAGATGTCTAAGTACAACATGGAGACAAATACATGAACAGTCATAACATCCATCGACCATCCTCACATTCACTCACTAAGTGCATAATAATACCCAATACTTTGGCTAACCAATCCATCAAAGCACTAACAGGTCCAAACTGCCAACTAACTCTACCACACTATCCACTACGTCTAGTGGGTAACCCTACCCAGTCCAAAACATCAACATACTCTGGGTCAGGGCAGATCAACGTGAAAAATGTCAACTGACCCTGATCTGGTCTTGTGCCATTCTCTCAAAGGTGTACCAAAGTCTCGAATACCAATACCCCTTTACATACGTCCTCCACATCAGAATCCATCCAATAGATTATCCATAAAATTTTCGTCTAAAGTCATCTTGATGTGAAATTATCCCTGACAGTCATCACATGTAGTTGGATGTCCACATGTGTCTCCCTTCTCTCTCACTCTGACAGTCACCTCAATACAACTTAACGTCGTCTTTTCTACATCTCGGAGAAAACGATCCATTGCAGCAACCTTGCTCCCTATACCGGAATCATCATCATCAAGTGACGAATTCCTGCATAGCGGCATCACATCTTCAACTCAAGCCAAAGTTACTAACCAAAGAGCCTTCGTCTTGAAACTACTATCAATCGAACCATCACTTCCTGCTCCTCGAAACCGCATCGTTATTGATGTCAAATTAGCCGAAGTGGACAATACCAACTATAGTCAATGCCAACAACTTCTTAGTAATCGATAACAACTACTCAGATCGCCTTTCTAACCAAAATTGGTAAAATATGCATCCAAGGAAAACGTTCGGCATTCATTATGAAATCCAGCTCGTCACCAAGAAAATAAATAGCCATGAAGAACTCATTCCGATGAGGCCATCCTCACGTTACCTTTTCGCGGGTTGGCCCAACTCCAGATCGACATAGTCGATCCAAACTTGGCCACGTATATCCGGATCAACATAGTCGATACGGGTATAGACGACCCAGATCCGGATCGACATAGTCGATCAAGGATTGGTCAAACTAGATCTGGATCGACTATGTCATTCAGGACATGGTCAAACTAGAATCCACTATGTCGTTCGACTTCATTACTCCATCCAAGTCTTCGGATCTGCGGTTGAGCTCCAATGTTGCTTCGGTCGTCGATTTCATCCATTAGCTCTAAAGCTCCATCGAGAAAATATATCTCGTGTGTTCGGGTCTACCATCCTTGTGAATTCAATGGATATACACCCAAGTGTGTTCGATTGATAAACACCCAAAACTCTCACAAACGAAATATTTCTAATACTAGGTCATCTTCGAACGACATTTTAACCTAAACTAAGATAACAATTCAACCATACAGCCAATAGTCATCCAAATTCCTAAACTAACATACAAGAATCCATAATAGTGATAATAAATCAAATAAAACCTATCTAAGGCAATAAAAGTGAAATATAAATCCATACAGTCTAGATCTAGCTTAATGGTCAAAATATTATGCAATAGCATGTAAATGGGTAAATAGCGCGCATAATAGTGCTTAACTAGGTTAAATGTCCTAATCATGGTCAAAACTACTCAAATCACTTTCTAATACTTTTATTTATCACTTATAGGTTTAACAATTCTCAATATTAAGTTTTAGAATTATAAACCAATATATAATGTAAAAACTATATTGTATGAACAATTATAATCTAATGAGAGATAATAAAACTCACCATAGCCAAATCATCCCAAAAAAGCTCTAAATCATAGAGCTCGTTAATACGAGTCCATGAAAGAAACCAACATCCAATTCAGACCTCATATAAGAAAGTTATACAAAATATAAGTTTCCACTATATTTAAATAAACAATAATCACTTAATAACCCATTATACCCCTAATTACCTCTCTAATTATCTTCCCCAACTCCATTTTACTATGCATGCATATCTAGAAACAAACCCATCATCAATGCTCCTTTCTCTCCTCCCTACTTCATCAAATCCTCGATGGAATCACAATCCACTTTCACCAAATGTTAATGCAAAAAATGGCACTAACACCCCAAGATGTAATTCAAAACTTCACAAATAGTTATGATCTAGAAAATTTGTAGCCATAAACACAAAAAGCAAATAAAAGAAAGAGATTTATAGTGGTTTGGCCTAGATCTGGCCAATGTCCACTTTGTAGATAGCTTTCATTATCACTTTCAATGTTACAAGGTACATGATTTCTATAACTTTGCTCATTCTCTCTTTTTTCAAGTATTCTCTCTATTTTCTTCTCTTTAATGTCTTGATTCTCTCGATTTCGCTATGGAAATGGCTAGATCTCTATGATTGCGATGCTCTTTGGAGTAGATCTTCAACAATTTAAGCACTTAGATGATCTTTTGTGTTTCCATGGTGATTGAGATTTTGAATCGAATCTTGAAAAAGGTTTAATGGAGATTTGAATTAGTGATTTAGAGTTGATAAGAAATGAGTTGGGCAACACTTTATGGTTAGAGAAATTGGTCCCTTTCGTGGTGGAAATGTGGGGGTATTTATAGGAGTGAAAGTGTGGTGGTGAGGCTTAAAATAGGGTGTGCAGGGAGTCGGGTCGTCTGTGCTACCTAGTGCCTTAGGCCGTAACCGACCTACCTTGTATCTTGAGACTTAAGAAATGACCTGGTAGGTCCTTAAACATGCATACGTATGATCTAGGGAACGATCTACTTGTTTATCCATGCAAATGAACAACCTGCCTGTTTTACATTGAGGTGATGGACGACCCACGATTTATCATGTGAACAATCCGCCTTCACATATTTCATCAACGACCTAACCTGATGCTAAAATGGCCATAACGACTTGATTGTGTACATTCCTGAACAGCCTTCTCCTTTGAATTATGGAACGACCCGCTGGCCTTAATAGGTCGTGGAATGACCTAATGTCTGATCGACCCAGAGCCAAGACGACCTAGTGAATTTTCTGATGACGTGGCAGTAACGACCTGGCATCTTTCATGCTAGGAATGACCTATTACTAATCTTATCAATACACCATATATAAGCCATACTTTTATGGTTAACATTTTCCTCTCGGAGTGTGTGTTGTTGAAACAGCATATGATTCGAAATGAAAAGCTTTTGTCATACTGGCCTTGACACATTCTAGCGAATTATTGATAATGGTTCTTTGAAATGAATTGTGATCCTCGGTAATTGCTTGTTCGAAGGAATAGTGTGTACGACGTTGGGTCATTATGGGCCTCGAAGCGGATCGAGTTTAGCCCAAACACAGTAATCTCTATAACCCCTTTTAAGCAGTCGTTTCTCTGTCACTTTTATTTTATCTCGCTGAAGGAGTATCGTTAATGGTGGCTTGATTTTTTAAGAGAAAATACTCTGATCTTCCAGTTGCTGCTCCACCACTTTTTGAATCCTCCCTCGCCGATCTTATCCATGCTCATCAGAACTGCAGATTCTCGTCGGAAACTCAATCGTCATCCCAACCGTAGTCAACTTAATTTAAATGGTGACCGAACTAATAGAATCTGAGAGAATTTGCAATCTCTGAAACAACTAGAAGCTTTCATCACCAAGTTCGATCTCCTAAACCCTTCTTAATCCAATGTAGGTGATTGTTTTATGATTTTCATATTGAACTGATTTTCAGTATTTAGGGTTTAGGTTGTATCGGCGATTGAGCTGAAATTGGGGTTTTTTAACTTTGACTTTTGTGTATCAAAGATCAATTATATTGCAAATTAGATATGAATATTGGCTATATATAATTGTTTGAGTTTTTTGACCATTTTGGGAATATGTGATAATTAGGTTTAGATCATATGTTGGAACTGAACCGAAATTGTTGTAACAATTTCAGGTTGTAAACACTTATTTCAATTTTCATTTTCACACTTTTTAATCAGGTTTGAATTTGGCAATGTCGACATTAACTTGATTGTTGATGGACATGTATGAGTGTAGTCCACACAGCATTGCATATTGTTTGTGAATTTTGCGTCAATCCATATGAATTTGATGCAAAATTACTTGTTGCAGTTGAAATTGATTGACTGTCTTGAGTTATTTTGCACCTCTAGATCCTTTGAGTTAGTTTGTAATTTGTAGGTTTATTATACATCTTGATGTCACTTGTCCGTGATTTAATATGATAACCATTGTGTTGTAATCGTAGTTGTTAATGAACTCATGTTGCTTGAATAATCTCATTGTATTTAAGTGTCTTTGAGCAGTTACACGATTAGGTCGTGAATCAAGCTATGGGTCGTTCGAATGACCTAAGGTCTTAGATCGTGGTGCGACCTTCTTGTATCTAAGGATTTGATGTGTTTGTTAACCAAGGTGGGGACTATCCTTTGGCAACCTGACCTAACTCGATGGTCATGAGAATGACCTAAGATTGAACGATCTGAAGAACTTGAAGATACGATTTGAGATGCGAGATCGACCTAACCCCGCAATAAGAAAATGACCTGCTCTTCCTAATGACCTAGGCTTTAGGTCATTGGTGACTTAGCTGATGTACAACCCAGGCTCTTAGGTCGTTGTACAACTTGTGCATCCCAAGTCTCTAGGTCATTGAGCGACCTTAGCCCTTAGACCGTTGAGCAATCTAATGCTTCTTCAGACCAGCAGACGACTTGTGTCTTTAGGTCATTTGGACAACCCATGCCTTCTAGCTGATGCATGATCTAAAACCTTGGACTAATTGATGACTTAACCTCTCTGAATCGGCTGGAGTCTTGAGTTATGGATCATTAAGCAACCTGGAGGCCAGGTCGTTGAACGACCTAGATGCTAGATCGTTGAACGACGTAGACGTTGAGGTAGTGAACGACCTAGTTTTTGAGACTAAAATACACCATTTTGACTTGAGAATGTTAAGTGATCCAAGCACAGTTATGACTTAAAGTTGAACTCGTATGCTTCATGCCTCCTATCCTATGATTACAACAAGCATTTGCATGTTTTGGACTTATACGTCGCCATCGACCGTCCACACCATTAACGGATTAGTTAATAAAGCATATTACAATGGGTTTTTCAAGACTTAAACCAGGTGATGCATATATACAAGGCTATTTCGTACAACAGTTTATGACTTGTTGAACCTTACTTGTATACACACGACACTTTTAGTTTAGGTTAGTAGCGGTACTTGAGATCAACTAATCGACGAACGCCAGACTGTGGATTTCAAGCTTTGCTTTGATATAACTTGTATAATTCTGCACAACACTTCACTTTTTGGAAACGCGTACCTGTGATATGTTTGTAAATAAGATTGTTTGTGTAGAATGACTACTAGGCATCAATCTCACCTTCAGGCTGAAGGGACATCCACTTCTTCACAAGTTGATATTTCTACATCTGCATTTAGGGCTGCAACAATTACAGCTCCTAGACCGGTACCCGATCAGTCGTTTCATATTCTCCCTCCTCTTAGTTCCTACCGTCAGACATACACTCAAAAACACTTACCCAACAAGCTTATAAATAGTTGTGTATTCGGTATGGTATTCCTGAGACAGACGCAATACTACTAGAGGAGAATGTGTTTGTTGATCAATCACCAGGCGGATATGTAACTGTCAACCGTCAGATGTTGATGAACAATGTTATCCCTCATTTCAACCCATTTCTAGAGACGATCCTGAAACGCTTAGCTATCGCCCCTTTCTAGCATCATCCTAATGGCTATGCAATTTTGTTAGGGATATGCATGCTTTAGATGGAAGAGAGGGGATATGTTCCTACATTCCAGGATGCCTGCTATCTTTGCTCGTTTAGAAGGAGGAATGATGCCACTTCTATCATACACGTTGAGGGTGCACAAAATCGGAAGCTTATACTTGACTTGTTGGAGAGTGTTTCGGGATTTCTGACTCAATTTTTCTTTGTTCGTTGTCCCGATTCCTTTGACGGAAGCTGGACGGAAGGAGGTAAGCATATTTGCACAGAACTCTTCCTATTTGAACTGGTTTTTAGTCTCGATTACTAAAAGTTTCTTTCTTGATTACAGTCGTTCCAGGCCCAGTTAAGGATAACAAAGATTCTGCCCCTTACAAGGATATTCTTGATGCTTTTAAGGCCATTGGCATTGTGGATAGAGGCAGAAAATACTTGATAAGAGAAGAGTTTCTTCGTAAATACATATTTCTCTACCCTTCAAGGAAACATCCTTCCAAAGGAGCACCTTCCACGCCTTAGTCTATGCCAGTAACATCGGATGTTGTGGCTTCCGAAGAGGGTAGTTCATAAAAGAGCAAGGTTGACGAATCCTCATTAAAGAAATGTCCAGACCCTGCTAGCAGTACTAAAACATCTACCCAGCCCCAGTTTCTTTTGATTAAAGAAGAAGAGCTTGTACGTCGCAAAGGCAAAGTTCTTATGACATCTATCGAACAAGTTGAGGAGGGTGAGACCACTCCCGAAGGTGATTTGAATGTTGAGAAAATTAATGAAGTTCCCCTGTTCCACATACACATGAAGAAAGTTATACAGATTTTTTTTCAAGACTTTGAGTGATCTTAGTACCACGAAAGATCTTTCCCTAAGTGAAATTGTGACTTCGGAGCTTGCAACCATGGTTGCAAAAGTGGCAACTGAAATGGCTTTGAATCGAACCCCTCCATTGCGGAGAACATTCTATGAGACAGAGCCTGCGTTAGCTTCACCCATAAAGAGCAGTTCGTTATTAGATGCACGCTTAGACCACACATCACACACGCTCTAAGTTTTTGTTGCTTTGCATGTACCCTATACTTTGCCCCAGCACTTTTTTGTTCTAAGTACTGAAATCCTATTTTCCTCATTTCAGGTAAACTATGAATCGTCAATATATTAAAAGCTTTAAGCACCAGCCCAGCTCTTATAACCTGAGACATCAGATGTAGTCTCAGCATTCTCAGCAATCTTACTAGTCTTAGTATTCTCAGCATCATCATGGCTATGTGGAGACTTAGGAACAAAGGAGGTGGAGGCACAAGGCCCTGGACAAGGTAGAAAAAGAATACCGGAATCGAGGATCTTATGGTGATCATGACCGGTATGACGATCGTTATGATGATCGCCATGAGCGGATTAGACGAGAAGAGGAGGAAAGCCAGAGAACGAAGAGAGAGGGATGACCAAGGAAGGGATTATAGCAAGGATCACCCTCACAAGCGCCCTGGATCATCCAGTCCCTACTACTCAAACTGTGAAAGCCAACATCCGTTAATGTCACTCTTTAACATAATGCATTTAGTTTCGTGAAGCATTGTAACGACCCGACTTTTTGACCACTTCAAATTGGTGGTTAAACCAACTTAAAATGCTCAAAACGACGGAGCGTACTTAGCTTACTGAGTTTAAACACAAAATCTCCACAGAAACACTGAATCAATATATAAGCAGTATTAAACGACGAAATAAAACTTTTATTTATAAATCGGAATTTTAAATACAATATTTTTCTATATACAGCGGAATATTGAAAACATGCTTTGAATACAAGAAAAATAATTTACTGTTTTGAAATCTTCAGAGTGCGTCTTCTTCTGAAATCCCCAGCTTCACCAATCTTCGAATCTTGACTGAAATCTTTAAAATCTGTACTGCTCGGGTCTGACTCGAGCATTCCATGCAAAAACATAAAAATACTCGAGTCAGGATTAATCGTAGTTCAAGTAAATTAACTTCGATAGAAACTGAAATATAATGGTTAATCCTTACATCAGTCGTATGTCAAATATAGTGGTACAATGTCTATGCTATATCGGTTTCTTTAATTAAGGGGGAAATGGCCATGGAAGCCTGCATATACACACGTGTACAGTACACGTGTGCCCTGCCCCAACATCCCATGACCACAAATAATCAAGTATGGTACGGTTCCTAGAGTTCTCGCAATATGCAGAAACCCGGCAGCAACACACAAACAGTGTCCATAATAGGAAACTAGGGGCAATGATAAGGAAGCGCAACAATTGGTGTGTTATTTGAAGAACCGATGATGGGTTTTAATGATACTAGGATATTTGACAGTAGTCAATTGAAATTATCAAACTGGACAACCCTATGGTCAAGCAGGTCAACATGAACAAGCAAGTGATATATGGCGCAAATACAAAACAGGCAGATGTAGATGAGGTTCCGGTCTGTTGTAGCCACATAGAGTGGCAAACAAAAATGGGAAGGCACACAGATGTAGATGATACATGGTGCTCCATTTATTAGCACTGAGTGTCAGGTCTAAACAAAAACAATACAAGGTTGAACAACAACATCATACTGATGACAGGAAATATACACATGCACTGATGGCAGCAGACATCATGGATGGGTATACATTTTCTAAACCTTAACAAATATGACAGTAGCCTTTAACAAGTATGACAGCATGTATTAAGCCTTACCAAAGTACGAAAGCATGTATTAATGTCTTAGCCAAGTATGACAGCATGGAGATTTTCAGCGGGAAGGAAATGTCAGTATCCATACTTTTTTTTAACCCATATTAATTTTTTCTGTCCAAACAGTTCATGAACAAGTATAACCCAAGAGATCCCATATATATATATATATGTTAAAACAAGTTATCCAGATCTGGTTAACACCCACATATCCGAGATACTGAACAATTATTATTAGAACAAGGTATTCAAGTTGATATGTGATGATCAGGTATGTTTGTACAGTCCATTTAGTATTTCCAAGGGAATTTCAAAAAGGAAGTGTCCATACAAGTTTGAGAGTTATAAGTAACCCACCAATTACAGAAGATCCTTACAAATAATACTGTACCTACTGCTAATATGTTCAACCAAGGGTCATGTGGCATATTATGTACATGGTTCACATAATAACTTAGATGAAAATCCAAGTGAGGCCAGTAAGGGGATATAAATCAAAACTGAATACAATACAATTTCATAGTTTTAGGTTTTTAAACTCAAGTCAAGTCATATAGAACTTGTGTATTCATGATTTACTTAGCCGGGCATAAACACAACAACAAATAAACAAGATGGCTCTTTAAGTAACATGTGCATGTATATAAATAGCAACATGTATTCATTCGCATGAATCAAACATGTACACAGCAGTATGCAAATGAGTTTTTCCTTCATTTATTGGTCGAAAATGCTACTAAGACCAACTATTTAATGAAGGAATAATATAAATCTCAGTAAAAGAAAACATATGCATAGGTCGGAGCAGTATGAGGGACCCAATATAAACTTTAGCATGGACAGCACCTGTTTTGTATCAACTGTACACGTTGAGAGCTTTCTTCAAAACTTAATCACTCTTATTTTTGATTCCCCTATCTATGCATTCATTAAAAAGTTGAATGATTTTGACTTTTACCGTTAGAGGTTTAATCATTTAGTTAAAATCTGACTTAATCTTCTGTTTTTTTTTTTTTTAAAATATTTTTCAGCACTTACAGGTTCAAATAAAATAGAGATCTGAAAATATACACATGTATATATATAACTGTTAAGTTGGACACCGCTACACATGTAAATATAAATGTTAAGTTATACACCATCACCCCTGCATACATATAAATAAAATCATACTGGGTAGTTAAACTAGATAGATATCCACCAATACACATATAACTAGACCTATGCAATTAAAATAAATGGTTCGACATAGCTTTTATGTATGACAAGATAAATGGATTTCACATTACTGTTAGTTCCTATGCACTTTATGGGTACCAGGCATCAGCAAGTACCCTAATGGTAATATCCGTGACACACAAATTCAACAAGAGGGGACTGCATAAGGCCACAATCAAAATTTCAGGTCCTCTCATACAAAACAGGTCAATCATGTTCAAGTTTCATAAAACAGACAGTATTCGGGCTTCAAAAACAGGTTGAACAAATGTTTCTACTGAGTTTTTAGCACTCAGTACAAATAGTAGGCATAGGCAAATCCGCATATAGGTCGAACACTAGTATCCAAAAATCAAGTGACATGTTCAGTTTCATTTCTGAATCATACTCAACAAGATCAAATCCACTAAACGATACGAACAGAGGGAACCACACACAAAAACCCCAATCAAAATCATGCAACAATTCAAGGCAGACAATCACAATGAAATCAACTAATATATTATAGTTTAAATATCAAGTTAATCTACTTGGACTTATGATTAATCGTGAGTGAGATGCTCACCTTACAACGTGAATAAACGGGTTCAAGCAATGGATTTCAGGGTTGAGCAGCCGCACTGGAAACAGCTCCGGCTTTGGATGACTTACGATGGCGAGGGAGGTTCCCAAATTTTTCCGACGGTCCTGAAGCTTCTGAAGGAGTGATTTGATTGAAGGACGGTGGGTTGATGCTTGCGTGATGCAGGATGGCAGAAGCAGTCGGCGCGGCGTTCGATTGAGCAAGGAAGATGGCTCGACTGGATCTGGAAAGAAAAGGAGGCGACTTCACGATTTTTGGAGGAGGATGATGTGACTTGCGATTTAATTTGAAGAGGAGGACGGAAAATCATGGTGATAATGGCCAGCGAAGAGAGGGATGAAAGCATCCATTATTCATTGATTTAGGAAAAGGGGAGAAATCGATTTTTCTGGAGGAAATGGATGAGTAGCGAGAATTTTTATAGAAGAGGACCCGTGGTTAGCAAGTTTTCGTGGGAGCCACGGAACCAATAGTGTGTATATGAAGAAATCCAAAACCGTGGAACGCAAGTAATTGTGAGGTAGGCTGAACTGGGTGAGTATTTTTCTGCGTTCTAAATTACTTAGTTCTTAAGGAAAATTTTATTCTACCGCAATTTGCATTACCCGTTTTATTTTTATTCCGTCACCACTGAAACTTCACATGCTACTCCATTTTCATATTTCAAATCCAGTAAAAATTTATTGGTCGAAATCCGACATTGTTTACACAACATTTTATTTTTATTTATTTATCGTTTCCCTGATTGTTCATTTATCGACAAGTCCGCTTCATTTTAGATTTGAATCGTCAAATCGCAAATACACACATCTCTAAACCAATTCCTATATATTTCAACAAATAAAAATTCTTCAATTAATGTCAACTACGCTTATCTTTAAATTCAATATTTTCCCAGCTGAGTTTCAAATCCAATTCAAATACTCCACAATATTCAATACTAAATATTTGATTCCATCTGATCATATTCTAAATTAAATCTTGAATTCAATCCATATACAAAACAATATATTTAATTTTTAATTCCAATATCAATATAAGTTCTTTAATTGATAGTATATTCCAATTGTCGAAATTTCTTGGTCGTTACATTCTTCCCCCCTTTAAAACTTTTCGTCCTCGAAAAGGAGAGATCGCTAGAGTTATATCAACGTGCTCCTAATTTCATATTTGGGTGAAAACTTTCCACTACTACTTCAAATATCGATGTTTAAGCTATCAACCATCATGTCCAATAAATTTGGAAAATCACATTTCCTTTCAAAATTAATCTATTTTTTTTAAATTTCAAATCCCGCTACTCATCTTTCAATATCTACTTATTCGTCGTTTCACAAGTTCAACTCCATCTCCTTATATTCAACTCCATTGAATCTTTCACAACACTTACTGGAGAGTGTAAATAACATTTCATTTCCAAGTTACACTTGTTGACTTGAAAATTTCCAAAATTCCGAGTCTTTCATTAATTTTTTCATAAAAACATCCCAAAATTCATAGTGAAAATATTCGTATTATTATCTCAAAGTTATGGGACTCGAAAATACTTTGAAATCTTCTTGTCTTAAATTCAAATTATTAATTTGAAAATATTTGATAACTCGAAGCTTGACAAGTCTATTGTCGTTCTCACAGATATTAGGCATACGCTGGCCAGGCGCACGACTAAAATCTCCAAGTACTACATATATCCTTGCTTCAACTTCCAGTGAAAAATATTTCAAAAATTCCTTTAAAAACAGATACGGAAAGTACCAGTGTGATACTGATATGTTGATTGTTCATGAATCGCAGATACACAATGGTTGCGTCTGGATCCCCCAGAAAACATCCGTATCCGTAGAAATTCACTTCCCTGCGAATTTCGTCATGGACAGATCAACGGAAGATACTTAAGAATCAAAAGGCGATCTGAGGTCATTGAGCGTTGGTTTCTCTCTCTCAGGATCACGAAATCAAATCATCCAATTATGAAGATAAATCAAGTCACGAGGACCAATCAAGTCACAAAGACAAATCAGGTCACAAAGACCAATCAAGTCACGAAGACTAACTGCTGCATCAAACAGGTGGCTCACTATCACTAAGATATCTCAAATACTATGGACCGCAGGTACACAATGGTTACGCCTGAGTCCCTCAGGAAACATCCATACCCGTAAGCTTTCACAGCTCTCCGGATTACGCCCTTCCAATTCGACTGTAGATCACAGCAGTCACAATGGTTACGCCTGATTCCCTCAGGAAACATCCGTCCGCCTTAGGCTATCTGCAGCCCTGCGAATTTCGCTACACGGCCGAATTCCCACGACTCTAGATTGCAGCGATCACAATGGTTACGCTTGACTCCCTCAAGAAACATCCGACCGCCGTAGGCTATCTGCAGCCCTGCGAATTACGCTAGCAGTCGTGCTCAATGGCAACTCATGAGTTTTATGTCCGGACAACCTACTTCCACCAGCAGCACTGCAGATTGCGCTATCTGCAGTCCTTTTACATAAGCTCGAAATTCAAAGAAGAAGGATGGTACTTCCCTTATCTTGACTTGAAAACATATAATACTATATGCATATAGTATCTAATTCTCATACTTTTCATAATTCATACTTTACATAAGATTCTCTTTCCAAATCAAACATCTCATTCTTATATAAATTCTGTTATATAAGACTTTATTTCAAATTGATTATACCACATTTTTCTCCATATAAGTTTCGAAACTATGCTAAATATCTAAACTCGAACATCCCTCAATTTCCATTCTAATCTTAAAATTTTAGCTTTAAACTCTTAATCAATTCAAATGATTGATTGATATCACTTCAAACTCGGCTTTCTGAATCCACTGGCTATAAACCAAATTTTTCTTTCAATTTCTAATTATAAAATTCATCACTTCATCAACATTTTTATTTGCTCAAAACTCCGGATTTTTCTTCTTATCACAAATTTTTCCTTCACGCATTATCACTTCTTCACATTCATACTTCGACCGTCAATTAGTAAGCGAACAACTTCCTAAGTATCAACCCCGAAGGCCGAAACCAACATCAGATCAATACTCAGAAAACTATTCAGCTTAACTAATCTTTAGTCAGTTTCTAAATTCCTTAACTCTACTTCTTAATTTCTTATCAATCATGGTTTACGAAATTCTCGGATTCAATTTACAATTCCACTTCTCTTTACGTTCTGCCCTCCTTCGTTTTCGACGTAGCTCTTTGTTCTTCAGTTCTTGTTATTCTGAATTATGTTAACCTCTCACTATCCTTTGAAAATATTTCCAATTGTTCTATTCATTTTCTCCATTCTTAAAAAAATATTTCCATATATTCACAAAGCTTTATTTTCTATCGAGAATATACTTTATTCTTGCAACATCTCTAAATTTGTTAGTTTGATTTAAACAAGTGTTAAATAAAACATCGTCATCAACTTATATTCTTAACAAAATTCATCGTTTCTTCTTTGAAATGATTTCAAATTTTCCTTTTCTATTCAAATTGAATTCTCATTTACAATCAACTTCAGTCATCTTTGATTTCTAAAATTCACGCTTAACGAAATTAATTCGTTGATTCTCTCCTATCTATCCTAGATACCATCCGATGATGGATTCTAGATTCAAATCCTAGGGGAACTTATTGAAGAATAATTCTCGCAAACCTGGATTCGAAGACTTCTGAAGACTGGGGATTCCGAACAAAATTTTAAATCTCAAAATAAATTTTTATTTCCGCTGTATAAATTTCAAAACACTAGTTTCAAAATATTTGATATTTCAAAAATAATTATTTTTCAAAATCGCTTTATTTTCAAGATCCGTTTTTAAACTCAATAAGCTAAGCTTTGAATAAACCAAAGCTCTGATACCACTTGTAACGACCCGACTTTTTGACCACTTCAAATTGGTGGTTAAACCAACTTAAAATGCTCAAAACGACGGAGCGTACTTAGCTTACTGAGTTTAAACACAAAATCTCCACAGAAACACTGAATCAATATATAAGCAGTATTAAACGACGAAATAAAACTTTTATTTATAAATCGGAATTTTAAATACAATATTTTTCTATATACAGCGGAATATTGAAAACATGCTTTGAATACAAGAAAAATAATTTACTGTTTTGAAATCTTCAGAGTGCGTCTTCTTCTGAAATCCCCAGCTTCACCAATCTTCGAATCTTGACTGAAATCTTTAAAATCTGTACTGCTCGGGTCTGACTCGAGCATTCCATGCAAAAACATAAAAATACTCGAGTCAGGATTAATCGTAGTTCAAGTAAATTAACTTCGATAGAAACTGAAATATAATGGTTAATCCTTACATCAGTCGTATGTCAAATATAGTGGTACAATGTCTATGCTATATCGGTTTCTTTAATTAAGGGGGAAATGGCCATGGAAGCCTGCATATACACACGTGTACAGTACACGTGTGCCCTGCCCCAACATCCCATGACCACAAATAATCAAGTATGGTACGGTTCCTAAAGTTCTCGCAATATGCAGAAACCCGGCAGCAACACACAAACAGTGTCCATAATAGGAAACTAGGGGCAATGATAAGGAAGCGCAACAATTGGTGTGTTATTTGAAGAACCGATGATGGGTTTTAATGATACTAGGATATTTGACAGTAGTCAATTGAAATTATCAAACTGGACAACCCTATGGTCAAGCAGGTCAACATGAACAAGCAAGTGATATATGGCGCAAATACAAAACAGGCAGATGTAGATGAGGTTCCGGTCTGTTGTAGCCACATAGAGTGGCAAACAAAAATGGGAAGGCACACAGATGTAGATGATACATGGTGCTCCATTTATTAGCACTGAGTGTCAGGTCTAAACAAAAACAATACAAGGTTGAACAACAACATCATACTGATGACAGGAAATATACACATGCACTGATGACAGCAGACATCATGGATGGGTATACATTTTCTAAACCTTAACAAATATGACAGTAGCCTTTAACAAGTATGACAGCATGTATTAAGCCTTACCAAAGTACGAAAGCATGTATTAATGTCTTAGCCAAGTATGACAGCATGGAGATTTTCAGCGGGAAGGAAATGTCAGTATCCATACTTTTTTTTAACCCATATTAATTTTTTCTGTCCAAACAGTTCATGAACAAGTATAACCCAAGAGATCCCATATATATATATATATGTTAAAACAAGTTATCCAGATCTGGTTAACACCCACATATCCGAGATACTGAACAATTATTATTAGAACAAGGTATTCAAGTTGATATGTGATGATCAGGTATGTTTGTACAGTCCATTTAGTATTTCCAAGGGAATTTCAAAAAGGAAGTGTCCATACAAGTTTGAGAGTTATAAGTAACCCACCAATTACAGAAGATCCTTACAAATAATACTGTACCTACTGCTAATATGTTCAACCAAGGGTCATGTGGCATATTATGTACATGGTTCACATAATAACTTAGATGAAAATCCAAGTGAGGCCAGTAAGGGGATATAAATCAAAACTGAATACAATACAATTTCATAGTTTTAGGTTTTTAAACTCAAGTCAAGTCATATAGAACTTGTGTATTCATGATTTACTTAGCCGGGCATAAACACAACAACAAATAAACAAGATGGCTCTTTAAGTAACATGTGCATGTATATAAATAGCAACATGTATTCATTCGCATGAATCAAACATGTACACAGCAGTATGCAAATGAGTTTTTCCTTCATTTATTGGTCGAAAATGCTACTAAGACCAACTATTTAATGAAGGAATAATATAAATCTCAGTAAAAGAAAACATATGCATAGGTCGGAGCAGTATGAGGGACCCAATATAAACTTTAGCATGGACAGCACCTGTTTTGTATCAACTGTACACGTTGAGAGCTTTCTTCAAAACTTAATCACTCTTATTTTTGATTCCCCTATCTATGCATTCATTAAAAAGTTGAATGATTTTGACTTTTACCGTTAGAGGTTTAATCATTTAGTTAAAATCTGACTTAATCTTCTGTTTTTTTTTTTTTAAAATATTTTTCAGCACTTACAGGTTCAAATAAAATAGAGATCTGAAAATATACACATGTATATATATAACTGTTAAGTTGGACACCGCTACACATGTAAATATAAATGTTAAGTTATACACCATCACCCCTGCATACATATAAATAAAATCATACTGGGTAGTTAAACTAGATAGATATCCACCAATACACATATAACTAGACCTATGCAATTAAAATAAATGGTTCGGCATAGCTTTTATGTATGACAAGATAAATGGATTTCACATTACTGTTAGTTCCTATGCACTTTATGGGTACCAGGCATCAGCAAGTACCCTAATGGTAATATCCGTGACACACAAATTCAACAAGAGGGGACTGCATAAGGCCACAATCAAAATTTCAGGTCCTCTCATACAAAACAGGTCAATCATGTTCAAGTTTCATAAAACAGACAGTATTCGGGCTTCAAAAACAGGTTGAACAAATGTTTCTACTGAGTTTTTAGCACTCAGTACAAATAGTAGGCATAGGCAAATCCGCATATAGGTCGAACACTAGTATCCAAAAATCAAGTGACATGTTCAGTTTCATTTCTGAATCATACTCAACAAGATCAAATCCATTAAACGATACGAACAGAGGGAACCACACACAAAAACCCCAATCAAAATCATGCAACAATTCAAGGTAGACAATCACAATGAAATCAACTAATATATTATAGTTTAAATATCAAGTTAATCTACTTGGACTTATGATTAATCGTGAGTGAGATGCTCACCTTACAACGTGAATAAACGGGTTCAAGCAATGGATTTCAGGGTTGAGCAGCCGCACTGGAAACAGCTCCGGCTTTGGATGACTTACGATGGCGAGGGAGGTTCCCAAATTTTTCTGACGGTCCTGAAGCTTCTGAAGGAGTGATTTGATTGAAGGACGGTGGGTTGATGCTTGCGTGATGCAGGATGGCAGAAGCAGTCGGCGCGGCGTTCGATTGAGCAAGGAAGATGGCTCGACTGGATCTGGAAAGAAAAGGAGGCGACTTCACGATTTTTGGAGGAGGATGAGGTGACTTGCGATTTAATTTGAAGAGGAGGACGGAAAATCATGGTGATAATGGCCAGCGAAGAGAGGGATGAAAGCATCCATTATTCATTGATTTAGGAAAAGGGGAGAAATCGATTTTTCTGGAGGAAATGGATGAGTAGCGAGAATTTTTATAGAAGAGGACCCGTGGTTAGCAAGTTTTCGTGGGAGCCACGGAACCAATAGTGTGTATATGAAGAAATCCAAAACCGTGGAACGCAAGTAATTGTGAGGTAGGCTGAACTGGGTGAGTATTTTTTTGCGTTCTAAATTACTTAGTTCTTAAGGAAAATTTTATTCTACCGCAATTTGCATTACCCGTTTTATTTTTATTCCGTCACCACTGAAACTTCACATGCTACTCCATTTTCATATTTCAAATCCAGTAAAAATTTATTGGTCGAAATCCGACATTGTTTACACAACATTTTATTTTTATTTATTTATCGTTTCCCTGATTGTTCATTTATCGACAAGTCCGCTTCATTTTAGATTTGAATCGTCAAATCGCAAATACACACATCTCTAAACCAATTCCTATATATTTCAACAAATAAAAATTCTTCAATTAATGTCAACTACGCTTATCTTTAAATTCAATATTTTCCCAGCTGAGTTTCAAATCCAATTCAAATACTCCACAATATTCAATACTAAATATTTGATTCCATCTGATCATATTCTAAATTAAATCTTGAATTCAATCCATATACAAAACAATATATTTAATTTTTAATTCCAATATCAATATAAGTTCTTTAATTGATAGTATATTCCAATTGTCGAAATTTCTTGGTCGTTACAAGCATTATAGGTAAATAGAACAGAATCTCATAAAACAGATATATAAAATAGCAGCAGAAATTTAAAACTTTATTTCCCAATAGAAAACATCGTGGTATGAAAATCTAGTTACAACATCAGACTGAAATACTAGAATAAAATACATCAAATAAAAACATCTATCTTGTGCTAAAATCGATCAAAGTACAGGAATGAAAAATCATAATCCCCATAAGTAGCGTAGTCAAAGCGATACATCGAAGAGGATCCAAATCCAAGCAGAAACAGAATAGAGAGTCCTAATCAAGCCTGAGCATTCCTACCCTGAGAAACTAGGGGGAGAGGAAAAGAGAGAAAAGGAAACAAAACGGGTCAGACATAAAGTCTGGTGAGTCCAATGACTTTTGGCATATAAAGAAGTAAAAGTATAATGACATGCATATAAATTGATGAGAGATAACGGTAGCATAAAAGATGTAAACAGGATGCACGGGATAAACAGGATAAACTATGCTTCTCAATTACTTTCTCTACACCAAAACTAGTACACCGGATTAAGTGTTTTCCCATTACTTAACAGAAACAGAATGATCCCAATAGAAACATATTGGTAGACTTAGGTGTACTTCTAGCAATGGGTTTTACCCCAAACAAAAATAATTGGTACCTAAACAGAAATAACAGGTGTTACCCCCAAACAGAAATAACAGGTACCTAAATAGGACTAGATGTACCCTAATTACTAATCCCAACGATCGACTCTACCACGTAAACACCCTGTGTTGGCCCCATAGTAGGGTGTATTACTTCCTAAATTGTCAACCACCAGAAGGACACAGACCTATTTACATGTGTTATAGCGGCTCATTTTCCCAAGCAAGCCAGACCCATGCACGCACATGCCTCCGTTGGAATGCGCCATCAAAACACCTCCACCTAAATGAACCTTATATGATCAGTTCAATAAGCATGCCCTAACCCCTACCTAGTGCGAGGTCCCTCTTTAATACCGGAATGGGTTACTGACTGATATGGGCCCCACACAACAGATGCCATAAGCTACTCTTCAGGCTTGTATCCCCAATTAACTTGGATTTTGATAGGTTATGCCTAACGGATTAACAAGACCGCATAACCCAACTGATCAAAAACAGGTTAATTTTAACGGGTTTGTATAACCCCCCACATATTTAACAAATTTTCTTAACCGTACCGATTCAAACATGTTTACTTAACCCTACCCACAGATTAAACAAACCACAGGTTAATAGGTTTACATGTATATAACCCCTACAGATTAAAAAAGCCACAGGTTAACAAGTTTATATATATAACCCCCATAGATTAAACAAGTTAAGTATTATAGGTTAACAGGTATGCATAACCCACAACATGTTTCACATGTTACTTGCAGTTTCATTAAAATGTTCCGCTTAATCTTTAAATTAAGCCTACAGATTTATGTGCCCCAAACCATAAGTCATAATTCGCAGTCTAAGATATGCTCCAAATTTTTGTCATATTTCACAGTACAGTTGATGCCCCCAAATCCTGTCATGATTCATAGTACAAGTTATGCCCCCAAATTATCATTCACGAATTATCCCTATTTCGTCCGTGTGCATGTTTCAGCGATATTGGCCTAGTCTCGAAGGTAGCTAGGCTATAAAAATAAAAAGGGAATGTGAGACAGAAGAACAAAATAGACATAAAACAAAATAAGCATATAATAGCAGATAAGGGCATATGATAACAGAAATAGGCATATCAGAAATAGGAATGTAAGAACTGAACAACAAGTTGGGTATATAGAGGAATACATATAATAGCAGATCTGTTTAGGTATGAATCATATTCTTAACAGGCATTGGTTCAGATCCAAATTTACAAACATGTCAGGATTACCACTAAATTTTAATATCTAAAAGTAACATGAACTCACAAAGACTGGATCTAAAGAACAGAGAATAATATGCTGATCTTGCAGAAGAAATCTTTGCGAATTAAAACTGATGTTAAAGAAGATAGGCTTAATTTAATCCAAGCAGAGGCAGCATTGCATTGTCTCCTTTGATTTAGGTATAGAAAACAATAGAATTGCTATCCTATATATAGCATACTACCAACGAACCCGGTCAAGAAATCAGTCTACGTTCAAAAAAATGCACCTCGCTGGATCGGGGATCGGTCGACCCATCCCCACCTAGGTCGACCCACCTGGCCATGAGCGACCCAACCCAGGTGTGGGTCGTCCCATCCCGACCCAGATCTGATCTACTTTTCCTGCTTACGTTTTTGAATTATTTTAAAAATTCTGAGTTCATATGTGTGTGTGTATATATAATTCTCTTATACGTATGCAAACTTCTAACCTTTATATCTTTCTCATATGATGTCCGTTTTATGCAAACTCGGGGTCTATCTTAAGCATAATTCCAAGACGAACACAATGGTACAATCCATTTTACTTAATTTCTAATATTTAATTAAATATTCCTTAGTTTACTATTATAATGTCCTTTTAAATCATGGGGTGTTACATTCTCCCCTACTTAAAGGATTTCATCCCCGAAATCTCTAAGTTAAGAAGAATGTTTATCCTAACATCCATCAACTATCTAGTCATCCATCAATCAAAGCATCCATTGTCCTTAAAAGAATTTTAATGCTTTTATGAACATATGTTGTGTGTATATGTCCCTATGCTAATGCGAAAAATCGAGCGGTCTACTGATTCAATCGGCCTCCTCAATGCAGTGTATGTTAATGTCGTGAATCCAATATGTATGAAAATAGTCCTCGTATGTCATGTAAACACTATAGCGTGCACAATCATCCATCCAAATGCAACATCCATATGATGATACAATCATTTCCATCTAATAAAAATTTAAAATGCACACACATCCATATGCAATGTGATTGAGTCGATCTAGTGCCTAGTGTGTGTATATGCATCCACGAGCTACCACTAGCAAACACTTTCATCCACATGCATCCATCAAACATAACATGTATCAAGCACATGTTTACATCCATTGGTTTTTCCTACCTAAAGGTCGAAGATTCGTTCTATGGGATATACTCAAATGACAGAAGCAAGTACGGATAAAAGCTTGGAAAAATAAGTTAAGAAAATACCCTTGAAAAGAAAAGGGTACGGAGCACGAATCTTGTCTTCAGTCTCCCAAGTTGCATCATTGTGGTCTTCTCCCCGTTGAACCTTCATCAATTTGACTTCTCGGTTGCAAAGCTTCTTAAACTCTGATCCAAGTATACGGATATGAACTCGTATAACTGTCGCCTCCGGTTCTACCTCTACATCCTCAAGCATGTTCGGCTCAACTACCGCTGCTGTATGGTTCAGACACTTCCGCAAATGAGAAACGTGGAAAACATCATAAACGCTCGCAAATCTCTCTGGTAGTCTCACCCTATAGGCCATCTGACCTATCCTCTCCACTATGGGAAATGGCCTTACAAAACTTGGTGCCAATTTCCCTATAGATCCAAAGCGAACCACATTCCTTAAACGTGATACTTTGATGAAAACCGTGTCTTCCACCCCAAACTCAATATCAGTTCTTCTCTTACCTGCGTAGGACATCTTCCTGTCCTGAGTTGTCTTCATGCGTCTGCGGATAAGATCAACCTTTTCTGAAGTTTCTCTAATCATCTCAGGTCCAAGTAGAAGCCTACTTTTAGACTCCCACCAACAAGTCAGTGATCTACAAGGTCGTCCATACAATGCCTCGAATACCTATACTAGCTTGATAACTGTTGTTGTAGGAAAATTCAACCAACGGAAGATGCTCTACCCAAGTCCCTCCAAAGTCTAGGATACACAACCTCTAAATATCCTCAAGAACTCTATTCACCCTCTTAGTTTGCCTATTGGTTTGAGGGTGATACGCGTTGCTCATACATAAATGTGTAACTAATGCCTCCTGCAGGCTCTTCCAGAACTCACTAGTGAAGATGGGGTCACGATCACTCACAATGCTAGAAGGTACTCCATGTAGATGTACTATCTCACGAAGATAAACTGATTCCAACCAAGCTGCCATTCTCTTACTTTTAACAGGAATGAAATGAGTGCTCTTACTAGCTTGTCCACGATAACCCTTGGAAGGCACTCCATAGAGACGCTCTCCCACTTCCACTGTGGGACCTTCAGAGGATGAAGCAAACCTCCAGGCTTCCTCTACTCAGCTTTAACTTGTTGGCAAACTAAATATCGAGAGACAAACTCTGCTACATCCTTCTTTATCCCAACCTAAAAGAAAAACCTTTTCATATCTTTATACATCTTATCACCGCCCGAATGGATAGTCATCCTTTAATGATGGGATTCCTCAAGGATTGTCTTCAAAAGAGTCTCAACTCGGGGAACACAAAGCCTTCCATCCCGCCGCAACCAATCTCTATCATCCGTGGAATATCTACTGAGGTGACTAGAAGTCTCCCCTCTACCGAGCCTATCCAAGATGTCTTCTATCTGTGGGTCCTCTCGCTGTAAAGATCCTATATGATCCATAAGAGTAGGTCACACCTCTAAGGATGCCAACAAAACAGGTGTAAGATTCGTAGATGAACTAAAAACGAAAGTCGATATGAACTCCAAGCTCTGCCTCTCCACGAATAGAGGACTCAAAGTCATTGTCTACCTACTCAACGTGTTCGCCACCACATTACCCTTGCTAAGGGTAAAAGCAGTCTCAAAATCATAGGATGCTAGGAACTCCATCCATTTCTACTGTCTCAAGTTGAGATCCCTTTGCGAGAACAGGTACTTGAGAGATCTAAGATCCGTGTACAACTCGAGCCTCTCTCCAAGTAGATAATGTCGCCAAGTCTTAAGCACAAATGCTGTAGCGGCTCACTCCAAATCATGGGTATGGTAGTTCTTCTCATGAACTCTCAACTGTCTATTACCATAGCACACTACTCTTCCCTCTTGCATCAAGACAACACGAAGTCCTGTACCACATGCATCAGTGTACACTGTGGATACTTTATTCTCATCAGGCAAAGTCAAGACTAGGGCTGTTGTCAGAGCCCTCTTTAGCAGCTAAAAAGCATCCTCACAGTCAATGCTCTAAGAAAAGGTCAGATTCTTCTTTGTTAATCTGGTGAGTGGGGGTGATATCTTTGCGAAGTCCTTGATAAACTTCCTATAATAGCTTGCTAAGACGAGAAAATTCCTCACCGCCATTGCATCCTTTGGAATCTTCCAATCTTGAACTATAACTACTTTTGCGGGATCTACTGCTATCCCATCCTTGGAGACCACATGCCCTAGAAATCTTACTTCCTCTCTCCAAAAGTGGCATTTGGAGAATTTCGCCTTAAGCTGGTGCACTTAGAGAGCCCTCAAAAAATCCCCTAAATGTAGGGCATGATCTTCCTCGCTCTTCGACAAGATCAGAATGTCATCCACAATGAGCTTATTCACAAACTCCTGGAACACCCTACTCATCAGATCCACAAAATATATGGGTGCATTCATCAACCCAAAAGGCATGACTAGCCACTCAAAGGAACCATATGGAGTTCTGAAAGTTGTTTTGTCTATACTGTCCTTGGCCACCCTTAACTGATGAAACTTCATGGCCAAGTCTAACTGAGAGAAAACAGATGCACCAACGAGATGCTCAAACAGATCATCAATCCTAGGAAGTGGGTGCCTATTCTTCTTAGAGAGCTTATTCAACTCTCTGTTGAAACACCCCACCTCCGTTATGGTCACTCACCAAGGGAATGCCTTAATTCCGATGGAGCATTATAGGTAGAAGATGCAGATAAATTACAAGATAGACAATTAAAGCAGCAACAAATAAATAAAACTTTATTTCATTGATAAACAGCTTGTACAGAGATTGTTTTTACAGTACCAAAGTATCCTGTCTTGTTTAACAAAAATAAAGAAGTATAAAATGATTTCCCTAAATAAAACATAAGCCATCCATAGCAGCAGAAGAGAGAGTCCAAGGCAACACGTAAAAGAGTCTTCAAGCTTGGAAAGAGTAACGGTCCAAACAAACCTGAGCTATTCCCTCCTTGACTACCTGGGGGGGAGGGGAATGGAAGAAAAGAAGACGAAAGAAAACGGTTCAGACAATAAATCTGGTAAGTTCAGTGATTATTAGCATTTAAACAAGAAAAAGGGATCATGACAGGAGTAACAGAACATAGGACAATATCCTAATATAAGACAAGATAGGTTGAACATGTGATCGCACCTATTACTATAGTCTCTGCACCACCTACCTAGTGTCTCAACTAATAATCTGTATAATACAATAATCGTGATCCCAACCCCCGTAATTGTGGTAGCCTTCAGGTGTACATCTATCGTGAGGATTCTACCTCAATCAGCCTAATTGACATGAACATGTTAGATGTACCCTTACTACAGTATCGATCGGCTCCCTACCTGTATTAGCTTGTCATGTGTCTGTGTCAATCGGCCCTCTCTTGCATGTAGCTACCTTGTGCTGGTCCCACCATAAGGTGTATCAATACTAATGATAGTGACCCCCGACATGATTCAAGAATGCACAATGTAAAACTACTGGTACCCAGTGCTTGCTTTTTCCCACTCCAGAGTACGTGCACACCCATAAACCGTCGGAACCTACACTGACGTACCCCCTGCCATTATCTTTGACCGCTTATAATCAGCCCAGTAATTATGCCCTACCCTTCCTAGATTCAGGGTACCATGATACATCTATGTGGGTTACTGCTGAAATGGATCCCCGTTACTAGTGTTTCCTACTGGTTAAGTTTGTGGGCCTATATATACAAATATTACCCACCTACACGAGATGTACTTAACCCTACCACCGATTCTAGCATGTTTTCTTAACGGTTAATTTTGTGGGCCTATATGTACTAATATTACCCACCTACACGAGATGTACTTAACCCTCCCATCGATCCAAGCATTTTTATATAATGGTTAAACTTTATGGGCCTATATTTAGTAATATTACCCACCAACCCGACGTGTACTTAACCTTCTCACAAAATCAAGCATGTTTATTTAATGGTTAAGCTTTGTGGGCCTATATTTACTAATATTACCCACCGACCCGACGTGTACTTAACCTCCTACTCGTCAAGTGTGTTGGTTAAGTGGTTCTTATTAACTTAACCTTTCTCGCTTAACTTCTTGGATTGGTTAAGTGTGATTTATTAACTTAACCCTGTTCAGTCATCAGGTTATATTGGTTAAGTATTTCCCATTTAACTTAACCCCGTTAGCTTATCAAGTTATACTGGTCAAGTGTCATTAATCAATTCAAGTTAACCTAACCTATTTACCCGTCACGTTATGTTGGTTAAGTGTTTCCTTCTGGTGTTGACTTGACCCTACCTCAAATCATGTTATATTGGTTAAGTGCTGCCCTCTCGTGTTAACTTAACCCTTCCTATACATCATGTTATATAATTGGTTAAGTGTGTATTACTTAACCCCACCATATGTCATTATATATTTTGGTTAACTGTTACCTTAGTTAACTTAATCCTATCATCTGCTTAATTAACATGTTACAACGGTTAAGTGTTCTAAATTTACTTAACCTCACCCACTTGTCTAATTAACATGTTGTAACGGTTAAGTGTTCTAATTTTACTTAACCTCACCTAATTGTCTAGTTAACATGTTATTATGGTTAAGTGTTCTAAATTTACTTAACCTTACCTACTTGTTTAATCAACATGATGTAACCGTTAAGTGTTCTAATTTTACTTAACCTCACCTTCGAGTCTAGTTAACATGTTGTAACGGTTAAACATTTACTTAATCTTACCCACTTGCCTAGTTAACATGTTATATTGGTTAAGTGTTTCCTGAATTACTTAACCCTATCAATCTTGACTTAGCTTTAATTTATTCATTAAAGCACCAACCACTCACATTAGACAGGTCTTGTTGTGGTCACTGGACGTGCCGGTCGGTTCCGGGCAGGTTTACACCATAACTCAGTCTAACCTCGGGTTCTTTTAGGCTTGATGCACTAACCACCCACATTAGACAGGTCTTGTTGTGGTCACTGGATATGCCGGTCGGTTCCGGGCAGTTTTACACCACAAATCAGTCTAACCTCGGTTTAGGCATATTCATCTTTAATAAATTCTCATATTTCTATATATTTCTAATTCTTTATGTAAATTAATCTTAATTTAATCATGCCATAATTATCCTTTTGATTATGCTCATAATAAATGGTATATCAAATATACCAAATCTATGCTATGTAATTTTCATGTTTATGCTTCATACTTATAAGTAAATTATAAATCAATTATTGTCATGGCCCACTTTTCCCCTAATTCATATTCATAATCTTTGGTATATAAAAATTATACTATTTAAACGCCACTAATCGTTGGCATGTGCCAAACATGCCAATTACATATAATTTCATATTTACCCCAATGATATCCCTCGTTTGTACGTTCGCAAAATTACAAGGAATGTTAGGCTCGATATTTTGGCCTAACTTATAACCACAAAAGGGAACAGCGAAGAACATGAAATATTCTATCAGCATAAAAATATGTGACATATAGATTTGGCATAGGATAATGAACTTGCAAATTTAGATCCGATTTACATGAATCATAGTATATGAATTTACATAGAACTACACAAATTAAACTTGTCATGTAAAGGTGAACTCGTGACTAAGTTAGATCTAATTATCATGTAAACTTGATATAGGTCTAGCATGGAGATCTAACATATAAACACAATTTTAAACCACAACCTAGAATATTACCTTATGTATGACAAAACATAAGAAAGCTACTATAATCATTTTTAAATCGCAACTTAGCATATTGACTTATGTATGTCAAAACATAAAAAAATTACTATAATCATTTTTACAACATAAATAGATTCAACCTAACATGAATATGCATGGGTGTTGATCTAACATATAAGCATGTGTTTTAGATCATAAACTTGCAAATAACCACCAATTTATAACATGACATATTTCACCATTTAATTGGAAAAACAAATCCATTACCCAATCATAATAGATTCCAATAACGTACAATATGTTCATCACCACAAGCATATAATATGATTAATATATAATATGTTCATCACCACAAGCATATAGACATGATTAATATATAATATGTTCGTCACCACAAGCATATAGACATGATTAATTTCAACGATACTTTAAGATAAACGAGAATCAAATCTTATACATAAGCATCACTCTATATTCAAATTACAATATGTCATGATTCATTTGAAACATTTAAATCTGCGTAATAACCAACTTACAAACTAAAAAGGTGCGTACTGAAATCTGAATTCTGAAGTTGGTAAGCTCGCCTTTGATGCAGATCATTGAATTTGATAATTTTTATTTGATTTTTGATTCAAGTTCTTATCTTTTCTTTGAATTGGTGATGGCTACTCCAAGTTCTCAATTGACAGCATGATAGTTCTAGGATTATTTTTGTGTGATTTTTAGGTTTGAGCATTGGGTTGTTTATATAGAATTTCAATTCAATTTGAACCGTCGGATGATCCTAGGGTTAATCGCAACCATTCAGACTAGATCAGAACTATCCAGAAACCCTAGTGACTCAGCAACAAGTCATCAGTCACCAAAATTCAGGTCTGGTCGGGGGGGGGGGGTAGGTTGACCCCAGGTCGACCTGTAGGGCGGAGGTCGACACTAGGGTCGACCCCCTGGTTGACCTAGGTCCTGGGCGGTAGTTTTCCCTCCCAGCCCGCTTCTGACTTCTGATTTGAATTTGAATTTGTTTTCGAGCTGTTTGAATTTATTTGAATTTTCTAGACACTTCTGACAGCCATAACTTCCTCACACGAAGTCCAATTTACGAAAACTCAGCCTCTATCTCAACCAGAATTCCGAGATGAACACAATGGCGTAACCGTTTCCCTTAATTCTCACATTTTAAATTAAATATTGTTTAATTCACTACTATACCATTAACAGAAAATACGTGGTGTTACATTCTCCCCTCCTTTTAGGATTTCATCCCCGAAATCTTCAAGTCGAGAAGAACTTATATCCTACCATCCAACCACCCATCTACTCAACCATCAAACACAGGCGTCCATTGTCCTTAAAAGATTTCTAATGCTTCATGATCATATGTATAGTGTGTGTACATGTCCTTATCTAATGCAAAATCAAGCGGTCTACTGATTCAGTTGACCTCCTTAATGCAAATTATGTCAGTGCCATGAGTCCATTATGAATGCAAAAAAATTTCCTACTCAAAATTTCCTATATGAGTGCACAATCATTCATACAAATGCAACGTCCATATGATAACACATCAAGTTTCAATTCAAATGTATAAAAATTCACTCATGCATATGCAATATGAAAGTGACCGAGCCGATCTAGTGCCTAATGTGTGTATATGCAACCACAAGCAACCACTAGCAAACACTTGCAACCACTTGCATCCACCGAACATAACATGTCTCAAACACATGTTTACATCCGTTGGCTTCTACCTAAGGATCGAGGATAGGACCGAGAGGATATACTTAAAAGCTAAAGACTAGCATGCAAATAGATTTTACAGGGAATCAAGGATATACCCTCAAAAAGGGTAAGATGCGCGTATCTAATCTTCAGTCTTCTAAGTCACATCTTCTTGAGCTTCACTCCACTGTACCTTAACTAATTTAACTTCACGATACCAAGTGTATATGATTAGAGGTCTCTCTTCTACTTAGCTTATCCATCATGTCATGATTCTGAGGGTCTAAAGCTAAAGGTTGCTAGTACTTTTTACCCCTCTCAAGGTCAGTCTTACTTAAGGTGCCAACCCCAACCATTTATTTCTCACGCAAACCATCCTAGTCGAACTCGACATCCCTCAAGTACAAACCCCAAAGGCCTAAACCAATATTAGACAAGCACCCAAGGGATACCTTCTCCGAATTCGGACGATCTATGTGAGATGATACTAACAAAATAACCAAACCATTGAGCACTTTACCGACTCTGGCTATCCTCCCTAATCTTGCTCCAGAATTATCGTTGATCACATAATTGGCTTTGTAGTGTCATCTAGATACATGTGGAAGTCTGTCTCAAGTTTTAGGTGAAAACCCCCTACCCTAATCAAAACACCTTGCGTACTCATCGACTACTCCAACGGATCGAAAATCATTGATAGGTAAATAAAGTGATTCTAGGTAGCTAAGACAAACTGATCCCTTAGGATCGTACGAAATCTCAAGGGTATTCCCGAGGCAAGTCGAAAATCTAACTACCCTTGCTTCACAATTACTAGCTAACCAATCAATGCCTAGAATCAACCCATAGCCCAAAAACATACGCATAAATATAGCAATTCTCAAATCCTCACAAGTCAAAGATAAATGGGCCAAACCAGAAATTTGATTTGAGACTATGATGGGATCCTCTACTATACAATAACTAGGGTGCAGAGACTCAAATATGGAAGTAGATATATATACGGATGCGAAGCACTAAAGTAAGAAGGAGTACTAACAGGATATTCAAAAAAAGGAAAAACTGTTCCAATAGAATTATTACTGCCTCTCTCTTTCAGGTATGCTGGCGATGAGAGCATGCACTTGTCTTCCGGAAAATCCTGTCCCTTGTTCTTTCCCTTGCCCTTAATTATACGACCCATTATACCAAATAAAGATACTTCCTCTTGTTTTAGGTCTTACTATTTTTTTTCCTCCCCTCCTTTGTGAACTAAGTCCATATCCATGGGTTCTTCAACCTTATGTTGTGCTCCTTAGCCAAACCCCCTCATTCTCAACTTTGCCATCCTTGTGTAACTTGTTGACATGTCTCTCGAAAGCTGTCTTCATCGCACGGAGAATCCTTCAAAGCTCGAAAGAAAATTACGGCTACAGATGGAGGTTTGGCACTTATTTTCCCTCTGACAGGTGTCGTAGTCTCTTCAAGCCTACGGAGCCATGCCGCGATGAGGTTACCTCCCAGAAAGCCAGGAGCCCCGGAGACTCAAGAAAGAAGGAAACAAGGATTCAAGCAAAGGGTCAAAAGATAGTGCATATGGCTTTGGGGAATATGCCTTTAAAAAAAACTTTTCTTTTGAAAATGCTTCTTTTAAAACCGTTTTGAAAATAATTTTTCAAATCTTTTATCTGATCCGGTAACCTTCAGCTCTGATACCAAGTGAAACATCCCACCTCCGTTAAGGTCACTCACCAAGGGAATGCCTTAATTCCGGTGGAGCATTATAGGTAAAAGATGCAAATAAATTACAAGACAGACAATTAAAGCAGCGACAAATAAATAAAACTTTATTTCATTGATAAAAAGCTTGTACAAAGATTGTTTTTACAATACCAAAGTATCCTGTCTTGTTTAACAAAAATAAAGAAGCATAAAATGATTTCCCCAAATAAAGAATAAGCCAGCCATAGCAGTAGAAGAGAGAGTCCAAGGCAACACGTCAAAGTGTCTTCAAGGTTGGAAAGAGTAACAGTCCAAACAAACCTGAGCTATTCCCTCCCTGACTACCACGGGGGGGGGGGGGGGGACGGAAGAAAAGAAGACAAGAGAAAACGGGTTAGACAATAAGTCTGGTAGTTCAGTGATTACTAGCATTTAAACAAGATAAATGGATTATGACAGGAGTAACAGAACAATACCCTAATATAAGACAAGATAGGTCGAACATGTGATCGCACCTATTTCTATAATCTCTGCACCATCTAACTAGTGTCTCAACTAATAATCTGTATAATACGATAATCGTGATCCCAACCCCCGTAATTGTGGTAGCCTTCAGGTGTACATCTATCGTGAGGATTCTACCTCAATCAGCCTAATTTCCATGAACATGTTAGATGTACCCTTACTACCCTATCGATCGGCTCCTTACCTGTATTAGCTTGTCATGTGTCTGTGTCAATCGACCCTCTCTTACGTGTAGCTACCCTGTGCTGGTCCCACCATAAGGTGTATCAATCCTTATGATAGCGACCCCCGACATGATTCAAGAATGCACAGTGTAAAACTACTGGTATCCAGTGCCTGCTTTTTCCCACTCCAGAGTACCTGCACACCCGTAAACCGTCGGAACCTACACTAATGTACCCCCTGCCGTTATCTTTGACCGCTTATAATCCGCCCAGTAATCGTGCCCCACCCTGCCTAGTTCCAGGGTACCATGATACATCTATGTGGGTTACTGCTGAAATGGGTCCCCGTTACTAGGGTTTCCTGCTGGTTAAGTTTGTGGGCCTATATATACAAATATTACCCACTTACACGAGATGTACTTAACCCTCCCACCGATTCTAGCATGTTGTCTTAACGGTTAAGTTTGTGGGCCTATATGTACTAATATTACCCACCTACACGAGATGTACTTAACCATCCCATCGATCCAAGCATGTTTATATAATTGTTAAGCTTTGCGGGCCTATATTTACTAATATTACCCACTAACCCGATGTGTACTTAACCTTCCTACCGATTCAAGCATGTTTATTTAATGTTAAGATTTGTGGGCCTATATTTACTAATATTACCCACCGACCTGACGTGTACTTAACCTCCTACTCATCAAGTCGTGTTGGTTAAGTGGTTCTTATTAACTTAAACTTTCTCGCTTATCTTGTTGGATTGGTTAAGTGTGATTTATTAACTTAACCCTGTTCAGTCATCAGGTTATATTGGTTAAGTATTTCCCATTTAACTTAAACCCATTAGCTTATCAAGTTATACTGGTCAAGTGTTATTAATCAATTCAAGTTAACTAACCCATCCACTCGTCACGTCATGTTGGTTAAGTGTTTCCTTCTGGTGTTGACTTGACCCAACCTCAAATCATGTTATATTGGTTAAGTGCTGCCCTCTCGTGTTAACTTAACCCTTCATATACATCATGTTATATAATTGGTTAAGTGTTTAACTCTTGTATTACTTAACCCCACCACACGTCATTATATATTTTGGTTAATTGTTACCTTAGTTAACTTAATCCTATCATCTGCTTAATTAACATGTTACAACGGTTAAGTGTTCTAAATTTATTTAGCCTCACCCACTTGTCTAATTAACATGTTGTAATGGTTAAGTGTTCTAATTTTACTTAACCTCACCTAATTGCCTAGTTAACATGTTATTACGGTTAAGTGTTCTAAATTTACTTAACCTTACCTACTTGTCTAATCAACATGTTGTAACGGTTAAGTGTTCTAATTTTACTTAACCTCACCTTCTAGTCAAGGTACCATGTTATAACGGTTAAACATTTACTTAACCTTACCCACTTCCCTAGTTAACATGTTATAATGATTAAGTGTTTCCTTAATTACTTAACCCTATCAATCTTGATTTAGCTTTAATTTATTCATTAAAGCACCAACCACTCACATTAGACAGGTCTTGTTGTGGTCACTGGATGTGCCGGTCGGTTTCGGGCAGGTTTATACCACAACTCAGTCTAACCTCGGGTTCTTTTGAGCTTGATGCACAAACCACCCACATTAGACAGGTCTTGTTATGGTCACTGGATATGCCGGTCGGTTCCGGGCAGTTTTACACCACAACTCAGTCTAACCTCAGGTTAGGCATATTCATCTTTTCTAAATTCCCATATTTTCTATATATATCTAATTCTTTATGTAAATTAATCTTAATTTAATCATGCCATAATTATCCTTTTGATTATGCTCATAATAAATGGTATATCAAATATACCAAATCTATGCCATGTAATTTTCATGTTTATCCATCATACTTATAAGTAAATTATAAATCAATTATTGTCATGGCCCACTTTTCCCCTAAATCATATTCATAATCTATGGTATATAAAAATTATACCATTTAAACGCCACTAATCATTGGCATGTGCCAAACATGCCAATTACATTTAATTTCATATTTACCCCCAACGATATCCCTCGTTTGTACGTTCGCAAAATTATAAGGGATGTTAGGCTTGATATTTTTGCCTAACTTATAACCACAAAAGGGAAAAGCGAAAAAACATGAAATATTCTATCAGCATAAAAATATGTGACATATAGATTTGACATAGGATAATGAACTTGCAAATTTAGATCCGATTTACGTGAATCATAGCATATGAATTTACATAGAACTACACAAATTAAACTTGTCATGTAAAGGTGAACTCATGACTAAGTTCGATCTAATTATCATGTAAACTTGATATAGGTCTAGCATGGAGATTTAACATATAAACATAATTTTAAACCACAACCTAGCATATTAACTTATGTATGCCGAAAAATAAGAAAGCTAGTATAACCATTTGTAAATCGCAACTTAGCATATTGACTTATGTATGTCAAAACATAAAAAAAAACTACTATAATCATTTTTACAACATAAATAGATTCAACCTAACATGAATATACATGGGTGTTGATCTAACATATAAGCATGTGTTTTAGATCTTATACTTGCAAATAACTACCAATTTATAACATGACATATTTCACCATTTAATTGGCAAAATAAATCCATTACCCAATCATAATAGATACCAATAACATACAATATGTTCATCACCACAAGCATATAGATATGATTAATATATAATATGTTCATCACCGCAAGCATATAGTCATGATTAATATATAATATTTTTGTCACCACAAGCATATAGACATGATTAATTTCAACGATACTTTAAGATAAACCAGAATCAAATCTTATACATAAGCATCACTCTATATTCAAATTACAATATGTCATGATTCATTTGAAACATTTAAATCTGCGTAATAACCAACTTACAAACTAAAAAGGAATTCTTGTGTTCTGAAATCTGAATTCTGAAATTGGTAAGCTCGCCTTTGATGTAGATCATTGAATTTGATAACTTTTAATTTGATTTTTGATTCAACTTCTTATCTTGTCTTTGAATTGGTAACGGCTACTCCAAGTTCTCAATTTACAGCATGATAGTTCTAGGATTATTTTTGTGTGATTTTTAGGTTTAAGCATTGGGTTGTTTATATAGAATTTCAATTTAATTTGAACCGTCGGACGATCCTAGGGTTAATCGCAACCATTCAGACTAGATCAGAACTATCCAGAAACCCTAGTGACTCATCAGCAAGTCATCAGTCACCAAAATTTAGATCTGGTTGGGGGGGGGGGGGTCGACTCGCTGGTCGACCCCTAGGTCGACCTGTAGGGGGGAGGTCGACACTAGGGTCGACCCCCAGGTCGACCTGTAGGGGGGAGGTCGACACTAGGGTCGACCCCCTGGTCGACCTAGGTCCTGGGCGGGAATTTTCCCGCCCAGCCCGCTTCTGACTTCTGACTTGAATTTGAATTTGTTTTCGAGCTGTTTGAATTTATTTGAATTTTCAGGAAACTTCTGATAGCCTAACTTCCTCATACGAAGTCCAATTTACGCAAACTCGGACTCTATCTCAACCAGAATTCTGAGACGTACACAATGGCGTAACCCGTTTCCTTTAATTCTCACATTTTAAATTAAGTATTGTTTAATTCATTACTATCCCTTTAACAGAAAATACGGGGTGTTACACCTGTAATCCACACACAAGCGAAGCGAGCCATCCGCCTTAGTTGCAAAGACGAATGGGGCACCCCATTCAGATTTACTTCGCCTATTGAACCCCTTCTCAAGTAGCTCCACTGCTAGCTTGCTAAGCTCCCTCCTTTCCCTAGGATCCATGTGGCGTACATGCAATGCAACTGGCTTTGCATTATCCACCAATTTTATATTGAAATCAATCTCCCGCCTCGGAGGTAATCCCCTAACCTCCTTAGAAACATCCAGACACTTACAAAAAATAGGTACAGATCGCAAATCATCGACAAGAGCCTCAAGTGATTCTAAGAAACTAAGCATAACAGGCCCCTTTGGGTCACAAAAAATCTCGAGAGTCCTCCCTCGGCAAGTCAAAAGTCTAACGATCCTCCTCTCACGGTCCAGAATGGCACCATACATGGCTAGCATATCCACTCCTAGAATCAAACCATACCCCATAAAATGAAGCACATATGCATCACACTCAAACTTGACGGCCAACACAGATAACCTCAAACCCCGACAAATCATAGAAAAATGAGCTATGCCTCCAATGGGGTTTTAGACAATAACGGGATCATAAACAATACTAGTACTAAGGTGCAAAGACTCAACCATAGAATCAGATATAAAAGAGTGAGAAGCGCAAGAATCATAAAGAGTCCTAATAAGATGATCGAAAAGAGATATTAAACCTTCAAAAGAAACTTTCCTACCTCTGTCCGATACCCTGGCCTCGAGAACATGTACCTGCCCTTCAGAAGATCCTGCCCCTTGACCCTGTCCTTGTTTCTTTGGGCACTGCCTAAAATAGTGTCCTACCTCACCATAATGGAAGCAAGCATTCTTCCTTTTTCTGCAGTCTTTAACCAAATGACCCAAGCTCCCACAACCATGACATTTCCTCTTTCCTTGAGCTTTGTCGTTCTTTCCACCCTTCTTTTGTTGTTCTTTCTTGGGCCACACTTTCTTGTTTTGTGTCTCATCAGTCTTAGCCTCCTTTTTCTCATCTTTTCCATCTTCATGCATCAATGCCATATCAACCAGTCTCTCAAAAGTAGCCCCATTGGAATGTGAGATAATGCCAATGCTTGAAGAGGCTGATTCAATCCTCTTGCAAACCTTAAAGCTTTCTTGTGCGGGGTATTCACCATCTCCAGACCAAACCTCACCAACTGGTTGAACCTATTGACATACTCTTTGACAAACATGCTTCCTTGCTTTAGTGCTAGAAATCTCTCCATCTGCATACTCTCTTCTGCCTGAGAAAGAAACTTCGTCTCGAACCTCTATCGGGAATCATCCCAAATTTCCACTGGACGCCCTGCTTGCGTCACTTCCCTCCAGAATGAAGCCTCGTCCTTAAGCTGCCACACATCCAACTGTATCTTTCTATGGTCATCAGCCTAGAAAAGCCCAAATAAGTTCTCCATCTCTTTTAGCCAATTATGTGCTTCCACAAAGTTCTCAGTTCCTTGGAATGGTTTTCCTCCTATAGCACAAAAATCCTTGCATATCTCAGACAAGTTATCCACTCGCAGAGGAGGAGGAACGGCGGCTACAGCTGGGGGAGGGGCGTTTGCTTGGCCTCCGGCAGGCGCCGTAACCTTAAGATATCTAAGGAACCAAGCCGGCAACTGAACGCCCCCGGGAATATTTGGTTCCCTAGGTATGCTGAAATGGAAACGAATTCGAATAGAGAATCAAAAGATATTTTGTATGGCTTTGGGGAATATGTTTTTTAATAGAAGACTTTTCTATGAAAATACTTTCTTTTTGAAACTTTTTGAAAACATTTTTTAAAACTTTTTATCCGATCTTGTAACCTTCAGCTCTGATACAAAATGTGAAACCCAACGTCCGTTAATGTCACTCTTTAATAGAATGCATTAAGTTTCGTGAAGCGTTATAGGTAAACAGAACAAAATCTCATAAGATAGATATATAAAATAGTAGCAAAAGTTTAAAACTTTATTTTCCAATAGAAAATATCGTGGTCTCAAAATCCAGTTACAACATCAGACTGAAATACTGGAATAAAATGTATTAAATAAAAACATTTGTCTTGCGCTAAAAACCAACAGAGTACAGAAATGAAAAATCATAATCCCCATAAGTAGCCACAAACAACTAGACATGTAGTCAAAGCAATACAACGATGCAGATCCAAATCCAAGTAGAAACAGAAGAGTGAGTCCTAATCAAGCATGAGCGTTCCAATCTTGAGAACCTGGGGGAAAGGATGAGAGAGAGAAAAGGAAACAAAACTAGTCAGACATAAAGTCTGGTGAGTCCAGCGACTTTAACATATAAAGAAGTAAAAGTATCATAATAGGCATATAAACTGGATAAGAGAAAACAGTAGCATAAAAGGTGTAAACAGGATGAACAGGATAAACTATGCTTCTTAATTACTTTCTCTACACCAATACTAGTATAGTGAATTAAGTGTTTTCCCATTACTTAACAGAAACAGATTGATCCCAACAGAAACATAATGGTAGACTTAGGTGTACTTCTAGTAACGGGTTTTACCCCAAACAGAAATAACAGGTACTTAAACAAAAATAATGGGTGTTACCCCAAACAGAAATAACAGGTACCTAAACAGGATTAGACATACCCTAATTACTACCCCTAATGATCGGCTCCCTACCACGTAAATACCCTGTGTCGTCCCCACAATAGGGTGTATTACTTCCTGAAGAGGCAGCCTGTAACACCCAGTATGTTGAATAACTTGTTATAATATAAATCAGGGAAGGATTAAATTTTAAGATCTGAATCAGGGGAAACGGGCTATGCCATTGCGTTCGTCTCGGAAAAATACGCGAAATAGAGTCCGAGTTTTCGAAAATCGGAGTCCGTATGACCCAGTTAAGGCCCGAAGAAGTTTTCAGAAAATTCAAATTTCAAAAACAGATTTCAAAATGCAGAAATGGAGCTAGGCGGGAAAATTCCCGCCACACCCCAAGTCGACTGGGGAGTCGACTTGGGAGTCGACACCACAAGACCCAAGTCGACTGCCTAGTCGACTTGGGAGTCGACACAGGTGGCCGAGCCAGTTTGGCCTGGGTGCACTGCTTTGGCTGTTGGGCTGTGTTTTGGGGCTTGTGACGAAATCTGACGGCTCTAACCTAATCTAGGGTTAATCTAAGGGCCTAAATTACATCCTAAATCTATAAATACACCCTAAGACTAACCTAATCCATACTAAAAATATATACAACGTCGTCATGCCGTCAAAATGCAAGTAGAAGGAGCCTCCATCAAATTTTAGAAGAAGATAGCTTCTCAAATCAACTTCTAATCAACTCTAGCAACTTAATCTTCTTCATAGGAGTGCTAATCAACAAGTTGTGAGTTTCTATGCCTTTAGCAAGCAATTGCTAAACTAATTATGATAGGATATAATGAGGTTATGGTTATGAATGTGGATCAATGCAAGTTATGTTATCATATGCTATGTGCTCATGAAGTTAGTTATGCAAGTTTTATGCTATATGTCCATGATGCTAGTTATGCAAGTTTTATGCTATATGTTCATGATGCTAGTTATGCAAATCACTATGATAAACATTGATCCATTATGACACCATGTTATGCAAGTTTGGTGTTTGATTATATGCAAGTTCATATATGACATGTTATGCAAGTTTGGTGTTTGATTATATGCAAGTTCATATATGACATGTTATGCAAGTTTGGTGTTTGATTATATGCAAGTAACATGTGCAAGTTTACACCTTTGTATGATATGCATACATATGCAAGTTTACCCCTTTGTATGGTATGCATACATATGCATGTTTACCCCTTTTATGATATGAGTAACATATGCAAGTTCATCCCTTTTTAGACCTATGACATGTATGCAAGTTTATCCCTTTATGATAGGTCTATGGCATGATCATCTATGCAAGTTACCCTCTTTATGACATATGTGATTCATGCAAGTTTGGGTTGATTATTTATGCTAGTTGGGTTTGATGCTATGGTCATATATGCAAGTTGACACCTTTAAAACCCATGTTGAGGCTAATGTTATGCTAAGTTGAACCCATTGTATTTGTGATGAATCTTCCCTTTTAAGTATGTCATGTTAGCGTATTACGTGGGGAACGATGGGGTTAATATTCATGTTAACAAAATTGTGGTGAAATTGGTATGATGTTGCATACCATAAGTGGATGGACATAATTGAGTCAATTATGTACATCATTGAATTGGAATTAATTAGGTAAAATTAATTCAAAATATGGGGGTGATTAATTAGGTGTAATTAATCGACTAAGACACGAGGTTGGACACTTTTGTAGCATAAGACTGCCCGGACCCGACCGACAAATCCAGTGGGTACAAATGATTGGCCCAATGTGAGAGCTCTTAGGCATAAACTAAATACGTGACAAGTGTAAAGACACGAGGTTAAACTCTATTATGGCGTAAGGCTGCTCGGACCCGACCGGCAAATCCAGCTGCCATAAAAGACAGTCTAATGTGAGAGGTCTTTACAAAGGTTACGTTTCTTAATCAATTAAGAAACACTTAACCAGATAAGCATGTAGTGGGGCATGATGGGTTAAGTTGGTGCCTTGGGTGGCATGTGGAAATCAAGTAAGTGCCTTGGGTGGCATGTGGAAATCTAGTGGGTTGCCTTGGGTGGCAATAGAAAATACGATTAGAATACTTAACCAAGTGGAAACATGTAATTAAACATGATTAAAGGGTTAAGTGGGATGCACTAGAAAAGGGACAAGCTTAGGTGGGTAGCTTGTGGGGGGCCCATTTCAACCAGTAACCCATATGTACCTTTTTGGGCTCGACCAATGTCAAGGACGGGACACGCGTACTGGGCTTGACTATAAGAGGCCAAAACGGGTTAGCGGTGGCAACGCAAGTCCAACGGGTTTCATATGCGTGTGTGGGCCCGGGCTGGTAGGTAAGACGTTGTTGCATCGTGTAGGTATAAGCCGTGCATTAGTGTTGGTATCGGGTTTCCACTTTGGGGAATGATACACCCCACTGTGGGACCAGCACGGATATCTATGTTAGGGAGCCGATCGCTTGGGGAGTAGTGGGTACACCTAGTGGAGATAGGAGAAGACGGCACCTATGTGGTCAGCTAGGGGTACATGAAACTACTAGTTAAATTTTCTAAGTCCTTGGAGGGGATCAACCTTTAAGTTACGAATGACTGGTGTGGTGCAGTTTAGTAATTATCCTTGGGTGGGTAGATGCATCTTTACCGTTATCTTGGTTCTTCCTATGTCTAGATGGCTGCTTAGTGTAGTCATTTATCCCCAGTCGTTACCGTACCAAGTTTATATCATACCCTAATTACTTTAATGATTGTATTGTTAAAGTTATAGGACTCGCTCAGATTTATGTCTGACCCCGTTGTTTTTATCTTTTTTTCCCAACCCTCAGGTTCTCAGAGTGGGCCTAGCACTAGTGGGCTTTGATCAGATTGCTTTATCTATCTTTTGGAGCTTGGACCGTTGATGTAAAGCTCAGCTTATCTTTTCTATTATGGCTATTAGTTATGTAGTGGGATTATGTACTTATGTTTTTATCAGGATGGATATTTAGTACTTGACTCTTGTTTTATGGTTTTGTTATTGTAACCAAACATGTTTACCTTCTGCTGCAATGAAATGATGTTTTAGTTAACAAGTATTATTTATATCTGTCTTGTTGTAATTTTTCTGTTCTATATTCACTTAAAATACTCCACCGAAGTTAAGGCATTCCCTTTATGAGTGACCTTAGCGGGTGTGGGGTGTTACACGTGGTATCAGAGCTGAAGGTTACCAGAACAGATAAAACTTTTAGAAAAACTATTTTTCTAAAAACATTTTCGAAGGAGTATTTTCAAGAACATGTCTTTTAAGAGAAAAGTTTTTGAAAGAAAAGCATAATCCCCAATAGCCATATCTTTATCTTTCGAATTCTCCGTTTTGAATCTTTCCTTTTCCGTTTCAGCATGGCTGAAGATCTTAATTTTTCGGAGGGTGTGACGATACCAGTATGGTATAGGAGATTGATGGAGGCTAGGGCCGCCGCTGCGGGTCCAGCAAATGTTCCTCCACCACCAGTTGCACCCGATCTTCCTCCTCCTCCTCGAGCGGATACTTTTGCTAAGACTTGCAAGGAATTTAAGGCTATGGGAGGGAAACCTTTTCAAGGATCAGAAACTTTTTTGGAAGCTAGGGATTGGCTTAAGGAAACAGAAGAGTTGATAGACATCTTTGAGATGGAAGAAGGAAAGAACGTCAAGTTAGCTGCTTGGTTAATGAAGGGAGAGGCCTCGTTCTGGTGGGAGGTTACTAATGGAGAGAGCCCTGTTGACTCTTGGGCGGATTTCAGACAAAGGTTTGTGGCAAAGTTTCTCTCAAGGGCGGAAGAAAATCTGTATATGGAAATGTTCTTGACTCTAAAGCAAGGAAACCTATCAGTGAAGGAATATGTCAACAAGTTTAATCAGTTTGCAAGGTTTGGCATAGACATGGTGAATACACCGGAGAAGAAGGCTCTGAGGTTCGTTAAAGGCTTGAATGAACCGATGCATGGATTGGCTATGACTCACATCCCTATGGGGGCCATCTTTGAGAAGCTAGTAGACATGGCACTTATGCATGAGGAAGAGAAGGGTCCCAATGCTAATAAGGCACCCGAGAAGAAAGGAGATCAGAAGAGACCTCAACAGCAACATCAAAACAAGGGTGGGAAAGGCAACGATGGCAAGGGAAAGAAGAAGTGCTTCAATTGTGGGACACCAGGCCACCTAAGCAAAGATTGTCGGAAGAAGAAGAAGACTGGTTGCTTCCACTGTGGCAAAGCAGGGCATCTAGTGAAGGACTGCCCTAAGAAGGGGCAGAGGACCGGATCTACCTCAGAAGGACAGGTGCAGGCTCTTATGGCACCAGGTCAGGCAAGGGGGCAAGTTCAGGCTCTCGCGGTTCCACCAATTCAGGAAAGAGGTAGAACTATTTCCGTTGAAAGTCTGGTTTTTCTGTTTGATCATCCTGTCCGTACTTTGTTTGACTCTGGCGCATCGCATTCATTTATCTCATCATCATTAGTTGAGTCACTGCACTTAGACACCAGTCTAGTAGATGATCCCTTGGTTGTTTCAAACCCAATTGGGGGCTCCACTTATTTGTCCATGATATGTTTGGGTTTGAAGATTTCCATACTTAGCGTTGAGTTTAGATGTGATGCTTTTGTTTTGGGCTTCACGGGCTATGGGTTAATTTTGGGCATGGACTGGTTATCTAGTAATGGTGTCGTTCTTGATTGCGAAAGGAGAGTTGTTAGGCTCATGACCCGCTTGGTGAACACTCTCGAGATCTCTTGTAATCCCATGAATTTTGTTATGCTAAGTTATCTTGAATCGCTTGAAGCTTCGGTCGAGAGTTTGCGATCTGTTAGAGTGGTCCGGGAATACTCGGATGTGTTTGAGGAGGTGAAGGGCTTACCTCCGAAGCGGGAGATAGACTTTCGAATATATCTGGTGGACAATGCTAAGCCAGTATCTTTGCCAGTGCGCCACATGGCTCCTCGTGAGAGGAGGGAACTCCATAAGCAAGTAGGGGAGTTGCTTGAGAAGGGGTTCATAAGACGAAGTATATCAAAGTGGGGTGCTCCAGTGGTTTTTGCCACGAAGGCGGATGGGTCTCTCAGACTTTGTGTAGACTATAGAGAACTCAACAAGCTTACAAAGAAGAATAGATACCCATTGCCGAGGATTGATGATCTCTTTGATTAGTTGGTTGGCGCCTCAGTGTTTTCGCAGTTGGACATAGCCACGGGGTTTCATCAGTTGAGAGTGGCTGAGGATATCATAGACAAGACTGCCTTTAGGACTCCAGATGGTTTTTATGAGTGGCTGGTGATGCCCTTTGGTTTGACGAACGCCCCTGCATACTTTGTTGATTTGATGAGTAGGGTGTTTAGGGAGTACCTTAATAAGTTCGTGGTGGTCTTTGTGGATGACATCTTAGTCTTTTCTAAGAGTGAAGAAGAGCATGCCCTACATCTTAGGGAAGTGTTGGAGACTCTTCGAGTGCATAGCCTTAAGGCTAAATTCTCTAAATGTCACTTTTGGAGGAAGGAAGTACGGTTCTTAGGGCACGTGGTCTCTAAGGAAGGGATAGCTGTGGATCCCGCGAAGGTAGTGTCCATCCAAGATTGGAAGGTTCCGAAGAATGCTACCGAGGTGAGGAGTTTCTTGGGGTTGGCTGGCTACTATAGGAAGTTTATCAAAGACTTCGCGAAGATATCAGCCCCATTAACTCGCTTGACGAAGAAGAATCTAGTATTCACATGGGACGTAGTTTGTGATGATGCGTTCCAACGGTTAAAGAGAGCTTTAACCACAGCTCCAGTCTTAGTGTTGCCAGATGGGAGTAAGCCATTTGTTGTTTATACCGATGCTTGTGGGACAGGACTAGGCGCTGTCTTAATGCAAGAGGGAAGGGTAATAGCCTATGGGGGAAGGCAGTTGAGAGTGCATGAGAAAAAATACCCTACGCATGATCTAGAGTTGGCCGCTATTGTTTTTGCGCTTAAGACTTGGCGCCATTATCTTCTTGGCGAGAGGTTCGAATTGTTCACTGACCACAAATCATCGAAGTACTTGTTTTCTCAAAAGGATTTGAACTTAAGACAACAAAGGTGGATGGAGTTCTTAGCATCCTATGATTTCAAGATAGCATATACCCCTGGCAAGGGTAACGTGGTGGCGGACGCCTTAAGCAGAAAAAGGTTGTCCTTGAGTCCATTGTTCGTGGAATGACGAAGCTTGGAATTTATCTCGATGTTTGACTTCAGACCTTCCGTTGACTTTGTACCCGGTTTGCTAGCATCCTTAGAGGTCATACCTACTCTTTTGGGACGGATTGGCGAGGCACAGCGGGACGACCCACAGTTGGTTGAGTTGGTAGAGAGGCTCATAAGGGGGGAGTCGTCCAGCCATTTGAGTAGGTACACCCTAGATGATAAGGGATGGTTGCGTAGAGACGTTAGACTTTGTGTACCGCAAGATGAGGGTTTGAGGAAGGCTATACTTGATGATGCACATCGTTCGAAGATGACCATTCATCCTGATGGGGACAAGATGTACCAAGACATGAAGCGAGTTTTCTTTTGGGCCGGTATGAAGAAGGATGTGGCCGAGTATGTCGCTAGATGTTTGGTGTGCCAACAAGTGAAAGCGGAGCAAAAGAAACCTGGTGGGTTGCTTCACCCATTGGAAGTTCCGCAATGGAAGTGGGATAGTGTCTCGATGGATTTTATCGATGCGTTACCGAGATCGAGGAAGGGTAATACGGGAATTTGGGTTGTGGTAGACAGACTTACTAAGAGCGCCCATTTCATACCCGTGAAGAGTAAGAGGACTGCTCCATGGCTGGCTTTAGTTTACCTTCGAGAGATAGTTCGATTGCATGGTGTACCTTCTAGCATAGTGAGTGATCGAGATCCCATCTTCACTAACGAGTTTTGGAAGAGTTTGCAAGAGGCGGTAGGGACTCAGTTATGTTTGAGCACCGCATACCATCCTCACACGGACGGCCAGACCGAGAGGGTGAACCGTATTCTAGAAGACCTTTTGAGGCTATGTATCTTAGATTTTGGAGGTACATGGGAAGAGCATCTTCCATTGGTGGAGTTCACGTATAATAACATCTTTCAGTCTAGTATTGGTATGGCTCCTTTTGAAGCTCTTTATGGAAGGCCTTGTCGATCACCTACATGTTGGTGGGAATCTACAGATAAGATCTTGCTTGGGCCCGATATGGTTAGAGAGACTTCGGAAAAGATTGATTTGATTCGAAGAAGGATGAAAGCGGCGCAAGATAGACAGAAATCTTATGCGGATAAGAGGAGAACAGATCTTGAGTTTGATGTTGGGGACATGGTCTTTGTTAAAGTATCTCCATTACGGAATGTTGTTCGCTTTGGGTCCGTTGGGAAGTTAGCACCAAGGTTTGTAGGATCGTTTCCTATTAACGAAAGGATTGGACAGATGGAATATAGAGTGGATTTTCCTGAGAGACTTAGTGGTGTACATGACGTATTCCATGTGTCACATTTGAGGAAGTGCCTACATGAGACCGCAGAGGTGGTAGAGCCGAGCTTGCTTAGAGAAGTGGAGGTAGAGCGTGATGCGACGATTCGACGAGCTCCTACTCGCATCCTTGGGTCAGAGATTAGGAAGTTGAGAAACAGAGAGGTTCAACTAGTCAAAGTGCAATGGGGAGATGATGAGAGCAACGCTACTTGGGAGACAGAAGTGAAGATGCGTTCACTGTACCCATTTCTTTTTGAGGGTATGTCTTTTAACTTCTCCTTTATCGTTTGTCTAGTACTTATCTTATCTTTTGGTATGTCCTCTCGTTAGTACCTTTGACCTTTAGATAGGGTAAACCTATGGTTGAAACATGTGTTTGAGACATGTTATGATTGATGGATGCATGTGGATGCAAGTGTTTGTTAGTGGTTGCTCGTGGATGCATATACACACACTTTAGACACTAGATCGGCTCAGTCACTTCATGTTGCATATTGCATATAACTGGGTGTAGGTAGCCATATTAATGGATGTATAATGGTTGTGTTATCATATGGATGATGCATTTTGGTGTATGGTTGTGCACACATGTAGAACTAGTATGTGTCGATAGGGTTCTTTCGCATACATATTGGATGCATGGCACTATCATGGTTTGCATTAAGGAGGTCAACTGAATCAGTAGACCGCCTGATTTTGCATTAGACAGGGAACATATACACACATTTTTTGCATATGTTCATACAGCATTATAAATTTTAAGGACAATGGATGCCAGTGTTTGATTGTTTAGTAGATGGTTGTTTGGTTGGTAGGATACGTTCTTCTTGACTTAGAGATTTCGGGGACGAAATCCTTTAAGTAGGGGAGAATGTAACACCCCGTATGTTGAATAACTTGTTATAATATAAATCAGGACAGGATTAAATTTTAAGATCTGAATCAGGGGAAACGGGCTATGCCATTGCGTTCGTCTCGGAAAAATACGCGAAATAGAGTCCGAGTTTTCGAAAATCGGAGTCCGTATGACCCAGTTAAGGCCCGAAGAAGTTTTCAGAAAATTCAAATTTCAAAAACAGATTTCAAAATGCAGAAATGGAGCTAGGCGGGAAAATTCCCGCCACACCCCAAGTCGACTGGGGAGTTGACTTGGGAGTCGACACCACAAGACCCAAGTCGACTGCCCAGTCAACTTGGGAGTCGACACAGGTGGCCGAGCCAGTTTGGCATGTGTGCACTGCTTTGGCTGTTGGGCTGTGTTTTGGGGCTTGTGACGAAATCTGACGGCTCTAACCTAATCTAGGGTTAATCTAAGGGCCTAAATTACATCCTAAATCTATAAATACACCCTAAGACTACCCTAATCCATACTAAAAATAGATACAACGTCGTCATGCCGTCAAAATGCAAGTAGAAGGAGCCTCTATCAAATTTTAGAAGAAGATAGCTTCTCAAATCAACTTTTAATCAACTCTAGCAACTTAATCTTCTTCATAGGAGTGCTAATCAACAAGTTGTGAGTTTCTATGCCTTTAGCAAGCAATTGCTAAACTAATTATGATAGGATATAATGAGGTTATGGTTATGAATGTGGATCAATGCAAGTTATGTTATCATATGCTATGTGCTCATGATGTTAGTTATGCAAGTTTTATGTTATATGTCCATGATGCTAGTTATGCAAGTTTTATGCTATATGTTCATGATGCTAGTTATGCAAATCACTATGATAAACATTGATCCATTATGACACCATGTTACGCAAGTTTGGTGTTTGATTATATGCAAGTTCATATATGACATGTTATGCAAGTTTGGTGTTTGATTATATGCAAGTTCATATATGACATGTTATGCAAGTTTGGTGTTTGATTATATGCAAGTTCATATATGACATGTTATGCAAGTTTGGTGTTTGATTATATGCAAGTAACATGTGCAAGTTTACACCTTTGTATGATATGCATACATATGCAAGTTTACCCCTTTGTATGGTATTCATACATATGCATGTTTACCCCTTTTTATGATATGAGTAACATATGCAAGTTCATCCCTTTTTAGACCTATGACATGTATGCAAGTTTATCCCTTTATGATAGGTCTATGACATGAACATCTATGCAAGTTACCCTTTTTAGGACATATGTGATTCATGCAAGTTTGGGTTGATTATTTATGCTAGTTGGGTTTGATGCTATGGCCATATATGCAAGTTGACACCTTTAAAACCCATGTTGAGGCTAATGTTATGCTAAGTTGAACCCATTGTATTTGTGATGAATCTTCCCTTTTAAGTATGTCATGTTAGCGTATTACGTGGGGAACAATGGGGTTAATATTCATGTTAACAAAATTGTGGTGAAATTGGTATGATGTTGCATACCATAAGTGGATGGACATAATTGAGTCAATTATGTACATCATTGAATTGGAATTAATTAGGGAAAATTAATTCAAAATATGGGGGTGATTAATTAGGTGTAATTAATCGACTAAGACACGAGGTTGGACCCTTTTGTAGCATAAGACTGCCCGGACCCGACCGGCAAATCCAGCGGCTACAAATGATTGGCCCAATGTGAGAGGTCTTAGGCATAAACTAAATACGTGACAAGTGTAAAGACATGAGGTTAGACTCCGTTCTGGCGTAAGGCTGCCCGGACCCGACCGGCAAATCCAGCTACCATAAAAGACAGTCTAATGTGAGAGGTCTTTACAAAGGTTACGTTTCTTAATCAATTAAGAAACACTTAACCAGATAAGCATGTAGTGGGGCATGAGGGGTTAAGTGGGTGCCTTGGGTGGCATGTGGAAATCAAGTAAGTGCCTTGGGTGGCATGTGGAAATCTAGTGGGTTGCCTTGGGTGGCAATAGAAAATACGATTAGAATACTTAACCAAGTGGAAACATGTAATTAAACATGATTAAAGGGTTAAGTGGGATGCACTAGAAAAGGGATAAGCTTAGGTGGGTAGCTTGTGGGGGGCCCATTTCAACCAGTAACCCATATGTATCTTTTTGGGCTCGACCCATGTCGAGGACGGGACACGCGTACTGGGCTTGTAAAAAGAGGCCAAAACGGGTTAGCGGTGGCAACGCAAGTCCAACGGGTTTCAGGGCCCGGGCTGGTAGGTAAGACGTTGTTGCATCGTGTAGGTATAAGCCGTGCATCAGTGTTGGTATCGGGTTGCCACTTTGGGGAATGATACACCCCACTGTGGGACCAGCATGGATATCTATGTTAGGGAGCCAATCGCTTGGGGAGTAGTGGGTACACCTAATGGAGATAGGGGCAGGCGACACCTATGTGGTCAGCTAGGGGTACACGAAACTACTAGTTAAATTTTCTAAGTCCTTGGGGGGGATCAACCTTTAAGTTAGGAATGACTGGTGTGGTGCAGTTTAGTAATTATCCTTGGGTGGGTAGATGCGTCTTTACCGTTATCTTGGTTCTTCCTATGTCTAGATGGCTGCTTAGTGTAGTCATTTATCCCCAGTCGTTACCGTACCAAGTTTATATCATACCCTAATTACTTTAATGATTGTATTGTTAAAGTTATAGGACTCGCTCAGACTTATGTCTGACCCCATTGTTTTTATCTTTTTTTCCCAACCCTCAGGTTCTCAAAGTGGGCCTAGCACTAGTGGGCTTTGATCAGATTGCTTTATCTATCTTTTGGAGCTTGGACTGTTGATGTAAAGCTCAGCTTATCTTTTCTATTATGGCTATTAGTTAGGTAGTGGGATTATGTACTTATGTTTTTATCAGGATGGATATTTAGTACTTGACTCTTGTTTTATGGTTTTGTTATTGTAACCAAACATGTTTACCTTCTGCTGCAATGAAATGATGTTTTAGTTAACAAGTATTATTTATATCTTTCTTGTTGTAATTTTTCTGTTCTATATTCACTTAAAATACTCCACCGAAGTTAAGGCATTCCCTTTATGAGTGACCTTAGCGGGTGTGGGGTGTTACACAGCCACCAGAAGGACACAGACCTATTTACAGGTGTTATAATGGCTAATTTTCCCAAGCAAGCCGGACCCATACATGCACATGACTCCATTGGAACGTGCCATTAGAACATCTCCACCTAAATAAACCTCTTATAATCAGTTCAGTAAGGGTGTACTAGAATGGGTTACTGACAAATATGGGCCCCACAAAAAATATGACACAAGCGACCCCTTAGGCTTGTATCGCCAACTAACTAGGATTTTGACAGTTTATGCCTAATAGATTAACAAGCCTGCATAACCCCAACAGATCAAAAACAAGTTAAGTTTAACGGATTCATATAATCCTCCACCGATTTAACAGATTACTTAACCCTATCGATTCAGACATGTTTACTTAACCCTATCGATTCAAACATGTTTACTTAACCCCACCCACAGATTAAACAGGCCATAGGTTAACGGGTTTATATGTATATAACCCACACAGATTAAAGAGGTTAAGTATTACAGGTTAACAGGCATGCATAACCCAACATGTTTCACATGTTACTTACAGTTCCATTAACATGTTCTGCTTAATCTTTAAATTAAGCCGACAGATTTATATTCCCTAATCTACAAGTCATAATTCACAGTCTAAGATATGCCCCAAATTTTAGTCATATTTCACAGTACAGTTTATGCCTCCAAATCCCAGTGATGATTCATAGTACAAGTTATTTCCCCAAATTATCGTTCTTAAATCATCCCAATTTCGTTCGTATGCATGTTTCAAAGATATTGTCCTAGGCTCGAAGGTAGCCTAGGCTATAAAAATAAAAAGGGAATGAGAGAGAGAGAGAAGAACAAAATAGACATAAAACAAAATAAGCATATAATAGATAAATGGGCATATGATAGCAGAAATAGGCATATAATAACTGAACAGCAAGTTAGGTATACAAAGGAAAACATGTAATAGCAGATCTGATTAGGTATGAATCAAATTCTTAATAGGTATAGGTTCATATCTAGATTTATAAACATGTCAGGGTTACTGTTAAATTTTTATAACTAAAATTAACATGAACTCACAGAGATTGGTTCTAAAGAACAAAGAGTAATATGTTGATGTTGTAGAAGAAATCTTTACAAATATAAGATGATGTTGAAGAGGATAGGATTAATTCAATCCAAACAGAGGCAACATTTCATGATCTCCATTGTTTTAAGTGTAGAAAACAATAGAAACGATGTCCTATATATAGCCTACAGCCAACAAACCCGGTCAAGAAATCAGTCCATGTTCAGAAAAATGCACCTAGCTGGATCGGGGATCGGTCGACCCATCCCCACTTGGGTCGACCCGTGGGTCGACCCAGGTGGCCATGGGTCGACCCAACCCAGGCGTGGGTCGTTCCATCCCGACCCATGACCTACTTTTCCTGCTTACGTATTCGAATTATTTTGAAAATTCTGAGTTCATATATATATATATATAATTCTCTTATATGTATACAAACTTCTAACCTTCAAATATCTCTCATACGATATCCGTTTCATGCAAACTCAGAGTCTATCTTAAGAAAAATTCCGAGACGAACATAATGGTATGGTCCGTTTGACTTAGTTCCCAATATTTAATTAAATATTCCTTACTTTATTATTATAATGTCCTTTAAATTCACGTGGTGTTACACAAACCACCTTCGGTTACCTTCCCCTTTTTGTTCCATTTGTTACTCCCCCTCCAGTTGATATCCAGACGATTATCAATAGGTCACATTATGCTTCTGAGCCTGCACCCACCAGGCTCGCTCAACGATTCGAAAACTGGTGTTTAAAAGGAGTTTTCTTCGATCTCGATATACATCCATCTGATAAGAAGGAAATGCTTAAAAAGCTTGATGTCGTGAAGAGCAATATTGAAAATCAGCTGGGTGTAGTGAAGGATCAGGTTGATAAGCAGTTGGATGAAGTCAAAGGCATAGTTGAGAAGCTACATCTATGGTATATGTTGGCCGATGATCTCCACCGAGTCAATAAGTGTAACTTCAAGAAAATAGCTATTTTGGAAAATGACAAGGCAGAGTGGGACAAAGTTCTAAAATCTTATGATGACAGCATTACCTCTCTCACTTAGAAGAATCAAGAGCTGGAAGTTGAGAACCAGAGGATCAAGGATGAACTCGCTACTGCTAAGTTGAGAGATACTACGCTGAAAACGCAAGTCAAAGATGCTCAGTCCGTCCAAAAGACTACTGAAGCCCAATTAGCTGTGAAGGAGAAAGCTTCTGCAACTTATCGACCGGACAATGCTAGTCTTCATGAGAATAACGCTACTCATACATTGGCGATTTTTGTGCTGAAAGCTAAAGTAGAGGGCCTGGAGAAGTAGAGAGACCAAGGTTTGGCTGACAAAGCAGTTGTTGGCAAAGCAGCTGCTAACAAAGCCTTCACTGATGCTGAGGTTGACGCCAACGCCACTTTATTCACATTCTATGTTTTCTGTGTCATGAGCCAAGGCAGCTTGCGCTACTTAGGAGCAGATTTTCCAGTGAATCTGGCTAAAGTCTAGGAATCAGTACTTTTCCAATTTAGAGACATTTGTACTAAAGAGCATCTCTTGGAGAATCTGTTGGATAAGGAGTCTTGCGAAGCTTTGGCTAAAGGGAAGAAAAAACTTAGAATAGATTGGGGTTTACTAGACGAAGCTGGATCCTTTGGGCAGCAAGCCATGGATGTAGTCATACTGTTACCCACACTGATTCTGTTAATGTTGAAGTCTCCAAGTCTCAGTCTCTAATTGTGTCTCCCGCTGATCCTTCTGCCACTCACGAAGACAAGGACAAAGCTGCTGAAGATCATACTACTGATCAGCATATTATTAAGGAGCATGTAGGAGATGGCGAACATGACGATGACAATCCGAATAATTATGAAGTTGAGCACAAAAGTCTTCTTGCAACAGGTAAAACCGAGATCGACCGAGTCATGTCAGACTTGGACTATCTTTGTACTTCACCTGGGTATACTGCATTCCATGCTCACTGTTCATTTGTATTAGGCCTGATCATGCCACAACCTTCTCCTGCTCGAGCTGACACACCGGCGACTGAACCCATCGTTACTGATTCAACCTTGGTGTCGACTACTGCTTCCCCACTTAACACTCCTCCTCCGGGCGATGCGTCTTTAAAACTACCTCCACTCTTGCTTTGCAACCTGGGTCACAAGACACAAAGATTGGTGCAATCGCTGATTTGGATGACATTGACTACACTCCTAATAACGAAGCAGAAGGCCTTGATGATACTGATGAAATCCCGGGGAAGAATACCAAAGGAAAACAAAAGAAAATGACCAAGTCTCCATCTTCGATGCACAAATGAAAAGCGTTCCGCTCCCAAGAAGGGAAGACTTGTCATTCTATCTTCTCCTGAGAGTCCCTTTAGTGGTACAGAAGCTAAGGATGAAAGTCAACCTATCAATACACCTACTCCTCCTTCTGCTAAGATTAATAAGCCATCCTTGAGGTCTGGCGACTCCAAGAGCAGAAAAAAGAAGAATTAGTGCTTATGGTTGTTTCACTCTTCTTCCTGTAGCTTCTTTTCATTTATTTCATGTAGACCGGGTGTTTATGCAAGTACGGGCCCTTAAATATGTATTTATGCCACTTTGTATTTGAGACTTGTGTTGATGTTCTGAAGCTATTTTTGCATTTTCTATACTTTAACTATTAGCTATTTGCCGATGCTTTAGTTGTGTTGTACTTTTGTATGCATTTGCCTCTTTACATATTAGAAGTCCTTAGCTTTATGAGGCATTGTGATGAGCTTATGATATATATATATTATGAGCATTGGCCTATCTCAATGTGATGGTTTTTCCCCACAACATGAGCTTGTCAAAGTCACTAAAGTTGAATTCAGTCGACTTTGCTAAGTTCCTTTGTACTTGATTGGCGTATTAGAAGCTTGTTGTTTGCTGACGAGGTTTTTTGCTAGTGTACTTTAAACTTCTAAGCCTTCTGATTCTTTAAGAAACTTAGCTTCGCTGATTGGTATCGAGCATCTTCTATGAGAAATCTTTGATATTTGGGCCTCTGCCTGGGAGGTATTTAACCTTCATTGTGTGAAGGTTGCCTTCACTACGCAAAGGACTTTGGAAAATCAATGTTGTTATGATCCCGCTGATTGGTGTTGACATCGTAGATTTCATTGAGTGCCTCTACTGTGGAGAGGACTTTTATAAATTAATGTTTATCAACCTCTGTCGACCGAATCAAGCATTGGAGACTCCATTGAATGCCTACGAAGAGGTCTTTGGTCACCCAACGTTGGTCTGCTCCCGTTGATTGGTGTTTGACATCAGAGACTTCATTGAGTGCCTGCAAAGAGGTCGTTTATAACCCAACTAGTCTGCTCCCGTCGACCGAATCAAGCGTCGGAGGCTCCATTGATCTCACCACTACTGTGGAGAGGCGACCTTCACGGGCGTCGTGAAAGAATCTGCTAATACTCAACGTTCGTCTGCTCCCGCTGATTGGTTTTTGACATCGGAGACTTCATTGAGTGCATGCAAAGAGGTCGTTTATAACTCAACTAATCTGCTCCTGTCGACCGAATCGAGCATTGGAGACTCCATTGAGCGCACCTCTACTATGGAGAGGGGACCCTCATGATTGACGCAAAGGTCAATGCGAAGGATTTCAGTTGTTGCGCTGTTCCACAGGGCGAACATCAGTCTTCGTGTCGAATGCACTTAACTATGGTAAGCGATCACAGCCGAACCGAGACGTTCTTTTACCCCAATTAAGGTAAGGTGCCCCATTGGCATAACTTTGTAGGGTTTGCATCATTTCGGAGGGAAAACATATGTCTTCGTGTCGGATGCGCTTAATTATGGTAAGCGATCGCTGCAGGACCGATGTTGTGGCCCCTTGGGCAGAACTTGCAATTTCTGGTTTTAGCTCCGTAGCCACTTTTTGTACTTTCGCCGCTTGACATTTGGAGACTCTTTCCATTCACTCTTCAAGGTGGTGCTCTTCATCATTACATTTATGCGTACTAACGTTTATAGCACTCGATGCTTTAGTTGGTGTTATTGGGGTCGTCACGCTGTATCGGACTTTGAGGAAGCTAGCGCTCGTCGGATAGCCTATAATAAAATATCGTCTTTTAGCAAGTTTTGAATTAACAAAAAATTTGAAAATAAGAGATTTACCCAGGCATGCATTCTTTTATTCATGAAGCTAGTGTTCAGTACAATGCTTGTAAAGATATCTACAGACTTTTTACAAGAAATTTGAACATAGTATCAAGTAAAACATCGACGAAGATGAATGTTATTCCATGCCCTTGGAATTGGAATGTCATCAACAATGGTCAGTTTGAAAGTGCCATCTAGCAGCTTTTGACTGATGATGTATGGACCTTCCCAGTTCTGCCCAAATGCTCTGGTTGTTGTTATGACTCTCGTTAGGACAAGATCCCCGATTTCGAAGGTTCATTGTCTATCTTTGGAGTTGAAATGCCTGGAAGTTCTTCGCTGATGGGCCACAACTCTAAGTTTTGCCTCATCTCGCCTTTCCTCAAGTTGATCAAGAGCTTGCGGCTGTAGCTTTTCATTCTATGCTTGGTTGAAATGGATTCTGCGGTGTGTAGGGATTTCTAGCCCCATAGGAATCATTGCCTCTGAACCAAATGCCAAGGAGAAGGGAGTGTGCCCAGTGGCAGTTTTTTGAGTTGTCCTGTACTCCCATAGTGGAAGTAGTAATTCTTCGACCTAACCCGCTTGAGCTTTCTCGAGTCACTTCTTGATGGTTGATTTGATGATTTGGTCCACAACTTCCACTTGCCTGTTTGTCTGCGGATAAGCCATTGAATCAAAACTTTTCCTGATCTTGTATTTGGCATAGAATCCCTTAAATTATTCACTTTCAAATTGTGTCTCATTGTCTGTGATTATCTTCTGTGGCACGCCAAACCTGCAGTTAATGTTTTTCAAGACGAAGTTGATAACTTTCTTTGAGGTGATTGTGGCCAGTGGCTCTGCTTCGGCCCATTTGGTAAAATAATTGACACCTACAATGGCATATTTGAAACTAGATTTTGCGGTAGGTAATGCCCCAATTAGATCAATGCCCCAGACAATAAATGGCTATGGACTGAGCATTTGAATTAATTCAGTAGATGGTGCTCTAGGGATCATTACGAATCTTTGGCATTTGTCATACTTCCTGGTATATGTTACAGAGTCTTGGTTCACATCAGGCCAGAAGTAACCGTATCGCAGTATTTTCCTGGCTAGTGTCTGACCACCGGTATGACCTCCACACTCTCCATCATGCAATTCTGCCAAGATTGCTGTAGATTCCTCCTTAGTAACACAGCGGAGCAAAGGCATAGAAAAGCCTCGTCTATGTAGTCGACCATCCTGAATGAGGTACGTGGGAGCCTTTCTGAGTAGCTTTCTTCATTTCTTCTGATCATTGGGAAGCATACCTTTGCCGAGGTAATTTTTGATTAGGGACATCCATGAATCTAACTCTGCAGTAGTTTCCATGATCCAATCTACATCATTGTCAGCAGTGCTGGGATCTAGAAGGACTTCAACTGGCACTAATCCCAACAACTATGCATCTCCTATACCGGCGAGCTTTGCGAGTGAGCCAACCTTCAAGTTTTCTTCTCGTGGAATATGCGAAATGGTGCAGTAATCGAAGTAATTGAGTAATTCCCAAGCTTTTGTCAGATAAGCTGGCAAGTTTCCTCCCTTGGTCTGGAACTCCCTTTTAACTTGACATGCTACTAGTTGTGAGTCGCTGAAAATATGCAGGGCCTTTAACTGTAATTCTTTCGCAATTTTCAACCCAGCAATCATAGCTTCATATTTGTCTTCATTATTCATTGATGGAAATTCTAGTCTCAAGGCATATCATAGTAAATGTCCTTCAGGAGTCTCTGCGCTACTCCTGCCCCTGAGCAATACTCATTCATGGCTCCAACAACGAATAATTTCCATCGAGTGATCACTTCGACGGCTTCTTCCTTCTCGTTACCTCTATACATAAATTCATCGACGAAGTTTGCTAAAGCCTGTCCGTTGATTTCCCTTCGCGGATAGTAAGTGGTATCATATTGGCTAAGCTCGATGTTCCACTTCAATAACCTTCCCAAAGTTCCTGGACGAAACATGACTAGCTTTAGAGGCTAATCTTTGAGAACCTTGATAGGGTGAGACTAAAAATATGGCCTTAGCTTTTTCGAGGCAACGAGCAGATAGTATGCATGCTTTTCCAACTTTTGATAATTCAGCTCTGCCTCGGAAAGAATCTTGCTGATATAGTATACGAGCCTTTGAATTTTTGAATTCTCTCTGACTAATGCAGCGCTCAAGGCGTGGGATGAAACTGCCAGATATAAGAATAGATCTTCTTCGCATCTAGGCTTTGATAACATCGATGGCGATTCCATATGATTGATTAACTCTTCAAAATCAGTTTGACATTCCGGAGTCCACTGAAAGTCTTTCCTTTCTTTTCTCAAAGCATCGAAAAGCGGAATGCACCGATCTGTAGCCTTAGAAATGAAACGACTTAAAGCAGCAACTTTCTAGTTTAAAATTTGCAGCTACTTCTTCGTTTTAGGAGCTCACATCTCTCTCAAAGCTGAAATTTGTGTAGGATTAGCTTCAATGCCCCGAGAATTAACCATAAACCCAAGAAATTTTCCCGATTCAACTCCAAACGGACATCTGAGAGGATTGGGTTTCATGCCACACTTTCTCTGAATACTGAACATCTCGGACAAATTCTCTAAATGATCATTCGCTCTTTTGGACTTCACCAGCATGTCGTCTACATAAACCTCCATAGTCTTGCCTATTTGAGATTTGAACATTGAGTTGACACGGTGCTGGTAAGTCGCCCCAGCATTTTTCAACTCGAACAACATTACTTTATATCAATACAAGCCGACATCTGTAATAAAGCTCATGTTTTCTTGATCAGGCTCATGCATCATGATCTGGTTATAGCCCGAGCATGCATCCATGAAAGATAAGAGTTCATGCCTTGTTGTCGCGTCAATAAGCTGATCAATTCTAGGTAAAGGGAAACTATCTTTGGGACATGATTTATTAAGATCATAATAATTGACGCACACTCACCACTTGCCATTGGGCTTTTTCAAAAGTACAGGATTCGACTTCCAGTCAGGATATGTGGACTCTCATATAAAGTGATTCTCCATAAGTCTGTCCACTTATTCTTTGAGAGCCGCTGACCTTTCAAGGCCCTGAATCCTTCTTTTCTGCTTAACTGGAGTGATGCTTGGGTCGATTTGAGTGCATGGACCGCCACTTTGGGGGATATGCCATACATGTCAGAGTGACTCCAAGCAAACACGTCAAGATTAGCTTTAAGAAACATAACCAACTCTTTTTGAAATCTCTAGCACAACTGAGACCCTATCTTCAGTACTCTATCTAAATCTTTAGGATGCACGGATATTGGAATAGTGATCTCAACTGGTGCCGCTCGTTCATCCCCTGCACTGGCCTTACGAGGATCGATTTCTTTGTAATCGCCGCTATTTTCTCCAGTGCAGGGGTCGTGCCTTAATTGCTATAAGGCGGGCTTTCAAATGCAAAGGGGAGCCTCCACATTCTTCTTTCCCATATCTTTCTTTTTAGCCTCATGCCGTTTTGTAAGGTATCATTCTCTTGCGGTTTCCCGATCTCTCCTGATTACTCCAACACCATTTTCAGTTTGGAATTTCATGATTAAGCACCATGGTGCTAGAGCAATCCTAAATTCTACAATAGCGGGCCTACCTAAGAATGCATTATACGCATATAATTCATCAACTATCACAAAAGTTTGCTTTGAGATGGCGATTCTATCTCCTTCTCTCAGCTCAATTAGAAAGTCAATAGTTCCAATAGGTTGTTTGGGTTCCCCCGTGAAAGCTTGAATTTTGGTCTAACATGCTTGTACGTCTGCCATCAAGAGCTTTATCTGGTTGAACGTGTTATGGAATAGAACATTGCATGAGGTGCCGCAGTCTACAAGCACCCTTTTGACCATCACCAGTTCTATTCTAATGGTTACAACCATGGGATCTTGAGTGGGCGTTATCACACCATCATCATCATTTTCTTTGAAGACAATATCCTCAAAAGTGACCTTTTTTTGTTTAGCTGGGACTATGTTACTTAGAATCAAGCATCTCTCCTCTTTTGGGACATAACTTCTTCTGGCTGGATGAGGACCTCCCGATATAATATTGATCACAGGTCGTGGATTGCTCTGTACTGTAGCTCTATTAGCCTGACCTGACTGATTTGTGGATGCACCTTGCCTCTGAGTAGCTGGAGCGAAGTTCTGAGCTTGAGGCTTCTTTACATATTGCTGAAGTTGATTTTTCCTAATTAACTCCTTGATCAATGTCTTCAAGTGTTTACACTCGTTAGTATTGTGATCGAGCTAATTATGAAATCTACAGAATTTTCCTGACTTATCCGCCTGGTCGCATATCCTCGTATGCTTCGGTTCTTCATATTCTTTAGAATCCTTCGTTGCAAAGTAGATGTTCTCAGGGGTGTCATTCAGAGGCATCAACTCTGATCGATTGAAAAGATGAACCTTCCTATTACCATTACCCATGTTGCCTTTTCAATCGTTGGCTCGCTTTTTCCCTTGATCCCCTTTTCGATTAGTTTGAGAAACTACACTCTTTGGAGCTTCAATAATGCTACTACCACCAACCATCTAACTAGAAGAAGGATCGGCGTCTACCCTCATGTACTCCTCATCTTTGTTTATAGAATTTATCGAGTATGTTCAGTTATTTCATCTTTATTCATCTACCAAACTCGCTTTTCTTGTCTATAGCACCGATTAGAGATGTTGAATCGAACCTTGAAAGAGGTTTAATGGAGATTTGAATGATTTAGAGTTGTTGAGAAATGAGTTGGGTAGCACTTCGTAGTTATAGAAATCGGTCCCTTTCATGGTGGAAATGTGGGGGTATTTATATGAGTGGAAGTGTGGTGGTGGGGCTTAAAATAGGGTATATAGGAGTCAGGTCGTCCGTGCGACCTAGTGCCTTAGGTCATAACCGACCTATCTTATAACTTGAGACTTAATAAACGACCTGGCAGGTTGTTAAACATGCATATGAATGATTTAGGGACCGAACGACCTGTTTATCCTTGCAAATGAACAACTCGTCTGTTTTATGCTGAGGTGATGGATGACCCACGATCTATCATGTGAACGATTTGCCTTCACATATGTCAACAGCGACCTGAACCTTCACGTATAAACGACCCCAGGCAGTAATGATTTGCTGATGAATGATCTGATGCTAAAATGGCCAGAATGACCTAATCGTGTACATTCCTCAACACCCTGCTCCTTTGAATTATGGAATGACCTGCTTGCCTCAATATTTCATGGAACGACCTAATGTTTGATCAACCTAGAGCCAGGACGAGCTAGTAACTTTTTTGATGTCGTGGCAATAAAGACCTGGCATTTTACATGCTAGGAACGACTTGTTACTTATTGTAATGACCCGGATCCTTAGGGGTTAATTTCTGAATATTTAATATTTAATTTAAATATTGGGTGGATAATATAAGTGAATATTTATATTAAGTTATCAATGTAATAATCAGTTCCGATTTAATATCAAATATATCAAGTTATCAGAATACGAAGTTGATTGAATAAAAAATTTAATTCTGAATTAAATTACAGTTCAAATGATCAATAGAAAATTCTGTTTGAATTAGAAGAATAATATTAATTTTTTTTCGAAGGAATTAATTGTTCTATTTTATTTTATATTGATTTAAATTAATATCTTCTACAGATAATCGAACTAGACTTCGTAATTCGTTCCAATGTGTCCGGAATAGGGGAATAACCCTAAAAATGTCGGTTGTTCGGTTTAGAAAGGGGTTCGAATTCATGGAGTGTTTTAATTTTAGGATATCGGATAAAAACTAATTAAAACAAATTTAAATAAATTAAAGAAATTTCCTTTTCTTTTGTATGGACCAAAACCAAGCAACAAGGAAAATAAAAATGGCCTTGCTGCTCAATTTAAAAACCGCAGAAAATGAAAGGGAGGAAGACGAAACACGTTTCCCATTTCTCGTTCCCTTCCTCTTATAAATGTTGTGCCCTTCCTTTCTTGTTTTCCTAAAACCGAAAGCTTCAGTTCGGAAAAAAAGAAATGGCCACACCTCGCGACTATGGTTTTCCCTCATTCAACAAACCAATCAAGCCTTACTTGATCGAGTCGCGATCCTCTTATTGTCACGAGTTCAGATCAATTAGGGTGCGATATTGGTTTAAGGGATTCTCCTTTTCACCGTAAAGGAGCCGAGCAAAATTGTAAAACGCGATCTGGAGTTCGATTGTTTGGGAAAAGCATGGGTGTGATGGGTCTGTTGTTCGCTAGCGCTCGATTTGAGGAAGTCAGAGATGAATCTGAAAGGTACGACAGTTTAGATTTGGGGAAAACTCCATTGGTTTTTCAATCGCACCTGGGTGCGATGCTGTTGGTATAGCTGAGTTCGAACTATAGTTTGAGCTACATGAGGGAGTTACGAAGGCATCACCGAAGTCTGCGTCATGGTGGTCAATGTTGGATGAGGAAGGAAGGTGTTCTTCGTGTATGACTGGGATGGCAAACCTTGGGAAGTGCGGTCATTGAATTGAGAATGTTTACAGGAAGCCGGAAAATGGTAAACAATAAAGAGAAAGGATGGTTTAGCATTCACAAATAGAAATGGCAGTAAGCTGCAGTAGAAGTTTGAGCTATTCAGTTTGGAAAAGAAGAGATAATGAAGATGAGATTGAGGTATTATTTATTTATTTAATATATAAGTATACTTGAAGTTTCACCGTTGGAAAAAGATGTTGGTTACGACCAAATCCAGAGTTTGGAAACTAAAAAGGGAATTTTAGTTAGTGAAATCATTTTTATAAAAATGGTAAATTAGTCGAGAGATTAATCTAAATGGTATTAGGTTTATAAATGCATATATATATATATATAAATTTATGTTAACTAAAGAATGTTAAATTCATACAAGATTTAATCGAGTAGCATCAGTCGAGTAATCCATAGCTACGGGTTTCATAAGCTTGGAATAAATTTGGGATCAGACTGGATCAGAAAATGAAATCATCGGTGAGTAAAATCTCACTCACTTTTATTTATTTATTTTTATATAGTTAAAAATAATTGTCTGTGCTTGTTTGAATGTTGTCTGATTGTTTTAAAATATATATATATAGTTATTTAGGATTGGTTTACTATTATATATATATATATTGGGTTGATGATTGATTGGATTCCCGCAGTTTCATTAGCGGATGCCCGCGGTACCATAGCGGATGATTACCCTATACGCCCCACGCTATGATTAGTGGATGACCTTCTATACCGCGATATCCTGCCACGAAGCAGGATGGGTATTACTATGTTGACTAACGTCTGTGGATGCAGGAAAACAGGTTGGAGGAATCCAACTGGATTCCTCAAAAATATATTATCTGTTTGTTGTTTGTTTGATTTCATATATATATATTCATATATGATGTGTTAAAAATCAAATGATTGAAAATTGGTTGATTTGATTGTTTAAAATATCCCTGGGCTTGAATATTGATTCATAAAAATATCGGAAAGGGTATTTGATATTTAAAAAGGGAATTCTATTTGTATAAATAGAATTTGAATTTTAAATAAAACTATAGAAAATATTAACTTGTTTGAAGGTATATAAAACAAGTATCGAATTTATAAACGTTGTTTATAAATAAAAATATGGGATTTGAATTGAATTTATAAACGTTGTTTATAAATGAAAATATGGGATTTGAATTGAATTTATAAACGTTGTTTATAAATGAAAAGGTGGGATTTGAATTGAATTTATAAACGTTGTTTATAAATGAAAGGTGGATTTGAATCGAATTTATAAACGTTGTTTATAAATGAAAATATGGGATTTGAATCGAATTTATAAACGTTGTTTATAAATGAAAATATGGGATTTGAATCGAATTTATAAACGTTGTTTATAAATGAAAAGGTGGGATTTGAATTGAAGTTATAAACGTTGTTTATAAATAATGCCGAGAATTCAAATGGACTTTAAACTATAGATTTGAATATAGAAATTCAAATGGACTTTAAACTATAGATTTGAATATAGAAATTCAAATGGACTTTAAACTATAGATTTGAATATAGAAATTCAAATGGACTTTAAACTATAGATTTGAATATAGAAATTCAAACGGACTTTAAACTATGGAATTTGAATAATAGAAGCGAATTGGAGTTTGAATATAGAATTCAAATATTAAAAGAGAAATGGACTAAAGAGATAATTAACAAATTGAGTTAAAACGATTTGGTATAGTTAAATAGATTGGGCAGGTATAGATACAGGAGACAAGTTTGGAATAAAGTATAGAAGTGAAATAAATAGAGTGCCCGACAAAAAGGTACGTATTTAATTCATATATGAGATTTTATGCGCCGTATCGGCAAGCCGCTTGGCTTTTTCTTTTTCTTTTTGAGATGAGAAGGACCGGGAAAGCTATTTGAAATTTCCCGATGCTCCCGGTACAAAGGAGGTTATGGCGATTTTTTCCGGGAATTTAAGGAGATAGAATATTTTTATGATAATTTGATAGTTAGAAATCAACGTATCAAAATATATAGAAGTCGATAAGAAAACGAACTTAGAAATAGAATAGTATAATCAAAACGGGAAGTATAAGAATAAAATCTCGTAGGAATAGAAAGAGAAAATGTATATGTGTTTAAAGGTGAATAATCAGTTGTATGGTATTGATTATTCGAGTAAGCAGTCTTGTCTGTTTTGACGTTAAATGTTATTCAGTCAAGGTCTGAGAGGTAATTATACCCCAACTTGGTTGAATTCATGATATACCGATAAGTAGCAAGATTCAGGCTCGAAGATCAATGTGGAATAAGAATTAGTTAAATACTGTATTTGGGTTGTCGTAACGATGTTTTACACAACATCTGTTTTAACCCAAATATGTGCAAAGCTTGGAAATAGAATAATGAATATTTCCTAGTATAGAAAATAAAAGAAGGCGATATATGGAAATGTTTTCCAAATAATGTATAAGGCCAATATGGTTATTGAAAATATTTGGTTAACAAATATTGATAAAGAAATAGAGAAGAGATTTAATTAATGTAATATTAATTAAAGGTTGAGTGATTGTTGGATGTTTGGATGAACACTTGTTTTATTCGATAGTTGAATCATCGACTATCGAAACACTTGTTTTTATTCGATAGTTAAATCACAGACTATCGAAGTTTTGACCATCGTTGTCAATATGGGGAGACCGGTTGGATTATTATCCGAAGAACCACTCCATATCGGCAGTAGCGTACGAATCAGATTTATATAAAGATAATCGAAGACGGAGTAGAGTGCAAGGACTTTTTTCTATTAATAGAAATAGTGCCTTCAGTTCATCCTGTTCCTGGGTGACTTGTATGGATGAATGTCTGACAGAGTATTTCCAGACGATCACGTATATTGATTTCTCCAACCGTACCAAGAGTGGAAGCGGAGAAGGAAACTTCTTTAGCTAACACATAATGTATTGTTGTAGACGTCAATCGGTGATTTGATGGATTTGACGATGTGGCATTCAAAGTGAATCTGGTATGATGATAAAGCGTAGCTTCTAGCCTCATCATCCGGTAAATGACAGAAATCGGGCAGGCAGCATGGCTAAGTCGGTCGCACCGAAGTAGGGTGTATAATCACCTGATCTAGAGTTTCATTTACTTCTAAAAATCTATTGTTGATGCTGTCCCATTCGGGAAACGGTTGTTGATCCCAACTGTTGGTGATATACATTCGATACACTCAAGCGAAATGAGTGGTCGGTCATGTGTGGTCGGGTTGCAAGATGTTCTTGTTGAACCCAGTGTATTCCTCTCTAGAGGTACATTAGCGAAAAGGTGGTTCCATACCTTGTCATAGTTGGAAATCCATTACCCAATACGTGCTTGCGGTTTTGATTGTATACTATATATGTAGAACGTGAGATGAAAGCGTTTCTGCTAGATGATTATATATATACTGTGGTTGATAGACATTATTATAATATCAAAAGGGTTTTTGATATAAAGATATTTTGGATTCTCATAAGGGAAAAACCCGTTCCGTTATGCGGCGTGGTCTTATGAGATATCGTTTACTTGTTCGAACTGTTTTTAAACTGTTTTACTCATACCAGTCCCATGACTGACCCGGAGTTTACTTTGTTGTTTTCCCTAAACTCTTGGGTGCCTAAATTTGTACGGGCAGTCAAGTAGTCGGGAATTTACAGATATACTGGAAGAGCTTGGAGCAGGAGGCTTCAGGATCATATAGCTATAGTTATTTCCGTTGTGTTGTAAGTGATGTACTTTGATATTGATGTATATTCAAGTACAGATGTATATTTCAAGTTATGTTATATATATTATATGTTATTCGTTCCGCTGTGAGATTCGTGTTACTCTGATGTTGTGTTCTTCTTCTTCTATTCTAAGTTTCTATCTTATCTTTCCTCACCCTCTAATTTCTTTCACTAATTACCAGGATTTTTCGATGTTTTGGTTATCGACATCGAGCTTATGTCGATAACCAAAGTCGTTGAAAATCCGGGTCGTTACAGTTGGTATCAGAGCTTAAGTTAAGAATTACTTGGCTCTTTGGCGTGACTCGGTAGAGATAGGGTTAGTAATACCCTAGATTGAGTTTGAGTGTATATATATACGAGAGAGCGTATTTGTTATTTGATATAAAAACCGTTTTATATTGTGTTGACTAGTCTGTTGAGTGGATTATAAATTTTGGTCGAATCGTGGGACGCCACGATGTCGATAGGAGTTTATAAACACTTGAACAGAAAATTGGACACGATATTGTTTTTAAATAGTTGAATTGATTGTTAGGATTATAATCAAATTAGATTATAAAACAGAAATAGTTATATATATAACCAATGGAATTTGTATATGAAATCAAATATACAAATGTGATAAATTGAAATTGAATTCCAACCAGAATTCAGATTTAAAATCCTGGGAGTTTGGAAAATATTTTTCTAAATGGGTTTTGAAAGAAATAAAGCACTAAACTCATTCAGTAGCTGGGAAATAATTCTGATGATGATCGCAACCTCATCAGTGTTCATTTTCGAGTTTCTAAGTGACGAATTGCTGCCTTAGAAAAGTTTTGATGGAAATTTGTTTGAAAGGAACAAGTTGTTTGAAAATTCAAATGTTTTGAATTTGGGATAGATATAAATATATGTATATATTTATATTACTTTAAAGGAATTTTGAAATGGGAATTGGAATATAGATTTCAAATAGAAGTGAAATGGGAATTGGAATATAGATTTCAAATAGAAGTAAAATAAAGGAATTTGAATATATATATATATATAATTCAAATAGAAGTGAAATAGAATTTGAATTCAAAGGAATTCAAATGAGTTTGAATAAAGAAAATTCAAATAGAAATTGTATAAGAAAAATTGAAATGGAATTTGAATTCAAAGGAATTCAAATGGATTTGAATAAAGAAAAGTCAAATAGAGATTTGAATATTAGAATTCAAATGGAGAATGGTTAAATAGAATTTCAAAGAGAATATAAAGTGGAGGATGAATATTAGAATTCAAAGAAAATATAGAGTTTGAAATAGAATTTAAATTCAAAGGATTTCAAATAGAAATTGAACAAAGGAATTTAAATAGAAATTGAATAAAGGATTTCAAAAGGAATTTAAATAGAATTTGAATAAGGGATTTGAAGATAAGGATTTCAAATAGGAATTGAAGATAAGAAATTCAAATAGAAATCTGAAGATAAGGAAATTGAATTAGAATTTGAATAGAAGAAATTCAAATAGAAATTGAATAGAAGGAAATTCAAATATAGAGTTTGAATAAAGAAATTCAAATGAAATTTGAATATTGTAAATGTAGAGGACTTGAATATTTGAAGAGAAATAGATCGGGAATATTATGTTGGAATGGATTTGATATATATTAAAAATATATCAGAATGGAGTTGAATTTATTATAAACAAAGTTAAAACGTTTATATTTATAAATATAATTAAAACGAGCTTGCTGTAACGCGGCAGTTCGTAAATTGGCGATTCAAACTTCAATTTAGTATACAGAACTCGATTGAAGTCGGAATTCTTTAAAACAAGAATCGTCGGGACCGGTTGAATAATAGTTTTCTAATGAAAGAGAAAAATCTGGATTTCGTCGTATAGATTTTGAGTTATATCAAAATCAAATTTTTAGAAAAGCAGCGCCAGAACCATTATAAAACCATAACGGTTTAATTAAATCAATAGAAGGATTTTTTTTTTTGGAAATAAAATCCGAATGGCCATGAGGAAAATATAGACTGGAGATATAAGATAAATATGAACTCCAGTGAAGTAAGTGAAATGATTTTTAAGACAAAAATCATATTTTAAATGGTTAAATAGAATTAACTAAATTGGAGAATTAGTTAAAGGAAATTTGAATCGAAATTGGGTTTTTGGATAAGTGAAAGAGATTGAGGATTTATATTCGAAATCGAAATATAACTCGAGTTGAAAATATAATTAGATTAGTCTATAATTGAGTTGACATATATTTGAACAAGTTATATTCAAATAAAAAGGGTGAAATAGGCAAAACGGTTAATTAGCAACTAGTTAATGGGAATTTGAATGATTGAAATTAAATTTAACTTAAGTAAGTTAAATGGATCGAAATGAATAAATTGAGTAAAATCAATGTGAATATGAATTGGGTGTGAATTAAGGAAAAACCAAAAGAGTTAAAAGAAATTATATTTGTAAAACAAATATAAAGGAAATGTATTTGTAACACAAATACAAAGGAAGTTATGTGCAAACAAATAGAAGGAGAAATATTTGTAAAAACATTTGCAAATAGAATTTGAACAGGAGGAATATTTGTAAAAACATTTACAAATAGATTAAATGGAAATATTTATTTATAGAAAATAAATAGAATGTTATAAATGAGATATTTATTTGTTAAATAAATAGAATTTAATCAAAGGAATATTAGAAGATGAATAGAAAATGGAAATCTGTTTTAACAGATAAATAGAAAAGATTAATTTATAAATAACAGTTATAAGTTAAATTAAATGTTTATCATTCGATAAATGGAATATATAAGTCTGAACTTATATAGAGAAGAGATATCGGTTTTAACACCGATAGTTTTAAATAGAAGGGGTACACAACACTTGTATAAGTGAAGTAACGCTAATAAAGAGAACATTTATGAAGTGAAGAACCGTTACTAAAAGTAAATCTTTTTAAATGAATAAATGTTATCCTATAAGAGTTATTCGAATAAGAGAAGTCGATTAGAGTTAGAAATAATCGATTAGATTTAGAATAAATCGATTAGAGTAAGAATTAACCAGTTAGAGTTAATCAGTTAGGGTAAATCCGTAGAGTTAATTGAATATTAGTTATTCAATTAGAATTTATCGAATATTTGTTATCCAAATTAAGAGTTAACCAGATAGAGTTAATTGAACATAGTAAATCGAATTAGGATTTAATGGAATGTTAGTTATTCAATTAAAGTTGATTGAATATAGTTATTGAGATAGAGTTAGTCAAAAATAGTTACTCAGGATAAGTTGACATTTCGTACGACTGCTAGCGTAATTCGCAAGGCTGCAGATAGCCTAGGGCGGTCGGATGTTTCCTGGGGGAATCAGGCGTAACCATTGTGATCGCTGCGATCTAGAGTCAAGCGAATAGAGTTAAAGGAGTTATCGAATATAGTTATTCGAAGGGAGGAGTTATCGAATAGGGATTTATTCGAAAGAGAGTTATGTAAGGAAGTTTGAAATGTTGAGTATCAACATAAATAAAATTTGAAAGGTTAATGGGTTTGTAGCACTTTTTCTACCTTAGCAATTTCGAGGACGAAATTATTTTAAGTGGGGAAGATTGTAATGACCCGGATCCTTAGGGGTTAATTTCTGAATATTTAATATTTAATTTAAATATTGGGTGGATAATATAAGTGAATATTTATATTAAGTTATCAATGTAATAATCAGTTCCGATTTAATATCAAATATATCAAGTTATCAGAATACGAAGTTGATTGAATAAAAAATTTAATTCTGAATTAAATTACAGTTCAAATGATCAATAGAAAATTCTGTTTGAATTAGAAGAATAATATTAATTTTTTTTCGAAGGAATTAATTGTTCTATTTTATTTTATATTGATTTAAATTAATATCTTCTACAGATAATCGAACTAGACTTCGTAACTCGTTCCAGTGTGTCCGGAATAGGGGAATAACCCTAAAAATGTCGGTTGTTCGGTTTAGAAAGGAGTTCGAATTCATGGAGTGCTTTAATTTTAGGATATCGGATAAAAACTAATTAAAACAAATTTAAATAAATTAAAGAAATTTCCTTTTCTTTTGTATGGACCAAAACCAAGCAACAAGGAAAATAAAAATGGCCTTGCTGCTCAATTTAAAAACCGCAGAAAATGAAAGGGAGGAAGACGAAACACGTTTCCCATTTCTCGTTCCCTTCCTCTTATAAATGTTGTGCCCTTCCTTTCTTGTTTTCCTAAAACCGAAAGCTTCAGTTCGAAAAAAAAGAAATGGCCACACCTCGCGACTATGGTTTTCCCTCATTCAACAAATCAATCAAGCCTTACTTGATCGAGTCGCGATCCTCTTATTGTCACGAGTTCAGATCAATTAAGGTGCGATATTGGTTTAAGGGATTCTCCTTTTCACCGTAAAGGAGCCGAGCAAAATTGTAAAACGCGATCTGGAGTTCGATTGTTTGGGAAAAGCATGGGTGTGATGGGTCTGTTGTTCTCTAGCGCTCGATTTGAGGAAGTCAGAGATGAATCTGAAAGGTACGACAGTTTGGATTTGGGGAAAACTCCATTGGTTTTTCAATCGCACCTGGGTGCGATGCTGTTGGTATAGCTGAGTTCGAACTATAGTTTGAGCTACATGAGGGAGTTACGAAGGCATCACCGAAGTCTGCGTCATGGTGGTCAATGTTGGATGAGGAAGGAAGGTGTTCTTCGTGTATGACTGGGATGGCAAACCTTGGGAAGTGCGGTCATTGAATTGGGAATGTTTACAGGAAGCCGGAAAATGGTAAACAATAAAGAGAAAGGATGGTTTAGCATTCACAAATAGAAATGGCAGTAAGCTGCAGTAGAAGTTTGAGCTATTCAGTTTGGAAAAGAAGAGATAATGAAGATGAGATTGAGGTATTATTTATTTATTTAATATATAAGTATACTTGAAGTTTCACCGTTGGAAAAAGATGTTGGTTACGACCAAATCCAGAGTTTGGAAACTAAAAAGGGAATTTTAGTTAGTGAAATCATTTTTATAAAAATGGTAAATTAGTCGAGTGATTAATCTAAATGGTATTAGGTTTATAAATGCATATATATATATATATATAAATTTATGTTAACTAAAGAATGTTAAATTCATACAAGATTTAATCGAGTAGCATCAGTCGAGTAATCCATAGCTACGGGTTTCATAAGCTTGGAATAAATTTGGGATCAGACTGGATCAGAAAATGAAATCATCGGTGAGTAAAATCTCACTCACTTTTATTTATTTATTTTTATATAGTTAAAAATAATTGTCTGTGCTTGTTTGAATGTTGTCTGATTGTTTTAAAAAATATATATATAGTTATTTAGGATTGGTTGACTATTATATATATATATATTGGGTTGATGATTGGTTGGATTTCCGCAGTTTCATTAGCGGATGCCCGCGGTACCATAGCGGATGATTACCCTATACGCCCCACGCTATGATTAGTGGATGACCTTCTATACCGCGATATCCTGCCACGAAGCAGGATGGGTATTACTATGTTGACTAACGTCTGTGGATGCAGGAAAACAGGTTGGAGGAATCCAACTGGATTCCTCAAAAATATATTATCTGTTTGTTGTTTGTTTGATTTCATATATATATATATTCATATATGATGTGTTAAAAATCAAATGATTGAAAATTGGTTGATTTGATTGTTTAAAATATCCCTGGGCTTGAATATTGATTCATAAAAATATCGGAAAGGGTATTTGATATTTAAAAAGGGAATTCTATTTTTATAAATAGAATTTGAATTTTAAATAAAACTATAGAAAATATTAACTTGTTTGAAGGTATATAAAACAAGTATCGAATTTATAAACGTTGTTTATAAATAAAAATATGGGATTTGAATTGAATTTATAAACGTTGTTTATAAATGAAAATATGGGATTTGAATTGAATTTATAAATGTTGTTTATAAATGAAAAGGTGGGATTTGAATTGAATTTATAAACGTTGTTTATAAATGAAAGGTGGATTTGAATCGAATTTATAAACGTTGTTTATAAATGAAAATATGGGATTTGAATCGAATTTATAAACGTTGTTTATAAATGAAAATATGGGATTTGAATCGAATTTATAAACGTTGTTTATAAATGAAAAGGTGGGATTTGAATTGAAGTTATAAACGTTGTTTATAAATAATGCCGAGAATTCAAATGGACTTTAAACTATAGATTTGAATATAGAAATTCAAATGGACTTTAAACTATAGATTTGAATATAGAAATTCAAATGGACTTTAAACTATAGATTTGAATATAGAAATTCAAATGGACTTTAAACTATAGATTTGAATATAGAAATTCAAACGGACTTTAAACTATGGAATTTGAATAATAGAAGCGAATTGGAGTTTGAATATAGAATTCAAATATTAAAAGAGAAATGGACTAAAGAGATAATTAACAAATTGAGTTAAAACGATTTGGTATAGTTAAATAGATTGGGCAGGTATAGATACAGGAGACAAGTTTGGAATAAAGTATAGAAGTGAAATAAATAGAGTGCCCGACAAAAAGGTACGTATTTAATTCATATATGAGATTTTATGCGCCGTATCGGCAAGCCGCTTGGCTTTTTCTTTTTCTTTTTGAGATGAGAAGGACCGGGAAAGCTATTTGAAATTTCCCGATGCTCCCGGTACAAAGGAGGTTATGGCGATTTTTTCCGGGAATTTAAGGAGATAGAATATTTTTATGATAATTTGATAGTTAGAAATCAACGTATCAAAATATATAGAAGTCGATAAGAAAACGAACTTAGAAATAGAATAGTATAATCAAAACGGGAAGTATAAGAATAAAATCTCGTAGGAATAGAAAGAGAAAATGTATATGTGTTTAAAGGTGAATAATCAGTTGTATGGTATTGATTATTCGAGTAAGCAGTCTTGTCTGTTTTGACGTTAAATGTTATTCAGTCAAGGTCTGAGAGGTAATTATACCCCAACTTGGTTGAATTCATGATATACCGATAAGTAGCAAGATTCAGGCTCGAAGATCAATGTGGAATAAGAATTAGTTAAATACTGTATTTGGGTTGTCGTAACGATGTTTTACACAACATCTGTTTTAACCCAAATATGTGCAAAGCTTGGAAATAGAATAATGAATATTTCCTAGTATAGAAAATAAAAGAAGGCGATATATGGAAATGTTTTCCAAATAATGTATAAGGCCAATATGGTTATTGAAAATATTTGGTTAACAAATATTGATAAAGAAATAGAGAAGAGATTTAATTAATGTAATATTAATTAAAGGTTGAGTGATTGTTGGATGTTTGGATGAACACTTGTTTTATTCGATAGTTAAATCATCGACTATCGAAACACTTGTTTTTATTCGATAGTTAAATCACAGACTATCGAACTTTTGATCATCGTTGTCAATATGGGGAGACCGGTTGGATTATTATCCGAAGAACCACTCCATATCGGCAGTAGCGTACGAATCAGATTTATATAAAGATAATCGAAGACGGAGTAGAGTGCAAGGACTTTTTTCTATTAATAGAAATAGTGCCTTCAGTTCATCCTGTTCCTGGGTGACTTGTATGGATGAATGTCTGACAGAGTATTTCCAGACGATCACGTATATTGATTTCTCCAACCGTACCAAGAGTGGAAGCGGAGAAGGAAACTTCTTTAGCTAACACATAATGTATTGTTGTAGACGTCAATCGGTGATTTGATGGATTTGACGATGTGGCATTCAAAGTGAATCTGGTATGATGATAAAGCGTAGCTTCTAGCCTCATCATCCGGTAAATGACAGAAATCGGGCAGGCAGCATGGCTAAGTCGGTCGCACCGAAGTAGGGTGTATAATCACCTGATCTAGAGTTTCATTTACTTCTAAAAATCTATTGTTGATGCTGTCCCATTCGGGAAACGGTTGTTGATCCCAACTGTTGGTGATATACATTCGATACACTCAAGCGAAATGAGTGGTCGGTCATGTGTGGCCGGGTTGCAAGATGTTCTTGTTGAACCCAGTGTATTCCTCTCTAGAGGTACATTAGCGAAAAGGTGGTTCCATACCTTGTCATAGTTGGAAATCCATTACCCAATACGTGCTTGCGGTTTTGATTGTATACTATATATGTAGAACGTGAGATGAAAGCGTTTCTGCTAGATGATTATATATATACTGTGGTTGATAGACATTATTATAATATCAAAAGGGTTTTTGATATAAAGATATTTTGGATTCTCATAAGTGAAAAACCCGTTCCGTTATGCGGCGTGGTCTTATGAGATATCGTTTACTTGTTCGAACTGTTTTTAAACTGTTTTACTCATACCAGTCCCATGACTGACCCGGAGTTTACTTTGTTGTTTTCCCTAAACTCTTGGGTGCCTAAATTTGTACGGGCAGTCAAGTAGTCGGGAATTTACAGATATACTGGAAGAGCTTGGAGCAGGAGGCTTCAGGATCATATAGCTATAGTTATTTCCGCTGTGTTGTAAGTGATGTACTTTGATATTGATGTATATTCAAGTACAGATGTATATTTCAAGTTATGTTATATATATTATATGTTATTCGTTCCGCTGTGAGATTCGTGTTATTCTGATGTTGTGTTCTTCTTCTTCTATTCTAAGTTTCTATCTTATCTTTCCTCACCCTCTAATTTCTTTCACTAATTACCAGGATTTTTCGATGTTTTGGTTATCGACATCGAGCTTATGTCGATAACCAAAGTCGTTGAAAATCCGGGTCGTTACACTTATCTTATCAATACATGATATATAAACCATACTTTTATGGGTTAACACCAACGAATTTGTCTTCGGACAAGCTACATGGCTATCACAACCACATGCTATGCGACACCACAACTTGAAATGTGATCTGTAACCCTTACAAGGAGTGATCAAACCCAATTCTGACAACATGGGGAGTTATGTTTTGCCATGATCAATGTGATGGCATCATTAATTTTTTGTAAAATCCCTTGAATTATGGAAGACGTTAAACCCTATATTTACTGTAGGGATATGGCCACCCATCAAAGGTGATCGCATGACCGTCGTTGCCACTATGTCGAAGCACTTCTCACTGTGATTCCAACAAATGTGACCTCGTGATTTACTATCAAGTAAATTAATGGACATAGATTTTTGTAGTAACATAGGAGTGGCAGCCATTTTTCTAACTAATGGAAATTGAGCAATAACCGAATGGAGATGAATAGTAAATAACCCAATAGCAATTTAGATTTTATTATTTTATAGTTTTTAAATTTCAAATCTTCTTTATGAAGTCAACGCGTGTTTTAGCCCATGTCTATCAAAAATGACTCATCCAAATGCTACGAAACTTAGTAACATGCATCACTTCGACGATACAGGTCTGATTGTACAAGTTTCATCGAAATTCGATACTGTTGCCTCGAACGATTATTTTCCATGTATACCGAGATCGTTATGACCACCAAACAACCTGAACTCGAAATATAGTGATCCTTATACTAATATTAAAATAACTAACCTTACAAACTCAACAGAATTAGTCCCAATTCTATCATTTGTGAAAAATCACCTTTTGGAATCGTCAATCAAATAATTAATGATCAATATTTAAATAAAATATTTAAATATCCAATCATTAAAATATGGGTCATTACATTCTTTCCCCTTAAAAGATTTCATCCCTGAAATCCTCAAGTACAAACAACACAACCCAAAACTATTGAGCTAGTGACGATATAAAAGAACTTATCACACTCAACAACAAGCATTGAAAGCAATTGTAACAAAGGAAGTTGACTTAGGTTTTAACATAAAGCCAATATTCCTATTCCTTTGTACAACTACACTCAAAATTTGGATCGATGCAACCAAGTCAAATCTAAGTTATATGTTTATTTTCCAAATAACTCGATGTTGGAAAATAACATTTACAACTTACTAATCGAAAGACAATTCAGCATATTGATGTATATTGAATTTCTTTCCGAACAAATATAGCAAAATTCATGGAAAATTTTGGTAGCAACTCCGTTGTATGGCTTGATCTCGAAAAATCCAAAATCGACAGGCACGACTAATCTCAACAAAAGAAAACAAAAGCTCAAAAGTGGATACCCACACATGGGGAAAAATCACTAAAATGCACTAAATGGAAAAAACCAAAACTCTATTTGTACTACACATCTCTTTTTAATCAAGCTTAGCATTTACATACGAATAAAATCAAATAACATTCGAACAAATCAAATATTGCTTCATTGTGCTTGGGCATGTACTCAACAAGTAAGATTAGGCACAATAGTAGAAATAGCAACAAGGGAATAAACATGTTGAATTAAATTTATCTAACATAAGCACGTCAAGTCATATATGGATTTTATTTAGAATAAACAAACAATGCAATGATATAATTATCCTACATGCATAACAATCATAGAAATATAAATAACCATGCCAGAATCATCAATCAACATACATAAGAAAAACAGTGGCAATTATAGAAAATAACATCCATCCCTATCCTAGCATGCAGGATATTAACCTAACGAATACGACACATACAATATTAACTTTAAACCATACATGACTTGACAACCTGATTGTTATTTCAAAAATAGGGAATAGTAATCTAGTATTTCTCATCAATAATTCAAGGATGACTCGAGCGCTATTATACCATTCCTAATTTTTGTGGCAACCTACCGATGAAAACCATCGACACCCATTCACACATTCATATAGAAATCTCGAAAAGTTAAAGAAAACTATTCGATCCATCCTAGTCAGCTATACCAAGCTGACATCGCATTTACTATAAAATAAACACATAATCAACCTACTCTTGTGATGTGGGAAACCAGCAACACTCACTCCATATCGAACCAACAATTACGATCGAGTCCATATTACCTTTCCTCGAGTTATGGATTCGTATCTAACAATAAACACAAGTGACGTTCATTAACGAAATATCGCTTTCGGACTGGTAAACCTCCAACTCGACATATACGAATAACTATATTTCTTGTACATGCCTATAGGAAATATTAAACACATGGGAGGTCAATAATTTCAACCATTTCTACCAACAAAGGTTGAGATACCCCTCGAGGAAGAGAAATCTCAATGATACAGTATAATCAATGACTCTATCCCACTCACTAACAAATAGTGCCTCCAACCCACCAAAACGAACTCTATCGCCATCGACTACGAGTCGGGAGTGGAATACTCCTCATGATGTTTTGATTACCGACTAAAAGCACAATAACCCTCCATTCAGAAAAAACCGCACTTAAACCACTCACACAACCAAGTGAATACTACCGCCTTCTCATTCCTACCCAAAATGAGAAACCAACATACTCATGGATATACTCTAACTTCCCAAACTATCTAAACCCTCGTAAAACTCACAATGACATCCTACTCGAGATAACATGACCCAATCACTACACTTTCTTAATGGAAAATGAAACCTAAAAAAACAAACTCAAAACATGTTGACTCACCGATTGGCCCGAACAACCCAACCACTAATAAAAATTAAAACAACCTACACAATGTTGTAATCATCATACTGTTGGATCTAGATTAACCCTAGAGGGGGGAGAATAGGGTTTACTGAATTTTATCGAGATATTAAAAATAATCACATCGCAGATAATAACAGAGTAAGTAAACGCGGAATGTAAATGACACAAATTTTACCCAGCTTCGTCAGACTCTGCCTACTGCTGCATTCACTAAGGTTTCTACTATGTAATAGAACAGATCCCGCTTATAGATGCCTGTAAATTCGTGAACCACTCGCTCCTATTCTAATCATATGCACAAAATCCTAGACTGATCTATACCCCCTAGAACATATTTCCCCAAGCTACAACCCCATAGCCAGTAAACCCTAGTTTTTACAAACTCTAGTAAACTTCCAGTTGAACCCTAACTGGATGACCTAGATTTTATAGACTCTAGAAATTGACTGAACTATTTACAAATGAAAGCACAACAAAACAATATAAAAATTCTAAAAACCCATTAAAAAAAGGAGTTTATAACCCCATTTTTAACAATGCACACTAGGCCGGCCCACTTCCATTTATTAGTAAAGCCCAATCCCTTTTCTTTTGGGATTAAAATTGTGGCCGATATCTTGGAATTAGGGTTTTTAGCAAATCCCAAATCGAGATGCTTGATTGAATTGAATTTGTTCCTCTGATGCTCGTGTCTTTGTGGCTTCCTGATGCTGCGATCTGGAATAATTCTGATCGAAAACTTTGTGAGTTATTTGAATTGATTTTCAATGTTTTCTCTTTAAATTATTGGTTTGGTTTTCGATACTCTATCGATGATGATATGGGTGTGTATTTATAGGATCTAGGAAGCCCTAAAATGACACTCTGATTTCATGATTATTGGCTTGACTGATTGCTCGATTTCCTCTTTTACTTCCCTCGATTGAATTGATTTTGAAATTGTTTCCTCGATAAAATCGGCTTGATTACTTGCTGTGATTTTCTTAATGAATCTACACAAGATATAAGCCTTTGGCATGAAATCATTTAAGGAAACAGATTTATGGAAATTAAAATTGCTGCCTATTTGAATTGTTTCCAAAACATTTCTTCCAATTAAATCCATTTTTCTAAGGAAGCTGATCAATGCTGGAAACCATACCATATATGCTCTATTGATTGAAAACATTTATTCACTGTCCCTTGTGAAATCAACTCGAACATTTTTCGAAATTTTAGAGGCCGAGATAATATCCATTAATTCCAAATTTTGCATTTTGTGATTTTAGGAAATGTTTTAACCTCTTGCTGTAACTTGAACTTGATTGAGTTTTCCTGAAATATTTCTTTACTGCTGATTTTCTGGAACTAATTCAAACTGGCATGTAGAAATCTGGAATCAGTTTAAAGCTATTGCCAAATTTGTATGCTTGCATTTCTTTGAAACTTTGCACACTTATGGCTTTGTATTTGTACATGTTTAGCTTGCATATGTGCATCATCCTATACTTGTGTATAATCAGACCATACTTGTGTATGATGTTGCACACATATGCAATGGCATGTGGTTGATCATTTGTTGATGTCCATATATTCTTGAACTTGTTGTTTCACTATGTCTCATTGATCATTCTGGCTCCACCATGCATTAGTCTTTGAAATGCTATATCCTTGTTTTGTACATGCATTTGTGTGTATACCACTGCCTGCTGTATTGACTTGTGTGCATTCATCAGCATGTTGTCTCACCATACATGTTTCACTGTTCACTTGTCATTGCTTTGCTCCTTGTATACATCACTATGCTGAACCATGTCTTGCTAATGCTATGGGTATACTGCCTTGAGTTATATTTGGCACACTCTAGCTTCACTGTTTGCTTTTTCCATTGCCCATGCTGCATGTTTTTTTCTGGCTTGACTATGAACTAGCACATTTGGCCTTGATTCATTCATATAACATTTCTCTTGCTCACTCATGCTTATGTATTTGTTGCCATTTGTTGACTTTTGTACTCCTGTATTGATGGCATGAACCTGCCATGTCATTCTTGTGTTGTACACTATTTTATCATGTCTTGTGCACACTGTGTTGATCATGCATTTGTGCCAGATTTTGGCTTGTCGCATTTGGCACTTTGTTGCCATATGCTTGGCCATTTACATAGTTCCATTGAAACACTCTACCTCCGTTAAGGTCACTCACAAAGGGAATGCATTAACTTTGGTAAAGCATTTTAGGTAAAAGACACAAATACTTTACAAGACAGACATATAAGCAGTGGAAAACTGAAATTATTTATTAAATGGCGTGGTTTAGTTAAAACATTATAAGCATTGTCTCAAAACCCAACTTTTAAATTATTACAACAAAACATCTGTCTTGATTTAAATCTCCAAGTACATAAAGAAACATAAAACAGAAGTAAAGCAGGATAAATCCCCAATAAAAGTGTAACCACAGCTATAGTCCAAGAAAAGAGAATCCAAGCAATGCATCTACTCTCTTCAAGCTTGGAAAGGTCTGCACTACGCTGAAGTATTCCCTCCCTACGGACCTGGGGAGGGGGGGATGGAAATGGAAGAATAGAAGGCGAAAGTAAACGGGTCAGACATAAGCCTGGTAAGTCCAGTGATTATTCAGCATGTAAACTGGTAACAGGATCATGACATGAATGAACTAAACATAGGAAAATACAAAAGAAATAAGATAACATAAGATAAACTGAATGTACTACCGCACTCATTTCTATTTCTCTGCACCTACTACGAATGTTTCAACTACCATCATGTGTTCATAACAAAGTGATCCCTTTCCCAATCGGCTCCTACTCGCATGCATTTGCTACTTGTGTCATTCGGCCACGCTCGATTGTAGATACCTGTGCTGGTCCCACCATGGGGTGTATCAATTCCTATGGTGGCAACCCGACACAAATTCAAGATGCACAGTGTATACTACTAATGCCCAGTGCCTGCTTTTCCACTTCGGAGTACGTGCACGCCCATATTCCGTCGGAACTACACAACTGCACCCCCGCCGCTATTTTGACCGCTTATAATCGGCCCAGTAATCGTGCCCCACCTGCCTAGTTCAGGGTACCATGATACATCTATGTGGGTTACTGATGAAATGGGTCCCCGTTACTAGGGTTTCCTAATCAACATGTTATAACGGTTAAGTGTTCTCCATTTTACCTAACCCCATCCATCTGTTTGATTAACATGTTGTATTGGTTAAGTGTTGCCCTAATTAACTTAACCCTACCATTCTTAGCATGTTTATTCCTAAGCTTTAATTCATTCATTAAAGCACCAACCTCTCACATTAGATATGTATTGTTGCGGTCGCTAGATATGCCAGGCAGTCTTACACTGCAACTCAATCTAACCTCGGGTTTTTCGGGCTTAAAGCACTAACCTCTCATATTAGATCTGTATTGTTGCGGTCGCTAGATGTGCCGGGTGGTTCCGGGAAGTCTTACACCGCAACTCAATCTAACCTCGGGTTAGGCATATTCATCCTTTAATTAATTTACATATTTACCATTCATGTTTATATGTAAATTATCTACAAGTGTTGTCAAATCAAGCCATGTCCCATTTACCCTCTAAATTATGTCCAGATTATGCCATTTCATGCTACTAATCATTTACATGATTATGAGCCAATCTATGCCAATAGCATGTAATTTAATATTTTCCCCCAACGTCTCCCCCGTTATTCATTCGCACAATTCACATAGAACGTTAGGCTCGCAAATTAGCCTAACTCATAAACAAAAAGGGAAAAGAAAAAGGACATGTAACATTCCAACATGCATAAAACAACATAGATCAATATGTGTAATATAAATTCAGCATAGAACGACATAAACTTAATTAAGCATATAAACATGATCTTGCATTTAAATTAGATCCAATTGACATGCGAACTATCATAAGTTTAATTGTATAAACATGAACTTATATAGATCTTAAACATGGGAACTAGCTTGGATCTAAACATATAACATGTATGAACATAACTTAGCATGTAACTACATACATAAAAGAACCACAAATTTAATACAACATGATAGGTTCAATGGTATCAATCCCAATAGTCCCATAGGCATGATAGGTTTTACTACGTCAGTCACAATAGTCCAATTGGCATGATAGGCTTTACTATGTCAGTCACAATAGTCCAATAGGCATGATAGGATTTACTATGTCAGTCACAACAGTCCAATAGGCATGATCAATTCAGAATTGACAAAAGGATAGACACAAACAGAATTAGGCATAGTTCTGGATCTAGTTATTCTAGTCTTGATTTCTTATTAGGTGTTCACATGTAAACAATAACCGTACACAGAAAAAAGGACGGATCTTGATTTCTGGGATCTGATTTCTGAATTTGAAAAGTTATCATTTGATGTAGACGTTTGATTCTCTAGTTCTTCTAATTGATTCCTAGTTTGAATTTGGTTCTCTAGTTTGGGGTAGATGAATGGAGGCTAGGCCAGTTTGTAGACTAACAGATGACGGCTTCATAGAATGAGTTCTATGGTTGAGGTTTGGGGGTGATTATATAGAAGTCTAGGTTCAATTCTAGCCTTTAGATTAGTCTAGGAGAAATCAGAGCCATCAAACCAAAGAGATGTGTCATCCAGCCAACTGTAGCATGACACATATGCCTTAATACCTCAGAAATCAGTCATTGGCAAATCAGAGAAGGCCACATCCGCACAGGGTTGTAAAAATTCGTCATAGGAGCAGGATCTAAAAGGGGCCGACTCCCTACAGGGGGGTCGACACCCAGAGCGGGAAATTTCTCGCTCAGCCGATTTTGAATTTTGAACTGTTTTTATTATTTAATTATTATTTTTATTTATTTTCTTCTTGAACTTGAAATCTTCTGAACTCCATAACTTCTTCATATATAGTCCGATTCACGCAAACTTGGACTCTATCTCAAGTAGAATTCTGAGACGAACGCTATGGTGTAACCCGTTTCCCTTAATTCCCCATTTTAAAATTAAGTATTCTTTAATTCGTTACTTTAATGTTCACAGAAAATATGGGGTGTTACATTCTTCCTTCCTTAAAAGATTTCGCCCCCGAAATCTCTAAGTTAAGAAGAATGTATCCTAACAACCAACATCCATCTACTCAACCATCAATCACAGGCATCCACTGTCCTTAAAAAGATTTCGAATGCTTCCATGATCATATGCATAGTGTGTGTATATGTCCTTATCTAACGCAAAATCAGGCGGTCCACTGATTCAGTTTACCTCCTTGATGCGAATCATGTCAGTGCCATGAGTCCATTATGTAAGCAATTATTCCTAATTATCTTTCTACATGAGTGAACAATCATTCATACAAATGCAACGTCCACGTGACAACACATCAAGTTCCAATCCATATATAAATACATATATGCATATGCAATATGAAAGTGACTGAGCCGATCTAGTACCTAGTGTGTTTGTATATGCATCCACGAGCAACCACTTGCAACCATCAATCATAACATGTTTTAAATACATGTTTACATCCATTGGTTTCTACCTAGGGATCAAGAATAGGACCGAGGAGATATACTTAAAAGGATAGATGTAAGCATGCATAAACTTTATGGAAAACAAGATATCAAAGATGTACCCTAAAAAAGATAAGGGTAGGCTGCGCGTATCTTCTCTCCATTCTCCCAAGTCACGTCTTCTTCTGCATCACTCCATTGTACTTTAACTAGCTTGACTTCACGATTGCGTAGCCTTTTAACTTCTGTACCCAAGATACGAGTTGGAACTCTTCTCACTGTCGCTTCTCGCTCCACTTCTATTTCCTCTAGTATGCTTGGCTCCACAACTTCTGCCGACTCATGTAAGCACTTTGGTAGATGAGAGACATGAAAAACATTATGAACTCCAACCAATCTTTCGGGAAGCTCTACTTTATAAGCCATCTTCCCAATCCTTTCAATGATAGGAAATGGCCCTACAAATCTTGGTGCCAATTTTCCTGCAAACCCAAAGCGAACGACATTCCTCAAAGGAGATACTTTAAGGAAAACCCTGTCTCCAACCTCAAACTCAAGGTCGGTCCTTCTTTAATCAGCGTAGGACTTCTATCAATCTTGTGCGATCTTCATTCGTTTTCGTATCAAGTCCACCTTCTCTGAAGTTTCTCTTATCATGCGAGGCCCAAGTACGAGCTTATCTGTAGACTCCCAACAACAAGTTGGTGATCGACATGGTCTTCCATATAAAGCCTCAAAGGGTGCCATGCCTATGGTGTCTTGGTAGCTATTGTTGTAGGAGAACTCCACCAAAGGAAGGTGATCCTCCCATGTTCCCCCAAAATCAAGCATGCACAATCTCAAGAGAGCTTCTAATATTCTGTTTACCCTTTCCGTCTGATCATCGGTTTGAGGGTGATAGGCAGTGCTTAAGCATAGCTGTGTGCCTACAGCCTCTTGCAAACTCTTCCAAAACTCGCTCGTAAACATAGGATCTCGATCACATACTATGCTAGAGGTTATTCCATGCAGTCGAACCACCTCTTTAAGATAAATGGATACTAATAGTGAGGCAGTCCTCCTACTTTTAACAGGTATAAAGTGAGCGCTTTTAGTGAGCCTGTTCACTATTACCCAAATGCTGATATTGCCCCTTCTTGACCTAGGCAACCCATTAATAAAGTCCATCGAAATGCTATCCCATTTCCACTTTGGGACCTCTAGAGGATGAAGCAGACCACCAGGCTTCTTCTGTTCCGCCTTGACTTGCTGGCATATCAAGCATTTAGAGACAAACTCAGCTACATCCTTCTTCATGCCATTCTAGAAGAAAACCCTTTTTATGTCTTTATACATCTTGTCCCCACCTGGGTGTATGGTCAACTTAGAATGGTGTGCTTCTTCGAGAACGGTTTTCACCAAATCCCTTGCTTGTAGGACGCATAGTCTTCCATCCCGTCTCAACCAACCCTTGTCATCAGTGGAGTATCCATTGAGGCGACTAGAAGTCTCACCTTTAATTAGCTTATCCACCACATCAACTAGCTGAGGATCTTCACGTTGTGCAGTTCCTATTGAGTCCGAAAGTGTAGGCTGCACCTCTAGCGATGCTAACAAACCAGGTACAAATTCAAAGGAGGGACTAAAGTCAAAGTTTGCTATGTACTCCAAGCTTTGGCTTTCCACAAAGATAGGACTCAAGGTCAGCTTTTTCCTACTCAAGGCGTCTGCTACCACATTGCCCTTACCAAGGGCATAAGCAATCTTAAAATCTTATAAGGAAAGAAATTCCATCCAACTTTGTTGTCTTAAGTTAAGATCTTTCTGTGAGAAAAGGTACTTTAACGATTTATGGTCAGTAAACAATTCAAACCTTTCTCCTAGTAGGTAATGACATCATGACTTAAGAGCGAAAACAATGGCAGCTAGCTCTAAATCATGAGTTGGGTAGTTCTTCTCATGTACTTTCAACTGCCTTCCTCTATAGCAAACTATTTTCCCTTCTTGCAACAAGATAGCGCCTAATCCTGTACCGCATGCATCTGTGTATACGGTAAACATCTTGCTTCCTTCAGGCAATGTCAGAACTGGGGCTGTTGTCAGAGCCTTTTTCAATCCGAAAGCAATGTCGCAATCCAAATCCCAGACAAAAGTTAGGTTCTTTTTTGTCAGTCTAGTAAGTGCGGCTGAGATCTTCGCAAAGTCCTTAATGAGCTTTCTGTAAAAGCCTGCTAGCCCGAGTAAACTTCGTACTTCGGTTGCATTCTGTGGAATCTTCCAATCTTGCACCGCAACTACTTTTGCAGGATCAACAAATATCCCCTCTTTGGACACCACATGTCCAAGAAACCTTACTTCTTCTCTCCAAAAATGGCATTTGGAGAATTTTGCTTTCAGCTAGTTTGCACGAAGAGTATCCATAACTTCCCTTAAATGCAGAGCATGTTCTTCCTTACTTTTTGAGAAAATCAAAATGTCGTCCATGAAGACCACTACAAATTTATTAAGGAACTATCTGAATACCCTACTCATCAGGTCCGCGAAATAGGCCGGTGTGTTTGTCAAGCAGAAAGGCATGACAAGCCATTCGAAGAAACCATCCGAGGTCCTGAACGTTGTCTTATATATGTTATCTTCAGCTACTTTTAGCTGATGAAATCCGACGGCCAGATCTAGTTGGGAGAAAATCGAGGCACCTACGAGTTGGTCAAACAAGTCGTCTATTCTAGGACGTGGGTGCCTATTCTTCTTGGTCAGCTTGTTTAGCTCCCTATAGTCCACACACAGACGAAGTGAACCATCTGCTTTAGTTGCAAACACCACCGAAGCACCCCATTGAGAAATAATCCGCCTTATGAACCCCTTTTCAAGCAACTCTTTGACTTGCTTGCTGAGCTCTTTCCTTTCCCTTGGGGCCATATATCTAAAGGTTAAGGCAACAAGTTTTGCATTGTCAACAAGGTATATGCGGAAGTCTATCTCTCGCTTTGGAGGTAAGTCCTTCACCTCTTCAAAGACATTCGAGTATTCACGTACTACTCTAACAGATTACAAGTTTTCAACAGACGCATCAAGAGATTCTGGATAGCTAAGCATAACAGAATTCTAGGATTACAGGAGATTTCGAGAGTGTTACCGAGACGAGTCATAAGCCTAACCACTCTCTTTTCACAATCAAGGATGGCACCATTTCTGGATAACCAATCCATTCCTAGAGTCAACCCATAGCTCATGAAGCCCAAAACATAAGCATTACATCTAAACCCAACGCTTATTATAGAAATTTCCAAATCCAAACAAATCATTGATAAATAAGCCGAGCCCCCAATTGGATTTGAAACAACCATGGGATCCTCTACTCTACTGGTATCTAGTTGCAGAGATTCAACTAAAGCAGTAGATATAAAAGAGTGCGATGCGCCAGAATCAAAAAGAGTACGAACTGGATAATTAGAAAGATAAACTAAACTCTCAACAGAAATATTTCTACCTCTTTCTTGCGGAGGTGCAATGAGAGCATGAATCTGTCCTCTAGAAGTGGATCTAGTCCTCTGCCCTTTCCCTTGCCTTTTTGGGGAATACTTAGCCATATGTCCTGTCTCGCCGCATTGAAAGCAACCACCCATCTTCCTCTTCTTCTTCCTGCACTCTTTAATTAGATGTCCAGGTATACCACAAAATTTACACTTCCTCTTATCACGGGGTTTGTTATTCGTCCCGCCTTTCTTGAAATCCATCTTCTTATTATGCGATCCCTCCATTTTCTTGTCCAGAGGTTCTTCCACCTTTGCCTCTTTCTTGCCATTCTTGTCTTCCTCCTGTAATAGTGCCATGTCCACCAGTCTCTCAAAAGCCGCACCCATAGGTATATGGGACATAGCTAGGCTGTGCAGTGGCTCATTCAACCCTTTAATGAATCAGAGAGCCTTTTTATGTGGAGTGTTTACTAACTCTAGTCCGAACCTAGCCAGCTTGTTGAATACGTTGACGTATTCCCTAACCAATAGGTTTCCCTGTTTGAGTGATAAGAACTTCTCCATCTGTAGGCTTCGTTCAGATTGCGAGAGGAACTTCATTTCAAATCTCATTCTGAAATCCTTCCAAGTTTCGATTATTCTCTCAGCATTAGTAACTTCCCACCAGTAAGAGGCCTCGTCCTTAAGTAACCATACAGCCAATTGTATCTTCTTCCTATCATCCACTTCGAAGATAACAAACAAATCTTCTGTTTCCTTGATCCAGTTTCTTATTTCCACAAATGACTCAGTCTCATTAAAGTTCTTTCCACCCATGGCTCGAAAGTCTCTACATATCTTCGAAAAAGCATTCACACAAGGAGGAGGAGGAATAACTGCAATAGGGGGAGGAGGAACGTCTGCTGGGCCTGCATCATTAGCCATAGCCTCCAGGTACCTTCTGAACCAACCAGGTACCGATACGCCTCAGGAAGATTAAGATCCACAGACGTGCTGAAACGAAAAGAAAAGGTTCAAAATAAATGTTAGAAGGATAGTGCATATGGCTTTGGGGATTATGCCTTTATAATAAAACAACACTTTTCTTGAAAATGCTTCTTTAAACTTCTTTTTGAAAAATAGTTTTTAAAAACTTTTATCTAATCTGGTAAACCTTTGCTTTGATACCAAGTGAAACACCCCACCTCCGTTAAGGTCACTCACAAAGGGAATGCATTAACTTTGGTGAAGCATTTTAGGTAAAAGACACAGATACTTTACAAGGCAGACATATAAGCAGCGGAAAACTGAAATTATTTATTAAATGGCGTGGTTCAGTTAAAACATTACAAGTATTGTCTCAAAACCCAACTTCTAAATTATTACAACAAGACATCTGTCTTGATTTGAAACTCAAAGTACATAAAGAAACATAAAACAGAAGTAAAGCAGCATAAATCCCCAACAAAAGTGCAGCCATAGCCATAGCCCAAGAAAAGAGAATCCAAGAAATACATCTACTCTCTTCAAGCTTGGGAAGGTCAGCACTAAGCTAAAGTATTCCCTCCCTGCGGAGGGGGGGGAGAAAAGAAGGCAAAAGAAAACGGGTCAGACATAAGTCTGGTAAGTCCAGTGATTATTCAGCATGTAAACAGGTAACAGGATCATGACATGAATAAACTGGATATAGGACAATACCATAGAAATAAGATAACATAAGATAAGATAAATTGAATGTATATTGCACTCATTTCTATTTCTCACACCTACTATGAATGTTTCAACTACCATCATGTGTTCATAACAAAGTGAACCCTTTCCCGATCGACTTCTACTCGCATGCATTTGCTACTTGTGTCATTCGGCCCTGCTCGATTGTAGATACCTGTGCTGGTCCCACCATGGGGTGTATCAATTCCTATGGTGGCAACCCGACACAAATTCAGGAAGCACACAGTGTATACTACTGATGCCCAGTGCCTGCTTTTCCACTCCGGAGTACGTGCATGCCCATACTCCGTCGGAACTACACTGCTGCACCCACGCCACTATTTTGACCACTTATAATCTGCCTAGTAATTGTGCCCTACCCTGCCTAGTTCAGGGTACCATGATACATCTACGTGGGTTACTGCTGAAATGGGTCCCCGTTACTAGGGTTTCCTAATCAACATGTTATAACAGTTAAGTGTTCTCCATTTTACCTAACCCCACCCATCTATTTGATTAACATGTTATATTGGTTAAGTGCTGCCTTAATTAACTTAACCCTACCATTCTTAGCCTGTCTGTTCCTTAGCTTTAATTCATTCATTAAAGCACCAACCTCTCATATAAGATATGTATTGTTGCGGTCGATGGATGTGCCGGGCGGTTCCAGGCAGTCTTACACCGCAACTCAATCTAACTTCAGGTTTTTCGAGCTTAATGTGCCACCACTCACATTAGATCTGTATTGTTGCGGTCGCTGGATTTGCCGGGCGGTTCCGGGCAGTCTTACACGATAACTCAATCTAACCTCGAGTTAGGCATATTCATCCTTTAATTAATTTACATATTTACCATTCATATTTATATGTAAATTATCCACAAGTGTTGTTAAATCAAGTCATGTCCCATTTACCCTCTATATTATGTCCAGATTATGCCATTTCATGCTACTAATCATTTACATGATTATGAGCCAATCTATGCCAATAGAATGTAATTTAATATTTTCCCCCGACGTCTCCCCTCCGTTATTCGTTTGCACAATTCACATAGAACGTTAGGCTCGCAAATTAGCCTAACTCATTAACAAAAAGGGAAAAGAAAAGGGACATGTAACATTCCAACAGGCATAAAACAACATAGATCAATATGTGTAATATAAATTCGGCATAGAACGACATAAACTTAATTAAGCATATAAACGTGATCTTGCATTTAAATTAAATCCAATTGACATGCAAACTATCATAAATCTAATTGTATAAACATGAAATTATATAGATCTTAAACATGGTTACTAGCTTGGATCTAAACATATAACATGTATGAACATAACTTAGCATGTAACTTACATACATAAAAGAACCACAAATTTAATACAACGTGATGGGTTCAATGGTATCAGTCCCAATAGTCTCATAGGCATGATAGGTTTTACTATGTCAGTCACAACAGTCCAATAGGCATGATAGGCTTTACTATGTCAGTCACAATAGTCCAATAGGCATGATAGGCTTTATTATGTCAGTCACAATAGTCCAATAGGCATGATCAATTCATAATTGACAAAAGGATAGGCTTGAATAGAATTAGGCATAGTTCTAGATCCAGTTATTACAGTCATGATTTCTTATTAGATGTTCACATCTAGACAATAATTGTACTTACGTAAAAAGGACGAATCTTGATTTCTGGGATCTGATTTCTGAATTTGAAAAGCTATCCTTTGATGTAGACGTTTGATTCTCTAGTTCTTCTAATTGATTCCTAGTTTGAATTTGGTTCTTTAGTTTGGGGTAGATGAATGGAGGCCAGGTCAGTTTGTAGACGAACAACATGATGGCTTCATAGAATGAGTTCTAGGGTTCAGTTTTGGGGTGATTATATAGAAGTCTGGGTTCAATTCTAGCCTTTAGATTAGTCTAGGAGAAATCAGAGCCATCAAACCAAAGAGATGTGTCGTCCAGCCAACGGTAGCATGACACATATGCCCTAATACCTTAGAAATCAGTCATTGACCAATCAGAGAAGGCCACATCAGCATAGGATTGTTAAAATTCGTCACATGAGCTGGATCTAAAAAGGGGTCGACTCCTTATAGGGGAGGTCGACACCTATGTCGACTCCCCTATAGGGGGGTCGACACCTATGTCGACTCCCCCTTGGGGGGTCGACACCCTGAGCAGGAAATTTCCCGATCAGTCAATTTTGAATTTTGAACTGTCTTTATTATTTAATTATTATTTATACTTATTTTCTACTTGAACTTGAAATCGTTTGAACTCCATAACTTCTTCATACGGAGTCCGATTCACGCAAACTCGGACTCTATCTAAAGCAGAATTCCGAGACGAACACAATAGCGAAACCCGTTTCCCTTAATTCCCACTTTTAAAATTAAGTATTCTTTAATTCATTACTTTAATGTTCATAGAAAATACGGGGTGTTACATCCATGCTGTATTGTGTTTGCCCCCATTGATGTTTGTTGACATGGTGACATTATTGTTACCAAAATGAACATGATGTAGCTTGACTTGTGCTTGACCTGAGTTGCATACATGCTCTTCATTGTTGTTTTACCACCATATCACATGCTGATTGTTGCTCGACCATAATCGTCTCTGTGTTGACAGGCATGTATACATATTTGTATATATACATGTGTGTGTGTGTGTATATATGTATGTGTGTGTGTGTGTATGCGGCTATTTGAATGTCACACATGAATATTTTTATCAGCAGACCGCTACACTGTGTTGGGGCTATTTAGAATCAACTGGTTCTGATCAACAAACCAGTGTAGCGTGTTGAGGCTAATCATAGAGCACTAGATTATACAATCAACCTTGTGGTATTTACAGTGTATCACTGTGAATATCACAAGTTGTTAGATATAGATGGATGTCTTTATAAATCAGTTCAAATCATGAAAAATGATGAGAAACACACCAAAATTATAAGGCAAGTAAAATTTAAAAATAAATTTATATTTGCATATATGTAGTTTTATTTCTATTGCAGTCCACTATGTGTTTCTGAATGTGACATGTAGGGATTATTGGACTGACTTAAAGCTGTGAAGATAGAAGATTGAAGTAGTATTGTGTATATGTGACAGTTTGTATAAAAAGAAATATGTACATATATATATATATATACGATGAGTGATAGAGTGAATCTGTAGTAAGGAGCAATTTACTGAATGTGAAATGTATGTGAGTGGTACAAATAGTGGAGTTGAAAGATTGTACTGTTGAAATATTGAAATAAAATATTATATTTAAATAAACTACTATTTGAATATTTAAATTTGTGTACAGTAGTATTTTGTTTACATATAAATATTATATTCCTGTCTATGATGTAGTATAATAGTACAATGACAAACACATTTGTAATAATATATATTTGGTTGTTACCATCAAACAAAAATCATATAATAATTATATACAACAACGTTATATACAACAATCTCTCCCTTTTGATGATGAAAAACAAATAATAAGATTTTGAATATAATAAATGTGTTTGACAGTGAATTATTGAACTCCCCCTATTTGAATGCTCCCCCACAACAGAAACTCCCCCTATAAATGTGCATGAGTGAAAAGAATGAAAATTGAATGGATTTTCAATATTAAAATATTCACTCATAAATCAAAATCTCAACCCATTCTCCCCCTTTTGCTATCATTAAGAGGATACAGAAATTAAAATATAGATGAAAAATGACTAAAATGTAATTTCAACTTAAGAGGAAGAACGGTCATCATAAATCTCAATCAATCAAACAAAAATCATAATATTCTAAGAACTAGTGGCATATTTCACATTGTAGAGTAATGGATTTACGATGAATAAAAATGGAGAGAGTTTTAAAATCAATGATATTCAATTATTTTCCAATAATTTTTTTAAAAATGAAGCAGAAAAAACAGTGATGGATTTGGACTATAATTATAAATTCAATTTAAGTGATGCAATCACATAATCTCAAATACAAATAGCTATCAATCAACAAATCATAATATATCATAAGATATTAACACATTTCACACATTAGAAAATGAATTGATAGTCTAGTTTTTACACACCATAGAGAATTTCATTAAAAATTAATTTATAGCCAATTATTCCATTTTCTTTTTATTTATTTTTCTTTTTATTTAAGAGCACACTGACCACGCATAACCAGATCTTGGATTTTTAAATGTGGTCAGGTGCAGCTTAAATATAAGTAGTCTCATAACCGTGCATGACCAAAGCTTGGATTTTTAAATGAGGTTAGAGAAACACTTATGAATATTAATTATATTTATCAATTTTAGCTCCAAAAGAAAAACTCCTTGGTATATAAAACCAATATGGATGATAGAAATGTGGTAGGTGCAGAAGTGGCTGTGAAATAAATTTCTAAATTAATCTATTACGAAATATGCTCAACTGTATTGGGATTATTGAAAATTTTTAATTATCACTAATTCTGAAAAATAATATAGTCGCATTTCTATCACAAATATTTCCACTGTTTATTCAAGATGATTTTTTTTTAAAATATTAAACTCTCCACATTATTATAAAATCATGGTGGATGACAGAACGATGATAGATAAAGGAGATGGTCGTGAAATAATCGCCAATTCAAAGATATTTAATAACTGTTCAATCATCATGAAAAATTTAATAAATATTTCCTCTTGTTGTGAAATATACTATAGTCACAATTCATCACAATTTCAAATTTTGATAATAATTTTGATGAATTCTAAATACAGTTCAGTTCGGTTATTGATTTCAATTTCTAAATGAATAATCGATAAATAAATTTAAAATTGAAAATCAGTTAGAAGAGGAAAAACAGAAAGATTTATACAAGACAAGAGGGGAATATATATATATATATACACACACACACACAGAGCAAGGAAAAAATTCAGCACTTCTAAACTGATACCACTTGATGTCTCTATAAATGAGGATTTTAACATGACACTGGAGATGAAGAAGGATATCTCAGACAACATAAATTTTAATCACAAATCCCAAGCCGGCAAGACTAATAAATTAACCAAATTAATTCCATCTATCCGAGCAACAATCAATATTTCATCAAAGCAAGCGGTCATTAAAAAACATTTTTCAAATCAATATCAGAGCAGCACAAAAAACAGTTTCAATGTAGACTTGTCAAGAAGATGTTTCAAAGATATTTCTGATGGTCACAAAAGATGATTCATGATCCAAGATTCAAAATACAATTTATATGAAACCATTTGAGGGACTGTAAAAATCTCAAGATTCAATGAATCGATCACACCAGATTATAAAATTCAAATCCAAGATATGTGTGAGATTCAATAAATCAATAATTTCAAATGATTTTAAACAAACAAATCTTCAAATCAAATGATCATGAAATAACAGTGAGATTTAATGAAAAAAGTCGTTGTGTACGACTTAAGCCGGATCTATATGGATATAGCAGAAATGTAGATGATATACTAACTAGGTAATATATAGTGGTTATGTAAATAGATAGGAACTGATATGATATATGACAAGTAGATAAGGGAAGTAAGTAAAGTAAAGTGACACCAAGAAATTTTATACTGGTTCAGACTTCCCACCCTACGTCCACTCCTGAAGCTCCTATTCGGAATTCACTCTCACGCCCTCTCTTAACTCGGAGAAATAGGTCAATACACCTGAGCCCCAACAAGGATGCCTCTCGCCTGAGCAACTACAAAGGACTTCAACAATTACAAGTGTTTTGACTTCTGCTGTGTTTTTTTTATCAATACGGATGGTAAACAGTTTAAGTACACCCTTCCTATAATCTTATCCTCAAGTATTTGAAATGCTTGTAAAAAATTTAAGGAAGCAAGTTACATGTTGAATCAAGATATGGAAAGTATTATCAAGTATTCAATAAGTAACTTGAATTTGGAGAGCTTTTGTTTTTAAACTATATAGAAGTTAATTTCAGAAAATAGAGAGAATATTATTAGAATTGGTGATTTGAAAAACATGTTTGAAGTGTTTATATAATAGTAGAAGAGCAGCATTCCTTCATGAAGAGTTTCTATAAAAAGTTGTGTCCATTTCCATTGGTTATTGAAGAGGAATCTCTTCATGAAATATGGTGACTCATCATAAAATAGTTTCTGAGTCGAATCAGTCGACTAGTTAAAAAATCATCAGTTAACTGGTTGAATTAAACTTTAAATCGTATAAATAAAAACATGTTTCAAAACTAGCCATTGTGTACAAAATTTCTCTGACCAGTCGACTGGTCAATTCTCTACCAGTCGACTGGTAGAGCTTATTTTGTAAACTTTTGGCTTTTTAAAGCCATATGAATATATATATATATATATATATATTACTTTTCGTGTTATACTTAAGGATAGATTTTAACATGATTCAAACATGACTCAATTCATGTATATATATATATATATATATATATATAACCTTATCTCTATAACATGATTTCCATTTCAACTTCTTTTGTTGGCATTAATCAAAATCTTGATATCAATATTCTCCCCTTTTTGATTGATGACAACATATCTGATTTTCTCCCCCTGAGTATTTGCTTCCCCTGAATTTCTGTAGCATTTTGTTATTTCGATAAAATTATAATCTTAGCATTTGGATTCTTGTAGCAAAATGTTAGCACATGTATTCTCAATAAATTTGATATTAAAATCAGAGAATATATGTTAATTATATTTCTCCCCCTTTGTCATCGATTAAAAAGTAAATAGCCATGATGAACACAAAGTAATCGAATAACAAATTGATGCTAAAATAAAACATAAACATTCCAAGCAACATAATATTCAACACAGCCAAAAGCATAGAGGTTCCAAACATAAGTTATTACACAACCAAAAGCATAACTAATAAGTTCGAGATAAAAAGATACTTAAACAAAATATCACTTCATTCATACTACTAAGCTAGGTTTCATCGGATTCGGTACTTTCAGAAGAGGTCCAATCGAGAGGAGACATGGGTTGTTTCTCCGAATCCGTCACATGTCCAGTGTTTACGAGAGTGAAAAAGATTGAATTCCACATCCTTCCAAGAAAATCCTTAATTTTGTCAAACTTTTTGTCCAGTTTCTTATCCATTCGTTTAAGTATTGCTTCAAGAAGGAGTTGGTTGCGTGCAACTACATCAAGTGCATATCCTTACGTTTGCGATGGTTCCGTTAGTCGGACATTTTTGGGATTAGCACGAAGAGAACTTAATGATGGTTTATAAGGACCCAGAACTCTCCTGGTCTCTGAGGAGAAGAGGAAGAATGGATTACCTTCAGGACAAGATGAATCAAAACACAAACAGAAGAACATTTCATTGCTTATTACAACAATTTCATCAGAATACAAGAATATAACAGAGTATGAATAAATCATATAGATTTGATCAATATCAAAGATTTAAATTACATTTAAATACATAGCAGCGGAAAACAATACATAACACAACTGAAAGTAATACATGGATACAGAGCTTTCCGAATATCGTTTCAGCTGCAAATCAGGATCCTGTGAATATAAATCTGCAAAACCAAAACTACTAGCTGCCCGTGTGGAAATAGGGGCACCCAGAGTGTAACACCCCATCTCCGTTAAGGTCACTCTCAAAGGGAATGCCTTAACTTCGGTGGATCGTTTTAAGGTACAAGATACTAATAAATTACAAGGCAGAAAATTTATGCAGCGGAAAAAGATCAATATTATACAACATGGTATAATTCTATTTTTCACTTTATATCAAATCAGGTCTTAAATTTATTTACATCTAAAAGATAACTACACTTACAAAACACAATCTTGATTCTTGGAATCTATATTCTGAAGTTGAAATGCTCGCCTTTGATGTAGACAATCGTTGTTTTAGTTTAATTTTGATTTGATTTGGTTTGTCTCTTTTAATTTGCTTCAAGTTGAACGGCGACTACTCGAGGTTGTCCAACGGTAGCATGACGGCTCTTGGTTTGATTTTTAATATGATTTAGGGTTGAGGTATTAGGTTGCTTATATAGAAGTTTGATTTAATAGGAACCGTTAGATTAACCTAGAGCAAATCAAAGCCATTCAGACAAGATAGAATAGCCACATCAACCCTAATGACTCAATAAGGAGTCCATTAGAAACAATCAGATGTCTCATCTTCCTCAGAGTGAATCGGCCCACGGGTTGACAGCCAAACACCCTGAATCAACCCCTAGTCGACCCAGCAAGGCTCGGGTCGACCTCAAAAATGGGGCGGTTCGGTTATTACCCCTCCCGATTCGATGTTTTAAACTTTTTGCATATTTATTTATTTAATTTATATATATATTTCTCATATGCATACAAACTTCAAGGCTTGATAACTTCTTCACAAGGTATCCGTTTTATTCAAACCAAATGTCTATCTTGACCAAAATTTTAAGACGAACATAATAGCGCAACCCATTTCACTTAATTCTTCTTCTAAAAATTAAGTGTTCCTGAGTTTGTTAATTTTAATATTCTCAGAAAATTAGGGGTGTTATATTCTCCCCTTCTTAAAGGACTTCGTCCCCGAAATCTTCAAGTTAAGAAGAATGCATCTTAACATCCAATCATCCATCTACTCGTCCATCATCCACAAGCATCCATTGTCCTTAAAAGACTTCTAATGCCATATGAACATATGCAGATTGTGTGTATATGTCTCTTATCTTGTGCAAAATCTGGGGGTCTACTGATCCAGTTGACCTCCTTAATGCGAATCATGAGAGTGCCATGAGTCCATTATGTATGCAATTTTTCCTATTCATAACTCTACATGAGTGCACAATCATTCATACAAATGCAACGTCCATATGATAACACATCAAGTTTCAATCCATATACAATTTCATGCGTTCATATGCAAATACAATATGAAAGTGATTGAGCCGATCTGGAACCTAATGTGTATGTGCATATGCATCCACGAGCAATCACTAGCAACCATTTGCAACCACTTTGCAACCATCAACCATAACATGTTTCAAATACATGTTCACATCCATTGATTTCTACGAAGGATCAAGAAATAGGACCGAGAAGACAACTAAGCATGAATAAACTTATGATAAAGGAGAGATCAAAGATGTACCCTCAAAAAGATAAGGGTAGGTTGCGCATATCTTGCTTTCGGTCTCCCAAGTCGCGTCTTCTTCATTGTCACTCCATTGTACTTTAACAAGCTTGACTTACGGTTGCGTAGCTTTTTGAATTCCGTTCCCAAGATACGAGTTGGGATTCTTCTCACTGTTGCTTCTCGTTCCACTTCTACCTCTTCTAGTATCTTTGGTTCCACCACTTCCGCATACTCATGTAAGCACTTCCATAGGTGAGAAACATGAAAGACATTGTGAACTCCAGCCAAATTTTCAGTTAGCTTTAATCTGTAGGCCATCGTCCCATTCTTTCAATGATAGGATATGGACCTATGAATCTAGGTGCCAATTTCCCTTTGGATCCAAAGCGAACAACATTCCTCAAAGGAGATACTTTAAGGAACACTCTGTCTCCAACCTCAAACTCAAGGTCGGTCCTTTTTTTATCTGCATAGGACTTTTGTCTATCTTGAGTAGTCTTCATTCGTCTTCTTATTAGGTCCACCTTTTCCGAGGTTTCCCTAATCATGTCTGGCCCAAGTATAAGCTTGTCTATGGATTCCCACCAATAGGTTGGTGATTGACACGGTCTCCCGTATAAGGCTTCGAAGGGTGCCATTCCTATTGTAGCTTGGTAGCTATTGTTGTTGGCGAACTCCACCAGAGGAAGATGATCTTCCTATGTCCATCCAAAGTCAAGAACACACAATCTCAAGAGGTCTTATAAGACTCTGTTCACCCATTCCGTCCGTCCATCGGTTTGGGGGTGGTAGGCTGTGGTTAAACATGGTTGTGTGCCTACAACCTCTGTGACACCCCGTATTTTTACATTTTTAAAAGTAAGAAATTTACATACGTATACGATGATACGCGAAGCATATAAACCAGTGAAGCATGAAGATAAAAGATATTCTGTTTATACTTCTAGAATTAGGGTAAACGGGATTCACCATTGCGTTCGCCTCGGAAAAATACGCGAAATAGAGTCCGAGTTTTCGAGAATCGGAGTCCGTATGACCCGTTAAAGGCCCAAAGAAGATTTCTGGAAATTTGAAATTCGGAAATAGGTTTGAAAACCAGATCTGGGGCTAGGCGGGAAGTTTCCCCGCCTAGGCCATGTCGACAGGGCTGTCGACAGGCCTGTCGACTTGGGCCCAGACCAAGTCGACAGCCCTGTCGACTTGCCTGTCGACAGGGGGTGGCCGGCGCAATTTGCCTGGCGCACCTGTTTGTCTCACCTGGTCTTGTTCTTGGGCTGGTTCTGGAAGCTTCCGAGATCTGATGGTCCTAATCTATCCTAGATCTAATCCTATGGCCTAAAACACACCATAATCTCTATAAAAACACCCATAAGGCTACCCTAAACCCTCATAACTCACCCTCTCCACGAAGTGCTGCCCAAATGCCAAGTGATCATGGCCTCCATTCCCCTTTCCTAAAGCCTAAGCACTCAAATCGGGTTCAAAACAAGTAGTGCAAGCTAGCTACACCAAATGGAAGGAAGATCAACGTTGCTATGCGAGTTCCATGACGATTCTTCGACAAAGGAGGCACCTTTCTTAGCCAAGATGATTCATGCTTCTTTCCCTAGGCCTAACTAGGTAAGTTCTAGCTACTTTTAGATGGAAACGGTAGTTTTGATAATGACATGGGATAAAATGAGGCTAAACATGATTATGCGAACCTATATGAACCTTACCTTGCCTCTTGTGTTCATATTTATAGTTTTAGGCCATGTGAGTGACTTAATCATGCCTCTCATGTTATGCATAACCTAGTTTAACTTGCAAGTTTGGATCTTTATGCATGAAATGCTAGCATGAACCTTTAGGAACCATTTTTACTTGTGAAACATTGGCTAAGGTTTGATTTTGGGCTTATGCATGTTTATGAACCCAAACCCCTAATGTTAACATGCAAGTTTGTGGCCAAATCCTTTATGACATTATGCATACTTATGGCCAATTCCATTCTCTTTTCATGTTATGCATGCTTGTGGCCAAACCTTTATGAACTTATGTGTGTTTAAAGCCAAACCCTCATGATACTATGCATGTTTGGGGACATTGTGTGGCATAGTATCTCTACAATGTGACTCGTCTATTCTTGCGTTGGAACACGATTTGGGTTGAGGATAGACAAGCGTGAATATAGCATGAAAAACTTAACTTGAAGTTACATGAAAACATGATAGGCGAGCTAAACTTGGCATGAACCATGATTTGGGTAAATGGGTATAAACATGACAACGTGTAACGTCAAATATGACATGTGTTTATACTTGAAAACATGACTTGAATTATAACATGGAAGTTGACATGTAAGTATGCATAAAAACATAAGCTTGGGAATTTACCTATTAAGTTAGGTCTACCCATTGGGAATTTACCTATTAAGTTAGGTCTACCCAATTGCTTGAAACTTGAATATGAACGTGACACTAGACTAAACGTGAAAGTGGCCAACTCGAGGTTGGGTTGAGTTTGCAATATAAAGCTACCCGGAACCGACCGGCCTAACTAGTATTTGCAAACAATAGGACCCAATGTGAGAAGTTGGTCATGTTGTGCTTGAACCCGAGGTTAGACCAAGTTGTGGTGTAAAGCTACCCGGAACCGACCGGCTTAACTAGTAACCACAACAAAGTCTAATGTGAGAGGTTGGGTGCATTAAGTAATTAATGCCACATGATAGGGTTAAGTTAATTTGATTAATGACTCTTAACCAAATATGACATGGACAAATGGGTTAAGTAATTTGATTGGGCTAATGATACTTAACAAAACATGACAGGGTTGGGAAGGTTAAGTAACTTGATTTGCCTAACGACACTTGACCATTTTTATACGACTAATGGACGGGATTAAGTTAACTAACACTTAATCAATCCAACACGATAACTTGATAAGGTCAAGTAAATTTTCTTAAGTAACACTTAACCCATTAGACAAACCCCAATTCGGAGGATTGGGTAAATGACCATATTTTACAAGGATAAGGGAAATAAGGCTAAGTGGTAAACCTTAGTTAAGGGAAACTAAGTAATAATCCTTAGTCAAGGAAATTTGGGCCACTTCTTAGATAGATTAGTAACCCGATACGTTAGGTCAACGTTTAAGTATGCGTGTAGGAGCAGGCTATCTGATTTAGATAAAGGCTCCAGCGAACTGGGTAACGAAGCAGCGGCTTCGGGGAACGTGAGGATATTCTTGGTATCCCTCTGTGAGCTGCCAGGTCATTATACTAGGCTCATGAGAGGTTGAGGTCTGCGTTAGGAGAACCAAGAGTATGCCTTGGTTGCTATGCGAGCGACCTAAAGACTGGGGTGGATAGCAGTGAGTCGACGAATACATAAGGTGCCCGAGATAGCAAGTTCGTCGATCATCTACCATCTTGAGTCAGGCGTGTACGTACGGAAAGGCAGGGAACACCCAACAGACCATAATTTGCTATCTAATTATGGGTGAGGTAGGCCGTAGGATGTGGGCTGGCCAGAGTGTAGTTCTCATGCAAGATTTTCTCTTGTGTTGCCTTTCGCTAGTTGAGGGAGGGGTCTCGTGGGACCATAGCCACGTGTAGAAAAGCAGACCTTAGCATCTGCATCGGCAGATAGACTGAAAGCTCCCGACCGAGTCCTGTACTTCTTAGCCCTGTGACAGGACTCGGGTAGCACATAGTGATACATGTGCATACAGTCATGGAAAAACGATTGACGATGAATGCGTGGGAAAAAGGGCGTGGTTGAGGGTTAGCGTAATCCCTAGTATTCCTAGGTGGTTGAACCAAACCGAAATACGAAAACGTGAGATAGGTAAGCATAATACCTAGCGGTCCTAGGTGGCGCAGGTCCTAGCTGTACAAACAATGATTTATGTTGAAAGACCTTAGTTAAAGATAGGGTGACAGTCCAAAACGATCTTAAAGGTCATAGAACTACGTTAAAGTGGGATCTCATGGGGAAGCCCGTACGGTGTACGGCAAGGGACTGAACATATACATGGAAATAAACATACGAGTTTAGAGACTTACATATTCTATATGATAGGTTAACATGGACCATTACACGAATTGTTGAGTAAGGGTTATTCAAGGTTAACACATGTACGGGGGAAGGTACTGGTACGGTAGATGCAGAGTATATACAGATAGAACTCGGGGATGTTAGACTTGAGGGATACCTTGGAATGTTATACTTGATGGAAGCCTGACGATGTAATACCTTGTTTTACTTTGACATCGTAATTTATCATGACACCTAGGTTTATCTGGGTACGGTAATCCATCCTATTATCCTGGCTTAGTATCTATCTTGTTATCATCACCATGTTTACTTTCAGTTTATGCATGTCATGTCACCTTTATCTGTTTTTATGCTGGAAGTAGATAGGACTTACCAGTCTTTATGACTGACCCCGTTTTTCTTTCGCTTCTTGTCTTCCGTTTCCCCCCCCCAGGTTACAAGGAGGAAATACTGTTGTTTTGTTCAGACTTCTTCCGCTTGAAGGTCAGCTTGGATGGCTTGGACTTTTCTTGGCTATGGCTGCTTTACTGCTTTACTTGGGGAATATTTTATGAAAAGGTTTTTATCATGCTTCTTTACCATTAAAGACAGGTTTTGATGTACTCTGATGAAAAAGGCTTTAGACCTTATTTATTAATGTTATGAAAGATTGATTTTACTTCCGCCATTTTTATATGTTCTGTCTTGTGATATTTCTGTGCATGTTTACCAATAATGCCCCTCTAAAGCTAGTGCATTCCTTTGCGAGTGACCCTAGCGGAGGTGGGGTGTTACATTTGGTATCAGAGCAGAAGGTTACCAGACTGGGCAAAAGATTAGAAACAACCTTCTGAAAATTTTTGAAAAAAAACCATTTACAAAGAAGCATTTTTCAAGAAAAACTTGGTTTTGAAAGTTATTCCCCAAAAGCCATTAGCAATGTCCTTGTTTTATTAGTTGAATCCTCTTTTCCCTTCTCTCTCCCATCGATAGTCACGTTGGCTTTGGTTACAAGTAGTTTTTGAGTTAGAAAAGTGTTTTCTTTATGATGGGGGAATAGTACTTGAGAAAATGGAGTTGAGTTAGGAGGAAGTAAGGAAAGGGAAGGATGGCAGGGCAAGAAGAAAATAATAAATAAAAAGAGGGCCAGTCGACAGGCCTGTCGACAGGGCTGTCGACTTACCCCCCTGTCGACAGGGCTGTCGACACGACGCGCCTGCAGATCAAAAAAATATATAAGCCCGAAGGCCGAGAGCTTCAGCTCATAACCCCCAATTCTCTTCTCCTTCCCTCCCAGCCACCAAAACCGAAAATTCACCAATTCCACCACCTCCCATCACCTCGTTTCTCCACCGTTCTTCATAAAATTAATCTCAAATCGAAGCTAGAGACCCTCTCCATCCGGATCTATAGTTCCCCTCTTCCAATTCGTGTTTAAATCACCATGGCCAATCAACCCAATCCCTACGAGCTTTACCCTCAACTAACCGCGCAAGAGGTTGAGTGGTGTGACGAGCAACCAGGGATAATTGAGCACTACATGCAGCTTGCCAGTAGGAATTTGCTTTTAGGCCGACCCGTGAGGTTTGCGGATTTTGCGGGAACCGCCGTGGAAAGTTTGTTTGTTAATGCGGGTCTTATTCATATTCTGGATACGCACACAGCTGAGAGGAGAGGCTACAAGCGTATGGTAAGGCTTTTTGATGCTCGTTTGCAAATTGATGTGGATGATAACGGGTTGATAACCTATAGTTCATGGGTTAAGGGTACCCATATATTTATGAATGAGGTCCAATTTGGGGAAATTTTGAATATCCGGGGTACGGGACTCGATATAAATGATCTTGAGATGGATGATTTGAATGTGTGGAGTAGGATTTTTTTTAATGGACTTGATAGGCAATGGGATAGTACACATTTGCGCCCCCTAGCTAGGTTTGTGATCAGAATATTGCAATATAATATTGCGGGGCAGAATCATGGGTTTGACAGAGTCCCAGTAGTTGTTAAGTCCGCTACTTATGCCATTTTTGGGGGCATACAAATAAACTGGGCAAGGACCATCTTACAGCAGTACCAGATCTTTAGGGGAGCAAGGCACTCCAATATTTGTTTTGGGAATTTATGGACCATAGTTTTCCGCTGGTTTGGGGTGGATTTGCATGATGAGGATTATGTGACGCTTTCTAACCATCCCTCAGTTATCATCACTGAAGCTGCACTAGGGAGGATGAGTATAAATATGCACGAACTCCAAGAGGAGCCACAGCCTATGGAGCAAGAAGGGTTAGATGAGGGAGAGGGTGAGGGTGACGAGGAAGAGGAGCAAGAGGAGGAGCCATATGATGGACACTTTGAGGACCCCCATCAGGCACCACAGCATGATGGTGAGCAGGCTGGGGATGGAGCCTGGGCTTATCAGGCCCCGGCACAGGGGGCTCCGGACATAGGTGCCTGGGATCCATGGGCTACTAGGGATCCAGACTGGAGGACTGAGCTGAGATATGTTTCACAGCAGCAGGCTCGCTTGATGAGGAGCCACCAGGATATTATGAGGTCACAACAGCAGACGCTGGAGTCACAGGTAGCCATGGCTCAGACACAGCAGCATATGCTTCAGGATATGAGTTCCTCTTATGATCAGTTGGGGGCTGGGATACAGGACCTACAGTTAGAGCTTAGGCAAGGGAACCGACGACAGGAAGAGAGGCTTGATAGCTTAGAGGAGCTCATCCGTAGCTATTTCCATCAGGGTTGACTTCTATCGGTTACCCGTAGGCTAGTATTTTATTTCAGTATTGTTTAGCTGTTTCTTTTGTTGTCTAGTTGTAACGATGTACTGAAACTATCTCAGTAAAGTTTGTACATTGTTTGTTTATGCAATTTGTTGTGTCTAATGTAATTGTGAAATATTGAACGATAATGTCTGATAACGTAGGACAATGAAAACAACAAAACGGGATATCTCTCCGTTGCATAGAAATTTAGAAAGTTAGATTTTTCAAAATTAATAATGGATGGTAGGATCTTGGATGCTCAAATTGGATGAACTTCACTCTTATTTTATAAGGGTGTGGGAAAAATTTGGATGAAATTACTTTTTCAAATTTTTGCATTCATATAGAACTGCAAGTATATTTAGGATGAGAGCATCATGGTTTGAAAAAAAAGAAATTTTTTAAGAAATTGCATTCATGTAGGTGGTACCACAAGTTAGGCATACATATTTTTCTACAATGTGATTCACTTTTGCACATGTGCACATGTTTGCAACAATTGGCTGAACACTTCTGGATGCTAATATGGGGACATGAATCCTACTACTATTGAATTTCGGGGACGAAATTCCTTAAGGGTGGGAGAATGTGACACCCCGTATTTTTACATTTTTAAAAGTAAGAAATTTACATACGTATACGATGATACGCGAAGCATATAAACCAGTGAAGCATGAAGATAAAAGATATTCTGTTTATACTTCTAGAATTAGGGTAAACGGGATTCACCATTGCGTTCGCCTCGGAAAAATACGCGAAATAGAGTCCGAGTTTTCGAGAATCGGAGTCCGTATGACCCGTTAAAGGCCCAAAGAAGATTTCTGGAAATTTGAAATTCGGAAATAGGTTTGAAAACCAGATCTGGGGCTAGGCGGGAAGTTTCCCCGCCTAGGCCATGTCGACAGGGCTGTCGACAGGCCTGTCGACTTGGGCCCAGACCAAGTCGACAGCCCTGTCGACTTGCCTGTCGACAGGGGGTGGCCGGCGCAATTTGCCTGGCGCACCTGTTTGTCTCACCTGGTCTTGTTCTTGGGCTGGTTCTGGAAGCTTCCGAGATCTGATGGTCCTAATCTATCCTAGATCTAATCCTATGGCCTAAAACACACCATAATCTCTATAAAAACACCCATAAGGCTACCCTAAACCCTCATAACTCACCCTCTCCACGAAGTGCTGCCCAAATGCCAAGTGATCATGGCCTCCATTCCCCTTTCCTAAAGCCTAAGCACTCAAATCGGGTTCAAAACAAGTAGTGCAAGCTAGCTACACCAAATGGAAGGAAGATCAACGTTGCTATGCGAGTTCCATGACGATTGTTCGACAAAGGAGGCACCTTTCTTAGCCAAGATGATTCATGCTTCTTTCCCTAGGCCTAACTAGGTAAGTTCTAGCTACTTTTAGATGGAAACGGTAGTTTTGATAATGACATGGGATAAAATGAGGCTAAACATGATTATGCGAACCTATATGAACCTTACCTTGCCTCTTGTGTTCATATTTATAGTTTTAGGCCATGTGAGTGACTTAATCATGCCTCTCATGTTATGCATAACCTAGTTTAACTTGCAAGTTTGGATCTTTATGCATGAAATGCTAGCATGAACCTTTAGGAACCATTTTTACTTGTGAAACATTGGCTAAGGTTTGATTTTGGGCTTATGCATGTTTATGAACCCAAACCCCTAATGTTAACATGCAAGTTTGTGGCCAAATCCTTTATGACATTATGCATACTTATGGCCAATTCCATTCTCTTTTCATGTTATGCATGCTTGTGGCCAAACCTTTATGAACTTATGTGTGTTTAAAGCCAAACCCTCATGATACTATGCATGTTTGGGGACATTGTGTGGCATAGTATCTCTACGATGTGACTCGTCCATTCTTGCGTTGGAACACGATTTGGGTTGAGGATAGACAAGCGTGAATATAGCATGAAAAACTTAACTTGAAGTTACATGAAAACATGATAGGCGAGCTAAACTTGGCATGAACCATGATTTGGGTAAATGGGTATAAACATGACAACGTGTAACGTCAAATATGACATGTGTTTATACTTGAAAACATGACTTGAATTATAACATGGAAGTTGACATGTAAGTATGCATAAAAACATAAGCTTGGGAATTTACCTATTAAGTTAGGTCTACCCATTGGGAATTTACCTATTAAGTTAGGTCTACCCAATTGCTTGAAACTTGAATATGAACGTGACACTAGACTAAACGTGAAAGTGGCCAACTCGAGGTTGGGTTGAGTTTGCAATATAAAGCTACCCGGAACCGACCGGCCTAACTAGTAGTTGCAAACAATAGGACCCAATGTGAGAAGTTGGTCATGTTGTGCTTGAACCCGAGGTTAGACCAAGTTGTGGTGTAAAGCTACCCGGAACCGACCGGCTTAACTAGTAACCACAACAAAGTCTAATGTGAGAGGTTGGGTGCATTAAGTAATTAATGCCACATGATAGGGTTAAGTTAATTTGATTAATGACTCTTAACCAAATATGACATGGACAAATGGGTTAAGTAATTTGATTGGGCTAATGATACTTAACAAAACATGACAGGGTTGGGAAGGTTAAGTAACTTGATTTGCCTAACGACACTTGACCATTTTTATACGACTAATGGACGGGATTAAGTTAACTAACACTTAATCAATCCAACACGATAACTTGATAAGGTCAAGTAAATTTTCTTAAGTAACACTTAATCCATTAGACAAACCCCAATACGGAGGATTGGGTAAATGACCATATTTTACAAGGATAAGGGAAATAAGGCTAAGTGGTAAACCTTAGTTAAGGAAAACTAAGTAATAATCCTTAGTCAAGGAAATTTGGGCCACTTCTTAGATAGATTAGTAACCCGATACGTTAGGTCAACGTTTAAGTATGCGTGTAGGATCAGGCTATCTGATTTAGATAAAGGCTCCAGCGAACTGGGTAACGAAGCAGCGGCTTCGGGGAACGTGAGGATATTCTTGGTATCCCTCTGTGAGCTGCCAGGTCATTATACTAGGCTCACGAGAGGTTGAGGTCTGCGTTAGGAGAACCAAGAGTATGCCTTGGTTGCTATGCGAGCGACCTAAAGACTGGGGTGGATAGCAGTGAGTCGACGAATACATAAGGTGCCCGAGATAGCAAGTTCGTCGATCATCTACCATCTTGAGTCAGGCGTGTACGTACGGAAAGGCAGGGAACACCCAACAGACCATAATTTGCTATCTAATTATGGGTGAGGTAGGCCGTAGGATGTGGGCTGGCCGGAGTGTAGTTCTCATGCAAGATTTTCTCTTGTGTTGCCTTTCGCTAGTTGAGGGAGGGGTCTCGTGGGACCATAGCCACGTGTAGAAAAGCAGACCTTAGCATCTGCATCGGCAGATAGACTGAAAGCTCCCGACCGAGTCCTGTACTTCTTAGCCCTGTGACAGGACTCGGGTAGCACATAGTGATACATGTGCATACAGTCATGGAAAAACGATTGACGATGAATGCGTGGGAAAAAGGGCGTGGTTGAGGGTTAGCGTAATCCCTAGTATTCCTAGGTGGTTGAACCCAAACCGAAATACGAAAACGTGAGATAGGTAAGCATAATCCCTAGCGGTCCTAGGTGGCGCAGGTCCTAGCTGTACAAACAATGATTTATGTTGAAAGACCTTAGTTAAAGATAGGGTGACAGTCCAAAACGATCTTAAAGGTCATAGAACTACGTTAAAGTGGGATCTCATGGGGAAGCCCGTACGGTGTACGGCAAGGGACTGAACATATACATGGAAAGAAACATACGAGTTTAGAGACTTACATATTCTATATGATAGGTTAACATGGACCATTACACGAATTGTTGAGTAAGGGTTATTCAAGGTTAACACATGTACGGGGGAAGGTACTGGTACGGTAGATGCAGAGTATATACAGATAGAACTCGGGGATGTTAGACTTGAGGGATACCTTGGAATGTTATACTTGATGGAAGCCTGACGATGTAATACCTTGTTTTACTTTGACATCGTAATTTATCATGACACCTAGGTTTATCTGGGTACGGTAATCCATCCTATTATCCTGGCTTAGTATCTATCTTGTTATCATCACCATGTTTACTTTCAGTTTATGCATGTCATGTCACCTTTATCTGTTTTTATGCTGGAAGTAGATAGGACTTACCAGTCTTTATGACTGACCCCGTTTTTCTTTCGCTTCTTGTCTTCCGTTTCCCCCCAGGTTACAGGGAGGAAATACTGTTGTTTTGTTCAGACTTCTTCCGCTTGAAGGTCAGCTTGGATGGCTTGGACTTTTCTTGGCTATGGCTGCTTTACTGTTTTACTTGGGGAATATTTTATGAAAAGGTTTTTATCATGCTTCTTTACCATTAAAGACAGGTTTTGATGTACTCTGATGAAAAAGGCTTTAGACCTTATTTATTAATGTTATGAAAGATTGATTTTACTTCCGCCATTTTTATATGTTCTGTCTTGTGATATTTCTGTGCATGTTTACCAATAATGCCCCTCTAAAGCTAGTGCATTCCTTTGCGAGTGACCCTAGCGGAGGTGGGGTGTTACAACCTCTTGCAAACTCTTCCAGAACTCGCTTGTAAAATAGGGTCTTGATCGCTTACTATGCTGGAAGGTATCCCATGCAGTCGAACTATGTCTTTAAGATATAGAGATGCTAGAGATGAGGCAGTCCTTCTACTTTTGACAGGTATAAAGTGGGCGCTTTTTGTGAGTCGGTCCACTATTACCCAAATACTGTTATTGCCCCTTCTTGACCTAGGCAACACATCAATAAAGTCCATCGAAATGCTATCCCATTTCCACTGTGGGGCCTCTAGAGGATGAAGCAAACCACCAGGCTTCTTCTGCTCCGCCTTGACCTACTGGCATATCATGCACTTAGAAACGAATTCAGCTACGTCCATTTTCGTGCCATTCCAAAAGAAAACTCTTTTGATGTCTTTATACATTTTTTCTCTGCTTGGGTGTATGGTGAGCTTTGAATGGTGTGCTTTTTCTAGAACCGTTTTCACTAAATCTCTTACTTGTGGGACGCATAGCCTTCTATCCCGTTTCAACCATCCCTTATCATCTACGGAGTATCTATTGAGGTAACTCGAAGTCTCACCCTAATCATCTTATCTATCACATCTACTAGCTGAGGGTCTTCACGTTGTGTGGTTCCTATTGAGTCAAAAAGTGTAGGCCGCACTTCCAGTGTTGCTAACAAGCCAGGTACAAATTCAGAGGGCTATGTACTCCAAGCTTTGCCTTTCTACAAAGAGAGGGCTTAAGGTCAGCTTCTTTCTACTCAGAGCGTCTGCTACCACATTGCCTTTGCCAGGAGTATATGAAATCTCAAAATCATAGGAGGCAAGAAACTCCATCCATCTTTGCTGCTTCAAGTTGAGATCTTTCTGTGAGAAAAGGTACTTCAACGATTTATGGTCAGTAAACAATTCAAACTTCTCACCTAGGAGATAATGGCGCCAAGACTTAAGAGCGAAAACGATGGCCGCCAATTCTAGGTCGTGGGTTAGGTAGTTTTTCTCATGTACTTTCAACTGCCTTCCACCATAAGCTACTACCTTCCCTTTTTGCATCAAGACAACGCCTAATCCTGTACCGCATGCATCCGTGTATACGATAAATATCTTGCTCCCATTAGGCAATGTCAGAACTCTGGCTGTTGTTAGAGCTCTTTTCAAGTGTTGGAAAGCAATAACGCAATCCAAATCCCAAGCAAAAACTAGGTTCTTCTTCGTCAACCTTGTAAGTGGAGTTGAGATTTTCGCAAAGACTTTGATGAACTTCCGGTAAAAGCCTGTTAGCCCGAGAAAGCTTCCGACTTCAGTTGCGTTTCATGGAATCTTCCAATCTTGCACCGCAACCACTTTTGCGTGGTCCACGGCTAACCCATCTTTGGACACCACATGTCCAAGGAATCTAAATTCTCTCTAGAAATGGCATTTGGAGAATTTGGCTTTCAACTGATGTGCACGGATAGTATCCATGACTTCCCTTAAGTGTTGAACATGCTCTTCCTCACTCTTCGAGAAGATCAAAATATCGTCCACGAAGACCACCACAAACTTATTGAGGAATTCTCGGAACACCCTGCTCATCAAGTCCACGAAATAGGCATGTGCGTTTGTCAAGCCGAAAGGCATGACAAGCCACTCGAAGAAACCATCCGGGTCCTAAATGCGGTCTTGTCAATGATATTCTCAACCACTCTTAGCTGATGAAACCCGATAGCCAGATCTAGTAGGGAGAAAACGAGTGCACCTATGTGCTGATCAAACAGATCGTCAATTCTTCGGAGTGGGTGCGTATTCTTCTTGGTCGGCTTGTTCAGCTCCCTATAATCCACGCGTAGGCAGAGTGAATCATTGGCTTTGGTGGCGAACACTACTAGAGCACCCCATTTAGAAATACTCCGCCTTATGAACCCCTTTTCAAGTAGCTCTTTAACTTGCTTGCTGAGTTCTTTTCTCTCCCTTGGAGCCATGTGTCTAACGGGTAAAGCAACGGGGTTTGCATTGTCAACGAGGTATATGCGGAAGTCTATCTCCCGCTTCAGAGGTAAGCCCTTTACATCTTCAAACACATCCGAGTATTCACGGACCACTCTAACATACTGCAAATTCTCAACAGACGCGTCATGAGATTCTAGATAACTTAGCATAACAGAACTCATGGGATTACAAGAGATTTCGAGAGTGTTACCGAGGCGAGTCATGAGTCTAACCACTCTCTTTTCACAATCGAGGACGACACCATTACTGGATAACCAGTCCACGCCTAGAATCAGCCCATAGTTCGTGAAACCCAAAACATAAGCATTACATTTAAACCCAACGCTTAAAATAGAGATTTACAAATCCAAACAAATCATTGACAAATAAACTGAGCCCCCAATTGGATTTGAAACAACCAAGGGGTCCTCTAATATATGGGTGTCTAGGTGCAGAGATTCAACTAAAGCAGTAGATATAAAAGAGTGCAATGCACCAGAATCAAAGAGAGTACGAACAGGATTATCAAACAGATAAACTAAACTCTCAACTGAAATATGTCTACCTCGTTCCTGCAGAGGTGCAACGAGAGCATGAACCTGCCCTCCAGAAGATGATCCAATCCTCTGTCCCTGCCCGTGCCTTTTTGGGCAGTCCTTAGACAAGTGTCCAGTATCCCCGCACTGGAAACAAGCACCCAATTTCCTCTTTTTCTTTCTACTGTCCCTAGCCAAGTGTCCGGGTATCCCACAGAAATTACACTTCATCTTCTTACGTATTTATTATCCTTCCTGCCTTTCTTGGGGTCCGTCTTCTTGTTCTGAGATCCATCTCCTTTCTTGTTTTGAGGCTCTTCCTTCTTCACCTCCTTCTTGCCATCTTTGTTCTTCTCTTGCAACAGAGACATGTCCACCAGTCTCTCGTAAGTCGCTCCCGTAGGTATATGAGACATTGCCAAACCTTGCAGTGGTTCATTCAGTCCGTTGGCAAAGCGGAGAGCCTTCTTGTGTGGAATGTTTACTAACTCTAGTCCAAATCCTGCAAGCTGGTTGAATTTATTGACGTATTCTTTGATAGACAAGCTGCCCTATTTAAGTGATTGGAACTTCTCCATTTGCAGACTCTTCTCAGCTTGTGAGAGGAACTTCATTTTAAATCTCGCCCTGAAGTCCTTCAAGTCTCTATTGGTCTTTCAGCATTAGTGACTTCCTACCAGAAGGAGGCCTCGTCTTTGAGCAACCACACAACCAACTGTAGTTTTGCCTCTCATCTACTTCAAAGATAACGAATAAGTCCTTAGTCTCCTTGAGCTAGTTTCTGGCTTCCACGAATGATTCGCTTCCCTTAAAGTCTTTTCCACCCATGGATCTAAAGTCTCTATAGATCTTTGAGAAAGCATTTCCTCTCGGAGGAGGAGCAGCTGGGGGAGGAGGAATGTCTACTGGGCCCACGTCATTGGCCCTAACTTCTAGGTATCTCCTGAACCAGCCAGGTATCGATACACCCTCTGGAAGGTTAAGATCCCCAGACATGCTGAAACAAAAAGGAAAGATTCAAAACGAAGGATAGAAAGATAGTGCATATGGCTTCGGGGATTATGCTTTTTAAATTAACACTTTTTCTTGAAAATGCTTCTTTATGACTTCTTTATGAAAAATAGTTTCAAAAATTTTATCCGATCTGGTAACCTTTAGCTCTGATACCAAGTGTAACACCCCACCTCCGTTAAGGTCACTCTCAAAGGGAATGCCTTAACTTCGGTGGAGCGTTTTAAGGTACAAGATACTAATAAATTACAAGACAGAAAATTTATGCAGCAGAAAAATATCAATATTATACAACATGGTATAATTCTATTTTTCACTTTATATCAAATCATGTCTTAAATTTATCTACATCTAAAAGATAACTACACTTAAAAAAGACAATCTTGATTTCTGGAATCTGTATTCTGAAGTTGAAATGATCGCCTTTGATGTAGACAATCGTTGTTTTAGTTTAATTTTGATTTAATTTGGTTTGTCTATTTTAATTTGCTTCAAGTTGAACGGCGGCTACTCGAGGTTGCCAACGGCAGCATGACGGCCCTTGGTTTGATTTTTAATATGATTTAGGGTTGAGGTATTAGGTTGCTTATATAGAAGTTTGATTTAATAGGAACAGTCAGATTAACCCAGACCAAATCAAATCCATTCAGACAAGATAGAATAGCCACATCAGCCCTAATGACTCAGCAAGGAGTCCATCAGAACCAATCAGATGCCACATCTGCCTTAGAGCGAATCGGCACACGGGTTGATAGCCAAACACCCTGAATCAACTCCTAGTCGACCCAACAAGGCTCGGGTCGACCTCAAAAATGGGTCGGTTCGGTTATTCCCCCTCCTAGTTCGTTGTTTTGAACTTTTTTGCATATTTATTTAATTTTTATATATATATATCTATATATATATTTCTCTCATATGCATACAAACTTCAAGGATTAATAACTTCTTCATAAGGTATCCATTTTATGCAAACCAAATGTCTATCTTGACCAAAATTTTGAGACGAAAATAGTAGCGCAATCAATTTCACTTAATTCTTCTTCTAAAAATTAAGTGCTCTTCAATTTTTTAATTTTAATATTCTCAGAAAATTCGGGGTGTTACATAGAGTTTAGGTAAAAACAATAAACTCCAGATCAGTCATGTGACTGGTGTGAGAATTAAAACAGTTATTAATCTTTATTTTAAAGTTAGGTAAATCAAGGGACCACGCCGTATAACACAGAATGGGTTTCCTTCCAAGAATACCAGTGCATAAAACAAACAGCGCAATGCTAAATAAAGAACAATGAAGCTATTATAAGACCCAGTTCCCATCACACAATGCAACGCAAGACGGAGGATAGGATTTTCCCTTATAATAGCCAAAGAATGCTTGATACGGGAAATTTATACTTTTATTATTACTATAAGTGAAGAAAACAACTTCAAATATAAATGTATCAACCATAGAAGGCATGGGTACCATATACAATGTCGCCATACTAGCTCTACAATTAAAACCGCAGGATGACGTATTGGAAGTTGGATTTCCATCTGTGAACCGAGGCAAGGGATCGTCCTCACCGCTTCGAGACAATCTAACCTACCATGTCTTAGGATCAGAGCTCGAGTGACCCTTGGATCGTCAGGGCCGGTCCACACGGAGTGGATTAAAATGCCTGAACATGCGTTTCCCTGCCCTATGGGGCATAAACTGGTCATATCCGACCAAACCATCGGCCCCGGAACGACCCATATAACCGAGACGCCTCGCTATCCATCATCCACATAAGTAAAATGTCAGGGCTAGTAAAACGCTGACACCACTCCTAGCTAGAAAGAAAAGCATGCCCTCCTTGGTGTCCACTCCCATTTTCTGTTTCATAACGGGGTGTGAGGCTCGCAAATTAACGCCACACAAAGCTACGCTATATTAAAGCTGTGCTTTGATCATCAACCACAAGACCCTGCTTTTCAACAGAAGCCTTGATCATTTGCATCTCAGCATGCCACGCAGGAAATTCATGCTATGCAACCGATGTATATCAATCATACAGGATGAAATCCGATGTCAGACACACATCCATTTACAAGTTTGTTTTGGGTCTGAACGAAACTGGAGACACCATATTCCTCCCCTATATGTCCAATATAGGGGAGAGGCCCTCGCATATCCGGTCAATCTCCAAGTACGTCTGGACGATCACCACTTATTATCTTGTCTTGGGTGTACAGCCTAATCAAGACATCAGTAATCATTCAAACGATGTGATGACCTCCGGTCTTCAACCAACGTCTTCATCCTCGACATATCGTCGAATCAATTATTAAGAATAGGATAAACTCGGTCTTTCTGAATAACACGCGTATATAATAAACAAGTGCTATAAAAACACAACATACGCCTCATTTCAATCCAGAATATTCCTTTATTCAAATATTCTTATACTTTGGGAAAGGTTCCCATTAATTTTATCAAAGATAAATTCCTTAAATTTATTCTTTAATCTTCCTTTGGATATCATTTCAATCTAATTAAAGATGCATTAAAACTCCACTTGGTTTTAATCTTCCCAAAAATCAATATTAACGATTGTTTAACTTGGGAAATCATATCCTGTCTTTAACTGGGTTAAAGAACTAATGTCATTTAAAAAACGGTTCACGATAAACCCAAAATCACATTCCATTACATCAGCCTTTAACCGTAAATTAGCAAGTGAACAATTCCCTAAGTATTAACCCCGAAGGCCGAAACCAACGTCAAATCAATACCCAGGAAACCATTCAACTTAACTAATCTCCAGTTAATTTCTGATTTTCTTTACTCCATTATGTCTAAGAACAGTATTATTAAAGATACCATTCACGACAACCCAAAATCTTATTCCCGTCATTAACTGGGTTAAAGAAACAATGTCCTTTAAAATACGGCTCAAGATAAACCCAAAATCACATTCCATTCCATCAGCCTTTAACCGTAAATTAGCAAGTGAACAATTCCCTAAGTATTAACCTCGAAGGCCGAAACCAACATTAGATTAATACCCAGGAAACCATTTAACTTAACTAATCTCCAGTTAGTTTCTGATTTTCTTAACTCCATTGGGTCTAAGAACAGTATTATTAAAGATTCCATTCACGACAACCCAAAATCACATTCCATTAACAATGGAATATTCATGGAAAACAAATCGATATATATAATCGATTTAAACTTCCATATCCAACCGATAATATAAATTGAATAACGACACGGCCTTTTAAATTCCATATATATTAACCTTCTTCCTCTACAGAAGCTTACTTCGATTATTACCAAATCGAATTCCATTCAATTCCAATTTAATATGTTAAATTAGAAAACTTTACTTTGGAAAATCTCCTTTAAATCTTAACAAAAGATTTATAAATTCCAAACCCCATTTCACTGTAAATCGGGTTACAGAACAAATGTCGCTAAAACACAGTTCACGATAAACCCAATTCATATTCCAATTATTAAATATAATTGGAAACTCTAACAGTCTTAATTAAAAGATTAATTCTCTTCACATGGGGTTCAAGAAAAGTGTTACTAAAGACACCGTTCACGAAAAACCGAAAATCTCATTTGATATTAAATAAAAGGCTCTGAATGGAAAATATATTGGCTTATATTCAATATCAAATTCTACAACCAACAAATATCGTATTGGAAATAACAATATAAATATATCTTTCAAATTTCCATAACAATACCTGTATAATCACGAAATCCAACATCAAAATATTCCGAAGACAATTTTGACTCAAATCCATTCCAATTTACATATTGGAAATTCTGGTTATTTTTAAAACCATTTCAAATCCAATTTATTAATTTAAAATATTAGATTATAATTCTAGTTCATAACCAGTTCATTTCAATAAAAATCTATTTTTATCTTTTCAAATATGGAAATTTTCATCCCAGTTCTTTCCAAATCATTTCTTATGATTTTGCACTAATTATTGATATTTTTAATAATTTTATCAAGGCCCGTACGGTCGATTTCCATAAATGGCCATCGAACTGCACTTACAATGACCTTTTCCATATTTGATTTGGACATAATTCCAAATCCAACTGTTAGATTTTAAATCTCTAATATTCTTTGTAAAGATCTTTTCGATACGAACCCAACGGTTCCAGTATTAGGAGAATCCGATGGTCGGATCTCCCATAAAGTCCATTCGAAGTCAATGGTCAAAATTCGTGAACTGCCGCAGCGCGGCGCATTCTATTCAGGCCATTGTATTATATATATGATACATATTTCGTCGATTTCCATTTAAAACGTACTTTATAAATCGTTTTAAATTCGTTTTCAAAACGATTTCAACTTGATAATCAATTTCAAATCAAAATTGGATATTCCATATCATCGATATATATATATATATATATATATATATATATATGATAATATTTTCAAAACATTAGATTTTGAAATCAATTCCTTTTCGATATTCATTATAAAAATGAATAAAATCGATATAAATATCATTCACGTCCAAATGGCGTTAATCTAATCAACAACGGCTTTATATATTTAAATATTTTCGTGTCCATCCCAAATCGGACATCAAAATCATATTTTGATTCTTTTACTGAATATTATTTTAAAATATTCGTTATTTTAAAATATTCATTCTTTCTGAACTGGAATTAGATACATTCAATTACCATATAATGTGGATTATATGGATTTCGTACAATACGTGTATATGGCAACAGTGATAAATAATCATCCATCATCCAGAGTGCATTCTACATAGTATAAGCATTAAATATAAATATTTAACGCTTATAACAGTCTGTCAACCAATCGATTGACATACAACTAAACAGTTGGGATTAGTGTACGTCAAATATCATCCCAATACCCGTGTGGGGTTTTCAAACAACAAACTCAGATTTTATTTGTGCAGTTGGGCGATGTGTAAAATTTATCGTCCCAATCAATATCAGTCAAAGGTGTGTACATAAACCAATCGTCCGATTTGTTTATGAATATTTATTTTATTCATATACACGTTAAAAATTATATTTTTAACTATAAATTATTTTATTCCATTCCACATCACATAATCAATTTTCACAATATAATCAATCAAACAAGTCGTCCATGGTCTGTGGACGACGGGTGTCGGGTGTTGCTAAGCACCATCTTCATCCTAGTATATATTTTAACTAGAAATAAAATAAAAGTGAGAAGTTCTCACCTTTGGGTTCCACTCCTTCATTCTCTATTTCTGAACGGTTCGGATTTGCCCAAAATTCCAATGCGATCTTTTCCCGCTGTTCATATTAAAATTTGCATTTTTAATATGATGTTTATTTTAAAAAATCACATTTTTATAATGGAACTTCATATATAAAAATTAAATATTTTTACAACGCTTCTTTCTGTATAAAAATTATATTTTTATATCTCTACTTCTTATATAAAGATTGAATTTTTATTTCGCTTCATATATAATAAAAATCGATTTTTTTTCTCCGCTACTTCATATAATCAAAAATCATAACTTTAAAATGATTTCAATTCTAGAAAGATCATATTTTTATATTGTTATTCATATAATAAGAATCCAATTTTTAACGATACTTCATATTGGTAAAAATCATATTTTTATATCGCTACTCTATAAATAAAATCACATTTTATTCTATTCTATAATATATAAAAATCCGATCTTTACTCCGTTAAAAATCTAATCTTTCTCTACTATAAAAATATAAACTTTTCTACTTCAAAGATCTAATCTTTTTTTATCATTCAAACAAATAAAAATCTAATCTTTTTAATGATAAAAATATAATCTTTCTTATTATAAAAATATAAACTTTACTTCTTTAAAAATCAATACTTTACTTCTTTACATAGAGATTTCATTTTACAAATTTGTACACACTTTATAGCCATTTCTATATAATTAAATAATTTTAATACCTTAATCTTCTTCCTTCTATGTCTGGAACGAGAAACAAAACCCCGTCGAACCCAACATCGGCCATCACCCCCTACGCGCGACAATCGGAGGCAACAGGCCTGAACCAGAGGGCATCACTTGAAGCGGCGCAGACCATCACCGGTGGTGGCTGTGTTGGGTAGGGCAGTGGGGCGCGGAAATGGTTATCGCAACGGAGGGTTGGACGAGGAGATGAAGGAGGAGAGAAAGCGACGCCAGTCAGAGGAAGTGGCGGCGGTGCCGGAGCTGAGCCGGGGCGCGACGGGAAGAAAAAGGGGGGAAGGGGTCTGTCGCGATTTTGATTTGAGGGGGCGGGTCTGACTGCGTTGTCCACGGATTAAAAAGTGAGAGAGGGTTAGGTTTCTAAGGATATATATATATTATTTTATATTACTTTATTTTTCAAAAAGTTAACTTTTCAATTGAACCCCAAATCAAACCCAACAACTGTCGTCCTTAGCTAATTACCCCCATTCCAAACACAGTGGGATATATCCCGTAAGCAAATTCTATTATTATGATTAGTTTTCATTTAAATTAAAATATAAATCTACATATTCAATTTTAAACGTATATTTCAATTTACAGGGGCCAAATACGAACTCTAAAAATTACAAAAAAATTATTTCTAGCTTCGTATTGACGATACAGTCCTAACAAAACTAATTTCGTCAAATTTGGAGACAATTTGAAAAATAACGATTTTCTAGTCGATCCAAATTGACCAAAACTGTCAAAACACGTTTTCTTTTGCCACTCTCACATATTGATTCAGAAAATTATGAATTTTGGAATGTAGTAATAACTTGACATCCCGGATCCAACAAAAGTGGTTTCATCGAAAACGGAGGTCGTTTGCAAAATGGCTATTTTTAAGGGCCAAAATTCCATAGTGACTATTCTGAATTTTCAACTGGGCATAACTTTTTATTCCCGCTATGAAATTTCAATCTTTCGAATTCGTTGGAAAGATATTTTCATACAAATATTTTTGGTTTTGCCTAAATCTGGTTTATTTTGAATCCCGTACATTCATTTGAAATTTGAAATCGAATTTTCAAACTACCGCGCCATTTTCAATTCCTTTTATAATTAAAATAAATATATACATTCTAATTCTATTCAAAATAAATTTCTCGTTGTTATTATTTAAAATAAATCATTTTAAATATTCAAAATTCATTAAAATTGCCAAAATAAAATTTTTAAATTGGTTCTGATTTTCCGGGTTGTTACATGGTTAATCCAAACTTCTCTTTTTCCAAATCTCTAAGGTCATGATTTGAATGGTTGGAGGTGGCATATGCATTTGCTTTAAATTATTCTTATCCAATATTTTTATTTCAATTGTTTTCGAATCCAGTTTTGGGATTTTTGCACGTTCAAAGATCCTCATTAAGTACTCTCCATAATGAAAGCATGTAGCTACTCCTTGTGCATATAAAAGAAGATGGTCCATAATAGTTTGCATCCAATTAATTTTTATATGACCAAAAGTTGCATATAAAGCCCTAAAAGTGTCTGAATATATAAGATAATGAGTTCTGAATCTTGGTAGTATTGTTCGAGTAAGAACATGGTGAAGAATCCTCGCATTAGGTCGTAGCTCTTTGGTTCGAGATCCGTCCGAGTCGTCATCAATAAAGAGATGACTTACTTCATCCCTTACACCATATTCACAATTTAATTTGGTTAAAGCTACCCCATCTGTAGGTGAATTTAAAACTTCTCCAAGTCTATCAATAGTACTGAAAATTTGTTGCCTACAAACAAGACTCCACACATCATTTTGTGAATTAGTAGGATTTTGATGATCCAAGTTCATATTAGCCAAAAATAGTTTTATCATGGTGACATTGATATTGATATTGTTTTGAGAAATATCTAAAAGTGATTCAAGCCTACCTTGGTGAGCCAGTTGCCGTAATCTATACGAATTAAAGTCTTCAAATTTAGCAAAAGGCCCTGAGATGAATTTCAGTTTTGATAAAAAGATTCCATCTCCTCTTAGCTAGGTCATTCCATAGCCATTGATCAATTGAGGATTCAATTAAATTCTTTGATCTCGTTCTAGAGGATGATCCAGTGTCTCTTTGACGTTTAGGAGGCGTCATGATAAAATTTTGGAGGTTCTAGGATTTTGGAAGTTTTTAGATAGTTTAAGAAGTGAGGAAAACATAGGGAAGGCAGGGTTAAATAAAACGTGTATGACTAGAACCATGTTTCCGGGTTCTAGTTAACAAGTCGACTAGTTGGTATATAACCAGTCGACTGGTTGCTGTTATTTTGAACATCAGCCTTTGCTTTATATTCTGAGTTGTTTTATTGATTTTAAACTTATTAGTTTGAGAAGAAACATATATATTTTTATTATACAAATATATTATAACTCTAACAATCAAAAAACTTTTGAAAATTTTGCATCATTGCTCAATGCAAGTCTTATTAAGCAAGAAGAAATATTTCTATGATTCGATTTCTATTCTTCAGATGAGGTCGATTTTCGTGGTGTTCTAGCTCCTTCATTCTATTGATAGTTCTTTTCCCACGAGTTTGGACTTTCCTTCTTATTTATGTCAGTTTTCTTCTATGCACTCCATAGAGTAGAGGGTCTGTTTGATGATTCCGGAGTCGTAGAAAGAGGGTAATGCCTTGGTTCTAGGACAACTGATCTTCCACAAATTCGAAGAGCTACAGTTTCAAGAAAAGTTAACCTATCTGAAGTTTGCTTTTGCTCATAATATATTTCTCTTTGTAATTTTAGTTGTTCATGTTGATAATGTCGAATATCATCAATTTTTTTAGGGAGACACCGATACTTCTCTTCTCTTCTTGGCTTCCGGAGTGCATCCATTTCAATATTCTTTCCACCGAAGAGTTGGTTCGTTGTTTGGAGTAGGAGACGTGAGGATGTTAACTAAATCCGATGAAGTTTTGTTAGAAGATTTGGTTGGAGTTGATGAGGATTTTTCTTTTTTTTGAATGATAAGAAGATTTTGGCTATCGTTTTCTTATTTGTTTTAAAAAACACTTTTTCTCTAGAATCTATATAAGAGTATACTAAATATAGAATCTCAAATGAATGCAAAGCTAATATTGAGCACTCCTTTCAAACCGAAATAAAATTGCTAAAAGCTTGGTACATAATGAGTGGTTTGTCTGTTGGATAAAAAGCTAAAAAATAGTATGTTTACTTTTAGTTTAAGATAAACTATATTAAGTAAACTATATATAAACAATAGTATTTTAGAAATATATGTTAACTAAAAAACTTAGAAAAATAAGTAAGAATTTGAGGATTCCTTTTATGTCATGCCAGTTATACAAATCTGTGGTACCTGCAAAAAATAGAAATTAAAAAAATGGTACCTACTTCCTCCATTAGGGTCCTAAGGGTTAAATCTTAGGAAGCCAAACCCAAGAGGGCTTAGGTTCTTTTTTAAAGAATAATTACTATTATAATGAACAAAATCTAAAAAGTTTTTAATATATTTATTTCTAATGAGAACATTATTTGTCTTCGGAATCCATACACTAATATTTCCTGAGGGTTTTTTCTTAGTAGGAATATTTAACTTACTACTAGAAAATTCTGGTTTAATATTAGAGTTTTTAGAACTGGATTTCCTTTCTGATTTAATTTTTTTATTATATCCAAGTCCTTTTTTTTACTAAAAACCGGTTGAGAATTTTCTAATATTTTAGATAAATTCTCTCTTCCTTCGTTAAAATTATTAACATTTTTAGAAATGCTTTCTAATTTAATTTTTAAACTAGAATTCTCTAATTCTACGATTTTGAATTTAGTATTTAAATCATGAGTTTTAGAAGTTAATAGATCATTTTTATTCTTTTGAGTCTCGATTTCTTGACTCATCATAGAAATTTGAGAATTTGCTATTGAAAGAGATTCTTGTAATTTTCTAAATTCTTTTTCTAAAATTTCTTTTTCATCTTTTAAAAGATCTCTCTCAAATTCTGCTTTCTTTTTATCTTCGTTAGCTTGTTTACACTTTCGCTTAAACATTTTCCTAGACTCTAAGATTTCAGTATTAATTTCTACTAATTCATCAAAAGTAGAATCACTTACATCATTATCCTTAGCAATGAAGCACACGTTTGCTTGCTTACTATCACTGTCGTTATCACTTTCAGAAGATGAATCCGAGTTGTCCCAAGTGACTGAAAATGCTTGTCTCTTTGATTTTTCATTTTTGTGATTTCTTTTTAACTATGGGCAATTCTTTTGACAATGTCCGGTCTTGTGACAATTAAAGCATTCTACCTGTGCAGGGTCAGGTTCATTTGATGAGTTCTTCTTTACATTTTTGATTTGGCATTTTCTGTATTTTACTAAAATTCATAGCTACAAATGCAATATCTTCTTCACCTGAATCGGAATCTTCTTTCTCAGCATGGAAAGCTAAATTTTTCTTATCTTGTACCTATGCTTTTTTTGCCTGCAAATTTACTTCATAAGACATTAGATTATCGATCAATTCTTCGTGTTTCATGGCAAAGAGATCATTAGCTTCTTCGATTGCTAATACTTTTATATCCTATTCGTCCGTTAAAGAATTAATTTTTTTTGATACTATATCAAAATTGGAATACTTTTCTCCTAATCCTAATAAAGAGTGATAAATGTTTTGAAAATTTGAATACATTTCATTTATAGATTCATTTTCATTCATCTTAAAATTTTGAAATTGATTCTTAAGTATGGATATTTTAATTTATTTAACCTTGTCAGTACCTTCATGAGTAATTTTGAGTGTTCTCGTGACTTCATATGCTATGTTGCACATACAAATCCGGTTAAACTCGTTTCTATCAAAAGCACAATGCAACATGTTCATAGTCTTAGCATTGGCACTAGCCTCTGCTTTTTGAGATACAGACCATTCCATAAACACTGTAATAGGTTGTGTGTACTCTTTTTGTGTGATATTCCATGCATCAAAACAATTTTCTTGCATGTATATCCTCATTAATGTAACCCGGTAACTATAATTCATGTCATTAAAGAAAGGTGGTCTAGAAGTGGATTGGCTTTCAGAATATCCGGTGTTATTGCTAGTACTATTGTAATTATCCATAATTTCTATGTATTAGATAACGGTTTTACGGTTAAATGATTGTCTAGCTCTGATAACTATTGAAAAAAGTCGTTGTGTACAACTTAAGTAGGATCTATATGGATATAGCGGAGATGTAGTTGATATACTAACTTGCTAATATATAGTAGTTATGTAAATAGATAGGAACTGATATGATATATCACAAGTTGATAAGAGCAATAAGTAAAGTAAAGTGGCACCGGGAAATTTTATACTGGTTCGGACTTCCTGCCCTACATCCAGTCCCCAAGCTCGTCTTCGGAATTCACTATCACACCCTCTCTTAACCCAGAGGAATAGATCAGTACACCCGAGTCCCAACAAGGATGCCTCTCGCCTGAGCAACAACACAGGACTTCATCAATGACAGGTGTTTTGACTTCTGCTTTGTGTTCTTTGATCAACAAGGATAGTCAATAGTTTAAATACACCCTTCCTATAATCTTATCCTCAAGTAATTGAAATGCTTGCAAAGATTTAAAGGAAGTTAGTTACTTGTTGAATCAAGATATGAAAAGTATTATCAAGGATTCAATAAGTAACATGAATCTGGAGAGCTTTTGTTTTTAAACTATATAGAAGTTAATTTCAGAAAATAGAGGCAATATTTTTAGAATTGGTGATTTGAAAAACATGTTTGAAGTGTTTATATAATAGTAGAAGAGTAGAATTCCTTCATGAAGAGTTTCTATAAAAAGTTGTGTCCATTTCCATTGATTATTGAAGAGGAATCTCTTCATGAAAGATGGTGACTCTTCATAAAATAGTTTCTGGGTCGAATCAGTTGATTGGTTAAAAAATCATCAGTTGACTGATTGAATTAAACTTTAAATTGTATAAATAAGAACTTGTTTCAAAACTAGCCATTGTATACAAAATTTCTTTGACCAGTCGACTAGTCAATTCTCTACCACTCGACTGGTAAAGCTTATTTCGTACACTTCTGGCCTTTCAAAGCCATATGAATATATATTTACTTTTCGTGTTATACTTTAGTTTAGATTTTAACATGATTCTTGTACGACTTAATATATATATATATAACCTTATCTCTGTAACATGATTTCTATTTCAACTTCTTTTGTTGGCATTAATCAAAATCTTGATATCAACATTTAAGACCAGATTTTCAAAGAATTTTTTCACAGGTATTTTTGACAAGTGCAAGAGAAATTTCAAAATATTTACATCAAGCTCGAGAGATATTCATGATCCCAAAATTTAAAAATAATTTATTTGAAATCACTTTAATTAATCTTAAGTTTTGGGATACAATGAATCAATTACACAAAATTAATAATTTCAAATTTAAGAGGTGTGTGTGATTCAAAATATCAAGTATTTCTGATGATTTCAAACAAACAAATTCCAAATAAAATAATCATGAATAAAGATGAATTTCAAGATGAAACATTGTGATTCAAGACGAACAGAATATCCAAGCCAATCTGAAAATCAATGAAATTATCACAGCTGAAAAATATCAGTGTGTTGTAATGAGTATAAATTTTCAAGCCTTTCCAAAATGAATTAGAAGAAAATCAAAATAGAAGAAGTGTGTGAAATTTCAATTGTTTTTCAGATCTTCACAAATTTAGAATTCTAATTAACAGTGTTCAAGATATGACGGGAATACATCAACATTGTTAGGAGTTCAGAAATCAAAAATTAAACTTCAAAACAATTGCCGATTTACAAGTTTGAATTCAAGTTTTGGAAATGATTAAAACATCAGAGTTTTATTTAAATGAAGTGAATTTCCAGAAAGTCAAGAATTCTACAATTGGAAGTTAATAAAGCTCAGAGAGAAAATATAACAGTGACAAATCAAAACAAAAAATAGAAGGGGTAGAAGGAGAAATACAAAAGGAGAAAATATTCACAAAGATGAGTTTAGAGGTCATACCTGAAATCGATTTAAACCAGAATATCTAACTCATCAAATCTTAGCTAAGGAACTGTGAATAATTCAATGATATGAAGCAATTTGAATTCAGTTTCTTTTTCGCAAAGCAGCTCCTCAGCCTCCTCCGGTACCTAACAATTTAGGGGATCGAGTGGTCTAACAAAATTAGTAAAACCACTTACAGTTGTATTCATATGTTTTGGTACCCAGACTTGTTTGTATGACAAACCATTAGAATTAACTTTTGTACCCTTAGGAGTCCAAATCTATTTGAATTTAATATAGCCCGTTTTATTTTCTTTTCGGATCCAAGATTGTTTAAATGGTTTGTTCTAAAACAAATTCTCATCTCGTTGGTGATTCAAAAATCCTTTGAAATAACCAGAGTTTAAATTTCCTAAACAATCTTTTTCAAAACAGCTTGAAAGATTTTTAACACCATTTGAATTCCGATTCAAAAACATTATATTTTCCCAAAGCCAAAACCATGTTTATTTCCAATAGAGACTTGATTTTGTAACAACATATTCAACGATTTTTTTTCATTAGAGAATTTTTCAAAAGTTGATTCTAGTCGTTCAATTTTGGATTTAAGATCACCGTTTCCTTTTATTAAAACTGAACAACAATTATTAGTGATCTTCGTTTCAGCATCATATTGTTTCAAAACCAAATTTTCAGATTCAAGTAATTTGATTTTGGCTTTGGACTCAGAAATTTCATATTCAAATTGTTTTTGTTTCTCAATCTCGAAAGTCTGGAAAATTCTCAATTCTTTTTATAGTTCGTTCGGAACTAATTCAATTTTCAACAACCTCTCTTGTTCAAGAATTTATGATTGGAATTATTCTCAACCAACTCTTTTCCAAAGTATCGTTCTTATGAATTAGCTCGTCCTCATTTTGCTTTAAAGCCATAATTTCATTTTCAAGTTTCAAATGATTTTCATTGAGATGAGCTAGATCATTTTTCAAATTTATATAATTTTTGCAATCGGAGTTATTAAGTTTTAATTTCAACATATTATTTTTGCGAGTCAACTTAGAATTTCCATATTTTTGAATTTTATTTTTCCATTGGATAATTTCAATAGATTTGGTTAAATCAACACAAAAATGAACCAGATTTTCATATGAACAATTTCTTATTTCATTGTCTGTTGAATCTCCATCACTATCATCGTCTGATTCTTCATCAGCAACTCCTGTTAAGCACAGATCTGAGACTGAGTTGACACTATGGGGTTTTGAGTAGTTGTCGCCTTTTTCATACAACGAATCGAGAGTTTTCCATATATCCTACGCAGTTAAACAATGAGAGATAAATTTTAATTGATCATTACTGAGATAATAATACAGAATTTGCGTGACACGAGCACCGGACAACTTTATTTTTCTTATCTAGCATATCTCCCAAATTTTTAATAATGTTCCACTATTCAAAATTAACGGATTTTAAATATATTTCGATTTTCGATTTCCAAATTAAAAAATCTGTCTCATTGAAAATAGTTGGAATATTACCGAACTGACTCTCGCTACACTAACAACTAAGGAACACCACGGCTTCAGAGTTAATGAACAACCTGCTCTGATACCACTTGTTGGATCTAGATTAACCCTAGAGGGGGGTGAATAGGGTATACTGAATTTTATCAAGATATTAAAAATAATCACATCGTAGATAATAACAAAATAAGTAAACGCGAAATGTAAATGACACAGATTTTACCCAGCTTCGGTAGACTCTACCTACTACTGCATTCACTAAGGTTTCTACTAGGTAATAGAATAGATCCCGCTTCTAATACCCTGTAAAATTGTGAACCCCTCTCTCCTATTCTAATCCTATACTCAAAACCCTAGACTGATCTATATCCCTTAGATCAACATTCCCCTAGCTACAACCTCGTAGCCAGTAAACCCTAGTTTTTACAGACTCTAGTAAACTACCAGTTAAACCCTAACTGGATGACCTAGATTTTACAGAATCTAGAAATTGGCTAAACTGGTTACAAATGAAAGCACAAAAAAACAATATAAATACAATTCTAAAAACCCTTAAAAATAAAAGGAGTTTATAACCCCCTTTTTTGACAATGTACACTAGGATGGCCCACTTCCATTTATTTATAAAGCCCAATCCCTTTTCTTTCTGGAATTAAAATGGTGGCTGATCCCTTGGAATTAGGGTTTTCAGCAAATACCAAATTGAGATGATTGATTGAATCTAATTTTTTCCTCTGATGCTCCAGTCTTTTTGGCTTCCTGATGATGCGATTTAGAATATTTCTGATCGAAAACTATGTGAGTTATTTGAATTGATTTTCAATGTTTTCACTTTGAATTGTTGGATTGGTTTTCGATACTCTGTCGATGATGATATGGGTGTGTATTTATAGGATTTAGGAAGCCTTAAATTAACACTCTAATTTCTTGATTATTGGCTTGACTGATTGCTCGATTTCCTATTTTGCTTCACTCGATTGAATTGAGTTTGAAATTGTTTCCTTAATAAAATCGGTTTGATTACTTGTTGTGAATTTCTGGGTGAATCTAGACAAGATATAGGCCTTTATTCCTCTCAATATTATGGCATGAAACCATTTCAAGAAACAGATTCATGGGAATTAAAATTGCTGCCAATTTAAATTGTTTCCAAAACATTTCTTCGAATTAAATCCATTTTTCCAAGGAAGCTGATCAATGCTGGAAACCATACCATATATTCTATGTTGATTGAAAACATTTATTCACTGTCTCTTGTAAAATCAACTTGAACATTTCTAGAAATTTTAGAGGATGATATAATATCCATTAATTCCCAATTTTGCATCATGTGATTTTAGGAAATGTTTTAACCTCTTTCTGTAACTTGAACTTGATTGAGTTTTCCTGAAATATTTCTTTACTGCTGATTTTCTGGAACTAGTTCAAACCGGCACATAGAAATCTGGAATCAGTTTAAAACTATTGCCAAATTTGTATGCTTGCATTTCTTTGAAACTTTGCACACATACAGCTTTGTATTTGTACTTGTATAGCTAACATATGTGCGTTATCCCATACTTGTGTATAATCAGACCATACTTGTGTATGTTATTGCACCCATATACAGTTGCATGTGGTTGATCATTTGTTGATGCCTATATATTCTTGAACTAGCTATTTCACTATGTCTCATTGATCATTCTGGCTCCACCATGCACTAGTCTTTGAACTGCTGTAGCCTTGTTTTGTACACTGGTTTGTGTATATCTGCATTTGTGTGTATACCCCTTCCTGCTGTATTGACTTATGTCCATTCATCTGCATGTTGTCTCACTATACGTGTTTCACTGTTCACTTTTCATTGCTTTGCTCCGTGTATACATCACTATGTTGAACCATGTCTTGCTAGTGCCATGTGTATACTGCCTTGAGTTATATTTGGCACACTCTAGCTTCACTGTTTGCGTTTTCCATTGCCTCTGCTGCATGTGTTTTTCTGGCATGACTATGAACTTGCACATTTGACCTTGATTAATTCATATACCAGTTCTCTTGCTCACTTATGCTTATGTACTTGCTGCCATTTGTTGACTTATGTACTCCTGTATTGATGGCAAGAACCTGCCGTGTCATTCTTGAGTTGTACACTATTGTATCATGTCTTGTGCACGCTGTGTTGACCATGCATTTGTGCCAGCTTTTGGCTTGTTGCATTTGGCACTTTGTTGCCATATGCTTGGCCATTTACATAGTTCCATGTGTATTATGCTCGCCCCCATTGATGTTTGTTGACATGGTGACATTGTTGTTGCTGAAATGAACATGATGTAGTTTGACTTGTGCTTGAACTAAGTTGCATACATGCTCCTCATTGTTGTGTTACCACCATATAACATGTTGATTGTTGCTCGACCATAATCGTTTCTGTGTTGAATGAAATGTATACATATATGTATACATACATGTATGTGTATATATATGTGTGTGTACATATGTGCGGCTATTTGAATGTTGTTAGCCTTCTTTTTGGTAAAAGACGCAACATGCCAAATCGAAGCCCAAACGTGCAACCAATCAAGTTAGACATATTGCATTCCAGGAAGCCCAGTAGAAGCTCGGACCGAAGTAACCACGTATCGGGCCAATCAAGCCAACCTGGAAGGCTCGCTCTCCTAGTCGACCGAGAGAACTGCTCTCACACAGGGCATATCAACTGAGTATTTCGGATCTACATGAAATATCCAGCTGAGCTGTTCAAATACTTGGCCAGACTCTCAAGGAAGAAAAGGCGGTCAACCACATCCGGACAAAGCTCTACTTTTGATATACTTCACTATGGATGCCACGTAAGCCGCAACTTCTGAGGGTATTATTTATGAATAGTGGAACTAGTCTTCCAGTCGCTATTATATCCAAGGAGTGAGCTCCACGTGTCCAAGTCTTCCCAGAAAGGCTGGGCTACGTCACAATAGCCCAAGCTGCCATCTCCACCTATAAATACCTCAAAGCTTAAAGATGATAGGGATCATCTTCTTTTTGGATCTTTTTTCGGCACCAACTTCTTCTTCTTCCCAGAAAGTTTTATCTGGAAGGGAAAGATAGCCGTCTCCTTTCTTTTCTTAAAATAGAAAAAGCATTGTACTTGTAATCCAAAGCAAAAATAATATATAAAGTGGACGTAGGCACAGTCTTGACCGAACCACTGTAAAAATACTGTGTGTTTTCCCCGTTTCCTTTACTTTTTATGCATTTTACAATCAGTGTTCATGTGCTCTTCACACGAATGGGGGTTGAACGTCACTAGTGACCAACTTTTAATGTCAACACTTTGGCGCGCCAAGAAGGGGAGATCCTTCCTTAGTCCATGGCAAACAAACGAAAGAAAGATACAACATCCTCTCGTCCCGCAAACACCGATGCAGCCAATACTAATGCTACAGAAGCAAGCCACGAGGTTTCCTCTCATGAAGATATGTCTCGATTTCTTACCTGGGATGACATGGATATAATCATGGTCGAGTTCAAAGACCATATTACATCTCAGGATAAACTCCTCGAACGATAACAGCAGTTGATGGGTCACCTTCTCGGTCGACTGGAGACAGGATTGAACGCTTCAACATCAATTCCTCCACCGGCCGGGACTGGGGCAACAGCTGATCTTTGGTCTGCACAGAATCAGGCCACTGATCAAGCTACACCTTTATTTCATCCTGGTTTGGTCCCACCAACCGATCGGTCACAGCCGGGAGTATCGCTTCCAGCGACCAGCGCAGTTGCAGCAGCAGAGAACCTCGGTAGGCTCGCGATCAAGATCTAGATCGGTCAAACACTTTGCCTCTGCTCTTGGGAACAACTCGACCAGCGAACCAATTGAGAAACCTCCGGGTCCATCAGAATCAATGCCATTCCCATTACAACCCGGAGTCTCACTACAGACCAGTCTAACCACTCTTCCCATTCAACGAATAACCGGTGCAACTTTCCCTACGAACCAGGGAAGCCACCCCGCCACACCGGTCCTCACAGTAGCAGAAGAAAATGCTACCGTAGTCCCTACTAACCTCGCTCCCACCTGGTGCACCCCCAAGCTCCGAACATCACATGCTATGCTGGATCAGCCCAAGCCCTCTGTTATGGGTACGACTCGACCCACTACTCATCTGGTTCCAGAGGGGTCGTTCTCCCTAGAACCACCTACTGTGGCTCACCTTCCCTCACACCCTCACTTAACTCTCGGAAGACGGGCCCAGCCAACAACCGCCCGTCCGAGCATGCTTTTGCCAGATCATCGCACCGAAGTTCTCCCAGATGCTGAGCTGAATTATGGCAACGACTCCTCAGAGATGGAAGCCAGCTTGCAAGCATCATCCGACGATTTACTCGGGAAACTTACTCGTAGCAATACATAGATAATGTTAATCGCATCCCCTTCACAGGGAAAGCAGAACTCCTGAAACCCTCCGGACTTCAAGTTTCCAGCTATCGAACCATGCAACGGTCGCACTGATCCAACCATTCACCTCATGCGATACATGCGACATATGGAAGTACTTGGCGCATCAACCAACATCATGGCTAAGTGCTTCCCACTCTTTCTTACTGATATAGCTGGAATGTGGCTTCGACAGCTGACAACGAAGTCGATCAGCAGCTGGAACACTCTGGTCACCCGCTTCATCGAGTAATTCTGAGTACATATCTCTTAACCAAAGAGTGCTATGTTCTTATCAGCCATCAAGCAGCGATCAGGAGAAATGCTCAGATCCTTCCTTGAAAGATTCAACGTGGCTGTAGCGTAAGTCGATCGGCTCGAGCCATCGACGGTACTTATGGCCTCCATTGCAGGAGTTCAGAATCAATCAGAATTCTCAATCTCTTTAAATAGAGATCCCCCAAGGATATTGATGATTTCTATTCCGAGGCCAAGCGATTCCTCCAACAAGAAGATGCCAACATTGAGATGGAGAGCCTAGAGGTCTTAGCCACCAAACAACAAGTTCCATCCAACAACAACGGACAGAAGAAAGGAAGAGGAAAGGCCCCGAAAAAGAGCGAGCGTCATCAGCGACCTTGGACCGAATGTAAGTAGGATCAGTACATCGAACTCAATTCCTATCTGCTAGATATCTAACTTGACATACGAGGGTCCCTGCCTACTCCGAGACCACCTCGACGAGAGCCAACATAGATGGAGCTCGATTTCTGTAAGCATTGCATATTCCACAATGTAGATGGACATAGCACCAATAAATGCCTGCATCTGCGTGATATCGTCGAGGATCGAGTCAGAAAAGGGGAGCTTTTCGAATATTTCAAGAATCTGCCCCGGCCTTGCCGCCATGATCTTCTGCCGAAGCTCCTCAGGTCGATCCACGAGCTCCTAGAAATGGAAAGGACCCTGAGACTAGCACTCGCGGCATTATCATTAATTAGATTTTTTGATGTATTTCTTTCAATAAAAAGGACACCTTGATGTACACATGTACAGGGTTAGGATTTAGCTCCTAAGCATGTTCTGGAATCAATCGATGTCCTCTTAGAATTTCTTTTCTCTATAATAATTCTTTAGTTGCTATGAATGTTCTTTCACAAATATGGATAATGTTTGGGAAACTCTAAAGGCGAGCATGGATAATGCTCACCCCCCTCTTTTAATGTGGTCAGCACGAAAGGCTACTACCATATCTTAACACCTACTCCCCTAGCCAAGTGTGGTATATTTCTTAAAGCCAAGTATGGATGATACTCACTCCTTCTATTTCTACACCACAAGCGTTTATTGCTCGCTGGACACATTAATCTAACATGAGCCGAGCATGAAAAACACTTACCCTAAGCCTAGTATGGTTAATACATGCCCTCTCTAAGCTGAGTATGGTTAATACTCGCCACCAAGTCGGGTATGGTTAATACTCGCCACTAAGCCAAGTATGGTTGATACTTGCCAACCCTCAAAGCCAAGTGAAATAAAATGCTCGACCCATTAGCCTTCTCCAAGTCAAGAATGGTTTATTTTTGTCTTTTCAGGAATTAACTCTCATAAAGACGATCATCATCTCGACCTTAATACAACATCGGAGCCATCGGATTTCTAGCCTTAATATGGTCCGGCGCGACCATAGTTGCTCTAACAATTGTGCTTCGACTCACATTTCGTAACACACCTCCCTCTGTCGAAGAAGACGCATTCTGAGGGGCAAAATGTTAGCCTTCTTTTTGGTAAAAGACGCAATGGGCCAAATCGAAGCCCAAATGCGCAACCAATCAAGTTAGAGAGATCACATTCCAGGATGCCCAGCTGAAGCTTGGCCCAAAGTAACCACGTATCAGGCCAATCAATCCAATATCTCACCCTGGAAGACTCGCTCTCCCAGTCGACCAAGAGAACTGCTATCGCACAGGGCATATCAACTAAGTATTTCGGATCTACATGAATTATCCAGCCGAGTTGTTCAAATACTTGGCCCGACTCTCAAGGAAGAAAAGGCAATCAACAACATCCGGACAAAGCTCTACTTTTGATACACCTCACTATGGATGCCACGTAAGCTGCAACTTCCGAGTATACTATTTATGAATAGTGGAACCAGTCATCCAGACACTATTCTGTCCAAGGAGTGAGCTCCACGCGTCCAAGTCTTCCTAGAAAGGTCGGGCCATGTCACAACAGCCCAAACTACCATCTCCACCTATAAATACCTCAAAGCTTAAAGAGGAAAGGGATCATCTTCTTTTTGGATCTTCTTCTTTTTGGATCTTTTTTTCGGATTCAACTTCTTCTTATTCCCAGAAAGTTTTATCTGGAAGGGAAAGATAGCCGTCTCCTTTCTTTTCTTAAAATAGATAAAGCGTTGTACTTGTAATCCAAAGTAGAAATAATATATAAAGTGGACATAGGCACAGTCTTTGCTGAACCACTATAAAAAGACTGTGTGTTTTCCCCGTTTCCTTTACTTTTTCTGCATTATATAATTAGTATTCGTGTGCTCTTTACACGATTGGGTGTTGAACATCACTAGTGACCAACTTTTGACATCAACAAATGTCATACATGAATATTTTTATCAGCAGACCGCTACACTATGTTGGGGTTGTTTAGAATCAACTTGTTCTGATCAACAAAACAATGCAGTGTGTTGAGGCTGATCATAGAGCACTAGATTATACAGTCTACCTTGTGGTATTTATCGTATCACTGTGAATATCACAAGTTGTCTAGACACGGATGGATGTCTATATAAATCAGATCAAATCATGAAAATGATGAGAAACATAACAAAATTCTGAGGCAATTAAAATTTAAAAATAAATTTATATTTGCATATATTCAGTTTTATTTCTATTATAGTCTGTTGTGTGTGTTTCTGAATGTGACAGGTAAGGATGACTGGACTGACTGAAAGCTTTGAAGACAGAAGATTGAAGCAATAGTGTGTATATGTATCAGTTTGTATAAAAAGAAATATGTACATATATATATGATGAATGAAAGAGTGAATCTGTAGTGAGGAGCATTGTACTGAATGTGAAATGTATGCGAGTTGTACAAATAGTGGAGTTGAATGATTGTACTGTTGAAATATTGAAATAAAATATTATATTTAAATAAAATACAGTTTGAATATTTAAATTCATGTATAGTAGTATTTTGTTTAAAAATAAATATTATATTCATGTCCGTGATGTAGTATAATAGTACAATAACAAACACATTTGTAATAATATATATTTGGTTATTATCATCAAACAAAAATCACATAATAATTATATACAACATAATTATATACAACACATACACCAATCAACTATTCGCAATTGGTAAAATATCCTCAGGATTCTCAACCGAAAGAACATCCATAAATAGACCAGTACGAAACTCAACTTAGACATGGTGGCAATCCGATCACCTCATCGAATGTATCCAGATACTCTCAAGCTACAAGCTCGGGTAATGATTCACTACTAAAGATCTGTCTCGGCTCACAACGTCCGATCACAAGTGACTCACCTACTTAAGCACTAAGTCTCAACCCACCATCGCTAAATCAAGGACGACTCACCATTGAAGAGCTTGTCCTAGCCACTATCATCACCAACAACTACTCACTACCACCGATATTCTATATCCTTCTGGGAGTTGAACTGCTAAACTTAAATATTAAGTCCAATTAAGCTTAAAAATAAACAAGAAAACAGTTTAGCAAACATGCAACTATGACTCGATGAATTTAAGTTTTAATGAACCATATATACAGCCAAGTGTAAATTAAATATGCCCTAACACTCCCCTACCTCAAGGCTTGGCATTAGGAGCTATGGATGCTGCATTCACCCATAGTATTTAAGTTCTGGCAACCAAACACGGGATGTTACACACATGTATAATCTAGCTGAGCCCTCAATATGGTAAGCCACAATCAAGAGAGACAAATCAATTCACGAGTCCCAATCTCGTTTCATCCATCGAATCGCATGACCAAACAGAATGATGAAATCTCGACGCCAAACTAAAACACGTATGGAAACATCATGGATGGAAATATATATCAAACGGCGATGTCACTATTTCCTGATACATTGAGGGAGCACTCGACGGAACAGGAATGGAAATCAACACATACATCTCCATAATTTGTCCCAATAAAGTAGGACAAACTTCTATACCAGGCGCAAGGTCAAATATCGCAAGCTTGCTCGATCGACTCCCCTAGCTAGCATTCCCTCGGAATGGAATAATCACCCCTTGAGTCGATTACAAAACCCAACCACAAACTCCTCACTTCAGAGCGATAAAGGAGAGAATAAATCATGCTTCGATATCACATCGAATTCGATTACACTCCCCTACATAGACACATTGCCTAAATTGGCGAAACCTCATCGAATCCTAAGAAGTCGATACAAAACCACTTCAAAGTGAACTAGTCTCGAGCGAATTGATTTCGAGAACTCGAAACGATAAAGGCCCTCGACAATTCAAGCCCAATATGGAGTTTCTTAGGAGTAATCTCCTATTTATTCAACTCCAGCTCCAACTCATTGAAGAAAAACCCTTGCGAGAACCCAAACAACTCTAGCACTACAATAGTCAATTCCATTCTGAGGAACGGTATGCCACATGGCACTACACCAAACGGCATGTTTTGTAACATTTTCGCGGACCCTAATAGTAACGGTTATTATTATTACTATTTTATAACGTTTATTGCCATTATATTTAGTTATAATAGTAATAACCATTACAATAGCCCAGATTTTGGCACGCAGGGAATGGTTTGGTAATTTTTCTTTTTCTAACCCTTCCGTTCCTTTTCGTATTTGCCATAAAACTTATCCCCAAATTTTGCAAAGCCGCCGCCTAGGTTTCTTTCATCTCCATCACTACCTTCAGACCTTGATCTGTTCTCCACCAGACCCCCAAAGTGAGTAATACTGACTTAATCTCTGCAATCATGATAGCTGCTTTGATTTCCTTTTGAATTTGAATGTTATTAAAGATTCTTCTTCATCTTTCTTGCCATATTTGACTGAATGTTGTGATAATAGTGATTCTATCCCCTTTCTGCAATTCCTTGTTATGCTTCGAGTGTACACTTAATCCGTGTAGGTCCAGCAAAATATTTTTGTTTTTGATGAAATTAAAGTTGAGATTTTAATGAATTTTACGGTTTTATATTTACATGAAATAAATAAAGAAAGAAAGAAATAAGACCCAAATAAGGGCAAACAGGAATTTGCTGGATATTATACTGGATTCCATAATTGTTGATTACAAGTTGCAGCAGCCGTTACGGTATTAATCTATTGCCGTAATTGAAAAACTACCTTTGGTTTTGTGGTTGATCGTTAAAATCGATTTATTGTGCTTCAAAACTATTGCTTTTTTGTTCCACGTATGGTCTTCTATAAAAGAATCAGCATATAAGACGTTAGTGTTCCTATTGATACAAATCTAATTAATCTTTATTCATTCAAAAAAAAAAGAATAAAGCAATAAAAAGTTGCTAAGGAAAATTACAAGTTGTTGTGTGCTTTCAATTGCTATATTCCAAATGTATTTTCTCCACCGCAGGTTATAGAGAGAAACCCATATTCATCATTCTTTGTTATATAGAGAAACCCATAGTCATCATTCTTTGTTCTTGATGTTGTCGTTGCTATACTATCTTCATGTGTGAAATTGTCAAACAACATATATTATCCAAACCCCAATTTTAGTAACCACGTCTATCTCTCTAATCTCGTGCATGATATCAATGACTCATCAATGCATGCATATAGTTAGCAATTAAAATCCCACTTTCATTGTTGCTTTATGGTATAATAATATTGAACAACAACTCAATCCAAGTGATGACATTTCATCCTACAAGCTGCTCATATTCATACACAGACTGCTCCATATAATACCACATTTTCCAGATCTCTCTTTGATATGTCATCAGTTTGTAGACCCAACTAACAAATTTCTGGTTGTAGATTACGAATGATTCTTGCACCATATACAAACTCTATCACCATCTGAAGAACATAATCTTAAACTTGCTTCTCACTATAGTAACATTGTTGCTAAATAAGAAATTGAGGATAGATGCAGAAATGCCAGGACAGTGGATTAGAGTATGCTTCAATCCATAGGCATGCTTTATTACGGTTTATCCATCACCATACCATGGAGTATCTAAATCATATGTTTCATTTACATCCAGCAATCACTGGAAATGTAAAATTGGTTGTCTAAATTTCGTTTTTGATTCAATGATTAAGACAGAGTACAGTGAAAAACATTTTCGCAAAAAAAAAAAAAAAAAAAAAAAAAACCCAAAAAATAGATATTTGATATTTTATGGGAGTCGAACCAAATAATCACCCAAAAGGAAGACGAACAGATCGATAATAGGTTTCTTACCCTTCATTAAATCAAATCAGGCACTAAGATCTGTTTATGCAGAGGATCGGTTGAGGAGAATTAGGATTTTCAGCACAAGGTTTTACAATCTTTCATTGGCTTAAATGATAAATCAGATAATACAATCTTATAGGCAAATATATTTTTTTTTTGAAGGAAAAGGTAGTGAATCAACATGATTCACACCTAATATATATTAGCATCCATAAAGTAGCATAAAGTAGCAGTACGTGTATGTACAACATATATACAACCAAAAAAACAGGCCATCGCTACAACTACAGCCTGGCAAAAAGGAACCAAGCATCATAATTTACATTACACAGCAAAATACATAACTGCAAAAGCCAAGGCCAATGAACATCCCCATCAAGTGTGTGGACCAGTGATGCTCCGCACCCGCTTGCGCACACGGTCGGCAATGCTTTCAACCTGTCTCTTGCACTCCATGCCTGCCCAGTCATAGACAAAATTGAGAATAGAGTAAATGATACTGTTAGGGGCTTTCAATTTGTGGTTAAATTTTCTGGAATTGCGTTCATGCCAAAGCAACCAAATGTAAGCAAAGTTCAACAAAGCAAAAAGAAAACTATCATGAGAAGCATGCAAGGTCGGGTAAATGTTGTGCCAAAAATCAAATTGGTCAGCAATGAAGTCGCTCCAGTGCAAATCAAGGCAAAGCACAACCAAACATTTCGTCCAAATGTAAAAAGCAAAGTCACAAGCCAAAAAAAGATGATGATAGTCCTCGTCGTCGCAACCACAAAATATACAGCCACCCGTAACGTACACGCCTCTCTGACGAATTCTGCTAACCGTGTTCAATCTACCATGTATCACAATCCACATATGAATTTTAACTTTATCAGGGACTTTGAACCGCCACATATGTTCGAACCCCAACCTCCTAATCCCAGCAAAGTTGAACAGCTTGTAAATGCTTCGAACGCTAAACAACTTTCTTTCTCCCTCCAACATCCAAATAAACTCATCCCTCTCATTAGTTAAAGTCACCCCTTCAAGCGAAACAAACAAACTGCATAACTGAACCAATGCATTACCAGCCACCAGCCTCGAAAAAGACAATCTCCATTTGCAACCCACTGCTTCATTATCATACATCTCTCTAACAGTGAAATTTTTGTTGTGTGCAATACCAAAAAGCTCAGTGAACTCCGCACAAAAAGGGACATTAGTTAGCCAGCTATCTAACCAAAATGATGTGTTGTGTCCATTCTTCACCACAATCTTAGTACCCAGCTTCATCCATTGCGCATGAGCCAAAACATTGCGCCAAAACACGGAGCACAATGAGAAATCAGTATTCCAACTAAAAATGCCATTGTAACATGTACTAATAATCCATTCTTTCCATAAAGCGTGCTTGTCAGAGATCATTAACCACAACTACTTACAAAGTAAAGCACGATTCATTGTCTTCAAGTTAATGACATCGAGTCCCCCTTGCTCTTTAGACTTGCAAACTTGATCCCAAGAAATCAAACAGCTAAGTTTCTTCGTCTCTTTAGTACCAGTCCAGAAAAAATTACGACGAATTGCGTCAATCTTCTCCAGCACCCAACCAGGAAATTGGTAGAAGGACATCCAGTACAACGGAATTGACGACAGAGCAGAATTGACAAGCACGAGACGACCAGCTCTTGATAATGAGTTGCCTTTCCACCTCGCCAGTCTTGTGTCCACCTTCTCTATCAAGTGCTGCCAGTCTTTCTTCATTAATTTTTTGGGGCGAATGCACATACCCAGATAGTTCAAAGGAAAAGCATCAGCCTTGCAATTAAACATCTCAGCACATGACCTGCGTAAATCATCACTACAACCCAACGTGTAAACACTGCTCTTATGAAAGTTAATTTTTAAGCCAGATAAGCTTTCAAAAGCATAGAGAATAAATTTAAGTGCAGCTAGGTATTTACAGTCTGGTTTACTAAAAATGATAGTGTCATCAGCGTATTGCAGAGAATTGATGCCCCCAACCACGTGATCACTGCCAAAGCCGCTAAGAATCCCATCTGCACAGCCCATCTTCAAAATTTTTGAAAAGACATCTGCCGCCAAATCAAAAAGAAGAGGGGAGAGAGGGTCACCCTGTCTCAGACCGCGCTTGGAGTGGATAGTAGAGCCAGCAACTCCATTGACACAAATGTTAGATCTACTTGATGAAAGAATCATAGAAATCCATTCAATCCACTTGGTGGGGAAGCCTCTTGCCTTCAGCACTTCAATCATAAATCGCCAGTCAACTGTGTCAAAAGCTTTGGCGAAGTCCAACTTAAGAATAGCACAAGGAACATCAAATCTATCACAGTGAGAAATCACTTCACCAACCAACGCAGCACCATCAAGAATGTTTCTTCCTTTAATAAAAGCAGTTTAGGACTTATCAATCAACGTATCCATCTTAGTTTTCAGCCTGTTGGCCAACATCTTCGTGATTAGTTTGAAACTAGTGTTAAGGAGGCTAATCGGTCTAAAGTCAGCGACAGAAACATTACCTTCCTTTTTGGGGATTAAAACCATATTAGCATAACTAATCAAATCCAATCTTAATGAGCCATTGTGAAACTCATCAAACAAACGCATAACATCATCTTTCAACATGCCCCAATAGCGTTTGAAAAAAAAGGTAGGAAAACCATCAGGTCCAGGTGCTTTGTCGCCAGGCATCTCCTTCAAAGCATTCAGTATTTCCTTTTCTGAAAAATCACTTGCAATGTCCGAGAGATCAACAACATCAGGATACAATTTGCGCCAATCAACAGAAATGCGGTTCTCAATGCGAGCACTAAAGATACTTTTATAATATTCAGTGAAAGTATCACTCAAAAGTTGTTGTTCACAAATCTCCACTCCATCTTTCCAAATACTATGTATCAAATTGGTACGACGTCTACCATTAGCAACTTTATGAAAATACACAGTATTTCTATCCCCTTCCTTCAGCCACTGAGATCTGGATCTCTATCTCCAAAAAATCTCTTCTTGATCCAGGACTTTGTTGAGTTCTCTCTCTCGTTGATGAAGCAAATCTCTTTCAACAGCATCGAGTCCTCTCTCTTCGTCCAGTGTATTAAGTTCAAGAATCAGTTTTTCAATCCTCTCCTTTTTAATTCTGATATGACCAAACTCCTACATATTCCATTTTATAAGAAATTTCCTCAAAAACTTGAGTTTAGTACATAGAGCTCTCGCTGCATCGCCACTCACCCCAAATTCAGACCATTTATTATATAGCAAATCATCAAAGTTATCTTCCAGGCACGACATTTTTTCAAACCTAAAAAATGTTTTTTCCTAATGTCATCTCCCGAATCCAACACAACAGGGCAATGGTCAGAAATAATCATAGATAAACCTTTTTGGGTGGTTAAAGGATGAAGATCCTCGATGTAACGACCCGGGATTTTAGGGCCAATTTAAAATTTTTATTTTTATGAATATAGAGTATTTTAAATGATTTATTTATTTTAATCGAAGTTAAAGCTAACAAATTTAATTTAAATATAAAAGGAGTTGAAAATAAGCGCTGCAGTTTGAAATTTTGACTTTAAACTTTGACTGAATGTACAGGATTCAAAATAAAACGAATTTTAGTGAAACCAAAAATATTTAAATCTGTTTCAGAATATCTTTCTAATGAATCCGAAAAATTGAAATTTCACTTTAAAACTTGTAAGTTATGTCAAAATTAAATTTTAGAAAAGTCGCCATGGAATTTATATTTAAAATATATAAAGGTCAGAATGGCCACTTTTTACATACGAAGGAATCGGAACTCGAAACCATTTCCATTGAGTTCAGAATGACGTTTCTGCATTGAAAAACAGTAAACACTTATATATTTTGAGTTTCAGAAATTATTGATTTCAAAATTTATTTTTAATATTAAATATATTCGCCCTGAAAATAGCCATTTTTCAAAAAGTCTCAGAATTGAACGAAACAAATTTTGTTGTGATCGTATCGACATAAGAAAGCCAAAAATAATTTTTTCGGATTTTTCTGACTTCGTATGTGGCCCCGGCAAAATTATATTTACGTTCGAATTAAAAATAAAAGATTTATTTGAAAATAAAAGAAAACCATACTGTAACTTCAGAATTGGACCATGGGGATAGCGCCATCGCGTTCAGAAGACGTCAAAACATTAAGTTCGACAGTCGTTGAACGCGAATCGGAGGTCGTATGTGAAAACGGTATTTTCTTGAATTAAATAATTAATTAAATAATTAAAATAAAACCCTAAAAGATTGGTATAAATACGTCGTATACAGGGACCGTATACTACTTCTTCTTCCTCCGTTAATCCAAATCGCGAAACCCATTACAGCCGCCACCTTCATCTCCACTTTTCTTGTAACACCCCACCTCCGTTAAGGTCACTCACAAAGGGAATGCCTTAACTTTGGTGGGGCATTTTAGTAAACAGAACAGAAACTTACAAGACAGATGAAACAATACTTGAAAAAATTTAACTTTATTACAGCGGAAACATAAATTAATATGGTTACATCCTCTCAAATTTCAGAATTCAAGTACAAAATATCAGTCTTGTACAAAAGCCTTCAAAATGCATAGTTTAAAATCATAATCCCCATGGAACGGAAGCTATACAGAGCCAAGCCATACTTTAAGCACTTCAAGCAAAGAGAAATCCGGATCAAGCTAAAGTATTTCCCTCCTTGGATAACCTGGGGGGGAACGGAAGAAAGGAGGCGAAAACAACAAGGGTCAGACAAAAAGTCTGGCAAGTCCAGTGACTTTCAGCATATGAACAGATAATAATAATATGATATGAACATAAAACTGGATGTGAGATAACTATAACAGGTGTAGCAGATATAACAGAAAAACAGAATGATATAAACTATTGTTTTACACTTCTCTGCACTAATAATAGTATAGCAAAATTAGGTGTCACCCTAATGTCTAAATTGAAGCAGGAACGGGTACAGAATACTTTAACAGAAACAGAATGCTAATAATGGGCCTTTACTACCCGATCAGAAACAGACAGAAGAAGAAACAGATTTATCCCTATGGAAACAGAATGTGGAATTAGGTGTACACTAGTAATAGGCCTTTACCACCCGAACAGACGGTACCACACAGAAACAGACAGGTGTTACCACCCAACAGAAACAGACGGTACCAACAGAAACAGACAGAACTAAGCGTACCCTAAAACCCTACCCCAAGCGATCGGCTCCCTAATACATAAATATCCTGTGTCGGCCCCACAGTAGGGTGTATCATTCCCTAAAGTGACAACCAATTGGCACAGACCTATTTACAGATGTCACGGCGTCTTACATCCTCAGAGGCAGACCGGGATCCATGCACGCACATGACCCGGTTGGAACGCACCATCAACACCCCTCGCCATTATCAGAATGAACCACTTATAATTAGTTCAGTAAGCGTGCCCGGACCCTACCTACTGTTGGGTCAAAGTTTTGATACCAGAAAGGGTTACTGACTAATATGGGTCCCAAACAACAGATGACACAAGTAATTCCCCTCCTAACCTTGTGTCCCCAAACTAACAGATTTCAGATTTATTTGTTTACAAGTTCAGACATATAGAATTCAGATTTACTAGTTCACAAATTGAGTTAACAAGTTTTCAGACTAACGGATCAGATGTACAGATTTTTCAGATTTGTCTAACTTTGTATTGGGCCTACAGATTCATGGACGGGTTTTACTACATCTATTAATCCCTTTGGTTTAACCCTATTTTCCCCCAATACGTTTTAGACGTCATTCTTATCTTAGATTTGCATTAATTAATTATTAATGCACAGACCTCTCACATTAGGTCGGTAGCTTGTGGCCGCTGGATATGCCGGGCGGTTCCGGGCAGACTTCCGCCACAAGCCAGACCTAACCTCGTGTCTTACGCATGTTATGACTAACTTCTCACATTAGAACCTATTGTTTGCGGCCACTGGATGTGCCGGGCGGTTCCGGGCAGATTTACGTCGCAAACTCATTCTAACCTCGAGTTAGCCATATTCATCTTTGCGGCCAATTAATTAATTATTTACCGTTTATGCGCACACCCAATATATATGCCAATTCAGATTATATCAATAACAGAATGATCACATCAACTCAACTGATATAGCAGATAACAGATTTTAGCAGATTGGGTGACTTAACAGATTCAACCGATTTAGCACTTAGCAGATTTTGGCATATAACAGATTAGGCATCTCAACAGACAAATTTAACAGATTTGGCATTTCAATCTAATTAGTAGTCTAGGCAATATAACAAAACTAGCAGTTTAGGCAACTTAGCAAATTAGCAGATTTAGCAAACCTAATAATTCTAAAGGTTCTATTTACATGCCTTGCCTAGTCATAAATTAGGCCTAAATTCATATGCCTATATGATTCACAACATATATTCCATGTTTGCTTAAGCGCAGAATATGGACATAATTTGCCATATAACATATGTTCCAATATAGATTATACCAAATATAACCATTAATTTCAATGCATGTCATATATCCAAAAATCCCTATTTAGGTGTAATTACAATAATAGATATCCTAATTAATGTAAATCTTAAGTTTCCATATCTTCCTTCTTTTCATGTCATGAATTATTATGCAAACTATCCCCAATAATATAAATCTTTAAACCATATCTTCTAAAAATCAGATCTTGCCTTTTTATATGCATTTTGTCCAAAGTCTCAAATCATATGTAATCTTTACAGTGGTTCCTCTTCTTCTTTTATCACAAAATATGCATAGGTCTAAAACTAGTTTATAACATATGCTATTTTTTTTTCTAATTAATTACAGGTCTAAATTACAACATAACTATGCATACAACATGCATAAATTATATGTTCATAGTCAAATTTATGCATCCAATCCCAAGTCATATGTCCAACATATTTTATGCCTCAGTCATACATTCAATTTGGTTTTGTCAAATTTCTCATCATTCATCCCAAAACTTGCGTTCATACGTTCATCTCTTATGAGATTAGGCACAGGCTCGTGGTAGCCTGGCTATAGAAACAGAAAAGAAGAAAGGAATATAGAACAGTCACAGAAAACAGATCTAACAGAAGAGAATACAACCTCAAACTCAGATTTAAATGCATATCAAAATTATAATTAACGTTTATAGCGGAGAATAACTGTACTTGCCTTGATTGGATTAAAGAAAGAACTTTTAACTTGTTGTAGAATCTTTTGCAGAACTTTAACCTCTAGTTTGAATTGAGTTGCTTAGGCTGATGTTGATTATCTTCTAGTTTTAATTCCAGCAGAGCAGAGACGCCATTTTTTTTTTTTAGAAGAAGAGAGCAATGGAGGCTAGAGAATTGTGCAAGAAACCTAGGTAGAGTCTAGGGTTGTTTTTATAGGGGAAATGAACTGATTAGGGCCATTGATGTCGCTTGGATTGATCGTAGCCATTCATCCTAAGGAGAGACCAATTAGAGCCTGCCACCTAGCCCTAATGACAAAGAAGAACACAGAAAATCGGCTAAACACAGACCTGGCCAGCCAGGTTGGGCTGGGTTCGACCTGGCTCTGGACCAGGTCGACACCCCTGTCGACAGCCCTGTCGACAGCCCTGTCGACAGCCCTGTCGACCTGGTTGGACCAGGTCGACAGCCCAGTCGACCTGGGTGCGTCAGGCGGGTGTTCTTCCGCCCTGGCCCATTGGGCCCCACTTCGGAATTTTTAATTGTTTTATTCTGTTTGAATTTTAAATTTAATTCAGAAACTTCCGAAGGCTATATCTTCTTCATACGGACTCCGTTTTTCGAAAACTCGGACTCTATTTCGCGTATTTTTCCGAGACGAACGCAATGGCATATCCCGTTTCCCTTAGTTCCTTGATTTCAAATTAATTATACTTTAATTTATGACTTTCACGGTTATAGAATATACGGGGTGTTACATTCTCCCCCACTTAAAAGGATTTCGTCCCCGAAATCTTCAAGTTAAGAAGAATGTGTCCTACCATCCAATCATCCATCTACTCAATCATCAACCACAGGCATCCATTGTCCTTATAGACTTCTAATGCTTTCATGTTTAAATGCACAGTGTGTGTTCATGTCTGTATCTAATGCAAAATCAGGCGGCCCACTGATTCAGTCGACCTCCTTAATGCAAATCATGTTAGTGCCATGAGTCCAATATGTATGCAAATTTTCCTATTTGAGACATATCATTTCTATATGAGTGCACAACTGCTCATTCATATGCAACATCCATATGCTGATTCAACCATTTTGCATCCATAAAAATTTAAAAATGCTCATACATCCATATGCAGTATGAGAGTGCTTTCGAGCCGATCTAGTGCCTAGTGTGTGTATATGCATCCACGAGCAACCACTAGCAACCACTTGCATCCACTTGCAACCATCAACATAACATGTCTCAAACACATGTTTACACCCATTAGTTTCTACCTAAAGTTCAAATATTCGATCGATAGGATACAGTCGAATGATGGAAGTGAGTACAGATAGAATGAAAATTTGGTTCCCATTAGACATGGGTCCTAAGTATCGGCCCCAAAGACCGAAACCAATATCAAATTGATACCCCACGAAAACTCAGAATGTATGCGTCATACTTGATGCCTAACACAGATATCCCTCAAACCCCAGTCCCAAACAGATGATCCATAACCCTTATGGGTCTGAGTCTACAGCGGAATTCAGAAATAATACTAGTATTAAAGTGCAGAGTATCGATTACAAAATCAAAATACCAGAATCAGAAAAAGTCTTGACTTCATAATCAGATAAATAAATTAAACCTACTATAGAAAATTTCCTATTTCTATCCTAGCCACTAGCCTCAAGAGTGTTCGTCTGCCCTCCTTGTCCTCGTCTCTTCGGGCAGTCTCTAGTGAAGTGTCCCATCTCCCCACAGTTGAAGCAAGCGCCCTTCCTTTTTCTGCAATCCTTGTTCAGATGAGTTGAGCTCCCACAAGTAAAGCACTTTTTCCCCTTCTTATCTTCAGACTTCTCATCCTTCTTTTGTGTTTCCTTTTTGGGCCCCGCTTTCTTATTCTGTGGTTCTTCCTTCTTTGTCTCTTTCGGGCCCTTGTCTTCCTCGTGCAGTAGTGCCATATCCACCAATTTCTCGTAAGTTGCTCCCATGGGTACATGGGTCATGGCTAGGCTGTGCAGTGGCTCATTCAATCCTTTAACAAAGCGGAGAGCCTTTTTATGCTGAGTGTTGACTAAATCCAATCCGAATCTTGCTAGTTGGTTGAACTGGTTGACGTATTCCTTGACCGTCATACTTCCTTGCTTAAGAGACAAGAACTTTTCCAATTGTAAACTTCGTTCAGCTTGCGAGAGGAATTTTGTCTCAAACCTTATTCTGAAATCCATCCATGTCTCCACCGGCCTCTCGGCGTTAGTGACTTCCCACCAGTAGGAAGCTTCGTCTTTGAGCAGCCATACTGCCAATTGTACCTTCTGCCTATCGTCCACCTCGAAGATAACGAACAGATCCTCAGTTTCTTTGAGCCAATTCCTTGCTTCTACGAATGATTCAGTTCCTTTGAAATCCTTCCCACCCATGGCCCTAAAATCTCTACAGATTTTTGAGAAAGCAATAGCACGAGGATGGGGTGGAGGAGGGGGATCATTTGCTGGACCTGCAGCGGCGGTCCTAGCCTCAAGATATTGACGAAACCAACCGGGTACATGAACACCCTCTGGTATCTCAGATGCTTCAGACATGCTGGAACGAAAAAGGAAAGGTTCAATACAAAAAAGGACTGAAAGAAAGATATATGGCTCTTGGGGATCATGTTTTTTCAAAATAAGCTTTATTTTTGAAAATACTTCCTTTCCAAAACCTTTTTGAAAATAGTTTTCAAAAACTTTACCCAATCTGGTAACCTTCAGCTCTGATACCAAGTGTAACACCCCACCTCCGTTAAGGTCACTCACAAAGGGAATGCCTTAACTTTGGTGGGGCATTTTAGTAAACAGAACAGAAACTTACAAGACAGATAAAACAGTACTTGAAAAATTTTAACTTTATTACAGCGGAAACATAAATTAATATGGTTACATCCTCTCAAATTTCAGAATTCAAGTACAAAATATCAGTCTTGTACAAAAGCCTTCAAAATGCATAGTTTAAAATCATAATCCCCATGGAACGGAAGCTATACAGAGCCAAGCCATACTTTAAGCACTTCAAGCAAAGAGAAATCCGGATCAAGCTAAAGTATTTCCCTCCTTGGATAACCTGGGGGGGAACGGAAGAAAGGAGGCGAAAACAACAAGGGTCAGACAAAAAGTCTGGCAAGTCCAGTGACTTTCAGCATATGAACAGATAATAATAATATGATATGAACATAAAACTGGATGTGAGATAACTATAACAGGTGTAGCAGATATAACAGAAAAACAGAATGATATAAACTATTGTTTTACACTTCTCTGCACTAATAATAGTATAGCAAAATTAGGTGTCACCCTAATGTCTAAATTGAAGCAGGAACGGGTACAGAATACTTTAACAGAAACAGAATGCTAATAATGGGCCTTTACTACCCGATCAGAAACAGACAGAAGAAGAAACAGATTTATCCCTATGGAAACAAAATGTGGAATTAGGTGTACACTAGTAATGGGCCTTTACCACCCGAACAGACGGTACCACACAGAAACAGACAGGTGTTACCACCCAACAGAAACAGACGGTACCAACAGAAACAGACAGAACTAAGCGTACCCTAAAACCCTACCCCAAGCGATCGGCTCCCTAATACATAAATATCCTGTGTCGGCCCCACAGTAGGGTGTATCATTCCCTAAAGTGACAACCAATTGGCACAGACCTATTTACAGATGTCACGGCGTCTTACATCCTCAGAGGCAGACCGGGATCCATGCACGCACATGACCCGGTTGGAACGCACCATCAACACCCCTCGCCATTATCAGAATGAACCACTTATAATTAGTTCAGTAAGCGTGCCCGGACCCTACCTACTGTTGGGTCAAAGTTTTGATACCAGAAAGGGTTACTGACTAATATGGGTCCCAAACAACAGATGACACAAGTAATTCCCCTCCTAACCTTGTGTCCCCAAACTAACAGATTTCAGATTTATTTGTTTACAAGTTCAGACATACAGAATTCAGATTTACTAGTTCACAAATTGAGTTAACAAGTTTTCAGACTAACGGATCAGATGTACAGATTTTTCAGATTTGTCTAACTTTGTATTGGGCCTACAGATTCATGGACGGGTTTTACTACATCTATTAATCCCTTTGGTTTAACCCTATTTTCCCCCAATACGTTTTAGACGTCATTCTTATCTTAGATTTGCATTAATTAATTATTAATGCACAGACCTCTCACATTAGGTCGGTAGCTTGTGGCCGCTGGATATGCCGGGCGGTTCCGGGCAGACTTCCGCCACAAGCCAGACCTAACCTCGTGTCTTACGCATGTTATGACTAACTTCTCACATTAGAACCTATTGTTTGCGGCCACTGGATGTGCCGGGCGGTTCCGGGCAGATTTACGTCGCAAACTCATTCTAACCTCGAGTTAGCCATATTCATCTTTGCGGCCAATTAATTAATTATTTACCGTTTATGCGCACACCCAATATATATGCCAATTCAGATTATATCAATAACAGAATGATCACATCAACTCAACTGATATAGCAGATAACAGATTTTAGCAGATTGGGTGACTTAACAGATTCAACCGATTTAGCACTTAGCAGATTTTGGCATATAACAGATTAGGCATCTCAACAGACAAATTTAACAGATTTGGCATTTCAATCTAATTAGTAGTCTAGGCAATATAACAAAACTAGCAGTTTAGGCAACTTAGCAAATTAGCAGATTTAGCAAACCTAATAATTCTAAAGGTTCTATTTACATGCCTTGCCTAGTCATAAATTAGGCCTAAATTCATATGCCTATATGATTCACAACATATATTCCATGTTTGCTTAAGCGCAGAATATGGACATAATTTGCCATATAACATATGTTCCAATATAGATTATACCAAATATAACCATTAATTTCAATGCATGTCATATATCCAAAAATCCCTATTTAGGTGTAATTACAATAATAGATATCCTAATTAATGTAAATCTTAAGTTTCCATATCTTCCTTCTTTTCATGTCATGAATTATTATGCAAACTATCCCCAATAATATAAATCTTTAAACCATATCTTCTAAAAATCAGATCTTGCCTTTTTATATGCATTTTGTCCAAAGTCTCAAATCATATGTAATCTTTACAGTGGTTCCTCTTCTTCTTTTATCACAAAATATGCATAGGTCTAAAACTAGTTTATAACATATGCTATTTTTTTTTCTAATTAATTACAGGTCTAAATTACAACATAACTATGCATACAACATGCATAAATTATATGTTCATAGTCAAATTTATGCATCCAATCCCAAGTCATATGTCCAACATATTTTATGCCTCAGTCATACATTCAATTTGGTTTTGTCAAATTTCTCATCATTCATCCCAAAACTTGCGTTCATACGTTCATCTCTTATGAGATTAGGCACAGGCTCGTGGTAGCCTGGCTATAGAAACAGAAAAGAAGAAAGGAATATAGAACAGTCACAGAAAACAGATCTAACAGAAGAGAATACAACCTCAAACTCAGATTTAAATGCATATCAAAATTATAATTAACGTTTATAGCGGAGAATAACTGTACTTGCCTTGATTGGATTAAAGAAAGAACTTTTAACTTGTTGTAGAATCTTTTGCAGAACTTTAACCTCTAGTTTGAATTGAGTTGCTTAGGCTGATGTTGATTATCTTCTAGTTTTAATTCCAGCAGAGCAGAGACGCCATTTTTTTTTTTTAGAAGAAGAGAGCAATGGAGGCTAGAGAATTGTGCAAGAAACCTAGGTAGAGTCTAGGGTTGTTTTTATAGGGGAAATGAACTGATTAGGGCCATTGATGTCGCTTGGATTGATCGTAGCCATTCATCCTAAGGAGAGACCAATTAGAGCCTGCCACCTAGCCCTAATGACAAAGCAGATCACAGAAAATCGGCTAAACACAGACCTGGCCAGCCAGGTTGGGCTGGGTTCGACCTGGCTCTGGACCAGGTCGACACCCCTGTCGACAGCCCTGTCGACAGGCCTGTCGACCTGGTTGGACCAGGTCGACAGCCCAGTCGACCTGGGTGCGTCAGGCGGGTGTTCTTCCGCCCTGGCCCATTGGGCCCCACTTCGGAATTTTTAATTGTTTTATTCTGTTTGAATTTTAAATTTAATTCAGAAACTTCCGAAGGCTATATCTTCTTCATACGGACTCCGTTTTTCGAAAACTCGGACTCTATTTCGCGTATTTTTCCGAGACGAACGCAATGGCGTATCCCGTTTCCCTTAGTTCCTTGATTTCAAATTAATTATACTTTAATTTATGACTTTCACGGTTACAGAATATACGGGGTGTTACATTTCTCCTCCGATACTCAACGATTTTCACCGTACCATACACCGTTTCGAAGCTCTTTCCGAGATCTTTAATTTGGTACCAATCTTAGCCTCCCCCGTGACCCGTACCGCCCTCCCCGAGCCCGAGAAACCGCCGCCGTCGCACGCACGTGGGCCCCGCCTGGCACCACCGAACGCCACCATCTTCCCGGAGTGAAAAGACCTCTCCAAGTCGGTCCTCGTCCAACAAACGGCACCCCAAACGATCGACTACAGGCTGCGAAAACTGGATTTGAAAATCTGAACAAAAACTGAGTTTCTAAGGTAATTTTAATTTCAGATTTTGTAACGCTTTTAAGCGTGACAGAAGCAGTTGTTAAAAGTCTGGTTAATTAAAACATTGATAACTTATTCGTTTGAACACCAATTCTGAAAATTTCAGATCCGACATGACCGTGAGGACGAGTAGTATTTGCTGAGACCGATTGGAGCCTTCTGAAAATTAATTTGGATTTATTATATTTATTATCCAAGCAAGGTGAGAATCCTTTATTTAAAAATTTTACATTAAAATAAACTATTCAGTATATGATGCGATTATAATATGATTCTGATCTGTTGTTGGTTATGATTTGGTGATGCCTTGTTATATGATTGAATGGCTAATATTAGATCCCTTGATTTCATGTTCATAGGTAAATAGAATTGACTATGTTAATGAACAAATTTGTTCAATATTTAATAGAAAATTATTCATGGTATGTTCATTGGCATTTTTGTCAATGTTTAAAAATAGAAAATTATTCATTGTATGTTCAATGACATTTGGTATGTATAAAATTGAATATGTCACCGTATGAAATGAACTATTTTTGTCATTATAAAATAGAATATGTCACTATATGTTTATGGACAAATTTGTGCCATTATAAAATGGGATTATACACCGTATGTTGATGGGCACTATTTTTGTTCATTAATAAAATAGAAATTGCCATAGTATGTTAATTGATAAATTTTGTCAATATTAAAATAGAAATTATTCACCGTATGTTAATGAGCAATTTTTGTTAATATAATGTTCACCGTATGAAATTAACATTTTTATTTAATGTTAATATAAAGAACGGTCACCTTATGATAATGACATTTGTGGAAAATGTTGAAAATGTTCATTGTATGATAATTAACATTTTAATATACTAAAATAGAAAATGTTGAATTTGTTCATTGTATGTTAGAGTGACATTTTGTACATATTAATATAGAAAATGACTTCGTATGATAATATAACTTTTTGTTATGTTAAAATATGAAAATATACATCGTATTAAATAAATGACATTTTTGTAATGATAAAAATATGAAAATATACACCGTATGATTCAATAACATTTTTGTTAATGTTACATAGAAAATACACTGTATGTTAAATCAGCATTTTTGTCATGTTATTAATATAAAAATGCACTGTATGTTAAACCAGCGTTTTGTCATGTTAAAAATATATAAATTTGCATTTTATGTAAACTAGCATTTTGGTTATGTTAAAAAAATAGAAAATGCATTGTAAGTAAAATAACATTTTTGTTTAAGTGTTAAGAAATAAAAGAATTTTCATTTCACGAAAAATTAACATTTATTTTTAATGTTAATAAATATGAAATGTAAGGCATGTAAAATTAACATTTATTGTTAATGTTAATAAAAAGGAAAATGTATTGTAGGTTAAATTAACATTTTTTTTTATGTTAATTAAAAATGAAATGAATGCATATTAAATTAACATTCATTTTTGTTATATAAAAAGAAAGGATGATTTAGCATTATTTTTAATGTTAAGATAAAAGTATTTTTGTCATTTTTATTTAATGTTTAACATATAAGAATGCATTGTATGTGAATAGTATTTTTGTCATTTTTATTTAATGTTTAACATATAAGAATGCATTGTATGTGAATAGTATTTTTGTCATTTTTATTTAATGTTTAACATATAAGAATGCATTGTATGTGAATAGTATTTTTGTCATTTTTATTTAATGTTTAACATATAAGAATGCATTGTATGTGAATAGTATTTTTGTCATTTTTATTTAATGTTTAACATATAAGAATGCATTGTATGTGAATAGTATTTTTGTCATTTTTATTTAATGTTTAACATATAAGAATGCATTGTATGTGAATAGTATTTTTGTCATTTTTATTTAATGTTTAACATATAAGAATGCATTGTATGTGAATGGTATTTTTGTTATTTTTATTTAATGTTATAAAAATATAAGTTTGCATTGTATGTTAAATAACATTTTTGGTCATGTTATAAAAATATAAGTTTGCATTGTATGTTAAATAACATTTTTGGTCATGTTATAAAAATATAAGTTTGCATTGTATGTTAAATAACATTTTTGGGCATGTTATAAAAATATAAATTTGCATCGTATGATAAAATAGCATTTTGTAAAAAATGAAAATATTTACCGTATGATTGATTGATACTTATTTTGTTAAATATGAAAATGTCACTGTATGATTCATTAACATTATTTTTAATGTTATGTACTAAGAAAATGAACCGTATGAGATTAACATTCATTTGTGTTAATATTAGAATTATAGAAAATTTTCACCGTATGTTGAATGGAAAATTTTTGTTAATGTTATATAGAAAATTTCACCATATGATAATTTAACATTTTTGTCTATATTAAAAATATAGAAAATGCATTGTATGATTCATTAACATTTATTCCTAATGTTAATGGAATGGAAAATAAAAGAGAAAAACTCACTATATGGTTCATTAACATTTATTGTATGTAAATGTAACATTATTTTAAATGTTAATAAAAAGAGTATTTCTATCGTAGGAAGAGTACATTATTTTTAATGTTAAAAATAAGTAATTTACAATGCATGGGAAATCGACATTAGTTATAATGGTAATTTAGAGAGGATTAACTGTAGGAAAGAGAGTACATTTTATTTATGCATTATATTATAAGAATAACACCATTGTATGATATTAACATTTTAATGTTAATGTTAAAAAGAAAATAACACTGTATGTAGTTAACATTATTTTTAATGTTAATATAAGAGAAAATTTCATCGTATGTCAAGTTAACATTTAATTTTAATGTTAACACATAAGAATTTATACCGTATGGTATTAACATTATTTTATAATGTATATAAAAAGAGAATTCACCCCGTAGTAAGGTTTAACATTATTTATAATGTTAAATAAAAGAAATGAAACTGTATGTAAGGTTTAACATTATTTATAATGTTAAATAAAAGAAACGAAACTGTATGTAAGGTTTAACATTATCTATAATGTAAATAAAAGAAATGAAACGTATGTAAGAATAACATTATTTATAATGTTAAATGAAAGGTAAGGAACTGTATTGAAACATTAACAAATTTTTTTTTATAATGTTAAGATTTAAAGAACTTACACCATAGGAAAGTGTTCATTATTCATAATGAAATTGGTAAAGAAATATACAAAGAAATGAATGGGATGGCACATTATAATTTACATCCTTAAATGAAAATTATAAAGTATAAAATAAATAATAATGAATTAAAAGGGAAGAATTATCGTCTAATCCTAAACTATATTGTCATGTAAGTAGAAAAGTAAAAATAAGAGAAACGACAGTTATATATAGGAGCGATGAGTTAAACGAGCTATTTATATATATTTTTATATATATATATATATATATATATATATATATAATTATAATTAAACGAATTGAGCGCGGTAGTTCGCGTTTTGAAATCGAACTTTTAAACGAACATACCGGAAGATCCGACCGTCGGATTTTCCCAAAACTGAAACCGTTAGGACCGTCTTGGAAAAATCTTTCCAACGATATATGCTACGCTAAAATCCAACGGTTAGATTTTGAGGAAAGTGAAAAACAAAATTGATGGAAAACAGCGCCAAGGTCGCCCTTGATCTGAAGCGTCGTTAAATAAGGAAATTAATTATATTAAATAATTAAGGCAAGAATTAATCGTTATAAAATAAAATAACGATATGATATATGTTTTTCTCAAAATATATGAATGCGAGATTATTTGGAAAGTCCGGGTTAATCCCATTCCAAATGATCGTACGATTTCAAGAATTCAAGTATGAAGACGGCGTATGAAGACCGTAAATCTCCCTTCGAATGGACAACGATCAAGACTCTGAATTGGTTTGATCCCAATTCAAGGGTCGGGATAATTGCCCAAACGTACGTGTTGATTTCACGGGTTTGACCCTAGTTCAGACCTAGAGCATGGGTATAAATGGATAGTGTGTCTGACATCGTACCCCACAAAATATTATGTTGTTGATATTCAGTTAATATATAAACGATTGGTGGTAGAGAATTTATTCTCTACTTAACACCCGTTTATATAGTGACGGACGATCAATAGTACGGTATGGAGTGACAGTGTGGCATACTAAGATGCAATGATCAGGGTTTCTTGTTGAAAAGCAGAACCTTGTGGTATGAAGAACATGACTTCACGAGCCTCACAAACCGGTAGAGTCTAAAAAGGGGGAAGGGAACGCAGGGAAAGTAGCACGTTTCTTTCTAGTTAGTAGTCATTTTACTTTTGGAGGATGATGAAATGAGGCGCCTCGGATAGGTCCTATAGGACCGGGGAACGTGTGCTTAGGAATTGCCAATCCTCTAAGCTGTATGTGAGGACCGGCCCTGCAGGATCCAAGGGTTAACTGCGGGTAATCCTGAGACGTTAACTAGAGCGTCTCGAATCGGTAAGGAGTCCTCCCTAGCCTGGACTCATGATGGAAACCCAAATTTCCAATACGACCCCGACGGATTTGATTGTATTACTAGTATTGGAGGCATAATATATGGTACCTATGCTTCCTAGGATTAATACATTGCTTTGAATTGTTTTAAAACATATACACCCTAATAATAGTATTAGTTTCGTATTTGGCGTATTTAGCATGTTTAACCACCACAAGGTAAAACTCTATCCTCTTGGTGTGCGTTGCATTGTGTGATGGGACCTGAGTCTTATGGTGGTTCCATTTTTCAAAAGACATTGCGTTTTGTTACGTTTTACTTATCTGTATTGACACTATAGTTATGCACGGCAATCCATTGGTACAACCCGTTTCGCGTTAGCGGCGTGGTCTTTGGATTTGCCTTATTAGTATAAGTTATTTAAGATTTCTCACACCAGTCCCACGACTGACCCATAGTTTGTTTCACCTTTTTGCAAACTTGGGTGCCCTCTCTTCTACATGGGCAGCCAAGTAGACAGGTTCATTCTTTGCTTGGAGCTTTTCTTTGAAGCTGCTTATTTTCTCTCTCTTGGATTCTGCTTGGGAGAAGAGGTGATGACTTGGAGCTTGAAGACTTTTTGTTTCTATTGGCATCTATTCTTTTCTTTTTAGACATCAAACTTATTTCTTTTCTGCAAACTTGTTGTAATAGCTTAGATTCTGTGACTGTGGATTTTCTGTGATTGATGACATTATATTTTTCCGCTGCTATAATGTTATTACTCTATGAATCTCCTTTGCTATATTGTATCTGTGTTCTGTTTTATTGTATTTATGTTGTATTCTATATGATTTCTCCCTGCTTTCACTCGTGGAAGTTTGGGGTCATCACAGTTGGTATCAGAGATTTGGTTTACAAAGCGGAGTACAACATATTTATAATAATTCGTTTACGTAGAATCACTATATTCTATGGCGAACAGTTCATGAGATACATAATAGCCAGTCACTTTATCGTCATCTTTTCATTCATCCTTCGATCTTTTAGAATCACCTTTTCTGTTGTTTTGACTCTTTCCTTGATCATACTTTCGAAGAAGACTAAGAGAAGTGGCGATGCTCAATTGGCACATGTGTACGAAGGAGCGAAAGGACCAACTTCTTCGGTGGAAGGCCTGATGTTATAGGCGGTACTATTTCTGATAAAACGTTTCAACATTCTCTGTGTTTATTCCTCCTCTTCTCCTCTTCTATCTTTCTTTTTCCTTTTCGGGGACGAAAAGTTCTTAAGTGGGGGAGATTGTAACGACCCGGGATTTTAGGGCCAATTTAAAATTTTTATTTTTATGAATATAGAGTATTTTAAATGATTTATTTATTTTAATCGAAGTTAAAGCTAACAAATTTAATTTAAATATAAAAGGAGTTGAAAATAAGCGCTGCAGTTTGAAATTTTGACTTTAAACTTTGACTGAATGTACAGGATTCAAAATAAAACGAATTTTAGTGAAACCAAAAATATTTAAATCTGTTTCAGAATATCTTTCTAATGAATCCGAAAAATTGAAATTTCACTTTAAAACTTGTAAGTTATGTCAAAATTAAATTTTAGAAAAGTCGCCATGGAATTTATATTTAAAATATATAAAGGTCAGAATGGCCACTTTTTACATACGAAGGAATCGGAACTCGAAACCATTTCCATTGAGTTCAGAATGACGTTTCTGCATTGAAAAACAGTAAACACTTATATATTTTGAGTTTCAGAAATTATTGATTTCAAAATGTATTTTTAATATTAAATATATTCGCCCTGAAAATAGCCATTTTTCAAAAAGTCTCAGAATTGAACGAAACAAATTTTGTTGTGATCGTATCGACATAAGAAAGCCAAAAATAATTTTTCCGGATTTTTCTGACTTCGTATGTGGCCCCGGCAAAATTATATTTACGTTCGAATTAAAAATAAAAGATTTATTTGAAAATAAAAGAAAACCATACTGTAACTTCAGAATTGGACCATGGGGATAGCGCCATCGCGTTCAGAAGACGTCAAAACATTAAGTTCGACAGTCGTTGAGCGCGAATCGGAGGTCGTATGTGAAAACGGTATTTTCTTGAATTAAATAATTAATTAAATAATTAAAATAAAACCCTAAAAGATTGGTATAAATACGTCGTATACAGGGACCGTATACTACTTCTTCTTCCTCCGTTAATCCAAATCGCGAAACCCATTACAGCCGCCACCTTCATCTCCACTTTTCTCCTCCGATACTCAACGATTTTCACCGTACCATACACCGTTTCGAAGCTCTTTCCGAGATCTTTAATTTGGTACCAATCTCAGCCTCCCCCGTGACCCGTACCGCCCGCCCCGAGCCCGAGAAACCGCCGCCGTCGCACGCACGTGGGCCCCGCCTGGCACCACCGAACGCCACCATCTTCCCGGCGTGAAAAGACCTCTCCAAGTCGGTCCTCGTCCAACAAACGACACCCCAAACGATCGACTACAGGCTGCGAAAACTGGATTTGAAAATCTGAACAAAAACTGAGTTTCTATGGTAATTTTAATTTCAGATTTTGTAACGCTTTTAAGCGTGACAGAAGCAGTTGTTAAAAGTCTGGTTAATTAAAACATTAATAACTTATTCGTTTGAACACCGATTCTGAAAATTTCAGATCCGACATGACCGTGAGGACGAGTAGTATTTGCTGAGACCGATTGGAGCCTTCTGAAAATTAATTTGGATTTATTATATTTATTATCCAAGCAAGGTGAGAATCCTTTATTTAAAAATTTTACATTAAAATAAACTATTCAGTATATGATGCGATTATAATATGATTCTGATCTGTTGTTGGTTATGATTTGGTGATGCCTTGTTATATGATTGAATGGCTAATATTAGATCCCTTGATTTCATGTTCATAGGTAAATAGAATTGACTATGTTAATGAACAAATTTGTTCAATATTTAATAGAAAATTATTCATGGTATGTTCATTGGCATTTTTGTCAATGTTTAAAAATAGAAAATTATTCATTGTATGTTCGATGACATTTGGTATGTATAAAATTGAATATGTCACCATATGAAATGAACTATTTTTGTCATTATAAAATAGAATATGTCACTATATGTTTATGGACAAATTTGTGTCATTATAAAATGGGATTATACACCGTATGTTGATGGGCACTATTTTTGTTCATTAATAAAATAGAAATTGCCATAGTATGTTAATTGATAAATTTTGTCAATATTAAAATAGAAATTATTCACCGTATGTTAATGAGCAATTTTTGTTAATATAATGTTCACCGTATGAAATTAACATTTTTATTTAATGTTAATATAAAGAACGGTCACCTTATGATAATGACATTTGTGGAAAATGTTGAAAATGTTCATTGTATGATAATTAACATTTTAATATACTAAAATAGAAAATGTTGAATTTGTTCATTGTATGTTAGAGTGACATTTTGTACATATTAATATAGAAAATGACTTCGTATGATAATATAACTTTTTGTTATGTTAAAATATGAAAATATACATCGTATGAAATAAATGACATTTTTGTTATGATAAAAATATGAAAATATACACCGTATGATTCAATAACATTTTTGTTAATGTTACATAGAAAATACACTGTATGTTAAATCAGCATTTTTGTCATGTTATTAATATAAAAATGAACTGTATGTTAAACCAGCGTTTTGTCATGTCAAAAATATATAAATTTGCATTTTATGTAAACTAGCATTTTGGTTATGTTAAAAAAATAGAAAATGCATTGTAAGTAAAATAACATTTTTGTTTAAGTGTTAAGAAATAAAAGAATTTTCATTTCATGAAAAATTAACATTTATTTTTAATGTTAATAAATATGAAATGTAAGGCATGTAAAATTAACATTTATTGTTAATGTTAATAAACAGGAAAATGTATTGTAGGTTAAATTAACATTTTTTTTTTATGTTAATTAAAAATGAAATGAATGCATATTAAATTAACATTCATTTTTGTTATATAAAAAGAAAGGATGATTTAGCATTATTTTTAATGTTAAGATAAAAGTATTTTTGTCATTTTTATTTAATGTTTAACATATAAGAATGCATTGTATGTGAATAGTATTTTTGTCATTTTTATTTAATGTTTAACATATAAGAATGCATTGTATGTGAATAATATTTTTGTCATTTTTATTTAATGTTTAACATATAAGAATGCATTGTATGTGAATAGTATTTTTGTCATTTTTATTTAATGTTTAACATATAAGAATGCATTGTATGTGAATAGTATTTTTGTCATTTTTATTTAATGTTTAACATATAAGAATGCATTGTATGTGAATAGTATTTTTGTCATTTTTATTTAATGTTTAACATATAAGAATGCATTGTATGTGAATAGTATTTTTGTCATTTTTATTTAATGTTTAACATATAAGAATGCATTGTATGTGAATGGTATTTTTGTTATTTTTATTTAATGTTATAAAAATATAAGTTTGCATTGTATGTTAAATAACATTTTTGGTCATGTTATAAAAATATAAGTTTGCATTGTATGTTAAATAACATTTTTGGTCATGTTATAAAAATATAAGTTTGCATTGTATGTTAAATAACATTTTTGGGCATGTTATAAAAATATAAATTTGCATCGTATGATAAAATAGCATTTTGTAAAAAATGAAAATATTTACCGTATGATTGATTGATACTTATTTTGTTAAATATGAAAATGTCACTGTATGATTCATTAACATTATTTTTAATGTTATGTACTAAGAAAATGAACCGTATGAGATTAACATTCATTTGTGTTAATATTAGAATTATAGAAAATTTTCACCATATGTTGAATGGAAAATTTTTGTTAATGTTATATAGAAAATTTCACCATATGATAATTTAACATTTTTGTCTATATTAAAAATATAGAAAATGCATTGTATGATTCATTAACATTTATTCCTAATGTTAATGGAATGGAAAATAAAAGAGAAAAACTCACTATATGGTTCATTAACATTTATTGTATGTAAATGTAACATTATTTTAAATGTTAATAAAAAGAGTATTTCTATCGTAGGAAGAGTACATTATTTTTAATGTTAAAAATAAGTAATTTACAATGCATGGGAAATCGACATTAGTTATAATGGTAATTTAGAGAGGATTAACTGTAGGAAAGAGAGTACATTTTATTTATGCATTATATTATAAGAATAACACCATTGTATGATATTAACATTTTAATGTTAATGTTAAAAAGAAAATAACACTGTATGTAGTTAACATTATTTTTAATGTTAATATAAGAGAAAATTTCATCGTATTTCAAGTTAACATTTAATTTTAATGTTAACACATAAGAATTTATACCGTATGGTATTAACATTATTTTATAATGTATATAAAAAGAGAATTCACCCCGTAGTAAGGTTTAACATTATTTATAATGTTAAATAAAAGAAATGAAACTGTATGTAAGGTTTAACATTATTTATAATGTTAAATAAAAGAAATGAAACTGTATGTAAGGTTTAACATTATCTATAATGTAAATAAAAGAAATGAAACGTATGTAAGAATAACATTATTTATAATGTTAAATGAAAGGTAAGGAACTGTATTGAAACATTAACATTTTTTTTATAATGTTAAGATTTAAAGAACTTACACCATAGGAAAGTGTTCATTATTCATAATGAAATTGGTAAAGAAATATACAAAGAAATGAATAGGATGGCACATTATAATTTACATCCTTAAATGAAAATTATAAAGTATAAAATAAATAATAATGAATTAAAAGGGAAGAATTATCGTCTAATCCTAAACTATATTGTCATGTAAGTAGAAAAGTAAAAATAAGAGAAACGACAGTTATATATAGGAGCGACGAGTTAAACGAGCTATTTATATATATTTATATATATATATAATTATAATTAAACGAATTGAGCGCGGTAGTTCGCGTTTTGAAATCGAACTTTTAAACGAACATACCGGAAGATCCGACCGTCGGATTTTCCCAAAACTGAAACCGTTAGGACCGTCTTGGAAAAATCTTTCCAACGATATATGCTACGCTAAAATCCAACGGTTAGATTTTGAGGAAAGTGAAAAACAAAATTGATGGAAAACAGCGCCAAGGTCGCCCTTGATCTGAAGCGTCGTTAAATAAGGAAATTAATTATATTAAATAATTAAGGCAAGAATTAATCGTTATAAAATAAAATAACGATATGAAATATGTTTTTCTCAAAATATATGAATGCGAGATTATTTGGAAAGTCCGGGTTAATCCCATTCCAAATAATCGTACGATTTCAAGAATTCAAGTATGAAGACGGCGTATGAAGACCGTAAATCTCCCTTCGAATGGACAACGATCAAGACTCTGAATTGGTTTGATCCCAATTCAAGGGTCGGGATAATTGCCCAAACGTACGTGTTGATTTCACGGGTTTGACCCTAGTTCAGACCTAGAGCATGGGTATAAATGGATAGTGTGTCTGACATCGTACCCCACAAAATATTATGTTGTTGATATTCAGTTAATATATAAACGATTGGTGGTAGAGAATTTATTCTCTACTTAACACCCGTTTATATAGTGACGGACGATCAATAGTACGGTATGGAGTGACGGTGTGGCATACTAAGATGCAATGATCAGGGTTTCTTGTTGAAAAGCAGAACCTTGTGGTATGAAGAACATGACTTCACGAGCCTCACAAACCGGTAGAGTCTAAAAAGGGGGAAGGGAACGCAGGGAAAGTAGCACGTTTCTTTCTAGTTAGTAGTCATTTTACTTTTGGAGGATGATGAAATGAGGCGCCTCGGATAGGTCCTATAGGACCGGGGAACGTGTGCTTAGGAATTGCCAATCCTCTAAGCTGTATGTGAGGACCGGCCCTGCAGGATCCAAGGGTTAACTGCGGGTAATCCTGAGACGTTAACTAGAGCGTCTCGAATCGGTAAGGAGTCCTCCCTAGCCTGGACTCATGATGGAAACCCAAATTTCCAATACGACCCCGACGGATTTGATTGTATTACTAGTATTGGAGGCATAATATATGGTACCTATGCTTCCTAGGATTAATACATTGCTTTGAATTGTTTTAAAACATATACACCCTAATAATAGTATTAGTTTCGTATTTGGCGTATTTAGCATGTTTAACCACCATAAGGTAAAACTCTATCCTCTTGGTGTGCGTTGCATTGTGTGATGGGACCTGAGTCTTATGGTGGTTCCATTTTTCAAAAGACATTGCGTTTTGTTACGTTTTACTTATCTGTATTGACACTATAGTTATGCACGGCAATCCATTGGTACAACTCGTTCCGCGTTAGCGGCATGGTCTTTGGATTTTCCTTATTAGTATAAGTTATTTAAGATTTCTCACACCAGTCCCACGACTGACCCATAGTTTGTTTCACCTTTTTGCAAACTTGGGTGCCCTCTCTTCTACACGGGCAGCCAAGTAGACAGGTTCATTCTTTGCTTGGAGCTTTTCTTTGAAGCTGCTTATTTTCTCTCTCTTGGATTCTGCTTGGGAGAAGAGGTGATGACTTGGAGCTTGAAGACTTTTTGTTTCTATTGGCATCTATTCTTTTCTTTTTAGACATCAAACTTATTTCTTTTCTGCAAACTTGTTGTAATAGCTTAGATTCTGTGACTGTGGATTTTCTGTGATTGATGACATTATATTTTTCCGCTGCTATAATGTTATTACTCTATGAATCTCCTTTGCTATATTGTATCTGTGTTCTGTTTTATTGTATTTATGTTGTATTCCATATGATTTCTCCCTGCTTTCACTCGTGGAAGTTTGGGGTCATCACACTCGAAGTGAGCATTAATGAAAAAACGATCAAGTTTCACAACGTCGGAGGAGTCAGACCAAGTGAACTTTCTATTAGCGAGAGGAAGGTCAATCAACTCACACTCCCCTACAAACTCACTAAAGTCATCCATGTCACCATAATGATTAGCACTTGAGTTACTTCTTTCATAACCAAACCTAGTTACATTAAAGTCTCCTCCAATAACCCAAGGGCCGTACATCTAACTATGAAATTCCAACACTTCTCTCCACAAAATTTTCCTCTCACTTCTAGAATTTGGACCATAAACGTTTGAAAAAAAGTAAAGCTTCTTAGTCGCAACACATTCCAAAGCAACATGCAGGCAATAAGTTTGACAAATCTCTTGTTTAAATCTCCACAAATTACTATCCCAACCAGTGAACAAGCCTCCAGCGCTACCAGCGGCCGGAATAAATCTCCATTCATCAATAACCCCCCAACCCAGAGTTTTAAAAGTAAGAAAATCAGGATTGTCAAGTTTAGTCTCTTGAAGCAACACAATGTGGGGCTTAACAGATTTAAGGTAGTTTTTGACTCTAAGACATTTGCCATAATTACCCAAACCTCCAACATTCCAAGTTAAGATCATCATTGGGGTGTGTCAGCCCTATCTAACTCTTTACTTTTAATATCACTAGCAACAAAATCATTTAACAAAAAACTAGAGCTACTAGCAATAGCATGCATTTGGTCAGGGGACAAAGAATTAAGGATAGCAGGGATAAAAATGCTACCTTCCAAAGGATGAGGAAGGCCACGAGCACTTCTCCTTAGGATAACCACACCAGGGTCCACTGGCTTTTTGCCTTTCCTTCTACTTGTTGCACAAGAGCGTTCATCAGAATATGAAATGGCCATAGCATTGCTCCCTCCACCAAGATCATAATCATTATTGTCCCCACCAAGATCATAGTCCTCTTCATTGTCGTCCCCAAACATATTCCCCAAGCCATCATACCCACTCTCCTCCCTACTAGCATCATCATTACCATTATCAACAGCATCAACCTCAACACCATGAGCTTCCACGTTATCCTTTACAACATTTTGATTCAAAGCATCACCTTCCCCTTCGACTGAAATTGGTGCAAAAGAATTGCTAACCAACCCTACCATGGGGGCACTAACACTTCTAGCCTTCAGCATTTTCATCTTGCCATTCTCCCCTCTAACAAAAACCGTTTTACGAAGTTCTTGTCTATCTACTTCCTCAGAAGATTCGCCATGAACTTTCATAATGGAAACATTGTGGAAAAAACCCTCAACAGGAACTACAATCGAAGGTGGAAGCTCCAAATCCTCATCAATCCACATCATCGCCCTCAAAGAGGAAAAATCAGTTACGTTCCACACTCCATGCTGGAGTCTAATCACTTCTCCTACCTCCGCCAATGCTGACTTAAGGGAATCTACACTTCTACACACTAATGGAATATTTTAAGATAAACCCAAACTTCAATCCTCTTTTTAACCATACTCCCAATTTGTGGGCTCCAACGCTTCAGATTAACTACTCCCTTCGAGTCGAAGAGCAAGTAGTAAAATGTTTCAGACAACAAAGAGGGGAGAATTTCACTATGAAATCATCGCCAAATCTATGCACCGTCCACACCCATCCCGGCGCTCGCTTGCCAAAATGAGTTCCCAATAATGTCTCCATTTCATTGATCGAGAAAGCACCGCGAGCGATGGAGAGAACAACCATCGATCTAGCCTTTTTAAAGTCATCAGGATAAAATGCCGCTGAAAGTGGAGGGAGCGATTTAGGGTTCTCCATTTTTTTCGGATTTTTGAGATGAGAATTGCAGTTGAAACCGTTATGCCCAATTTTGTTACAGCGAAAACATACCAGAGGATTTCGACAGCTCCTAGCCCAGTGATCTGAAGAGCCGCATCTGAAGCAACCATTATCAAATTTGATGTTTTTTAATTTTTCAAGATAATAGATCGAATTACGAGGCGGCGGCTGAGGAGTATTGCGAGATTTAAATATATTATTTCGAGGAAACACGTTACGCTTTACACCTGGCCGCAACAAGATCTCCTTATACGATGGAAGTACACCTTTGTTTTTATCTGGTCTGTCGTCTAGTGAAGAAGAAACGTGATTTGAGATAGAGGAAGTGAGATTGTTGATCACGTTTTTAGAATTCTCCATTAGGGTTATACGATGGAAGTACACCTTTGTTTTCTTATAGGCAAATATTCATTTGTATTTCCTTCGTACCCGATGATTTCAAGAAAATAAGATTGAATCTAAAAACTAGACAATATCCACTGTAAATAGATGGGCAAGCTTAGTATTTCTATCATTTGTAGACTTGAATTGTGGACCAAAATCAGTGCAGTTTTTTTAACAAATGCACTTTATTTTAACTATTTCTATCATTTGTAGACCTGAATTGTGGACCAATTTGTGGATATGATTAATTAGCATTCACAATCAACATGCAAAATTTGTTAAATCCTGGTGTAATTAATGTTTTACTTGTTGCAAAATTGACAACTTGGAGTGAGAAAACTTTACAACATTAAATAACCAAAAATAATCATGTGACATAATTAGTATTTGAAATGGATTAGGTAGTGAACTATAGTTCTAAATAAAATTAAAATTTGTTTACTTGACTGCAGTTACATGCAGAATTATCCTTTTTGTGTCATGGACATTATCCTTTTTGTGTGTTAGCATATTTTATGTTGTGTAATGTGCTTGAGGTTTTGCATTTGCTTGTTTTGTTTTCAAAAGTGTTTAAGTTTATTTATTAATTTATTAATGATATTAGAAGTTTATTTATTAATTTATTAATGTTGCTATAAAGTTATTAATTTATTTATTAAAAATGTTTAAGAATTAGTTAATCATTATACTAATGATGCTCCATAATAGCAAATAAAAATACTAAAAGGTATAAGGGTTAAACAGTTATATGTAGGAAGAAACTAGCCATTTTATACTGTAATGCATTAATGTTACTTTAATATGTAATGTGGCTGCATATCAGTTTCGAATGTTGCTATAAATTAAAAAAATTTAATTTATCGTATTCATTTTATTTATTATTTTGTAACACGAATATGTTATCTATCTAATTGCATTATTTTTTCATTTACAAAAATATAATAGGCACGAGTAAAGTTCTTGCTAATGTCGAATCCTACTTCAAGAGAGTGGATTAGAATTCGACATAGGAATACCAATGAATATATACAAGGAGTTCGATATTTTATGGACTTCATGAGGTGTCATTCACCACCCGACTTTGAAATGTGTAGCTTCCCTTGTATGAAGTGTACAAATTCTAAGAAGTTGTCTTTTGAAATGGTTGAGAAGCATTTAATCATTCATGGTATGGATCCAACATACGATGAGTGGTTTCTTCAAAGGGAGAGAAGCAATGTTGACGTTAGGGTTACTAATACACCAAATGTTCCATATGATGCTTACAACTCCAATCAATCTCGAGAGGAAAACCCCACAGAAAATACTCTTGGAAACATTATTGATGATGCATATGGAGTATATGATAGCGTAGAAGGAATGCATGATGGTAGTCAGTGGAAAAAGTATCATGATTACAAGGGAAAAGCAAGCGAAATATTATACCCCTCTTGCGAAGATGGTATTACAACATTAAGTATCATTGTAGAGCTTCATATTTGAAAAAAGACTTTAGTTGTTTAGGAAACAGTATGACCGAGTTGTTTAAGCGATTGAAACGGTGGCTTCCAAAAGAAAATACAATACCTGAGAAGTACTCCACAATGAAACAAATGTTAAAAGATTTAGGAATGAAAGTAGGATGTATACACGATTGTGAAAATGATTGCATATTATTTTGGAAGGATTATAAGGATGTAGTTGAATGTCCTCGATGCCATACTTCGAGATTTAAGACGAAAAAACAAGGAGAAGTGGAAAAAAAATCACAAAATAACCACAAAAAGTATTGAAACACTTTCCACTTATTCCGAGATTAACAAGGCTGTACACCGTGCCATGGATAGATCGAAAAATGTTGTGGCATAGTGAAGCAAAACCTTATTGGAATTCGATGCGTCATCCCATTGACTCGGCTAAATGGAGATCACTTAAAAACAAATGGCCCGAGTTTGCTAGAAATGGACGAAATGTTTGACTTAGCATTGCTACTGACAGGTTCAATCCTAGTACAAACCTATCAGGTAGCTATAGTTGTTGGCCTGTGTATATGGTTCCTTATAACTTACCCCTTTCGTTGTGCATGAAACCAGAATTTCAAATGTTGTGTTTGTTAATTCCCGGACCAAGGGCACCAAGTCAAGATATCAATGTCTATTTGGAACCTCTTGTAGATAAGTTAAAACAACTTTGGATAGGAGTGCTTGCAAATGACATGGACAAGAGAGAACATTTCACTTTGAGAGCAATGCTACTATAGGGAATTCATGATCTACCTGCATTGGGAAATTTATCTGGTTGTGTAACACATGGTTACAAAGCATGTCATGTTTGTGCAACAGAAACATAATCAGAACACATCGACAGAAACATAATCAGAAAAGCCGAAAAGGAGCTTCAGGACTGGACGTAGGACTGGAGGTCCGAACCAGTATAAAAATCCTGGTGTCGTTACTCTACTCTACTTTACTTTACTGCATTTATAGTTATTTTTGCTATATATCTTGTTTGCGAATTTTTACCTGCATAACTATTGAATAGCTTAAGTTATCACATACATTCCGCATAGCCATATTATAGATCCTGGACAAGTCGTACACACACTCGGACTTTTCAGTAGGAAGCTTCGTCTTTGAGCAGCCATACCGCCAACTGTACCTTATGCTTATCATCCACCTCGAAGATAACGAATAGATCCTCAGTTTCTTTGAGCCAGTTCCTCGCTTCTACGAATGATTCTGTTCCCTTGAAATCCTTCCCACCCATGACCCTAAAATCTCTACAGATCTTTGAAAAAGAAATTGCACGAGGAGAGGGTGGAGGAGGGGGATCATTTGCTGGACCTGCGGCGGCGGTCCTAGCCTCAAGATATTGACGAAACCAACCGGTTACATGAACACCCTTTGGTATCTCGGACGCTTCAGACATGCTGAAACGAAAAAGGAAAGGTTCAATACAAAAAGGACTGAAAGAAAGATATATGGCTCTTGGGGATCATGTTTTTCAAAATAAGCTTTATTTTTGAAAATACTTCTTTTCTAAACCTTTTTGAAAATAGTTTTCAAAAACTTTACCCAATCTGGTAACCTTCAGCTCTGATACCAAGTGTAACACCCCACCTCTGTTAAGGTCACTCACAAAGGGAATGCCTTAACTTTGGTGGAGCATTTTAGTAAACAGAACAGAAACTTACAAGACAGATAAAACAGTACTTGAAAAATTTATAACTTTATTTCAACAAAACCGAAATAAACTGGGTTACATCCTTTCAAATCACAATATCAGAATTCAAGTACAAAATATCAGTCTTGTACAAAAGCCTTCAGAATGCATAGTTTAAAATCATAATCCCCACAGAAGAAGACAAGCCATACTTTAAGCACTGCAAGCGGAAGAAATCTGGATCAAGCTAGAGTATTCCCTTCTACAAAACCTGGGGGGAAACGGAAGAAAGGAGGCGAAACAACAAGGGTCAGACAAAAAGTCTGGCAAGTCCAGTGATTTTCAGTTATGAACAGATAATAATAACATGACATGAAAATAAAACTGGATGAGAGATAACAGTAACAGGTGTAGCGGAGATAACAGAAGAACAGAATGACATAAGCTATTTCTTTACACTTCTCTGCACTAATACTAGTATAATAGAATTAGGTGTCACCCTAATGTCTAAAATGAAACAGAAACGGGTACAGAATAATTTAACAGAAACAGAATGCTAATAATGGCCCTTTACTACCCGATCAGAAACAGACAGAAGTAGTAACAGATTAATCCCTACGGAAACAGAATGTAGAATTAGGTGTACACTAGTAATGGGCCTTTACCACCCGAACAGACGGTACCACGCAGAAACAGACAGATGTTACCACCCAACAGAAACAGACGGTACCAACAGAAACAGACAGAACTAAGTGTACCCTAAAACCCTACCCCAAGCGATCGGCTCCCTAATACATAAATATCCTGTGTTGGCCCCACAGTAGGGTATATCACTCCCTAAGTGACAACCAATTGGCATAGACCTATTTACAGATGTCACGGCGTCTTACATTGTGACGGTCCGCTCCGCACCAGCCTGCATTTCTTCTGGAAGTGCGCTGTACACATGCCCCGACTAGCACGGAACGGTCGCCAAAGAAAGGGAAGAAGGGAATGAACTAATCAAGGAACCTGTAGAATGTCTCACAGCACATGGAATAAAATATAATAATAACATACTTGACATAAAACAGGTGAGACAGTGCATAAGCTGATAACTAAAATCAACATCAATCATCAGAGCAGCGGAAATCCAAATACAGCTTATTACAATTTTCCAAATTCACTGTCTCTAAACAAAAGAAAGCTAAAGTAGAAGATACACCACCAATGCCTAAGCAGTGATCTTCAACAACACAGGGAGAATATTATATATATTACGTGGAAGCCTCCTGCTCGTCTCCGGATCATCTACCCGTGCATCACCAGCTAACCTGTCTCTAGTCTGCTCGTGTGAGCACCCAGAGTAATAAGAGGAGACGTAAAACTCTGGGTCAGACATAAAGCCTGGTATGAGCAATAAGCATCTAAACAGAATAATAACAGGTATACTAAACCATACCTGAACCTGGACCTGCAACCAAAGAGTTAGTACCACGTACCGTACAATACTCTAAGGTGCCATAATAAATAGTGTAAGAATACGGGGGTGGGGTGTGCATGTCATAATGATAGCAAACAAATCAACCATAGCAACCATCCTCACATCTCTCACTCAGTGCGTAAAGCATACGATATCTACCACTTTGGAACACTAGACAAAATTGAGGTAACGACGAATCCCGACTTGTAGAAACCTTGCTATGACCAAGCTAAACACATGGAGTCATGACCAAACATTTCAATGACCCACCACATTGGTCGTAGCCCTTGGTCCTACCAATGCCATAATGGCCCTGAATCCGCCTTCGCACCTCCTACCATAGTGGTTCAAAGCTATAGACATCGATAACCCCTTAACACGCGTCCCGCAGCAAAGCCCAATCATGAAGCGAACTCGTTGATTCCCATCTGGATCTTGAGCTCTAGCTTCTCATTTGGACTTCCTTTGCATCTCGGGTTTGGTCGAATTGGAGTGGGTCTTCAGAAGATTTTTCGTGCAGTAGCAGCTCTAGAATTCGGTTCGGTTCGGTAGTCATTACCCTCGTCGGTTCGGTTCGGTCCTCCTTCCTTGTCATCTTTCCATTCGGTTCGGATCGGGTACTTCACTTCGGGTCGGGTCGGTGTCCTCCTCCAGGTCGGGTCGGGTTGCTGTCTTCCTTCCAGTTCATGCTCCTTCTCTGATCAGCTCCCTCGTTTTCCATCTACTCCGATCCGATCCCTTCACCTTACTCAAGTCGTAGCCTTCCATTATTGAATCGATCCGATCTGGCCTCCATTATTCTTCCGATCCGATCCCCTTGTCCACTCCAACTCTAAGTAAATGACCTTCCTTTTTGCCAAGTCTCTTATGTGCCAAACTCCAGTTCGGGTCGGGTTTTCTTGCCCAGTTCACATATCCGATCCGAGCCCTCATCCGATCCGAAGCCCTGCACAACTTTCTGCAACTTTTTCCAGCAACTTGTTTACGCCGTTTGACGACGTTTTTGACAAATCTAACTATTCTAATCAATCACAAATCATGTCAAATAGTCATAACAACATAGTAAACTAACCACAAACACCAAAACAATGAATTTACATGTCAAAATGGATCAAATGTGCCCAAACCCCTTATTTTCCCTTAAGCATGTTTAAGTAAATCTAATCATAGGGTTAACAAAACTCAACCAAATTAAACCAAATTTCTACCAGAGGCATAAAATATTATTTAAGAATTTCTAAACATTTTTCCAGAATTTATTAGTGTATAAATCCGCTAATCCTCACTAATTACCCTTAATTACCGTAATTAGTGCAAAAACTATGCAAATCACTCACCTTGGCCACAAATGAAACACCAAATCTGAAATACTCTTTGTTTGGGTCGAATTCCTATGTATAGCAGCAGCTCCAACCTTGCTCTATTGCTATTTGGCCTTGTTTTGATGTAGTTTAGGCTTAATCTTCGCTAAAAATGTGTTTTGGAGTGGTTTTAGAGGATGGAAGCCATTACTAAGGTCTCAAGAAGGTTTGTGGCGGCTCAAAACTGAAATGAAAGTGATTTCCTAACCCTAATCAGTCCTCCTATACCTCTAAACCCGAAATTTCCCTTTGGGCCTAGCTGCTAATCACCCGGTTAAGCCCAATTAAGCTGTTTTTCACCATCTGAAGCTTGTTTCAGCCATATCTCCCAAACGGTGAGTCCGTTTGGCTAATGTGACCACTCTACGAAAAGAGAAACCATCATTCGGAGCCAATGGAAGTGGTTTCAGGTCAAAATTCCTTTCCAGTCAAAAGTTATGGCCAAAACAGTGCCAACTAGGGGTAAAATGGTCATTTAAAAATCGGGAAAAATCATGAACATGGGAAATGACCCCAATAGTCGTCTCCCAAAGTTACATGACATACGACTTCGTATGTGAAAGAAATAAATATCTTACGGTCCTATGATGCGTAGAATACGGGTCGTTACACTCTCCCCCCCTTAAGAAATTTCGCCCCCGAAATTCCCTAATCCAAACACACACAAAGGTCCCGCATGCCTATCAATCATAAAACAACAATCAACCATGCAAAACAAGCAAAATAAGTCTATCCTAGCATGCGGAATAACTAAATCGCAAAGTAAATCTTACCAGGCAAAGAGTTCTGGATATGCCTTCCTAATGCTCTCCTCTGTCTCCCAAGTACAATCATTCTCGTCCTCGCCCCACTGAACCTTGACTAGCTTCACCGACTTCCTTCGAAGTTGCTTCGTATCGTGCCCCACAATACGAATCGGCTTGCGGTTCCCAACCGCCTCGGGTTCTACTTCGAAGTCCTCTAACTGATCAGGTGAAATAGTCATATCTGAGTCGTGAACGAACTTCGTTAGTTGGGAAACATGAAATACATTGTGAACTCCCGCCATTTTCTCTGGTAAGCCAACTCTATATGCCAAATTCCCGACTAGTTCAAGAACAGGGAATGGGCCAACAAATCTTGGTGCTAATTTGCCTCTCTTGCCAAATCGTATCACGCTCTTCAACGGAGAGATCTTGACAAACACCAAGTCACCAACGGAGAATTTCAAGTCTCTTCTTCTCTTATCAGCATAGCTCTTCTGCCTATCTTGGGCAGCTTCCATTCGTTGCTGAATGATCTTGATTTTATTCGAAGTCTCTCTCACCACATCTGGTCCAAGCACAAACTTCTCGCCAGTCTCTATCCAACATGATGGTGAGTTACACGGTCTTCCGTACAAAGCTTCATATGGAGCCATACCGATACTGGATTGGTAGCTATTATTATATGCAAACTCTACTAGATGCAAATGGTCATCCCATGATCCACCAAAATCCAATATACACGCTCTCAAGAGATCTTCCTATATACGATTCACCCTCTCCGTCTGACCGTCGGTCTGAGGATGATATGCGGTACTGAGATGTAATCCTGACCCTAGAGCCTCTTGTAAGCTCTTCCAAAACCCACTAGTGAACAACGGGTCTCGGTCACTCACAATGCTTTTGGGTACTCCATGAAATCTCACTACCCACTTCATATACAATTCTGCCAACTTGGCTGCCGTTCTGGTCGACTTGACTAGTATAAATCTTGCACTTTTAGTCAATCAATCCACAATTACCCAAATGCTATCATATCCCGATCTAGTCCTTGGTAAACCATCGATGAAATCCATCGAGATTTGCTCCCATTTCCATTCGGGAATTTCTAAGGGCTGTAACAACCCACTAGGCTTCTTTTGCTCGGCTTTAACTAGTTGGCAATTCATGCACTTGGATATAAACTTCCCAACGTCTCTTTTCATCCCTTCCCAGTAATAAGTCTGCTTCATATCTCGATACATCTTGTTACCACCGGGGCGTATAGTCAGCTTTGAGTGATGACATTCTCTAAGCACTTCATCTCTCAATCCATTGACATTGGGTACAACAAGTTTTCCATTCTTTCTAAGCCATCCATCTCGATCAAGCCCATACTTGTTCATCTCCTCATCGATATCCATCTTTAACTTGGAGATGATTTCCAATAAGTTAGGATCGTCCCTCTGACTAGAGCCGATCCGCTCAATTAAAGTGGGTCTGATTGTCAAACTTGCTAACATTTCTGGATCCAATTCGCACTTTGGTCTGAAATCAAACCCCGCGATATACTCCAGTTGCTTCCATTCAAGGAACATAGCCCCTAAGCTGGCATGTCTTCTACTCAATGCATCAGCCACCGCATTGCACTTTCCCGGTGTATATGCGATGTCGAAATCATAGGAAGCCAAGAATTCTAACCACCTTTGTTGCCGGAGATTTAGATCCTTCTGGGAGAAGAGATACTTCAACGACTTATGATTTGTAAACAACTCAAATCTTTCTCCCAAGAGATAGTGTCTCCACATCTTTAACGCGAACACGATCGCTGCCAATTCTAAGTCATGGGTAGGGTATCTTTTCTCGTGCGGTTTCAATTGCTGACTTGCATAAGCTACAACCCTACCGCCTTGCATCAATACAGCACCCAGTCCGGTACCACAGGCATCCGTGTATACTGTCATCTCTTCATCCCCCTTAGGAATGACTAACACTGGTGCGCTCGTCAACTTGTCCTTTAGACTCTTGAATGCATTCTCGCATCTTTCATCCCAGACAAAAGCTTGATTCTTCTTGGTCAACTGGGTCAATGGTGCTGCTATCTTGGAGAAACCTTGGATAAACTTACGATAATATCCAGCTAATCCCAAGAAACTTCTTACATATGTTGCATTCTTGGGCGTAGGCCAATCTTGTACCGTAGCCACCTTCGTCGGATCCACGGCAATACCATTCTCTGATACAACATGGCCCAAGAACCTCACTTCCCTCTTCCAGAAGTGACACTTAGAAAACTTTGCTTTCAATTGGTGTTTTCTCAACACCTCCATCACTACTCTTAAATGTTCCTTGTGTTCTTCCTCTGTCCTCGAATAGACCAAAATATCATCAACGAACACAAGGACAAACTTATTCAACTAATCTCTGAATACCCTATTCATAAGATCCACAAAATATGCTGGGGCATTGGTCAGCCCGAATGGCATGACCAACCATTCATAAAATCCAGACGGCGTTCGAAATGCCGTTTTAGCTATACTCTCAGCTTCCACTCTAAGCTGATGAAAACCTGTCGCGAGATCCAACTGAGAAAATACTCTCGTGCCACTCAACTGATCGAACAAATCATCTATCCGCGGTAGAGGATACTTGTTCTTCCTCGTCACTTTATTCAACTCGCGGTAGTCTACACACAAACGAAGGGAACCATCTGCCTTGGTAGCAAACACAACTGGTCCTCCCCATTCAGAAACACGCCTTCTGATAAATCCCTTCTTCAAAAGATCGCTGACTTGCACCTCGAGCTCTCGTTGCTCTCTTGGTGCCATACGACGAAGTGGCATCACTATAGGTCTGGCATCTTTTACCAAATCAATACGGAACTCAATCTCTCGGTGTGGTGGAAGTCCGGTCACTTCTTCGAAAACATCCGGATACTGGCCAACCATGGGCAAACCTGACAACTCATTATGCGGAATGTCGAGGGAGTTTAGAAAACTAGCCAATACCCCCTTACTGGGTAGACCACCAAAGACTATCCTCCGCCCATCATCCGCTCTAGCTGTCACTAAAAAGCCCTCACAGTCTACCACCACCCCGTATCTTTGGAGCCAATGTACCCCCAAAATAATGCCAAACCCAGTAAAGCCCAAAACAAAGCAATCACAAACAAACATGCATCCATGACTCGATAAGACCACATTACGACAAATCATGCTAAGGCTAGTCGAACCACCAATCGGGTTCATCACTACTAAAGGTCTATCGACAATCTCGGGCTCCAATCCCAACCTATCTACCAGGTCACTAGATATGAAAGAACTGGAAGCTCCGGTATCAAACAAAACTCTAACAGGAACATCATAAACAGAAAGCATACCTTGAATGACGACATTCTTTCCGTTCTCCGCCGCTGTTGGGGCATTCGACGAAGAAGGAATAGCATTAAGGGCATAGGCTTTCACTATTTGTTTTTCTTTAGGGGGTTGCGGACACTTGTCCTTGTGATGTCCCATTTGGCCACAGTTGAAGCACTTCCTATCCGCTGGCTTGGCCCGACAATTACTAGCATAATGGCCCTTCTTACCACAGCTGAAGCACTCAACATCTTGCTTATTCTTTTTCGTCTGGCCATCCTTAGTCTGATTCTGCTTTCTCTTATTCTGGGAACCACCCTTGCCTCCACCACTTGCTTGTGGCTTTGGCTCATCTGCGGATGCAACCTCAGTCTTCGGCTTAGGGTAGAGACTTTCTGATCTTAATGCTTTCCCCACAATCGATTCAAAAGTCTTATCGATGTGGTTAATAAGTCTTTCCCCCAAGTACTGATCCAAACCAGTTATGAATTTCTCATTCTTTTTCTCGGCAGTATCAATAAGAGATAACCCATATTTTGACAAAGTGTCAAATTCAGCAATATACTCCGAGACAGCTCTGCCATTCTGCTTGAGCTCCATGAATTTCTTAAACAGCACTGACTTCTGAGCAGCTGGAATGAACTTCTCGCTAAAGCGAGCCTTAAACTGCTCCAAAGTAATCTGATCTTCGGGAGTAGCTGCCTTTATAGCATTCCACCAATTCATTGCCCGCCCTTGCAGCTGACGGGACGCTAGCTTTCTCTTCATCGCATCCTCGATACCAAAATCCTCGAAGATACGTTCGCAACTATCCAACCAATCCTGAACATCCGTGGCCGACTCCGTTCCGTGGAACGGCTTCCCACCAAGACTAGTATAATCCTTATTCAGCTTGGCGAAGTCGACTCTTGGCGCCTGCACTATCGGACCACCACCATTTCCACTATTGGGAGCTTCCCTCTGTACATCTCTAAGCATCTCTCTCATGAGTTCAGTAAACATCATCCTCATGTCAGCAGCATTCCCATTGTTGGCTCCCCTACCAGCACCTCTAGTATATCGGCTCATCGTCAATCTGAAAAAAGAAACGATTAACAACTCCATAGTGGTGCTAGTGCAGTACGACTTCATCCTAGTACTACTAATAGTATATATATATATAGCTTTTTAAAAAACCAAAGTAATCACAAATACGCTCTCTCGTATACGTATATTATCTCTCCCTGATAACTTCCCTAGGTTAACTACGCAACCTAAAGCTCTGATACCAAATGTGACGGTCCGCTCCGCACCAGCCTGCATTTCCTCCGGAAGTGCGCTGTACACATGCCCCGACTAGCACAGAACGGTCGCCAAAGAAAGGGAAGAAGGGAATGAACTAATCAAGGAACCTGTAGAATGTCTCACAGCGCATGGAATAAAATATAATAATAACATACTTGACATAAAACAGGTGAGACAGTGCATAAGCTGATAACTAAAATCAACATCAATCATCAGAGCAGCGGAAATCCAAATACAGCTTATTACAATTTTCCAAATTCACTGTCTCTAAACAAAAGAAAGCTAAAGTAGAAGATACACCACCAATGCCCAAGCAGTGATCTTCAACAACACAGGGAGAATATTATATATATATTACGTGGAAGCCTCCTGCTCGTCTCCGGATCATCTACCCGTGCATCACCAGCTAACCTGTCTCTAGTCTGCTCGTGTGAGCACCCAGAGTAATAAGAGGAGACATAAAACTCTGGGTCAGACATAAAGCCTGGTATGAGCGATAGGCATCTAAACAGAATAATAACAGGTATACTAAACCATACCTGAACCTGGACCTGCAACAAAAGAGTTAGTACCACGTACCGTACAATACTCTAAGGTGCCATAATAAATAGTGTAAGAATACGGGGGTGGGGTGTGCATGTCATAATGATAGCAAACAAATCAACCATAGCAACCATCCTCACATCTCTCACTCAGTGCGTAAATCATACGATATCTACCACTTTGGAACACTAGACAAAATTGAGGTAACGACGAATCCCGACTTGTAGAAACCCTGCTATGACCAAGCTAAACACATGGAGTCATGACCAAACATTTCAATGACCCACCACATTGGTCGTAGCCCTTGGTCCTACCAATGCCATAATGGCCCTGAATCCGCCGTCGCACCTCCTACCATAGTGGTTCAAAGCTATAGACATCGATAACCCCTTAACACGCGTCCCGCAGCAAAGCCCAATCATGAAGCGAACTCGTTGATTCCCATCTGGATCTTGAGCTCTAGCTTCTCATTTGGACTTCCTTTGCATCTCGGGTTTGGTCGAATTGGAGTGGGACTTCAGAAGAGTTGTCGTGCAGTAGCAGCTCTAGAATTCGGTTCGGTTCGGTAGTCCTTACCCTCGTCGGTTCGGTTCGGTCCTCCTTCCTTGTCATCTTTCCATTCGGTTCGGATCGGGTACTTCACTTCGGGTCGGGTCGGTGTCCTCCTCCGGGTCAGGTCGGGTTGCTGTCTTCCTTCCAGTTCATGCTCCTTCTCCGATCAGCTCCCTCGTTTTCCATCTACTCCGATCCGATCCGATCCGATCCCTTCGCCTTACTCAAGTCGTAGCCTTCCATTCTTGAATCGATCCGATCTGGCCTCCATTATTCTTCCGATCTGATCCCCTTGTCCACTCCAACTCTAAGTAAACGGCCTTCCTTTTTGCCAAGTCTCTTATGTGCCAAACTCCAGTTCGGGTCGGGTTTTCTTGCCCAGTTCACATATCCGATCCGAGCCCTCATCCGATCCGATCCGCAGCCCTGCACAACTTTCTGCAACTTTTTCCAACAACTTGTTTACGCCGTTCGACGACGTTTTTGACAAATCTAACTATTCTAATCAATCACAAATCATGTCAAATAGTCATAACAACATAGCAAACTAACCACAAACACCAAAACAATGAATTTACATGTCAAAATGGATCAAATGTGCCCAAACCCCTTATTTTCCCTTAAGCATGTTTAAGTAAATCTAATCATAGGGTTAACAAAACTCAACCAAATTAAACCAAATTTCTACCAGAGGCATAAAATATTATTTAAGAATTTCTAAACATTTTTCCAGAATTTATTAGTGTATAAATCCGCTAATCCTCACTAATTACCCTTAATTACCGTAATTAGTGCAAAAACTATGCAAATCACTCACCTTGGCCACAAATGAAACACCAAATCTGAAATACTCTCAGTTTGGGTCGAATTCCTATGTTTAGCAACAGCTCCAACCTTGGTCTGTTGCTATTTGGCCTTGTTTTGATGTAGTTTAGGCTTAATCTTCACTAAAAATGTGTTTTGGAGTGGTTTTAGAGGATGGAAGCCATTACTAAGGTCTCAAGAAGGTTTGTGGCGGCTCAAAACTAAAATGAAAGTGATTTCCTAACCCTAATCAGTCCTCCTATACCTCTAAACCCGAAATTCCCCTTTGGGCCTAGCTGCTAATCACCCGGTTAAGCCCAATTAAGCTGTTTTTCACCATCTGAAGCTTGTTTCAGCCATATCTCCCAAACGGTTAGTCCGTTTGGCTAATGTGACCACTCTACGGAAAGAGAAACCATCATCCGGAGCCAATAGAAGTGGCTTCAGGTCAAAATTCCTTTCCAGTCAAAAGTTATGGCCAAAACAGTGCCAACTAGGGGTAAAATGGTCATTTAAAAATCGGGAAAAATCATGAACATGGGAAATGACCCCAATAGTCGTCTCCCAAAGTTACATGACCATACGACTTCGTATGTGAAATAAATAAATATCTTACGATCCTATGATGCGTAGAATACGGGTCGTTACATACATCCTCAAAGGCAGACCGGGATCCATGCACGCACATGACCCGGTTGGAACGCACCATCAACACCCCTCGCCATTATCAGAATGAACCGCTTATAATTAGTTCAGTAAGCGTGCCCGGACCCTACTTACTGTTGGGTCAAAGTTTTGATACCAGAAAGGGTTACTGACTAATATGGGTCCCAAACAACAGATGACACAAGTAATTCCCCTCCTAACCTTGTGTCCCCAGACTAACAGATTTCAGCTTAACTTGTCTACAAGTTTCAGACATACAAAGTTTAGATTAACTAGTTCACAGATCAGACAATCAAGTTAACAGGTTTTCAGACTAACGGATCAGATGTTCTGATTAACAGGCTTACAGATTAACTGGTTACAGATTAACAGACTTACAGATTAACTGGTTACAGATTATCTAACTTTGTATTGGGCCTACGGATTCACGAAACGAGTTTATCAGATTCATTGGTCCAATTGGTTTAACCTTACCCAACACGTTTTAGACATCATAATTATCTCAGATTTTCATTAATTAAATATTAATGCCCAAACCTCTCACATTAGACTGACAGTTTTCGGTTACTGGTTAGGCCGGTTGGTTCCGGGCAGGTTTCTGTCGCAAACTAAGTCTAACCTCGGGTTTCAAGCACGTTATGACTAACTTCTCACATTAGAACCTATTGTTTGCGACCACTGGAATATGTCGGGCGGTTCCGGGCAGAATTACACCGCAAACTCATTCTAACCTCGAGTTAGCCATGTTTATCTTTGCGGCCAATTAATTAATGATTTACCATTTATACCTACGCCTAATATACATGTCAATTATTCATAGCTAATTCAGATTTTGTCAATAACAGACTGAATATCAACTTAACAAACATAGAAGATAATAGATTTTGGCGACTTAACGGATTTAGCAGATTAAGCAAACTAGCAGATTTAGCAGATAGCAGATTAGGCATCTCAACAGATTTAGTTTAGCAGATTTGGCAATTTCAACAGACTTAACAAATGACAGATTTGGCAGATGAACAAATCTAGCAGACTAGGCAGTAGAGCAGAACTAGCAGATTAAGCAATGTAACAGACTAGCAGATTAGGCAAATATAGCATAACTAAATTAGGCAAACATAGCAGATTTTATTATTCCTTAAGGTTTCATCGACCCATCTTGCCTAATTATAAATTTGGCCTAAGTTTGCATGCCTAAATAATTGTCATGATTCACAATATGATTATATACCAAATATAGCCATCTATTACTATGCATGTCATATATCCCAAAGATCCCTTACTTAGGTGTTTATTTACATTAATAGATACCCTACTCTCATGTAAATCTTTATACCTAAGCCATATTCTTTTTATCACAAATCATATGTTCAATACCCATTTATGTTATAAATATAACATGTCCAGTCATATGTCTCAAATTTATGTTCTAGCTACAGTCCATGTTCTTTCCTCAAATCAGTCACCTATTGGTCATGCCCAATTTATGCATCATTCATTTTACTGTCTCAAACATTTTATCGTAGGTTAATCTCTTATGAGATTGGCTCAGGCTCGTGGTAGCCTGACTATAGAACAGAAAGAGGAAAGAGATACAAAATAAGATAGATCTAAACAGAACAGAATAGATATAACCTCAGATTCAGATTTACAATTCATGTCACAATCAGAATTAACGTTTATATCGGAAAATAACAGTACTTGCCTTGATTGGATTAAAGAAAGAAATTTAGTTGTTGCAGAATTGTTGCAGAAGCTTTGAATTGAGTTGCTTAGGTTGATGTTGATTAGCTTCTAGTTTCGATTCCAGCAGAGTAGCGACGCCATTTTTATTTTTATTTAGAACAGAGGCAGAGAAGAAGCAGAATAGAATTGTGTGTAGAGAAGGCTAGGTCTTAGGGTGTATTTATAGGTGTAGGAACTCATTTCGGCCATCAGATTAACCCTAAAACCAATCCGGACCATCAAAAATCGTCCCTGGGCTTCAAAAACGTGTTCTGGACCGAAACAGGCCGACCAGGTCGACCTGTAGGGGGGGAGGTCGACACTATAGTCGACCCCCATGGGGGAGGTCGACTCCCAGGTCGACCCCCTGGTCGACCTGGCCCCAGGTCGACCCCTAGGTCTACCTACCCAGTTCTGTGCTGACCGAAACCTTCTGAATCTTCTACAGGCCATAACTTCTTCATCCGGACTCCGGTTTTCGAAAACTCGGATTCTATTTCATGTAAAATTTTGAGAGGAACGCAATGGTGATGTCCATTTTACCTAATTCCTGATTCATAAATTAATTATCCTCACTTTACTATCTTTTCCGTTACACACACCGTTATCGAACTAATTTTTCTTCTCTTTCATGTATTAATTCATTCTTCTTATGCATCACCATTATTTACCTATCATAAGCATATTTTCATATATTTTATTTCATTTTTAATTATACTTAAAAATGCGGGGTGTTACAGTTTATATGAAGTATAGAAGGTTTTTGAAGAGTGATCATCCATATAGAGCACTCAAACATGGATGGTATAAGATATAGAGGATAAGAAACCTCCAACACGATTGATATGATCGATGCTGTTGCAAAAGCTTGCTCATATAAGATATGTACTAGGTAAATTAACGAAAACCCAAAAACGCATGATAAATGATGACGATCGTGATGATGAATATTTTGAAAATGAGAACGAAGACAGTGAAATACCAGCATGGTACAAGAAGTCTATTCTTTTTTCCTTAGAGTATTGGAGTGGTCATAAGGTGCGACATATTATTGATGTGATGCACACCGAAAAGAATGTAGCAGAGCATTTTATTAACATATTGTTTGATAAGTACAAACAATCTTCTAAATTTGCATTCGATAAAAATCACAAGACGCAGTGCTGTCAAGTTCTTAAGGATGCAAAACTTCCATCATGCTTCCGAACTAAATTTAGCAACTTGGTAAATACACAGCCACCTAGTTTGAATATTAGAAAGTCATATGACTATCATGTTATAATTCAATATTTTCTATCTGTGATGGTTCAATATGCATATCCAAAGAACTGTGATTTAAGACGTGTAATATTACAAGTATGCTTGTACTTCAATATTATTTGTTTGAAGGTTTTAAATCGAAAGCATGTCCAAGCTTCCAAAGATATGATTGTCGAGGCATTATGTGTGCTGGCTCATTATTTCCCTCCTTATTTCTTTGATATCAGCATACATCTCATGGTGCATTTAGTTGATCAAGCATTAATATGTGGACCGGTTAATTTTACATGGATGTATCCATTTGAAAGGTAGACATTTCATTTACATGATTGTTAACTGATTTATGTTTTATTAGTTACATTAAATGTTGTTTTTTAGAGCTATGAAGGAGTTTAAGAACATACCAAGCAATAAAAGATTTGTCGAGGGATCAATTTCTGAAGCGTGTCTTGTTTCAGAGTCTGTTAGATATGCAATGGAATATATGCCAAATCCGCGTGATGGTAATCATAGTGGTAAGCAAGCACCATTATTAGATGAGAACTATGGTGATACTTATGAGCGCTCCATTATTGAGGGTAAAACTATAAAATTATCTGGCGTACAACGTGTAAAGATTCGAAGATGAATACTTTTCAGAATAAACATTCTAGATCGAGATGATTATTATAGGTTTGTTTTTTTTACACATTAAAATTTATAAATACAAGTCCAAAATTTACTTTTTTTTTGTTTTTGTTTGTAGCGAATATCGATTATCATTAGAAGAGACTCAACGTGGTAAAAAGCAGCTCCAATCAAAGGCAGAAGTAGTAATTCAGTCTGAATTTATTGACTGGTTGCATAAAAAGGTTTGTTGGATTACAATGAACTCACAATTTGATAATAAATAACATTTTTTGAACATATTTTACTTTTTTTCAGTTAATGGAAGAAAAACGCATGGACTTCCTATTATGGTATTATGTTAGTGGACCAACATGGGAAGCCAAAAATCACCTTAAATATAGAATCAATGGTTATTTATTCTCTCCTCAGCACTATGACGACACTCTTTCAACACAAGATAGTGACGTTTGTATGGATGCAATTGCAACATTTGTTGCAAGTGTAAAAGATTTAAATCCTACGGATGATGACACTACTTGGAATGGTATTATCCAAGAGATCATTGAAGTTGATTATTATGAATTTCAACATGTTGTGTTCTATTGCAAATGGGTCAATATTGCTGATAAAACACATGGTTATAAGGTTTGTCCTGACTCCAAAATTATTGATGGTGAATTTGAAAAGGCTCAAAAGCAATGATGGAGAGTATGATGAGCCTGTCATTCTTGCATTGGAAGCTAGCCAAGTTTTTTACATAAAGAACACACAGAAGAATTCTGATTGGTCCACTGTACGACGCTCTCCTAAACGCATGACAGATAACGTGGATGATTATGAGATGCCAACGAACTTTCAATCTATTTTAAAAGAGAAACCCAACTTAACAACATTGTTAAATTGTATTGAACCCAAATAGACAAATTGGTTGAAGTTGTTGACTTTGCTTTATTCATTTTGCTAACTTTTAGTGTTTTGAACATTCGTAAATGTTACCTATGAAGTAAGCGGATGTATCATCTTATGTAAGTATCTTCAGTTAATTTTTCTATGTTATCTGGTTATGCTTGCTAAAGTGTTTTTGTGTTTTGCCTCTACTTTGTTAATTGTTTTTTTGGAGCATGAGTTTCTATTTTTATTTTGTGCTGCAAAACGAATGTGATGAGTTTTTCATGAGTTTCTATGTAATAACCCGCAAATTCTGAACCAGTTTAAAATTTTTATTTTGGTAATTTTAGCGAATTTTGAATATTTAAGATAGATTATTTTAAATAAAATCGACGAGAAAATTTATTTTTAATATATTTAGAACGTATATATTATACGCGTAGTCGTTAGAATATAAATATTTATATATAATTATAAATAGAATTGAAAATGGCGCGGTAGTTCGATAATTCGATTTCAAACTTCAATTGAATGTATCGGGTGCAAAACAATCCGGATTTTAGTGAAACCAAAAATATTAGGATCTATTTGATGATATCCTTCCAACGAATCCGAAAAATCAAAATTTCATAGCGGGGATCAAAAGATATGTCCAGTTGAAAATTCTGAATAGTCGCTATGGAATTCAGGCCCTTAAAAATGGGAATTTTGCAGACGACCTCGGATTTCGACGAAACCAGTTTTGTTGGGTCCGTGATGTCAAATTATTGCTAGATTCCAAATTTCATAATTTTTCGAATCGATATGTGAGTGTGGCAAAGGAAAACGCGTTTGACCGGTTTCAGTTGATTTTAATCGACTGAAAATTGGCAATTTTTCAAACGGTCTCGGAATTCGACGAAACTAGTTTTGTTAGGACCGTATCGTCAATACGAAGCTAGAAAATATTTTTCGAGAATTTTTAGAGTTAGTATGTGACCCCGGTAATTTGAAATGTACGTTTAAAATTCAATAAAGTGTTTTAAATGTAAATTTAACGGAAACTGATTGTAGCAGCCGAATCAGCCTACGATACATATCCCATTGTGTTCGGAATGGGGGTAAAACGCTATAGACGACAGGCGGTGGGCCTCGTTTCGAGGTCGTATGAAAAAGTCAACTTTTAGTAAATAAATTAATTAAATAATAATAAAAAAAAATATCTCCCTCCCCTTTTACCCGCTCTGCCCCCCCCCCTTACATTTACAATCGATTATACAGAAAAAAAAAAAAAAAAAAAGGCGATCGACGGAAGGGGGGAAACCCTTGCCGCCCGCCTGCTTGGTCTACCGCCGCCCTCCCCGAGACCACCGCCGCCGCCTCGAAGAGCCCTCCCAGGCGCCAGAGCCACCGCGGAAACCCGACCCCCCCTTGAAGCGAACGCCACCGCCCATCGCCAGAAACCCACCGCACCACCCTCCACAGCTCGCAACGCCCTCCGCCAGCCGATTAACTGTGAGTTCTTCCCCCTCCCCTTTTCTTTATTTAGTTATTTGTTTGAAACTGAAATTTATTTAAATTAAAAACTGAATTATGTTTATATTAAAAGCATGAAGAAGGTAAGATTTTTTATTTTAGTTAAAGGCAGGGTTTTTTTTTTTGGTAATAAAAATCCAATTTTTATATTTTTAGCAAAATAAAATATCATCTTTATATAGTAGGAGGGATAAAAACATCATTTCTATCATGGTAGCAAGTTAAAGATACTATTTTTATGAGAGTAACAAATTAAAAATATGATTTTTATATTTTAAAAAAATTAAAAATATGATTTTTATATTTTTAAGGTATTAAAAATATAATCTTTACTATATAGAAGTGGTAGAAATATGATTTTTGTTTAGGTAGAGAATTAAAAATATAATTTTTACATAATAGGAATATTAAAAATATCATCTTTATATGTGTAGAAAAATAAAAATGAGATTTGTATAAAGATGAAATCTTTAAATTTGAAAGGGCGAAGTCTATGTTTTATAAAGGCGAAATCTTTATTTTAGAAAAGGCGAAATCTTTATATGGAAAATAGCGTGATAAAAATATAATTTTTATCTATATAACATAGTAGTAAAAATTCGATTTTTATATATTGAATAGCGAAGTAAAATTCGATTTTTAAATATATGAAGTGATTATAAAAATATGATTTTTATATTTTTAAAGTAGTAAAAATATAATCTTTTATATTGTAGAAAGATAAAAATATGACCTTTGCATAGTAGGAACTATAAAAATATAATCTTTACTATATGAACATCGATGTGAAATTGTAATTTTTATCTATATAGTAGAGGTATAAAAATTCGATTTTTATATATTAAACAACGAAGTAAAAATATGATTTTTAAAATTTTGAAAGTAAACAAATAAAAATGTGATTTTTATTTTAAAGACATCTAAATATAAAAATGTGTGATTTTTATATATGTAGTGGCTACGGGCAACGAAGATGACGAAGATGCGATAACGACGAAGACTTCTCTAAATGAAGAGTCGTGATATTGGATAGCTATCGGTGAGAATTTCTCACCTTTCAAATTCACTTTCTAGTTATATATATATACTAGGATGTAGACGGTGTTTAGTAGCACCCGACACAATCGTCCACAGACCATGGACTTGTTTGTTTGATTGCAAAAATTAGTTGGATTATTTGATTAAAACTGAATTGTTTGGTGAAATGAATGGATTTGATTGATGTGTGAATGGCGTGGGCCTTCACTAGACCGGGGATAAGGCTAGGCCTCGTCCCGTTTCTAGTATCATGCCGTTATGCCACCGGAATTTTCTTAAATATGTTAGAAAAATAAAAATATCATTTTTATTGTGTAAATGAACTGAATAGAAATTCATGTGTTAAAATAAAATGTTTTATCGTTAAAAATATAATTTTTAACGTGAATGTGAAGAAAAATAAATATTCATTTACAAACCGGACGGTTTGTTTATGTACACCTATTTGAATGACATTGATTGGGTAGATAAATTTTATACATCGCCCAACTGCACAAATAAAATATGTGTTTGATTGTTTGAAACCCCACACGGGTGTTGGGATGAAATTTGAAGTTCACTCATCCTGATTGATTAAATATGTCGATCGATTGATTGACAGACTGTTATAAGCGTTAGATATCTATATTTGATGCTTATACAGTGTAGTGCACTTTGGTTGATGGTTGATTATTTTTGAATGCTATCATACACGTGTGATGTATGAAAATCCATATAATTAATATTATATGGTGATTGATTGGGCCTCATTCCAATTTAGAAAATAAAGAATAATATAAAATAAAGGTTCATGTGTTGACTGTACTCATCCGTTGAGATTAGTCATGTGTTGAACGAATATTTTAATAATAAAATTTACATCTTTATCAATATAAAATAAAGGTTCATGTGTTGACTGTACTCATCCGTTGAGATTAGTCATGTGTTGAACGAATATTTTAATAATAAAATTTACATCTTTATCAATATAAAATAAAGGTTCATGTGTTGACTGTACTCATCCGTTGAGATTAGTCATGTGTTGAACGAATATTTTAATAATAAAATTTACATCTTTATCAATATAAAATAAAGGTTCATGTGTTGACTGTACTCATCCGTTGAGATTAGTCATGTGTTGAACGAGATATTTTAACAAAAATAGTCACACGTGGACGGTACTCATTCGTTGAGATTAGTCGTGTGTTGACAAAAAGAAATATTTAAAATAGAATATATAAAGCCGTGTTGATTAGATTGACGCCATTTTGACGTGAACGATATTTATATCGATTTTATTGATTTCGAAATGAATTGAATATAAAACGATTTCGAAATGAATCGAATAGAAAACCAATTTGAAATGAATTGAATATAAAACGATTTCGAAATGAATCGAATAGAAAACCAATTTGAAATGAATCGAATATAAAACGATTTCGAAATGAATCGAATAGAAAACCAATTCGAAATGAATCGAATAGAAAACCAATTTGAATTGAATCGAATAGAAAACCAATTTGAATTGAATCGAATAGAAAACCAATTTGAATTGAATTGAAAAGAAAACCAATTTGAATTGAATCGAATAGAAAACCAATTTGAATTGAATCGAATAGAAAACCAATTTGAATTGATTCGAATAGAAAACCAATTTGAATTGAATCGAATAGAAAACCAATTTGAAATGAATCGAATAGAAAACCAATTTGAATTGAATCGAATAGAAAACCAATTTGAATTGAATCGAATAGAAAACCAATGTGAATTGAATCGAATAGAAAACCAATTTGAATTGAATCGAATAGAAAACGACTTTGGAATTGAATTGAATTGAAAACGAATTCAAATTGAATTGAAAGCGAATTGAAATGAATTCAAATTGAATTGAAATTTGAATTGAAAAAAAATGAATTTTAAAACGAATTTATAAGGAAAAATTCAATTTTGATTTGAATTGAAATGGAAGTTGAAATTGTTTTTGAAACGAATCTAAACTATTTATAAAATTCGTTTTAAATAGAAATCGACGAAATATATATTATATATATTATATATATAATATAATGGCCTGAATAGAACGCGCCGCGGCAGTTCGTGAATTTCGACCATTTATTTCAAACGGACATTACGGGAGATCCGACCGTCGGATTCTCCTAAAACCGGAACTGTTGGGTTCGTATCGAAAAGAGCTTTCTAACGAATATTTGAAATTCAAAATCTAACGGTTGGATTTGGAGATACGTCCAAATCAAATTTGAAAAAGGTCGCTGTAAGTGCAGTTCGATGGCCATTGTTGGAAATCGACTGTACGGGCCTTGATAAAATTATTAAAAATATCAATAATTTGTGTAAAATCATAAGAAATGATTTGGGAAAATTTGGGATGAAAAACTCCATATTTGAAAAGATAAAAATGGGTTTTTATCGAAATGAACTAGTTTTGAACTAAATTTAAAACCCAATTATTTTTAAATAAATGAATTAGAATTAAAAAGGGGTTTTAAATAATCGAATTTCTAATATATTTGATTGAATTTGAAATGGGTTTATCGTGAACAGTGTTTTAAATAACACTAGTTCTTTAACCCGATAACAAATAGAATGTGATTTGGGTTTGTCGTGAACTGTGTTTTAAATAACACCTAGTTCTTTAACCCAGTAAAAGGAGTTTTAACGAATCTGCAATTAGATTGAAATGTGAATTTGTAATCTAAATTATCAAATTTAGAAATGAGCGGGAATGGAGTATTACCAGTTTTGCTCCAACGCGATAGTTAAATCTTTAATTAGATTTGAACGTGAAATGGTAATTAATTTTACCGATAACACCACGGTGTTAGATATGGAGTATTACCAGTTTTGCTTCATGGGATGAATAGGTTGGGATTGGGAAATAAAATAAATAATTACTTCGTTACGGTTCGCTAATCTCGACTAGTTGGAAAAACCATAATTTGGTTTTAAATGACATCCAAAGGAAGATTACAGGATAAATTTAAAGAATTTATCTTGGATAAAATTAATGGGAACCTTTCCCTAAGAATGTGGAATTTAGAAACTAGCTGTAGGTTGGCTAAGAAGAATGGTTTCCTGGGTATTGATCTGATGTTGGTTTCGGCCTTCGGGGTTAATGTTTGGGAAATTGTTCTCTTGCTAATTTGCGGTTAGTGACTAATGAATTGGAATGAGGCGTATGTTGTGTTTGTGTAACATTTGTTTTTAATATACGCGGGCTGTTCGGAAAGTCCGGGTTTACACCCATTCTGAATAACCGATTCGACGATATGTCGAAGATGAAGACGGTGGTTGAAGACCGGAAGTCTTCACATCGTTTGGATTATTACTGACGATCCTGATCGGGCTGTACACCCAAGAGGATGGAAATAGTTGGTGGTCGTCCAGACGTACTTGGAGATGGATGGATATGCGAGGAAAGTGCCTCCGGTTTCGTTCAGACCCAGAACGGACTTGTAAATGGATTGTGTGTCTGACATTGGATTTTATTCTGTGTTGATTGATTTCTATTAAATATATATCTGTTTGGCGGCGGAGAATTTATTCTCTTGCTTAACGCCCTTCTCTGAGACGTACGAGCTTAGAGGTTATATATCGATAAATATCAATCGCATGGCATGAATTGCCTGTGTGGCACGCTGAGTTGCATGGATCAAGGCTTCTGTTGAAAAGCAAAGTCTTGTGGTTGATGATCAAAGCACGCCTACGTGGCAGCTTTGTGTATAATGTGAATTCGTGAGCCTCACACCTCGGTATGAGTTAAAAACGGGATACGGACCGTTGGGAGAACACGACGTTTCTTTCTAGCTTTGGTGGTGTCAGTGACTTACCAGCCCTGACATTTATATACTTTTCACCTTTGTGGTTGTTGGAATGAGGCACCTCGATTATAGGTCTGTAAGGACCGGGAAACGTGTGTTCAGGCATAAATAATCCTCTAACGTAAGTGAGGACCGGCCCAACCGATCCAAGTGGCTGCCCAGAGTGCGTAGTCCTGAGCATTTGCTAGAGTGTCTCGAACGCGGAGAGGAGCTTGCCCCTTGCCTCGACTCATGACGGAAATCCAATTTCCAATACGTGTATTGCGGTTTTAATTGTAGAACTAGTATGGCGACATGATATATGGTACCCATGCCGTCTATGATTTATATTTATGATTGAAGTTGTTTTGACAGTATACACTTATTATAGTATCAAATGATTTGTTCTAAACGTACCAAGCATGTTTGGCTATTATAAGGGAAAACCCCATCCTCCGACTTGCGTTGCATTGTGTGATGGGACCTGGGTCTTATAATAGCTTCATTTTTCGAAAAAGCATTGCGTTATTTATTCTATGCACTGGTATTCTTGGGAGGAAACCCGTTCCGTGTTATACGGCGTGGTCCCTTGAATTACTCTCTTTTAAAGTAAAGTTATAAATAACTGTTTTAGTTCTCACACCAGTCACATGACTGACCTGGAGTTTATTGTTTTAACCTAAACTCTGGGTGCCCCTATTTTCCGCACGGGCAGCTAGTAGTTTTGGTTTTGCAGATTTATATTCACAGGTTCCTGATTTACAGCTGGAATGGTATCCGGAAAGCTCTGTATCCGTATATCACCTTCAGTTGTGCTTTGTATTATTTTCCGCTGCTATGTAATTTATTGTAATCTCTGATATTTATCGAATGTAATTTATTCAATTATACTCTGTATATTCTTGTATCTGATGGTATTGTTGTAATAACAATGAAATGTTCTTCCGTCTGCGTTCTGTTTTGTCCTGTTCTCAAACGATCAGGGGTTTCGAGCGGTCTAGATCGGTTTAACGACTGATTCGGATCGAGCGAAATTCCCAGCCGTCACATTTGGTATCAGAGCTTTGGTTTACAGAGCTCGAGAACAAGAGACATTAGAACCATACGAAAGAATTCATCAGATATTGGGTTAGTAATATCCAATTAGAATGACTCGTTAGAGATAGGATCAGTAGTATCCTAGAACGAGTGTGAAGAGTATATTTTGCAAATGAAAACTATTTTGTTTTGAAAATTTAAACCATTTTATACGTATTTGATTATTTATTTATTTTGAATATGGACGATCGAGTATATATAGATTTCGCGTATACGCGTCATGAACGTATATTCGAAGTTTTAATATACTGGATAGATATAGAATCATACTCTAGTGGCCCGAAGATGATTCTGATGATTGACTAGTCATCATTAGTATTCATGTTCGAGTAACGAAGGTGTGATATCGATATATTTCCATTAGACTGGTGTGAGAACCAAAACTTATATAACTAGAACACATTGTTGTGAATTGGCATCAAAAACATGATTTTTTAGTATATATATCAAAATTATGAATTTGAAACGTTAATTCACTAATTGATTGATGTTTGTGTTGTTTGTTTATTTGTTTGATAATTTTGAACCATTTAGCCTAATTGCATCACATATTGAATTATATTGAAAATAGGTCGCATTTGTTTGCATATACATATACTTACATTGAACAGGTCATAGCAAGGAGGCTAGAGCAGAGAATAAAATTTGTTTGCCCGACAAATAGGTACATGTTTACTACATAATTTACTGTTTTGTTTGGGTGATGATGATTTTATGAGCCTATTGGCTAGCCGCTTGGCTTTTTCTTTTTCTTTTTGAGATTAGAAGGACCGGGGAAGCTATTTGAAATTCCCCGATGCTCCCGGTGCAGGGGAGGTTATGGCGAAATTTTTCGAAGATTTAGGGTGTTAGCCAAAATTTTGAAAATTTGAAAATTCTCAGAAACTGAAAAGTTGGAGAATGGAAGCCAGATCGAACGTGGAGTTGATTAATCAAACCACTTTCGGCTTTGTTCCTTTTCGGGGACGAAAAGTTTTAAGTGGGGGAGATTGTAATAACCCGCAAATTCTGAACCAGTTTAAAATTTTTATTTTGGTAATTTTAGCGAATTTTGAATATTTAAGATAGATTATTTTAAATAAAATCGACGAGAAAATTTATTTTGAATATATTTAGAACGTATATATTATACGCGTCGTCGTTAGAATATAAATATTTATATATAATTATAAATAGAATTGAAAATGGCGCGGTAGTTCGATAATTCGATTTCAAATTTCAATTGAATGTACCGGGTGCAAAACAATCCGGATTTTAGTGAAACCAAAAACATTAGGATCTATTTGATGATATCTTTCCAAGGAATCCGAAAAATCAAAATTTCATAGCGGGGATCAAAAGATATGTCCAGTTGAAAATTCTGAATAGTCGCTATGGAATTCAGGCCCTTAAAAATGGGAATTTTGCAAACGACCTCGGATTTCGACGAAACCAGTTTTGTTGGGTCCGTGATGTCAAATTATTGCTAGATTCCAAATTTCATAATTTTTCGAATCGATATGTGAGCGTGGCAAAGGAAAACGCGTTTGACCGGTTTCAGTTGATTTTAATCGACTGAAAATTGGCCATTTTTCAAACGGTCTCGGAATTCGATGAAACTAGTTTTGTTAGGACCGTATCGTCAATACGAAGCTAGAAAATATTTTTCGAGAATTTTTAGAGTTAGTATGTGACACCGGTAATTTGAAATGTACGTTTAAAATTCAATAAAGTGTTTTAAATGTAAATTTAACGGAAACTGATTGTAACAGCCGAATCAGCCTACGATACATATCCCTTTATGTTCGTAATGGGGGTAAAACGCTATAGACGACAGGCGGTGGGCCTCGTTTCGAGGTCATAGGAAAAAGTCAACTTTTAGTAAATAAATTAATTAAATAATAATAAAAAAAATATCTCCCTCCCCTTTTACCCGCTCTGCCCCCCCCCCCCCCCCCTTTACATTTACAATCGATTATACAGAAAAAAAAAAGGCGATCGACGGAAGGGGGAAACCCTTGCCGCCCGCCTGCTTGGTCCACCGCCGCCCTCCCCGAGACCACCGCCGCCGCCTCGAAGAGCCTTCCCAGGCGCCAGAGCCACCGCGGAAACCCCACCCCCCTTGAAGCGAACGCCACCGCCCATCGCCAGAAACCCACCGCACCACCCTCCACAGCTCGCAACGCCCTCCTCCAGCCGATTAACTGTGAGTTCTTCCCCCTCCCCTTTTCTTTATTTAGTTATTTGTTTGAAACTGAAATTTATTTAAATTAAAAACTGAATTATGTTTATATTAAAAGCATGAAGAAGGTAAGATTTTTTATTTTAGTTAAAGGCAGGGTTTTTTTTTGGTAATAAAAATCCAATTTTTATATTTTTAGCAAAATAAAATATCATCTTTATATAGTAGGAGGGATAAAAACATCATTTCTATCATGGTAGCAAGTTAAAGATACTATTTTTATGAGAGTAACAAATTAAAAATATGATTTTTATATTTTTAAAGAATTAAAAATATGATTTTTATATTTTTAAAGTATTAAAAATATAATCTTTGCTATATAGAAGTGGTAGAAATATGATTTTTGTTTAGGTAGAGAATTAAAAATATAATTTTTACATAATAGGAATATTAAAAATATCATCTTTATATGTGTAGAAAAATAAAAATGAGATTTTTATAAAGATGAAATCTTTAAATTTGAAAGGGCGAAGTCTATGTTTTATAAAGGCGAAATCTTTATTTTAGAAAAGGCGAAATCTTTATATGGAAAATAGCGTGATAAAAATATAAGTTTTATCTATATAACATAGTAGTAAAAATTCGATTTTTATATATTGAATAGCGAAGTAAAAATTCGATTTTTAAATATATGAAGTGATTATAAAAATATGATTTTTATATTTTTAAAGTAGTAAAAATATAATCTTTTATATTGTAGAAAGATAAAAATATGACCTTTGCATAGTAGGAACTATAAAAATATAATCTTTACTATATGAACATCGATGTGAAATTGTAATTTTTATCTATATAGTAGAGGTATAAAAATTCGATTTTTATATATTAAACAACGAAGTAAAAATATGATTTTTAAAAATTTGAAAGTAAACAAATAAAAATGTGATTTTTATTTTAAAGACATCTAAATATAAAAATGTGTGATTTTTATATATGTAGTGGCTACGGGCAACGAAGATGACGAAGATGCGATAACGACGAAGACTTCTCTAAATGAAGAGTCGTGATATTGGATAGCTATCGGTGAGAATTTCTCACCTTTAAAATTCACTTTCTAGTTATATATATATACTAGGATGCAGACGGTGTTTAGTAGCACCCGACACAATCGTCCACAGACCATGGACTTGTTTGTTTGATTGCAAAAATTAGTTGGATTATTTGATTAAAACTGAATTGTTTGGTGAAATGAATGGATTTGATTGATGTGTGAATGGCGTGGGCCTTCACTAGACCGGGGATAAGACTAGGCCTCGTCCCGTTTCTAGTATCGTGCCGTTATGCCGCCGGAATTTTCTAAAATATGTTAGAAAAATAAAAATATCATTTTTATTGTGTAAATGAACTGAATAGAAATTCTTGTGTTAAAATAAAATGTTTTATCGTTAAAAATATAATTTTTAACGTGAATGTGAAGAAAAATAAATATTCATTTACAAACCGGACGGTTTGTTTATGTACACCTATTTGAATGACATTGATTGGGTCGATAAATTTTACACATCGCCCAACTGCACAAATAAAATATGTGTTTGATTGTTTGAAACCCCACACGGGTGTTGGGATGAAATTTGAAGTTCACTCATCCTGATTGATTAAATATGTCGATCGATTGATTGACAGACTGTTATAAGCGTTAGATATCTATATTTGATGCTTATACAGTGTAGTGCACTTTGGTTGATGGTTGATTATTTTTGAATGCTATCATATACGTGTGATGTATGAAAATCCATATAATTAATATTATATGGTGATTGATTGGGCCTCATTCCAATTTAGAAAATAAAGAATAATATAAAATAAAGGTTCATGTGTTGACTGTACTCATCCGTTGAGATTAGTCATGTGTTGAACGAATATTTTAATAATAAAATTTACATCTTTATCAATATAAAATAAAGGTTCATGTGTTGACTGTACTCATCCGTTGAGATTAGTCATGTGTTGAACGAATATTTTAATAATAAAATTTACATCTTTATCAATATAAAATAAAGGTTCATGTGTTGACTGTACTCATCCGTTGAGATTAGTCATGTGTTGAACGAATATTTTAATAATAAAATTTACATCTTTATCAATATAAAATAAAGGTTCATGTGTTGACTGTACTCATCCGTTGAGATTAGTCATGTGTTGAACGAGATATTTTAACAAAAATAGTCACACGTGGACGGTACTCATTCGTTGAGATTAGTCGTGTGTTGACAAAAAGAAATATTTGAAATAGAATATATAAAGCCGTGTTGATTAGATTGACGCCATTTTGACGTGAACGATATTTATATCGATTTTATTGATTTCGAAATGAATTGAATATAAAACGATTTCGAAATGAATCGAATAGAAAACCAATTTGAAATGAATTGAATATAAAACGATTTCGAAATGAATCGAATAGAAAACCAATTTGAAATGAATCGAATATAAAACGATTTCGAAATGAATCGAATAGAAAACCAGTTCGAAATGAATCGAATAGAAAACGAATTTGAATTGAATCGAATAGAAAACCAATTTGATTTGAATCGAATAGAAAACCAATTTGAATTGAATCGAATAGAAAACCAATTTAAATTGATTCGAATAGAAAACCAATTTGAATTGAATCGAATAGAAAACCAATTTGAATTGAATCGAATAGAAAACCAATTTGAATTGAATCGAATAGAAAACTAATTTGAATTGATTCGAATAGAAAACCAATTTGAATTGAATCGAATAGAAAACCAATTTGAATTGAATCGAATAGAAAACCAATTTGAATTGAATCGAATAGAAAACCAATGTGAATTGAATCGAATAGAAAACCAATTTGAATTGAATCGAATAGAAAACGACTTTGGAATTGAATTGAATTGAAAACGAATTCAAATTGAATTGAAAGCGAATTGAAATGAATTCAAATTGAATTGAAATTTGAATTGAATAGAAATGAATTTTAAAACGAATTTATAAGGAAAAATTCAATTTTGATTTGAATTGAAATGGAAGTTGAAATTGTTTTTGAAACGAATCTAAACTATTTATAAAATTCATTTTAAATAGAAATCGACGAAATATATATTATATATATTATATATATAATATAATGGCCTGAATAGAACGCGCCGCGCCGCGGCAGTTCGTGAATTTCGACCATTTATTTCAAACGGACATTACGGGAGATCCGACCGTCGGATTCTCCTAAAACCGGAACTGTTGGGTTCGTATCGAAAAGAGCTTTCTAACGAATATTTGAAATTCAAAATCTAACGGTTGGATTTGGAGATACGTCCAAATCAAATTTGAAAAAGGTCGCTGTAAGTGCAGTTCGATGGCCATTGTTGGAAATCGACTGTACGGGCCTTGATAAAATTATTAAAAATATCAATAATTTGTGTAAAATCATAAGAAATGATTTGGGAAAATTTGGGATGAAAAACTCCATATTTGAAAAGATAAAAATGGGTTTTTATCGAAATGAACTAGTTTTGAACTTAATTTAAAACCCAATTATTTTTAAATAAATGAATTAGAATTAAAAAGGGGTTTTAAATAATCGAATTTCTAATATATTTGATTGAATTTGAAATGGGTTTATCGTGAACAGTGTTTTAAATAACACTAGTTCTTTAACCCGATAACAAATAGAATGTGATTTGGGTTTGTCGTGAACTGTGTTTTAAATAACACCTAGTTCTTTAACCCAGTAAAAGGAGTTTTAACGAATCTGCAATTAGATTGAAATGTGAATTTGTAATCTAAATTATCAAATTTAGAAATGAGCGGGAATGGAGTATTACCAGTTTTGCTCCAAAGCAATAGTTAAATCTTTAATTAGATTTGAACGTGAAATGGTAATTAATTTTACCGATAACACCACGGTGTTAGATATGGAGTATTACCAGTTTTGCTTCATGGGATGAATAGGTTGGGATTGGGAAATAAAATAAATAATTACTTCGTTACGGTTCGCTAATCTCGACTAGTTGGAAAAACCATAATTTGGTTTTAAATGACATCCAAAGGAAGATTACAGGATAAATTTAAAAAATTTATCTTGGATAAAATTAATGGGAACCTTTCCCTAAGAATGTGGAATTTAGAAACTAGCTGTAGGTTGGCTAAGAAGAATGGTTTCCTGGGTATTGATCTGATGTTGGTTTCGGCCTTCGGGGTTAATGTTTGGGAAATTGTTCTCTTGCTAATTTGCGGTTAGTGACTAATGAATTGGAATGAGGCGTATGTTGTGTTTGTGTAACATTTGTTTTTAATATACGCGGGCTGTTCGGAAAGTCCGGGTTTACACCCATTCTGAATAACCGATTCGACGATATGTCGAAGATGAAGACGGTGGTTGAAGACCGGAAGTCTTCACATCGTTTGGATTATTACTGACGATCCTGATCGGGCTGTACACCCAAGAGGATGGAAATAGTTGGTGGTCGTCCAGACGTACTTGGAGATGGATGGATATGCGAGGAAAGTGCCTCCGGTTTCGTTCAGACCCAGAACGGACTTGTAAATGGATTGTGTGTCTGACATTGGATTTTATTCTGTGTTGATTGATTTCTATTAAATATATATCTGTTTGGCGGCAGAGAATTTATTCTCTTGCTTAACGCCCTTCTCTGAGACGTACGAGCTTAGAGGTTATATATCGATAGATATTAATCGCATGGCATGAATTGCCTGTGTGGCACGCTGAGTTGCATGGATCAAGGCTTCTGTTGAAAAGAAAAGTCTTGTGGTTGATGATCAAAGCACGCCTACATGGCAGCTTTGTGTATAATGTGAATTCGCGAGCCTCACACCTCGGTATGAGTTAAAAACGGGATACGGACCATTGGGAGAACACGACGTTTCTTTCTAGCTTTGGTGGTGTCAGTGACTTACCAGCCCTGACATTTATATACTTTTCACCTTTGTGGTTGTTGGAATGAGGCGCCTCGATTATAGGTCTGTAAGGACCGGGAAACGTGTGTTCAGGCATAAATAATCCTCTAACGTAAGTGAGGACCGGCCCAACCGATCCAAGTGGCTGCCCAGAGTGCGTAGTCCTGAGCATTTGCTAGAGTGTCTCGAACGCGGAGAGGAGCTTGCCCCTTGCCTCGACTCATGACGGAAATCCAATTTCCAATACATGTATTGCGGTTTTAATTGTAGAACTAGTATGGCGACATGATATATGGTACCCATGCCGTCTATGATTTATATTTATGATTGAAGTTGTTTTGACAGTATACACTTATTATAGTATCAAATGATTTGTTTTAAACGTACCAAGCATGTTTGGCTATTATAAGGGAAAACACTATCCTCCGACTTGCGTTGCATTGTGTGATGGGACCTGGGTCTTATAATAGCTTCATTTTTCGAAAAAGCATTGCGTTGTTTATTCTATGCACTGGTATTCTTGGGAGGAAACCCGTTCCGTGTTATACGGCGTGGTCCCTTGAATTACTCTCTTTTAAAGTAAAGTTATAAATAACTGTTTTAGTTCTCACACCAGTCACATGACTGACCTGGAGTTTATTGTTTTAACCTAAACTCTGGATGCCCCTATTTTCCGCACGGGCAGCTAGTAGTTTTGGTTTTGCAGATTTATATTCACAGGTTCCTGATTTACAGCTGGAATGGTATCCGGAAAGCTCTGTATCCGTATATCACCTTCAGTTGTGCTTTGTATTATTTTCCGCTTCTATGTAATTTATTGTAATCTCTGATATTTATCGAATGTAATTTATTCAATTATACTCTGTATATTCTTGTATCTGATGGTATTGTTGTAATAACAATGAAATGTTCTTCCGTCTGCGTTCTGTTTTGTCCTGTTCTCAAACGATCAGGGGTTTCGAGCGGTCTAGATCGGTTTAACGACTGATTCGGATCGAGCGAAATTCCCGGCCGTCACATTCTATTTTTATTTTTGGTTGAAGGGGCTTCCACCATTTCTACTTGTTATCTTTCAAAAATGTAAGCTACACCATCTTTTTGCATTTCTTTCTTTTATTTGCAAGTCAAAAAATTATAATCGTGCTAATACAATAAAATTAACAGAATGTCAGGTAGTTCATCGAGACAAACAGAAGACATGGAACATGTCCCTCCGCCTCCTCCAAATAAAAAGTACTTTATAAATGTTGAAATGGATGGTGCTAAAGGGGAATATGAAAAAAAAGTGGAGTTCCTGATGTGATTTTTTGATCCGTGCATACATTCTGATCATTTATGGTGATTGGAGGAATGTAGATGTCTTTTATAAAGATGCTTTATGGAAAGCAATACTGGTATCTTACTTCTCATTTAAATTTAATAAATCATAAACAGTTATGGTGTTACATTTTTATTTTATTTTTTGCATAATAGAAGAATTTCTATTGGTTGATTCAGTTTCATTGCCAACTATTGTGATCCTGGTTCTTGTTTGAAGTTATTGACTTATAGGGTTTGTTTTGTTTGTTCTAATCAGACATTGGTTGTTTTTTCTTTTGATTCTGCAGAAAGAGTTTGATATGGATATAAATCCCGATAAAGCAAGACCTATCTTAGAAAAAGGGTTCTCACAAAAATTCAGAAGTGAAAAATCGAAACTACGTAACAAATACCTTAAGAAGGATGATGAACTTATACCAGACATATTGCAATGGAAAATAGTCCTGATGATGTTGATAAAGTTCAATGGGAGAGTTTTGTTGACATGGAATATGGTGATAGAAAGAGAAAACAATGTAAGCAGAATACTGCAAATAAAGCAAAGGTTACTATAAATCATACATTGGGCAGAAAATCATACCGTACACTCTATGATGAATTGGCATGTAGTTCACATTTCTTACGTAAACTATATGATAAATTATATTATATATATTTATTTGTATATTTCATTAGAAAAACAAAAACCCAGAAAGTAAGCCTATGCGATCTCATGTTTGGAAAATAGCACATACGAGCAAAAGACCCGGGGAAGTGCTTCCGTGTGCCGCTGAAAAATATGTAAGTAATCCGAACCTTTTTTTAATCAAGCTCTAATTTGTAATTTTATTATTTATAGAAATGCCAGTCATTATTTTTAACATTTTTATATCTTCTGTGTTTACCTTATTTACTTGATTTCTTTATGGTAGACCAACATCTTGATCCGTAGAATTATAGTTGGTTTAATTCTTGTTCAACAAAATGAATAAATAATTTTTTGGTTTTATTCGTTAGTTTTTTATCAAACAAACAACAAAAGTTTGTTTGACAAAATATATATTTACTTTTAAGAATATATATGGTATTTTGGGTGTAATCAAAAGTTGGTAATAAAGATAAGTCTTGGTATGTTTTTGAATTGTGTAACACGTAGCGTATCCATCATTTAATTGAAATTTAGATCCGATCTAACTTGGAAATGGGGTATGGGCTATCGGACTAAGGTGGACTCTAAATAAACTGGACTTGGGTTGTTGCCTTGACAGTCTAGTAGTACATGGATGCTCTTTCAAATAATTTTTTATTAAGCTTATAATAAAACATGTATGGAAAACGTTACGTGTTTTTATACCGTGTATTAATATTTTCTAGGACGATTTTTGATTACACCCAAAATTCATAAACAAGATTATTTGTTTGACAGAATTGCTTCTAATCGCTATACGATTTACATAAATTTGAATGATTATTCGGTAAATTTGAATGATTGCTCGAGGAAAATACTTTAAATTTATAATAAAATACTTTAATTTCTCCGTAAAAATTAAAAAAAGTCGAGAATATATGTAATTTATCCCTGAAGTTGATCATAACCCGATTTAATTTATTCATTCAATTTAATTCTAGTAAAAACAACATTGCTACATATAAAATTGTATATTCAGTCTATATCAATAATGAGTAATATTCTTTGAAATCTCCGACCCATCTGCTGTAATAATTTTGGTGAACGACGTGGCATTTCTGTTAACCTCTATAGGGAGGGATGTTTGCTATATTGTCCACGAAGTTTATTTCACAGTGGTGAAATTTCTATTCGTTGAAGAAATGTTTAATTTGAGAAGCTTGATGACTTTGTGGCTGATGTTAATTAATTGTTGAAAGTGTGTTTGCATTGTAAAAACTGAATTGCTAAAAATAGAATAAACACAAGTGAACGGTACATTTTGGGCATCCGAAGATTATTTTTTATGAAAAGAGTGATCAAACGTGATCATCACATACGTGCATTGACTTGACACAACCTTGATCAAATTGAATGATTAGGTTTAGTGTGGTGTAACAAAATTTGAACAATTTTATGAACAGCTATCGATCGGGTTTAAGTGATCAAATTAGATCAATTCATATTATAAAAACATGTAAACATTCAAATTTGGACTCGTTCTCTCTTCAGATTCGATTTTCCTTCTATATAAGTTGCGAGATTTAATTTTCTATTGCATATAAATTGATCTTCACGGAAAACCGAAAATAATCCAGCTTCTCTTATGAGTTCTTCTCTAACCTTAAACCTACATTCTCTCCAATGTTTTATAAATTATACCAAAACAATATTCTCCAAGTGCAACCGAGCCGAATTTGTTTGGCATACAATCCGATATTATGAATCTTGCTCCAGGGTCCGAATATATCAATGTCAGGATTGTACGGAAATAAATCTAATGGTGAAAGTCGGGGGTACTTCCCTGTTGGAAGGGCTGAAATCATAACTGCACATTTTCGGATTTATATTTTGGTCTTTTAGGAATTTCGAAATATTACCTTGTTGGAAGGGCTGAGATCATAACCGTACATTTTGGAACCTACATTTTCTAGCCTTCTAGCAATTTCAAAATATTATATATTACGCAATTTATTCATGAGTTACAGGACAATCACACACCCTTTCAAGTTACAAACTCAACCTCAAGTAGCATAATACAACTTATATTCATTCCAAACTTCATCAACCGTCTTGCCAGTGAAGTCTTTAAAGTACTCCTCCTTATATCCAATAACTCATCTAACCGTTAAGATAAACCACTACGCCACAGTACCTATCATCGCAATACTCAAGAAATCTAGCAGTAACATCATACCCTTGATCCCAGTGATTTCCAGAGCTAACTCCTCTCCAGTAAACGCTTTCATATCCTACTTTTAACCTGAAAAAATCAGCTATCAGCAATCCAATTGGAGCTTCTTGATTCCCATCCCATTGCCTTACTCGTGTCGTTTCATGATACACAATTTGCTCATTTTTGTGGGCCTGGTACTTTTTTTTTTGGTAATGTGCATCATAACAGTATCACGTTATGTCAATTGTTCTTTTGTGATCCTTCTTAGTAGCAATACACAACTAACACTGATTTAAATGTGCCAGTTTGACACTTCCATATATCATTATTAATAATATGATTTAGTTAAAGTATGCATTATATAAATGATTTAGTGTCATACAAATTTATGATTTAGTGTATATAATATATCATTTTATTTGAAATGATTTATTTAGTTAAAGAAGAAACTGCATGATTTTAGCAGTTCGACCGGGTCGACTTACGAAATCTTGAACCATAGGTGATTATGGTTTGACTTGTTGTCCGTATCTAAAACTTTTGGTTCATGTCATTTTATTTTTTATTTTTTCAAACATCAAGTATTTCAAACTCTGTAAGATACATAAGCCTGTAATAATTTTCACACAAATTCATGTCAACTTCATAATTCTGCACAACTCCAAATATTATGTTTGTAAGATGTATGTTTCGAATTCTCCTATGTAGAAAATATTGATGGTTTACTATTAGAACTTAATAACATTTCGTTTTGAATATAGAATGCAATGACTTATTTTCTTAGCTACTTTTTACTTAAGAAACACAATTATACAACATCTGTTTTGTATGTGCGTGTGGTTGGGATTTCTTTCATGCCGTGAACTCTATTGGAACAAACAGACCCTTAATACCTGCTCTTTTTTGTTTGTCGAGCTAGCAAAGAAAGAGTTAAATCCGTAGTCTGTTAATTCAACTAGGAAAAAAAGAAATAGATACACCTAATTTATGTTGTTATAATAGATTTTTAAAAAGGACGAGTATTACCAAAATACCGAGTACTTAAATATAAGATCTTGACTTCTATACCTGCGTAATAAATTCAATTCTAGTTAATATAGTAATTCTTTTGAAGGAGTACTGTAATACTATTTTTTAGAATACAATAATCCTTGGTGAATAACTGGCTTTTAACGAGTTATGCGAAGCAAAATAATTAAAACATCATTCTGACTAACATTTTTCCCGGTTAAAACCATCCAGTATATTTTTTTAAATGAAATATCAAGTTTTTTTACCTTTGGAAATGCTAAACAACAAATAAGAAACTTTAACTACATCTTTGATTTAAAACAGAATTAATTATATTAACATTTTGACTAAAAACATGATATAGTCCCCTTTTTTATTTCATAATATAGCTATTGACAATTGATTGCAAAACCTTTACATGTTTGATGTCATTCATTCGATTTGACTGAAAATATGCAAAATTAATTCCATATTGTGAGCCAAAATAGTCGATCACCAATTAAAATATATACTAATAATTTTATATAGCTAAATTATCATATACATATTTTTGGCTAATCAGCTTTATGATTCATAACTGTTATTCACGTTTGTTGGAAAAACTTTGATATATGATTGGTTTGGACTAATTCAATAAGGATAATATCACAAGCTATCTTTTCCGCATATGCTTTCTTTGGAAGCCCAGTAGCATAAGCAATCCCCATCAATTTATATTCATCTACACATTGTTAAGTTGTAGTACTGAAAGTTGTTATATTGTTTTAAATAGTTTATTGAAATAAACATTAATCTATTTTTGTAATGGTATCCATGACCTTTGTAAAAAATATATTAAAGGCCTTTTCTCATTATAAGTTCATTACGAGTGATTAAAATTATGACTTGATACCATAAAGTTTATTCATGCTACAGTTCGGTATGCCTGTTCGTACCCATTCTAAAACAGTGTTAGAAGTTGTAATGTAGGATTAACACGCAGGCTATTTCGAGCTTGAGTTGGTGACCAACTGAACTGACCACGATATTTTTTCTTCCTTTCCAGTTTTGTGTAGATCAGTGTAAACTTGAGCTGAGTGGCTCAGTTTACTGAGCCTTGTAGGCTCAGTGCAACCGAGCCTGGCTCAGGAAACTGAGCTTATGGCTCAGTAAACCTGAGACGAGTGGCTCAGTTACACTGAGCCTTGTAGGCTCAGTTTACACCGAGCCAGGCTCAGTAAACTTGAGCCGAGTGGCACAGTTTACTGAGCCTTGTAAGCTCAGTGTAATCTGAGCCTATGGCTTAGTAAACTGAGCCACTCGGCTCAGGTTTACTAAGCGTATGGTTCAGTAAATTGAGCCTATGGCTCAGTAAACCTGAGCCGAGTGGCTCAAGTTTACTGTGCCTACAAGGCTCAGTGTAACTGAGCCAGTCGGCTCAGGTTTACTGAGCCATAGGCCTCAGTTTACACTGAGCCAGGCTCAATAAACTTGAGCCGAGTAAAATGAATGTCAAACTTTCTTTGGTTGACAGAATGTCAGGTAGTTCTTTGTTTGTTTTTAATCAAGCATCTTCAGTTAAACTTTCTATGTTTTTTAATCAGGCATAGACTCATATCATTATATTTATTGAACATCGTAGGCTTTGGTTGAAGCAGCGGAAGTAAGACAAAGATTAGAAGGTGGCGATGATGCTCTAAGTCTAGATAATTTTGATAAAGATCCCATTGCTGAAGTTTTTGGAGATGATAAAAGAAGAAGTTATTGTCGTGCAATCAGCTCTACATGCAATGTAAAGCAAGTAAAAATAACACAAGCTTCAAAAGCAATTACCGTGGTAAAAGAGAATGCAACTAAGCAATAGTTAGCTAAATTGGAGAACAACCAAAATCAAATGCATGAAGACATCAAAACAATGAAATCAGCATTGGCGTACTTGCGACAATCTATGAAGCTTCTTATCAATCAACAAGGAGGGAATACGACACCACATGAAGAAGTTGCTTCCGATGGAGGTAATAATAATCTACATACTACTGCTATTGATGCCATTGGATCATCCACGAGAGATAAACAGTCAATAGTGTTATTGTCGTCAACATTAAAGGAGGTAGCGAAAGGATATGTAGGAGTGCAAAAAGTTTTTCATCATAGAACTGTACTAGAAGGAGAGAAAGCCATTTGGGTGGAGGAAGTTCTGGATCCGGATGCGTTAATTTTTTATGCACCCCAAAATGGTATGTATACACTGTCTGATCCTGTCGATGGTGGATATGTAATTTGGTCCGTTAATCGTTTGCGTTTTGTGTAATGGTTGTATGCAAAATTATGATACTTAGATGTTATTTTGGTGTTTGTTATGGAAATGGTATTATGATTGTATGTTAAATTGTGATGTTGGTCGAAATGGAATTGACTTAAGGATATAAATTGTGATATGCTGTATTTGCTTTAAGTTATTGTTATATTATATGTTATGTATTATTACTGGTGTATGCTGTATGAAATTACCTATAGCAGTCTTGATATAATATTCACGTTTGTAACAGTTATAACTGTTAGTAAATTATTGTATGAAATAGTCAATATTATATTCTAACAGTAATAATTGTTACATAATTAATATTTGTAACAATTATTACTGTTATAAAAATAATGTTTATAACGGTTATAAATGTTATAAAATTTTCTGCCCTAACGGTTTTAAATGTTACAAAGCCCATATCTTCTAACAGTAATAATCGTTACAATATGAACACTTTATAACGGTTTTAACCGTTACAATATTCGTGACAACAGTTTGTTACGTATGCTGTTGTAACGGTTATAACTGTTACAAAGATCGTTAGTAACAATAATAACTACTATAAAAAGCCTTTTTTGGTGTTGTGTGGACACATAAGCATCCACACAACACGACATAGATGACTCACCTTAATTGAGGCCTAAAAACAAATAGAGATTTAAAGGGAATCCCAGTAAATGGATCTTACCACTACTAAAAACATAAACTATAAATCGTGCTAGTGATTCATGATTTTAGCCCACTCTTAACTCCAAAGATGGAGTAACTAGAAGCATTCCTTATTCACTAGATCGTTTCAGATAATAGGACGATCGGTCGCTAATAAAGAAAATTATTGCTATGGCATTTATGTGCAAAAAAACCTCTATTATATATATACTACTAATATATAGATTTGAAAATCAAAATATATACAAATATGTACTCGCACATATATATTAACTCTCGAATTCAGTATCGCTTAGGTTAAACAATGCAACCTAGGCTTTGATACCAAATGTGACGATCTGTCTTACACTACCGGTGCTCAGAACTAAAAATTCACGTTGTGCAAGCACCTGATCGATATAAAGCATTCGTCAAAGGAAAGAAATAGAAGAAAAGAGGAGAAAGGAAAAACAAAAGAAGGAAATAAAAGAGAAATGAGGAAGAGAATATAATATAAACACAATCAAAAAACATGTCGTATATCTCTCAGTGCATCAGATAACATATAAAAATCAAAACTCTGATACAAAATAGGAGTGAAAGTAATACCTATATAAACCAGATAATTAGAGTATACATGCTCATATAGTTATACAAATGATAAATTGCGCTTATACAAGAGGTGAATAAACTCAACTGGTAAACTGTCTCTAACAAGGAAACACAACATTGTGAATGCTCCACGGTCTGACATAGCGGGATAAACAATATTAATACATATATAAATATGAAAATCATCTCCTCTACGAATCCACCTGCAAAGGTCCAGATATTACTCATACATGTCACCTGGTCTGCTCATCAGCATCATCGATGCGCACCAAAGGAAATAAGAGGGAAATAAAACCTTGGGTCGGAGAAAAGTTTGATGAATGATAAATAAATCTCAAAGTACTATAAAAGTCGAAATAGAATATATGGCATGGAAGGTATAGAGAATCATACTTGCCCTACCCCTGCTTCAACATAGTTAGCATATAACAACCGATATATGCTATAATATGATAAACAACATATGAATAGAGTATGACATATACCTAAGCACAAAATGATGATAAATACATAAACAACCATAGCATCCATCAACCATCCTCACATTCACTCACTTAATGCATAGAGCATATAATAACAAAAAAATTGGCTACCCAATCCATCAAAGCACTAGTAGATCAAAACCATCAACTGAATCTACCACATTATCCACTACGTCTAGTGGATAACCCTACCCAGTCCAAAACATCAACAGGCTCAAGGGTCCTAGTCAATCAGATCGAAAACGTCAACTGACTCTGATCTCATCTTGTGCCATTCCCTCAAAGGTAAACTAAATTCTCGAATACTAATATCCCTTTGCATATGTCCTGCGCAATAAAACCATCCAATAGACTGACCATAAGACTTCCATCGGAAGTAATCTCGATGTGGGAACTATCCCCAAGTGTCATCATATGCTATAAGATATCCTCATGTGTCTCTCATCTCTCGCTCTGACATTCACCTCAATACGACTTAATGTCGTCTTTTTTACATCTCGGAGAAAACGATCCATCGCAGTAGCCTTGCATCCCGTCCTGGAATCATCATTGTCGAATGACGAATTACTACATAGAAACACACAATCCTCGCCTAAAGCCAAAGCTACTAATCGAAGAGCCATCATCTCGAAACCACTATCGAACGAACCACCACATCATGCTCCTTGAAATCGCATCTTCGTTGATGTAAAATTGGCCAAAGTGGTTAATAACAATAGTAATCGATACCGACAACTTCATAGTAATCGGTAACGACTACTTAGGTCGGCTATTTAACAAAAATTGGTTAACTGCGCATTCAAGGAAAACATCTGACATTCGTTGTGAAATCCATCTCATTGCCAAGTCTAGCTCATCGCCAAGAAGAAATGCCACCATGAAGAACTACTTCCCTTGAGGCCACCATCACGTTACCTTTTCACGGATCAGCCAAACTCCGGTTCGACATAGTCGAATAGGATCCGTATCGATACAGTCGTTCCAAAATTGGTCACCTATATCTGAATCGACATAGTCGATTCGGGCTTAGCTGACATGGGGCTACATTTTTCCATGACAAATGCGATGGCTTTGTTCCTTTTTTGTAAAATCCATTGAATCGTTGACGACGTTAAACCCTAGATTTACAATAGGGACAGAACCACCCATCAACGATAATCAGATGACCCGGTGTTGCCACGATGTCAAAGCTCTTCTCACTGTGATTCCAACAGATACGACCTCGTGATTTATTATCAATTGTATTAATAGATATCGATTTTTGTAGTAAAAGGAGTGGCAACCATTATTTCTATTTCACCGCAATAGCACAGTAACCAGATGGAGAAGAATAGTAACTAGCCTAATAGGAATTTAGGTTTTATTATTTTGTAGTTTTTAAATTTCAAACCATCTTCATGAAGTCAATGCGTGTTTTAGCCCATGATTATTAAAATTGACTCATCCAAATGCAATGAAACTTAAAAGCGTGCATCACTTCGACGATACGGTTCCGATTGTACAAGTTTCGTCGAAATACGAGATTGTTGCCTAGAATGATAATTTTACATGTATATCCAGATCGTTATGACCACAAAATGGTCTGAACTCAAAATATAGCAATCCTTATATTTTGTATCAACATAACGTACCATGCGAACTTAATGGAACTAGTCTCAAGTCTCAATTCGATCGTTTGTGAGAAATCACCTTTTAGAACTGTCAGTCGAATAATTAACGATCAATATTTAAATATCTAATCATTAAAATATGGGTCATTACAATAGGTTTCTGGATTAACATTTCAGAAAATTAAAAGTAATTAAAATCCATTTATGATTTTAGAAGTTATGCATAAATTACTAAAAGGTGTTTGGGTTATATTATTACTACATGTCAAAAACTTATGCTATGATTGTAACTAGGCTTTTCGTTAATAATCTTCAGAACTTTGGAAAACTGACTAGGATAAAAGCTGTAAATATTTTTATTAACTTTTCGGGAAACTAAATTTCATGAAAATCCATTGATTCTATAGAAAGTTATGCTAAAAATATAAAGATGAGTTCTAGCATAAATAACTCCAAATCATTGACTCAAAAACATAACCTACTCGATGTTTATGTTCGTTGTCTTTTGAATCAAAGAATGTAATACAAATGAAATTGTAGAAAGCTGAGTTTTCTTCCGAACAGAAAAAAATGACTAAAACATGTTCAATATTTGAGTAGCTATGTTTTAAATCGTACAAAGGTTTTTACGTAGACCTAAATTATGACTGGCACTATTGCCAAGTTTTTGACTTGAAATTAGTGGAATTAGAAAAGGATAACACAAAAATAATTATAGGCCTTTGAATAAGCATTTCATAACATCGAAGAAAGTAAATATTTTTATCCTAAGATAAGTTACAAGCAAAATACTGAGTGGTATTGGATTAAATCCGATCCATACTTGAATCATTTTATAAAGATTAAAGTTTAGTATAGTTTCTCATTCTAAGCACATACATGCAGATACAAACCAACGTATATTCTATTCAAACTACTGTCATGTTTCTACAATCAATATAAGCAACAGTCAAAATTCAAAAATTTAGTCAAATGTGTGAGCTTTACTCACCTTCAATTTGAAAGACCAAATGAAATCTTTATCCTAGCAACCATCACTCAAGTAACCTTCTTTATCTTCTAACCATTTATTTCGTTTAAAAATAAAATATAGGAAAATTGGAAGCAATGCAAATTTGGAAGATACGAGCTTGGAAGTAGAAGAGAGCATAAGGGAAAGAAGAAAATGAAGTGTAGGAAAATAACAGGAAAATACCCTGAAGGACAAAATGAACAATTGTTCCATAAGGACAAAGGAGCAAAATTTTGTCCATAAGGACAAGTGTTAGTGTAAAGGGAGAAATTATAGAGGACCCCTGAATTCCTCCCTTTACACTAAATTTTGTCATTGAGGATAAAATTTTGCTCCCTTGTCCTTATGGAACAATTTTTTGTTCCTTTTGTCCTTGAGGGTAAAAACCCCGGAAAATAAAACGTAGGATGTATATAATAAAAATAAATTAAAACTGAAAGGACCAAAATGTACTTTGACAAAATAATTACATCAAAGCCCCTTGTGCTTAAATGACATGTAAGAAACCTTGTAACTTTAGAAATATTTTTAAAATTTAAATATTTATTTTATTAACATTATTATAACATTTATTGAATATCTATATTTCCAAGTAAATAAACCATTCATATGTTGACTAAAAGTGTATACACGGGTTCAACAACTTTCTACTAACTTGTTGTTCGATAAAAAGTTGAAAATTTTAAAAAAACATGTAATAGACACATTTTCTGTTTTTATCAAACTACCTGTTTACGTAAACCAAAAATAAAAATGATTTTATACCATTATTAATAAATTGAACATATGGTTATTTCATTGTTAAAATCCATTAGTCGAATATTTAAAATAAACTAGATATTTCTAAATCAAACAATAAAATTCCGGGGTTTTACAAGTTATGTGAAACATTGCAAGTTTTATAAATTATCAAATATGAGACTTTGATAATTATTACTAAAAAAGTTTGAATATAATATTAAACTGAAACTCTAACAAATTGTAAAATTTATAAGTTCTTGGGAACCTTATCATTGATTTGTCTTAGTTACATTATATTCTATAACTAGAAGTTGTAGTATATTAGATTATTAGTGTCCTTGTATTAGTTTTAAAAATTCAGAAACTCAAAAGAGAAAACGCATCCAAATCTTATAATACATATGTAATACATGGACGCATGTATATATACATTTAACAAGAAAATTGAAGATTATTTGGCTAAATAGATAGCTCATCTTATATACTACATAAGATATCTTTTGGTGATTTGAAATTCAATTAACATAAATATTATTTTGGCAAGACCAACCGGTTTTTATAGAGATTTATAACACTGTTTTTATTACAACAAAAAATGAGTACAGAGAAATACAGAAGGTAGGCAAATTGCTTACCTCCTACGGACATTTTACAAATTGAAAGAACTAAAAACAACCTAGTAGGTACTAGTTATTCACCATGCTTACAATTGAAAATACATCAAACAGGAAGAGCTGCCAAAGCAGTCTCTAACACAAACCTAGTCTAAACAAACCAGCATTGCACAGCCAAACACAAAGCCAAGACACTCGCATCCACCACCCACTAAAACAGCTTCAGGCAGTCGCCCAATCTACCTAGAAGACCAGCAAATGTCACAGTTCACCTCTTGCAAGCAAATGTCACACTAGAAGACCAGCAAGTTACTCACACAATCATCACCTCACTGAACTAGATACCAAACTCCCTACACCTACAGAACCACCAAAAGATCCAAGAAAAAGCTAAAGTGACTCAAATTCGCCTTTAAAACAAAACAACTAGTAAACCACTATGCCAACTAGCAAGATCTACTCAAGTCAAGACCCCCAAAGCATACACTACTGACCAAAACAAGAAAAAAGGTGAAAGCCAAACCAACCACAACCTAAAGTAGAAAATGCAGATGCTAACACCAAAAAGCAACAACTAACCAAAGCCTTTCGATGAACAATCCAGATCTGACACAGCAAGGCGAAATAGAGCAGGAGGTCGCGAATCAACTCAAACCACTCGCCAGAGACAGTCAGAACCGGTTGGAGGACCACTGCGACTAGAAGCTGAATTGGGAAAAGATTAATCAGGCGAAAAATTTAGAAGCGAACAACAAAGCAGGTGGGAAATGAAGAAAAAACCGAATCTAGAAGAAACTAGGGTTAGGAGAAAATGGGCTAAATCTCCACGATTGTGAAAGCTGATTCGGGGATGTAGAAATGCGAAGGAGAAATGGCGAGTGGGCTTGAAAAAGAAGTGGAAAGGCACGCAGAATAGGGTAGAAGATAGAAGCGAAGAGGTGGGCGATTAATTAGTCACCACTGAAGAGCGAAAACACTCACAATCAACATACGTATTGAAGATCGAAAACACACCCCGTTTATTTCAAAAAAAAGACCTTTTCTGTTTCACCTCTCTTTTTTCCTTCTTTACAAAATCTTCGTTCTCGCTTTCAAACCATATAACTCCATAAAAATAAACAATGGAGACTCGACGTTCAGAAAGAAGATCAAAACAGCACAATGACAAATCTCTTCTTTGATTTCATGTTCTTTCTAGGTTTCTGGTGTCATAAGGAAAAGGGAATCAGGGTTTTGACGGACATGGACTAAATTTCAACAAAAGTTCAATAGGTAAAGATTGAGATGATGATGAAAGATGAATAAATAAATTAAGCAAGTTATCTAATTAATTGTTAAAGGGTATACTTGAAAATAAAAATTTAGATCTGTTTACGGGGGTGAAGAGGAATAGACGGGGTGTAAATAGACGGACCCTTCTCCTATGATTACGTATATGCTATATTTGTTAATATTATCACAACGATCAAAATGAGAGTCCGGAAATTATTCAATGTGACACTATTTGGCTTGCAAAATATAATATATCCTTCATATATATATATATATATATATATATATATATATATATATATATATATATATATATATAGGCGAGCGTTCAATGACACCCGAAACAGTGCAACACTCCTAAATGCCCTCTGATTTTCATCATACATTTTGTTTCTCTCTCGCTTCACTACTCTCTCCTTCCACTAGCTTAACTAATATAAATATTTGGTTGTGTGTATATATATATGAGAAGGGTTCCAGAGCACCCCTATTTTGTGGCACCTCAACTGCCACTTAATAAGGACCACTCATTTATAATTAAATATGTTAGTAGAAGGAGAGAGAGAGTTAATGGGAAGAGAGAGAATGAGGAATATATGGTGGAAATCAAGAGGCTAAAGGGGTGCTGCACTATTTGAGGTACTCTTGATCATATATATATATATATATATATATATATATATATATATGGCAGGTTCAATGGCACTCCAAAAATGGAGCACCCCAATAGCCTCTTTATTTTCCATCTCTCATTTACACTCTATTTCCCTCCACTCATTCTTTTTCCATCCACTATCTTATTTTATCATAAATAAGAGGTGGAAAATTGGAGTGCTCCATTTTTTGGGGTGTCATTGGACGCTCGTCGTGTATATATATATATATATATATATATATATATATATATATGTGTGTGTGTGTGTGTGTGTGTGTGTGTATATATGTACATATACACACACACACACACACACACACACATATATATATATATATATATATATATATATATAATGGAAAACACACCGAAATTTTTAAATCACGTATACGCCAACAACATGTTAAATGCTCAAGGCATGATGTTTTTAAAATTAATTGAAGTAATGAATGTGTTTGGAACACTTAAAATACCCAAAAATATATAAATATTGGATAAATCATACTATTTGATAAAAGTACACTATTTCATCAAGCATATAAATAACTTTGCTATTTATAAACAATGCTATAAGCATAGATTACAACATTCTTTTAAGCATTATTATAATGAATATCTTAATATAACTGATGATAGGTAGATTACATTTTGTATTTATGTTTTGATTTAATGAAACTCCAAAAATCTACTGGTGATGTAGTTGCAATAAAAGAAAATGATATAAAGCAACAAAATGAAAAGAAACTGTTATGAAGCATAAAAATGAAAGCACATGAAGTATTTTTTTAATAGCATGCAAGTGCATAAAATGCAGACTATATTTGTAGGAAACAATCTTAAAGAAAAGATTTTATCAAAGGTAGCTGCTTATAAATGATGAACTTCTAAAGGAGGAATTATAGGATTATCATCTTCTGATTTTGATATTGTTAATGTTTTCCTAAGCTATGTTATACTTGTATGTATCATAAATCTTTGTAGCTGATTTGAATTTTTAAGACATGTATTCGAATTTAAAGGGAAATTTATAAAGTGAAAATTAGGCTCACATCCTTAAAACTAAACTTAATTAGACCCACATCCTCCTCGTTTCAAACATATAAATTTCATCCTTATTTTCAAATAGCGGTTATTTTTTTTCCACTAATGCCCTTTTTCGTTAATTACCGTCATAATTAAAAAAACACGGAACACGTATTAGGGTTTAGTTCTTTCCACAATCATATAATTCTGAAAAATGGCGGCGCATCATCTTTCTCAGCTTTTTTTCATTCCGTCGATCTAAAATCTAATTCGCTCAGAATTATTTCAGTGATTTAATTCGATCCATCGTTGATTTCTGTAATGAATGTTTATTCTTCAAGGTAATTTATAATTTTTATTTTCTACGGGTATCATTTTTTTGCTCGATCTTTGTTAATTGGTTAATTTGATCTTCTTTAATTGTATAGACTTGACGATTGATAATTTAATCACTGTATAAACTTTTAAATTTGTTATAGAGCGTACAGTTTTATTTGTTAAATTTGGGAATGCAATTGTTTTTATATTCTGAATAGGTGTATACGATTATGCATAAATTGTTAATATTTGCATAAAAAAATGCAGATATTGTTATAACTGGTGTATAGGTTTTTCATATATTCACTTCATACAGAATTTCTTCATACGATTATGTATAAATTGTTAATATTTGCATAAAAAAATGCAGATATTGTTATAACTGATGAAGATATGTGAATGGAGGATTGGTGGAGCTTGTGTAGGTGCAGAAGGCATTGATCGTGGAATTAATGTAATTTTTGTATAATTTTTTTTGTTTTTTGTGGATCATACAGTTGTTTGTATTAATTTTCATTTTATTTGATTTTCTATTCTTAATACGTGTATAAGATTATGCATATATTGTTAATATGAGCATATATTTATGCAACTATTGTTTTTATATTCTGAATAGTTGTATACGATTATGCATAAATTGTTAATATTTGCATAAAAAAATGCAGACATTGTTATAACTGGGGTATAGGTTTTTCATATATTCACTTCACACAGAATTTCTTCATACGATTATGCATAAATTGTTAATATTTGCATAAAAAAATGCAGATATTGTTATAACTGACGAAGATATGTGAATGGAGGATTAGTGGAGCTTGTGTAGGTGCAGAAGGCATTGATCATGGAATTAATGTAATTTTGTATAAAATTTTATGTTTTTTTGGATCATACAGTTGTATGTATTAATTTTCATTTTATTTGATTTTCTATTCTTAATACATGTATAAGATTATGCATATATTGTTAATATGAACATATATTTATGCAACTATTGTTTGAACTCGTGCATATATGTTTGGTTATATTCAGGAAAGTCGCGTATATGTATGCATATATTCTGTATATATGTATACGTATACGCAGATCTTAAAAAAAAAATGTTTTCGTGTGTTTGCTGAGTAGTTGCATACAAATATGCATATATTATTACTATATGCATAGTAAAGGGTTTTCGTGCCTTTTTTTGCAAATCTCATGTTGAAATTGCCACGATTTTTCCTTGCCTACGACTTTCAACGTATTCTTGTATACAAGTATGCAGTTATTCTGAGTACCTGCATACTTGTATGCAATTATTCAGTATGCACGCACATATTTTTTGCATGCGTATGCAGATAGTTGCATACATGTATGCAACAATTGGCAAAACTTAGATACATGTATGCAAAAAATTGCACCGCCATGACGAAATCTCTGAATTCAATTTTGAAGTGTTGATTGAAAGTTTGCAAATGCCAGCAGATAGTTGCATATTTATATGCAGATAATCAGAATTGTTGTTTACTAGTATGCAATTATTTGTTCAGAAAATTTTTAATTCTTGCATAAACAAATAAATTTAGTAATAACAGTTGCATGTTTATGTGCATTTATTACATGATTTTTTTTGAATATTCGTACTGGTATTTTGATTTCAAACAATGGTTTGTTGTTTATTAATTGCAATAATGACTCGCTAAGGTTTATTTTGTACGGTTTCAAGTTAGTTTGGTTCTAGATAATAACTTGGAATTTTAACATCCTGGTGTGCAGTTGTTCTAAATATTAGCATCATTGTATGCAATTATTTTGAAAATTTGCAAATTGGAATTGCAGAAGTTAAATACTAGCATACTTTTATGAAAATGTTATTATTACTTGCATTAGAATATGCAGACAATACAAATAATAATTGCGTACATATAACTAATGTACAACAAAATACATATTTGAATTGCATAATTACAATAATAGTATAATACTGAACTGATTTACAACAAAATACTTGCATAAATATATGCACCTTTTCTTTAAACCTGCACAAAATTGTGCAAAAATCACTCAAATAAACTATCAAGCATTTTTTTGGTTAAAACTACAACTGTGCGATATCTTTTAAACTACATTTACACAAATTTGCATATCTGCATGTTTCTCTGTATCAAGCAATCAAAAAAACATAATATATAACATATGCATATATGTATGCATATATCTAGAATATATGCATATAAATATGCATATTTTACTGAAATTTTGCTGAATAGCATATAAATGCATTCAAATATTTAATTCTTAAACGTTCTCGCTTACAATCATACAGAACGAAACAAACAATTATATTAATAACTTTTTTCGCTAATTTTTGTACTTTAATATATCGACATCACAGCAACACAGGACAAATTTGGTTTTTATTGCTCCAGAGTCTTTCAAAACCGTGGAATTTGGTTTTTGCGCGAGATTGAAGAAGCGATCGGACTAAGTACTATCGAGGAATCGATGTAGGATTGATCGACGGTTTTGCAGAATTTTAGGTTTAGGGTTTTGAGCGATTTGATAGGAGCGATATACCGAGTACTTTTGATTTTTTGAGCGTGATGATTTCAGCAAGATGATAGGAGCGATAGATGCGTAAGGGTACAACAGTAATTTTTTTAATGGAAATTCGAAAACAGGGATGTATTCTTTATTTTTTTTATCACCGGGTTTTTTTTATATTTTGAAACTTAATAGGGACCTGTAAAAAACGCACCCATTTATAAAACTAGGGGGAACATACATACATATATCATAATGTACTCTTTTTCTTTGTTAATTATTTTTTCCGTCGGGTTTTTTTTTAGTAAGGTTTTAACGAGCCATTACATTGATCTAGAAGTATCAAATTTTATTTAATGTAATAAATTATTGAGAAAGTGAAAAATAGGAAGAAGGACAAAGTTAGCAAAAATTTTAGCCAAAAGTATAGCAAGTTTTAAAATTAGGGAGAATGACAAGTTGTAGGGTAAATATGAAAATGGGAGTGATCCTCGTGAATTCCACTTTTGCCTAAGTTTTGTCCTTCTCACCAATTTCAAAACTTTGTATACTTTTAGCTAAAAAATTTGATAATTTTGTCATTTAAAAGAAATCACCAATTGAAATATGACATACTATATTATAATAATTTTTCTTTACTTAGATTTTTTCGATTGAGTTGGTAGTATTTTATTCTAGAAATATTAGTCATTTTCAATTTGATAATCTATTAGATTGTCATCATGTATTGTACTTTTTTCTTTCATTAAGGTGTTCCCTACGAGCGCTGCCTTGATACTTTGCTTTCATAGAATCCCGAAACTGCTTAGTAGTCTCTTTCTTAGCGATAGTTTTGAGACTCATATTAGCTATTGGGGCAAATAGGTAAATTTTCCCCTTCAGCTCTCTAAGCTTCATCTCTTCAATGACTTTTCTCTATGAGTTATGAGAGTCTCACTATCTTTCGGGATTCTTGCTTCAACAACGCTTTAATACTCATTAGATCATCTGTGAGTAGAATTCTATGATCATAATCCCCATTAAATCAGGAAATGCATGGTTACTGTAAGCTGGTTCCTTCTGAGGTCAAGTTACTCAGGTTTGTGCGCTCTTTGATGCATATCTCTCTTTTTTAATGGCACTGATACCAAATGTTAAATGAGACTGGGTAGAATTCAAACATAAAGAACACTAGACAGAACCAACTTCTCTTCCGACTTGATTCATTAAATATCCATGCAAGATTATAAAACGAAGAATAAAACATATGGAGAGGAATATTAAAACTGAACACCTATTTTTTTAATAACAAATCCCAAAGACTAGGACATTTATTGCTATTTGTTAACCAAATAAACAACAACTCGATAAAACCCTACAATCATTCCTTGTAGCACTAAATCTATCATCGATAGATCTTGGAATGGGTCTATTAATTTTATACGAATGTTCGATATCTATTCACGTCCATAGTCAAAATATGTCCTTCGGAGTCTGTCTAGTTTTTATTTAGGATACAAATTAGGACAACAAAATTTGAACGAGAAAAAATATTGTCTGTTCCGTATTTGTTTGAATTCTGAGTTTAGAACCTTCAAATTTATACATAGCAGATGAAAAGTCTACTAAATGGTATAAAATTTGATTCGAACAACAATGTTTGTTTGTGTTTGTGTCCATTCATGTTTGTTCGATTTCATTTAGGGCACGATATAAGACAACAGAATTTGCACAAGGAAAAAAAATCTCGTCCAGTCCGTAATCGATACGATTTTATTTAGAACCGAAACTAAATGCACCTTCATTCGATCTAATTCGATCGATTAACACCCATTGCTTTGAGTACTCATGGACGGTTCTTGTTGATGAGTTAACATAAATGGTCCACGTGGCTCGAAGAATTAGAGTGCATAGGTGCGTTTATGGTAAATGGTGATGAGGCATTACAACGAGCTTTTAAGAGGGCCATTTAAACGGAGTTGAGAGGTAAACGGAGAATGTGTTTGCAATTTCAACTGATACTTTTATACGAGACGTTTGAGTAGAGTATTTTATTTTTTTAATTATTTTATAGTTAATTAATTATTGTTTATTATGAAGTGTATTGCAAACATACACAAGTAGTACCCCGTTATACATCAGAACATCAGGTGGGCTCGGCCCAAATATCTATTAGTCCAATGTACAATTATATAAACTGCTGTTACAAGGCTTGCTGTAAAAATAAAAAATTAAGTTCTACGGTTACCCTACTATATAAACAAACTCTCTCTGTACAGTTATATTCAATTCAGTCATAATAAAATTTCACTCATTCTGATTTCCGCATATGGTATCAGAGCTGAATTGCTAACAACATCAAGATTTCAACCTAATTTCTTTTGCCTCTACAGATCTATCTAAAGATAGATTACCCATCAGAGTAATATCATCACTTGGGTACCTCTCATCTGAGATTTTCTATCTCATCACTTTAGAGTTGAGGCTGTGATCCGAAAACAGTGCCTTGCCAGTGTTAAGTGGCTGCAATAGTTCTCAAACTCACAAGCTTGGTGGTGAAGTGTTTCAAAAAAACTCAAATTCGATCAAAAAATCTGGGGAAATCATTCAATCAAAAACAAAAGCCGTCCAAGAAAGACAATCAAAAATTCATATCAAAACATTTCTTGAAATCATCACTTCAGCATTTCTTGTTGCTTTTGAAATCAATCAACGAAATCACCCAGAAATTTCAATTCAAGAATCAAAGTCTTCGAAACACTTACCTTTACTCACAGGCCTGCATCGATTTTCTAAATCATGGTTGCAAATGACCCTCCAACCTCGCCAAGATCTTCTACAAGATTAAATCAGACAAGTGCAGAAAGCACTGAAGACCTCATCAAGTCCATCATAAAGCCGCAAACTCAAATAATCTCGATTCAATCAGAAAAATCAAATTATCTTCTGTGGAAACTGCAAGTAGAAATAGCGGCAAAAGGTTATGGACTTGAAGATTATCTCTACGGCACAAAAAATGTTCTAGCCAAATATGTTAGAAGAAGTGATAATAATCTAACTGTTAATCAAGAATATGCATCCTACCAAAGACAAGATAATCTTGTCAGTGCCTGGCTAATGTCAACAGTAAGTTCATCGCTAATGCCACAGCTAATTGGAATTAATACAGCACATGATGTGTGGACTGCTTTGGAACAATCTTTTACAAGTCAATCTTCTGCCAAAATCTTATATTACAAGAAGCAACTACAGTCTATAAAGAAGGATAATCTGAGCATGAATGACTATCTTATGAAGGTAAAAAATCTATGTGATCAGCTAGCATGTATAGGGAATAGAATTGAAGAAAAAGAACATATTTTGTATATAGTTGGGGGACTTGATGATGAATACGAGGCAGTAACAACATTTATCACATCAATTGAACCAACACCTTCATTACAAAGCGTGTATTCTATGCTACTGGCACATAAGGGGAGATTTTTACAAAAGAAAGATCAAATAGCAGACTCTTCTATCAACTACACTACTACTGATAAGAACAAAAGTCAACAAAACAATTCAAGAAATCAAAGTCTGACACATGCAATGCAGTTATGAAGTTTGTAGCTAATGCAGAAAACCATCTAAGTCACAATGTCAAAATTATTCAAAGTGATGGTGGAAAAGAATTTCAACCCCTGAAAGATTATTTCAACAAAAAGGGCATTACACATAGATTAACATGTCCACACACATCTGAGCATAACGGTCTAATTGAAAGAAGGCATCGACATATAGTTGAAACCGGGTTGACACTGCTTGCACAGGCATCACTACCATTAAAATTCTAGCCTGATGCCTTTGCTACTGCAGTTTATTTAATAAATAGACTGCCAACAAAAGTACTGGAGCTGAAATGTCCTATGGAGGTACTAACTAAAACAAAACCAAATTATAGTGATTTAAAATTATTTGGTTGTCTATTCTTTCCTCATATCAGACCATCCAATAAACACAAACTTGATTATATATCTACTCCCTGAACTTTTCTGGGCTACACTACTAATCACAAGAGGTTTAAGTATTTAGACAGTAATGGAAAAATCTACATATCCAGACATGTTATATTTAATGAAAAGGTTTTTCCATTTAAAAATAATGCATGCAAACCTACAAAAAAGGTTTATAATTCTAGACACTCAATTCCAACTATTCCAGAACTAGTAAGTAATGTTGTGTTTGTGCGACACTTAAATAATAACATGGCACACTCACAACACACACAACCTGTCAGAACACCACAACATACACAAGTCAGCACAGAGGCAGGTGAGCATTATGAAACTACTACAAGTGATAATAATGCTGACTCACAAGATCAGAATGTGAATAGTGATGAGAGTAACAACTCAGAAAATAATCAGGAAGAGAGAAGCAATGAAGATAATCAGGTTCAGAATCGACATCATATAATAACAAGGGCAAAAAGTGGTATATTCAAACCAAAAACCTTCTCTGTTGAGTTCAATGATACTGAACCATCCAGTTATCATCAAGCTATACTGAATGATAAGTGGAGGTCAGCTATGAGAGATGAACTAAATGCATTGAATAAAAAGCAAACCTGGTGCCTAGTCCCAACACCCAAAAATAAAAACATTATTGGGTGCAAATGGACATATAGGATAAAAAGACAAGCTGATGGTACAGTTTCTAAATACAAGGCTAGGCTAGTGGCTAAAGGGTATTCACAACAGTGTGGAATTGATTTCAAAGAGACATTCTTACCTGTTGTGAAACCAACATCTATTAGAATAGTACTAACCATAGCCTTGCATAAAAACCGGACCATAATTTAGGTCCCACCTGACCCCTCCCTCAACTAATGAAAGGCACACCTTGAAAAATGAGAACTATACGCAGGCCCCCCATGCCCTACTAACCTATGGCCATCCGCAACCATAACTAGATAGCGAGTATATGGTTTGTTGGAGTTCTCCGCCTTTCCGCTTCACGCATCTCGATTGACTCAAGATGGTAGGTAGACGACGAGTTGCTATCACAGGGCTACTGGCCTCGCCGAATCACGCTAGTCCATCCTAGTCTTTGGGTTGCCTTATATTGCAACCAAGGCATACCCTTGGTTCTTCTAACGCAGACCTTAACCTCTGTGAGCCCAGGAGGATCATCTGCAGCCTCACAGAGGGATACCAAGAATACCCTCACGTCCCCTCGAAGCCTCGGGCTTCGTAACCCAATTCGTTGGAGCCTTCTTTAAGATTAGATGGACGTTCGCTCCTCCTCGTGTTATACTAAGAATTACTACTTAGTTTTCCTAACTAAGGTTTACCACTTAGTTTTCTGAATCGTCGTTTTCATAACTAAGGTTTACTACTTAGCCCCTTTCAACTAAGCTTTACTACTTAGTTCTCTTTCTCGTCAAGTTGGATTGGTTAAGTGTCATTAGTCGATACAAGTTAACTTAACCCATTCATTTGTCATGTTAAACTGGTTAAGTGTTATCAATAATTCACGTCGACTTAACCTTGCCCATCTGTTTTAACTAACATGTTATAACGGTTAAGTGTTCCCTTAGTTAACTTAACCCTAACACCCGTTTAATTAACATATTCTAATGGTTAAGTATTATCCCTTCATGTGTTAACTTAACCCTATTCATTTATCACACTATGATGGTTAAGTGTTCTAAGTTTACTTAACCCTACATTCTAGTCCAGCTAACATATTAGATTGGCTAAGTGTATTAAATTTACTTAACCCCAACCTTTAGTCTAGTTAACATGTTAAATTGGCTAAGCGTATTAACTTTACTTAACCCCACCTTTTAATCTAGTCAACATGTTAATTTGTCTAAGTGTATTAAATTTACTTAACCCTACCAATTCTAGCTTAGCTTTAATTGTCTTATTCAAGCACCAACCACTCACATTAGACAAGTATTGTTGTGGCTGCCTGTATGGTGGTCGGTTCTGGGCAGTCTTATGCCACAACTCAGTCTAACCTCAGGTCTTTATCGGGCTCAATGCCTTAACCTCCCACATTGGATAGGTATTGTTGTGATTACTGGACAGTCGGGCGGGTCTTGGCAGGTTTACATCACAACTCAATCCAACCTCGGGTTAAGCATATTCGTATTGTCTAAATTTACATTTTTATTTATGTAAATTATCCAGAATTCATGTCAGTGCCCAAATTTATTTCTAATTAAGTTCATTAATTTAGGTAAATAATTTATACCGTTTCATGCCATAAATCACCTATGTGATTTTTAATCAATTTACGTCAAGTTTCCTATAATTACCAATTTTACCCAACGTTACCCCGTCTAAATATTAGGCTAACAATCTTAGCCTAATTTTCCGTCCGCATGATTTTGACATATAATATTAGGCTAAAAACTTATCCTAATTTAGCATACACAAAACTGGCATAAAAATAATTTATTAACATAAACATGTCATAGGTGTAAACTTGGCATTCTCGACATAGTCAATATGAACATCATAGGTGTGAACTTTCAAAATAATCAACATGAATATCATAGGTGTGAACTTGCAGAATAACCGACATGAGTATCATAACATTGCATAACATGCCACAAACTTGCATATAAATATTGGGCCTAGTTAAATAGGTGTCACATGAATCATATAGTTTTAGCCTAACATAAAGGTTAACATAGTATAACCTAATAGGTGTCATATGAATCCACTAAAACATGGTATAACATGTTAATGCATAGGTCTAGGCATAACCTCAAACATAAAACTGGCGTAAGACAAGACTATATGTATAACTTTGACAACCACTTAAGGGTGTGAACTTGCAACACATATGTATAAACATAGATTTAACAATAAACTTTCATATGAATCCTAAACGGATCTTGACATGGATCCAATTATAAGTTCTCACTTGCATAAAAACATGTGAATATAGATCTATTCTAGTCATGTAGGCACAATTGGTTTAAACATATATACATAGAGCCTACATGAATGATAGAAATATTTGTGTAAATCTAACTTGCAACCTATAACTTGCATAAGCATATATTTAGATCTAACTGTATACATACAATTCGCATAAGGTGTTGATTGTTTGATTCACAATACATAAAAGATTCAATCACCACAACCATTCAAATTATCACAAATAACAAATATAAAACAACATTGTTAATATTGATATAATTCCATATTACAATTTACAACAAATTATGTCTTAATCGCATTCCCATATAAAGAGCCACTATACTTACAACGCAAGACGGTCTTGTTTTTATGAGATCTGAGGTTCTGAAATTGAGATGCGTTCCTTTTGGTAGACGTTGTTGCTTTGATTTTATTAGTAGCTTTAATCTCCAATTTGAATTAGCTTGAGTTGATTCGTTATTCGTCTCTTTTCAAGCGGAGGCTCTCCTTAGTTTTCTTCCGACAGCATGGCGGCTCAAGTTCTTATTTTTATGTGAATTTTAGTTGGAGACCTAGGGTGTTTTTATAGAGTTGCAAGTTAATTAGAGCCATCGATGAAGCCAGGATTAATCAAAGCCATCCGTTCTAAAGAGAAGCCAATCAAAAGAAGACAACTCAGCCATAGTGATAAGACCAGACCCAGAAATTTGAGCCAGGACCCAACCAGACAAACCAGGCCGACCAGGCAGGTCGACCCCCAGGTCGACCTGGTCCCTGGGCGGGAATTTTCCCGCCCAGCCCAGTTTGGGTCTGTTTTTGAATTTCGAACTTCGTTTTGAACTGTTTTGAATTTTAAACTGAATTCTGAAACTTCAGAAGGCCATAACTCTTTCATACGGAGTCCGATTTACGCAAACTCAGACTCTATCTCAAGCAGAATTCCGAGGCGAACGCAACGTCATAACCCGTTTCCCTTAATTCACGCATTTAGAATTAACTATACTTTAATTTGTGAAATTTAGTGTTACAGAATTACGGGGTGTTACATTCTCCCCGTCTTAAAGGGATTTCGTCCCCGAAATCTTCAAGTTAGGAAGAATGTGTCCTACCATCCAATCACCCATCTACTCAACCATTCAATCACAGGCATTCATTGTCCTTAAAAAGATTTCTAAATGCTTTCATATTCATATGCATAGTGTGTGTATATGTAATTATCTAATGCAAAATCAGGCAGTCTACTGATTCAGTTGACCTCCTTAATGCGAATTATGTCAGTGCCATGCGTCCAATCATGTATGCAAGCATTCCTAGTGTAACACCCCGCCTCCGCTAGGGTCACTCGCAAGGGAATGCACTAGCTTTAGAGGGGCATTATTGGTAAACATGCACAGAAATATCACAAGACAGAACACATAAAATAGCGGAAGTAAAATCAATCTTTCATAACATGAATACATAAGGTCTAAAGCCTTTTACATCAGAGTACATCAAAACCTGTCTTGCAATAGTAAAGAAGCATAAAGACTTTTTAACAAATTATTCCCCAAGTAAAAACAGTAAAGTAGCCATAGCCAAGAGAAGTCCAAGCCATCCATGATGACCTTCAATCGGAAGAAGTCCGAACTAAACAGCATTGTTTCCTCCCTGTAACCTGGGGGGGAAACGGAAGAAAAGAGGCGAAACAAAACGGGTCAGTCAAAAAGACTGAGTAAGCCCTATCTACTATTAGTATAGAAACTAGTAAAGTTAACTGACATGAGAAACTGAGATGAACATGAGCATGATAACAAGATAGATAAGCTAAATCAAAATAACAGGATAAACTACTGAACTAAGGTATCATGATAAACTACGGTGTCATGATAAATCAAAGTATCATATCGTCAGATTTCTATCAAGTATATTATCCCAAGGTATCTACCCCGTCTAACATCCCACGGTATCTATTTCGTATATTCTTCCTGGTTCTAACATGTACATTTGCTCTGCACCCTCCGTACTAGTATCCCAGCCTTGTTATGTGTTAACCATGAATGTCCCTTACTCAAAGTCGTGTAATGGTCCATGTCAACCTAATATATCGCATATATAGGTTACTCAAATCATATGTTTCTTTCCATGTATATAAGTTCAGTCCTTTGTCGTACCTCGTACGGGCTTCCTCATGTCGTATTATCCTTGAAATCATTTGGACTGTCACCCTTGTTCTAGCTAGGCTCTTCCATATGAATCATCGTTTGAACTACTAGGACTTACGCCACCTAGCACCACTAGGGATTACGCTTACCTATTGCACGCTTTCGTATTTCGGTTTGGGTTAAACCACCTAGGCCACTAGGGATTACGCTAACCCTCAACCGCGCCCTTTTTCCCACGCATTCATCGTGAATCGTTTTTCTATAACTGTATGCACATGTATCACATCGTGCCATCCGAGTCCTGTCACAGGGCAAAACAAGAAATACAGGACTCGGTCGGGAGCTTTAGATTTATCTGCCGATGCAGATACTAAGGTCTGCTTTTCTACACGTGGCTATGGTCCCACGTGACCCCTCCCTCAACTAGTGAAAGGCAACACAAGAGAAAATCTTGCATGAGAACTACACTCCGGCCAGCCCACATCCTACGGCCTACCTCACCCATAATTAGATAGCAATTATGGTCTGTTGGGTGTTCCCTGCCTTTCCGTACGTACACGCTTGACTCAAGATGGTAGATGATCGACGAACTTGCTATCTCGGGCACCTTATGTATTCGTCGACTCACTGCTATCCACCCCAGTCTTTAGGTCGCTCGCATAGCAACCAAGGCATATTCTTGGTTCTTCTACCGCAGACCTCAACCTCTCGTGAGCCTAGTATAATGACCTGGCAGCTCACAGAGGGATCCCAAGAATATCCTCACGTTCCCCGAAGCCGCTGCTTCGTTACCCAGTTCGTTGGAGCCTTTATCTAAATCAGATAGCCTGCTCCTACACGCATACTTAAACGTTGACCTAACGTATCGGGTTACTAATCTATCTAAGAAATGGTCCAAATTTCCTTGACTAAGAATTATTACTTAGTTTCCCTTAACTAAGGTTTACCACTTAGCCTTATTTCCATAATCCTTGTTAACGATGGTTATTTACCTAATCCTCCGAATTAGGGTTTATCTAATGGGTTAAGTGTTATCATTCAAGTCCATGACTTAACCCTATCGAGTCAAATTGGTCAAGTACCAGTTTACTTTAATCCTATCGGATTATCTTGTTAGATTGATTAAGCATAGATTATCTTAATCCCATCCAATTATCGAGTCGGATTGGTTAAGTATAGGTTGGCTTAACCCCATCCTCTAATTGTACTAGAATGGTTAAGTATACTCTAAGAAGGTCTTGTGACTTAACCTTATCAGGTCCGCGTATTAGATTGGTTAAGTGCGGATCACTTAATCCTCATCAAATCATCATGTATAATTGGTTAAGTATAAGTTGCTTAACCCCATTAGATTATCATGTTAAGTTGGTTGAGTATTGGTTACTTAACCTCATTGAATTACCAAGTTTAGTTTGGTTAAGTGTTTTAGCTTAACCCCATCGAATTACCGTGTCGAGATTAGTTAAGTGTCAATTACTTAACCCCGTTTAATTACCGTGTTTAGATTAGTTAAGCCTTAATTACTTAACCCCATCTAATTACCAAGTCGGATTAGTTAAGTGTAAATTACTTAACCCCATCTAATTACCAAGTCGTATAAAGATGGTTAAGTGTCATTAAGCAAATCAAATCACTTAACCTACCCAACCTTGTCATGTTTTGTTAAGTATCATTAGCCTAATCAATTTACTTAACCCCTTTATCCATGTCATATTTGGTTAAGAGTCATTAATCAAATTAACTTAACCCTATCATGTGACATTAATTACTTAATGCACCCCAACCTCTCACATTAGACTTTGTTGTGGTTACTAGTTAAGCCGGTCGGTTCCGGGTAGCTTTACACCACAACTTGGTCTAACCTCGGGTTCAAGCACAACATGACCAACTTCTCACATTGAGTCCTATTGTTTGCAACTACTAGTTAGGCCGGTCGGTTCCGGGTAGTTTTACGTTGCAAACTCAACCCAACCTCGAGTTGGCCACTTTCATGTTTAGTCTAGTGTCATGTTCATAGTCAAGTTTTCAAGCAATTGGGTAGACCTAACCTAATAGGTAAATTCCCAATGGGTAGACCTAACTTAATAGGTAAATTCCCAAGCTTATGTTTTTATGCATACTTACATGTCAAATTCCATGTTATATTTCAAGTCATGTTTTCAAGTATAAACACATGTCATATTTAACGTTACATGTTGTCATGTTTATACCCATTTACCCAAGTCATATTCATGTCATTATGTTTTCCCATAATGTGAACCCAACGCTTTTTAAACTCGCATGTACGTTCGCAACCACGTAATGGATTAAAAGAAGAGACTTGGCAAAGGCATAACAAAAATGGATATTAAGCCACAAGTTAATCATGGTGGCGAATGAGGCACAAATGTGGTCATTAGCTTGCATGTTACATTCTTAAGCCTCACAAAAACATGCATAAACCCAAACTTGGTACATAAGCGAATCATGGTGACAAAAGACATGGAATGATGACTAGTAACTCGCATATATCATCATATAAGGGTTATGACTTCATATGCAAGTTGACATAAAGATTATGAAGGTTCTCATGTTGCATAATGCAACATTTCAACATAAAGGTTATAGCTTTTTGCTCATAAGATCAAGATAATGACTTCATAAACTTGCATAACATGATAGCATGCATCATTCTCAATGATCAAACCCAAACTTTCAACATGAACATTTAACTTCATAGTTAATATCTAAGAGTAGGGAAGGGCTTACATTGCTATGAAGGCCTAAATCGATTAAACTAAAGCTTGTGATGAAGCCTATGCATGCCATCACCCAAAAACCCAAAGATGAACCCTCCAAATCAACAAAAACACTATCTTTATGAACAAAGATCAAAGCTTTTGCCTTGAAATCAACTTGAGAAGCTCTCATACTAACATAGGGACTCTCTAACACTCTCATGATCATGAAACCTCTCATAGGAATGAAGTGGAGGCTAGGATAGTTGAGTGGAGGCCATGAGAGTAGGAATTTTGCCATAGTTTAGTTGCATGAGTGAATAATGAGGATTAAAGGAGAGGGTTAGGGGTCTTTTTATAGAGGATTAGGATAGTTTAGGCCATAGGATAAATCCTAGATCTAATCCCAACCTTTAAAGCATGTCTTGGAGAAGAAGCCACATGTAGGAACCTTCTAGGGCCTTAAAATCAACCCTAGAGTCAATCTGGGCCATCAAAACTCATCCCGGGCCTCAAAAATGGGTTCAGGACTACTCCAGGTCGAAAAATTCGACCTGTACAAGGGGCAAGTCGACAGCCCAGTCGACACCATGGGCCCCAAGTCGACAGGGCAGTCGACTTGGCTGTCGACACGAGCCAGTCTGCCCGAAAACTGCTGAAAACTTGTTCTGGCCATATCTTGGTCATACGGACTCCGATTTTCGAAAACTCGGACTCTATTTCGCGTATTTTTCCGAGACGAACACAATAGTGAAGTCCATTTTACCTGAGTCAAATTTTAAAATTTAATTCTGCCTTGATTTCTTGTTTTAACGTGTTATCGAAATACGGGTTGTTACATTCTCCCCTCCTTTAAGGATTTCGTCCCCGAAATCTCCAAGTTAGGAAGATCGTATCCTACCATCCATCATCCATCTACTCAAAACATCATCCACAAGCAACCATTGTCCTTAGACGATTTCTAATGCTGTATGAATACATGCAGAAGGTGTGTGTATATGCACTCATCTAATGTAAATGATCAGGCCTGAGTGATCTAATGCAAAATATGTATAGTGCCATGAATCCAACATGTATGCAAATAGTCCTAGTCATATAAAAACTATATGTGTGCACAATCATTCATTCATATGCAACATCCGCATGATAACACATTCGATTTCATCCATAAACAAGTATAAATACTCGTGCATATGCAATATGAAATGTGACCGAGTCGAGCTAATATCTAATGTAAATTCGCGCATCCACGAGCAACCGCTTGCAACCATTTGCAACCATATCAACCATAACATGTTTCAAATACATGTTTACATCCATAGGGTTCTACCTAAGATTCCCTGAAACAGGGTCGAGAAGATAAACAAGACAAACTCCTTACGGGGTTTGTAACAGAGACAGGACCGAGAGGATATCCATAAAAGATAGCCTACAAGCAAGCTCAACAGAAAAACAGGGATCGAGGATATATTCCCAAAAGAGATATCATGCACGTATTTAGTCTTCAGTCTCCTGAGTCGCATTACCTTGAGCTTAGTTCCATCGTGCCTTGACCGCCCCTTTTACTTCATGATTTCGCAGCTTCTTATTTCCTGTTTCCATAACATGAGTTGGAACTCATTTCCTCGTCGCCTCTCGTTCCACTTGCACTTATTCTGCTTCTAGAATACTTGGCGCAAACAGGACTGCGTACACATTATTCCATGCGAGCCCTCAAAATTCACTAGTGAATCCTGGACCTTGTACCATAAGGTATTCCACGTAGAAAAACTTTCTCTTGAAAGTAAACAAGTTACCGTGCGCACTTACTAGGGTAATTCCCATAACCCATACATAATCGAAGTAAACCATCCATCTTATTAGCGAGCACCATTCGATCGGGTTTCTAATTTCCAACAAAGGCATCTAGGGATTCTAAGTAACTAATCATGACAGAACCCAAAAGGTTACGCGATACTTCAAGGGTATTACCAAAGCAAGCCAAGAGTCTAACTACCCTCCTTCTAAAACCGAGAGTGGCACCCCTTACTGGATAACCACTTCATCCCTAGAATCCATCCACAACTTATAAACATAAGCATTATTTCCAAGCTCAACACTTGATATAGACATTCTCAAATCCAAACAAGCCATGAGTAAATGGACCGATCTTCCAATAGGACTTGAGACAAAAACGGGATCCTCTACTACGCTAGTACTAAGGTGCAGAGACTCAACTATCGAAGCGGACTTAAAAGATGGGATGATCAAAACAAAGTCCCGACAGGATGATAGAGAAGAAAAGCTAAACCTTTAACAAGATCGTTACCCTCCTTCTGAGGTACCCTAGAAATGAGAGCATACTATTGCCCTCCGAATGATCTTGTCCCTGTTCCATGATACTTAACTATCCGTCCCGTTTCACCATGCCAAAGGTACTCTCTCGTCATGGGTTTCATTGTTCATCTTTATCCCTCCTTTTAGGACTCAGCCATACCAACATGTTGCTTATCCTTAAATTCGTATCCTTTATCCTCTTTCTCACTATCCTTTCTTATAACGCGGCCACTGGTCTCCCGAGAACAGCCTCCGTCGCATGGAAAGCACTTTCGAAGATAGAAAAGACTAGTCGCAGTTAAAACCACTGTGACTACAGATGGAGGAAAGAAAGGAAAAGAGATTCAATCAAGGAAACCAGGATAGTGCTAATGGCCTTTGGGGAATAGCCTTCTTTTCTTTTTAAAAGAAAATTTTCTTGAAAAATGCTTCTTTATAAACGATTTTCAAATAGTTTTCAGAAGGTCTTTAAAAACTTTTGCCCAGTCTGGTAACCTTCTGCTCTGATACCAAATGTAACACCCCGCCTCCGCTAGGGTCACTCGCAAGGGAATGCACTAGCTTTAGAGGGGCATTATTGGTAAACATGCACAGAAATATCACAAGACAGAACACATAAAATAGCGGAAGTAAAATCAATCTTTCATAATATGAATACATAAGGTCTAAAGCCTTTTACATCAGAGTACATCAAAACCTGTCTTGCAATAGTAAAGAAGCATAAAGACTTTTTAATAAATTATTCCCCAAGTAAAAACAGTAAAGTAGCCATAGCCAAGAGAAGTCCAAGCCATCCATGATGACCTTCAATCGGAAGAAGTCCGAACTAAACAGCATTGTTTCCTCCCTGTAACCTGGGGGGGGGGAACAGAAGAAAAGAGGCGAAACAAAACGGGTCAGTCAAAAAGACTGAGTAAGCCCTATCTACTATTAGTATAGAAACTAGTAAAGTTAACTGACATGAGAAACTGAGATGAACATGAGCATGATAACAAGATAGATAAGCTAAATCAAAATAACAGGATAAACTACTGAACTAAGGTATCATGATAAACTACGGTGTCATGATAAATCAAAGTATCATATCGTCAGATTTCTATCAAGTATATTATCCCAAGGTATCTACCCCGTCTAACATCCCACGGTATCTATTCCGTATATTCTTCCTGGTTCTAACATGTACATTTGCTCTGCACCCTCCGTACTAGTATCCCAGCCTTGTTATGTGTTAACCATGAATGTCCCTTACTCAAAGTCGTGTAATGGTCCATGTCAACCTAATATATCGCATATATAGGTTACTCAAATCATATGTTTCTTTCCATGTATATAAGTTCAGTCCTTTGCCGTACCTCGTACGGGCTTCCTCATGTCGTATTATCCTTGAAATCGTTTGGACTGTCACCCTTGTTCTAGCTAGGCTCTTCCATATGAATCATCGTTTGAACTACTAGGACTTACGCCACCTAGCACCACTAGGGATTACGCTTACCTATTGCACGCTTTCGTATTTCGGTTTGGGTTAAACCACCTAGGCCACTAGGGATTACGCTAACCCTCAACCGCGCCCTTTTTCCCACGCATTCATCGTGAATCGTTTTTCTATAACTGTATGCACATGTATCTGATGGATCTAGAATAACCCTAGAGGGGGGTGAATAGGGTTTTTCACAGTTTTTTAAATAAAATTGAAAAACTGACAGGATATTAAAAATAATAGACAAATCACAGAATATAGCAGAAACAGAAATGCAGAAAATAAATCACACACAGATATACCCAGCTTCGGCAAAAACCTTGCCTACTGCTGCATTTCTAAGGTTTCTACTAGGTGATAGAACAGATCCCGCATACAAGACCATGTACACTCGCAAACCCTGCTCCTATTCTAACCCTACGCTCAAATCCCTAGACTGATCTAAACCCCTAGATCAGATTTCCCGAATTACAAACCCTGTAACTCGTAACTCAGATTTACAGACTCTGAAACTGACAGTCAACTCCTTGACTAAATCCCCCTAGATTTTACAGACCTAGAACTGTTTAGAAATGATTTTACAACACAATTTAAATAAAACAACAGAATGTAAGACAATAATATAAACCCTAATTTTTAAAATAAAAATAAAAATAAAGGAGTTTATATTAAAGGGGTCATCCCCTTTAAACAAATCCAAACCCCCTTTTTTATCTTGGCCGGCCCATTTGTTTTCATTCTTGCCCGATCCTCTTTCTCTCTTAAGACAATGGCGGCTCTGACAAAAGAAACTAGGGTTTCTTCAAATCCCTGAATCGTGATGCTTTAATTGATGAAATATGATACTCTGATTCTCGTGTCTTTTGGCTTCAATCTCTGGTGGCTTGTATCATCGGTTGATTGGGAATTCTGATGGCTAGGGTTTCTGATCGAAATCGATTGTGAGTAATTTTTTAATTCTCTGTCTGCTCTGTGAATTTCGTTGTGTTGGATTTCGATTTTTGCTATTCACCCGCCTATGATGAATCTGTGTGTAGATAAATAGGGTAAATCAAAAACCCTAACTCTGATTTCGAAAAATGTGGCTTGACTGATTGCGGTTTCTCCTTTTTGACTTTCTTCGATTTAATTGATGAAATATGTTGCCTCGATTTGAAAGTTGCCTTTGACAAAAAAAACTGGTTTGTGGCACATTTGGAACCTGATTGAGATGCTTCGAATGAAATCCCTTGCTATTTATTAAAATTGAGTAAATCTGAACATCTGAATAGGCCCTTGCGTGATTTCTTGTTTGAATTCCTTGACTTTGTTGCACAGCTGGAAACAATTATTTGTGGCTATGAGTAATCCCTTGTGTAATCGTGATTTCCATGATTGAATCACTCGATTTAAATGATAAATCTGGATATGTATTTAAACCATTGTGAACTTGATTTAATCTGTGATTTTCCCTTTACCAAATCAAATAAAAGATTGATTCCTGCGTCAATAAGAACTTGCCAAAAATGATTTTGTTCCCTTGATTCGATGCTCTGTTGTAACCTTGCCAAATATGTTATGTGATTTCTGGAAAGTATTGATGAAGCAGAAAATTACTTTCCCCTTTAGCTTGACAATTTCTGCTATTGAATTCTGGACTATTGAAATTGCTTCCTTGCCAAATACATACTGGATTTCCAAACAGCTTTTTCTGGAAACTAATCTCGCAATTGATTTTTTTTTTTTTTTAATTTATATGAACTGATATGTTCACACATGCATTTCTGGAAATCTGAAACCACACAAGTTTGTGACTGCTATTGCTTAGTTTTCCTGTTTGACTCGTTTACGGATTTGCTCCATTAAAAGCAGATTTTTAGTATGCTGCCTCATTTGTATACCAGTTTGAATTCATAGTTGTTTGCATCATGCTTCTTGTGTGTTTGCAACCTGAAATGCTTGTCATACTGATTGTTGCCATGTCGACTTGTTTGCATGTGCTCGGCCATGTTTTTGTTGTGAGCATTTTATCTGAGGCTTGCTATTTGTCTTGAACCATTTGCACTTGTCTTGAACTTGTTGGTCCATACTTGCTATCCATATGAACATAGCCAGTGCATGTTAAACATGCTGCCCCATATTGTTGCTTTAGTGTATTCACATGTTTGCTGTTCTGGCCATTGATACTTTATTTCTTGTACATGCTCCATGCTTGTCACCATGCTGAGTTATACCATTCATGTATACTCTGATTTCTGGAAAAAAAACATTACTTCAACCTGTTTTGCATTTTAAAACTACCTCGACACTTTTGACTCTCTGAAATTTCCTTGTTCACTTGTGCTTGCTTTTGATGTTGCATTCACCACACCATACATGCTTGTATCATCCATGAACATTGCAGTTGCATTTTTACTGATTTGTGCACTTGAAATTCTGTACACATGCTGGTTTTGTTGCCATATTTATTGTTGTAACACTTGGAATTTCTCCATCATGAACCATTTGTAGCTCGACTACTCGCTATAGTTGTACCACTTGATGCTGAAACATTCATGCTGGCTTGGTCTTGGTCCATGTTGATTGTGTTGAAAATTTGTGTACTGATTTTCATTTTGCACTGAGTCGAGACGGTCCACGTGACTACTCCTCAGTTGCACACTGATCGGCGAGGCAGTGCACACGTGTATATCTATACACGTGTGTATATGCAGTCATCAGAAAAAATTTCCTGTCCCTGTACATATACAAACTGTCTGTCTAGACACAGATTTATCAGATCAAGTCATGAAAAATGATGAGAAACACACCAGAAAACTGAGGCAAATAAAATTTTAAAAATAAAATTTATATTTGCATATATTCTGTTTTATTTCTATTGCAGTATACTGTGTGTTTCTGTTTCATGTGTGACAGGTAAGCGGGGATGACTGAACTGACTGTGATGACTGGACAGAAAGCTGAGGATAAGAAGACAGTGTGTGTTGTCAATGAATGTATGAGTCTGTATATACAAGTGAAAATAGATATATATGAAATGTAACTGTGTATATGTATGACTGAGTGACAATGAATAAACTGTACTGAGGAGCTGTGAGAGAATTGTACAGATATATGTAATAAACAAATTTGATTGAAATAAAATATCATTTTATTGTCAAACGAACTTGTCTATTATATTCTGTTTATATACAAGTACAATATACAGTGAATGTTTAAATAGTGGAGTTATACAGAGTTGTACTGTTTGAATGTTAGAGATAAAATATTATATTTAAATAAAATACTGTGTTAATATTTGAATGTCTGTACAGTAGTATTTCACTTAAATATAAATATTATATTCTTGTTTGAGGTGAATATAAAACAGTACAGTGACAAACACATTTAAGATAATATATACTTGTTTGTTATCATCAAACAAAAATCATATAATTGTGTATACAACACCGTTATATACAACAATCTCCCCCTTTTGATGATGACAAACAAATAAAAGATTTTGTATATAATAAATGTGTTTGACAGTGAATATTGAACTCCCCCTATTTATTTGCTCCCCCTACAACAGAAACTCCCCCTATAACTGTGCATGAGTGAAATGAATGATGTGAATAATAATAAAATTTCAAGATTAAAATATTTATAAAATATTCACTCATAAATCAAAATCTCAACCCGTTCTCCCCCTTTTGTTATCATCAAAAGGATATAGAATTTAAAATATAGATGAATAGTGACTAACAAATATTAAATCAGCTTAAGAGGAAAAACGATCATCATAAACATCAATCAGTCAAACAAAAATCATAATATTCTGAGAACAGGTGGCATATTTCACATTTTAGACAATGACGGATTTACGATGAATTTTATATAAAATGGAGAGAGTTAAAAAAATATGAATATTTTCCAAGTATTTTTAAAAACAGATTTTAAGAAATTGAGGCACAAAACAGTGATGAATTTGGACTATAATTATAAATTCAACTTAAGTGACAAAATCAGATAGTCTCAAATCCCAGTAGCTATCAATCAACAAGTCATAATACTTCATAAGGTATTAACACATTTCACAGATAGAAGATGGATTGATAGGTTGGTTTTTATAAACACCAAGGAGAATTTCATATAAATCTTTATTTTATCCAAATTATTTTCTTTTTCTTTTTAATTTAAGAGCACACTGACCACGCATAACCAGATCTTGGATTTTTAAATGAGATCAGTTGCAGCTTAAATATAAGTAATCTCATAACCATGCATAACCAGAGCTTGGATTTTTAAATGAGGTTAGAGAAATACTTCTGAAAATTATATTATTATTATTTTCAGTTTCAAAATGAAAAAACTCCTCAGTATACAAAAACTAATATGTATGATAGAAATGTGGTAGGTACAGAGATGGACTGTGAAATAGATTTCTAAATTAATTATATTATGAGATATGTATGAACTGTACCGGGATTATTGAAAATTTTCATTTGACACTAATTCTGAAAAATAGCATAACCACAATTCCATCACAACTATTTTCACTGTTTGTTCAAGGTGATTTTAAAAAATATTAAACTCTCCACATTTAAAAAAAATCATGGATGGCAGAATGATGAAAGATAATGAAGATGGTCGTGAGATAATTTGCCAGTTCAAAGACATTATAATAAATGTTCAACAATCATGAAAATTAAAGAAAAAAATCTCCTCTTGTTGTGAAATATATTGCAGTCCCAATTCATCACAATTTCAAAATCTAAAAATAATTTTGATGAACTACAAAAACAGTTCAATTTTGATATTGATTTCAATTTCTGAAAGAATAATCAATAAATAATTTTAAAATTGAAAATCAATTACAAGAGTAATATGCTGATCTATACATGACAAGAGGGAAAAAAAATATATATACAAAAAAAATATGCAGCACTTTTAGACTGATACCACATGGTGTCTCTACAAAGTGAAAAATCAGAACAGATGGATGAGACAAATATAAGGCGCTTCTGATACCAAATGTTCTCGCTTTCTCGAGGATTTTAATGACACCCAGGTGGCAAACAATGGTACCTCGGTCAACAGAAAATACTTAATTACAAAGCAAGCAACTCAAGCACACAAATTTCATTTATCAGATCACGATAAATCTTTGATACCAAATCAAGCAGTTAAAAAAATATATATTTACAAATCAATTTCTTATAATCAGAGCAGCATGATTCCAAAACAAACATTTTTCAAAAACAGTATCAGAGCAGCACAGAGAAATCAGTATCACAACAGACTTGTCAAGATGTTGGTCACATAAGGTGGTTCATGATCCAAGATTTGCAAATATACTCTATTTTAAATCATTTGAAGAAATGTGAAAGTATTAGGATTTAATGAATCAATCACACCAGGTTATATTTCAGATTCAAGATATGTGTGAGATCCAATAAATCAATAATTTCAAATGATTTTAAACAAACATATATTCAAATCAAATAATCATGAAATAACAATGATTTTCAAAGACCATTTTCAAAAAGAACATTTTCAAGAATTTCTCAAAACTATTTCCGACAAGCCCAAGAGAAATTTCAGGTCATTTACATCAAATTTGAAAATATTCATGATCGGGATAATTTATTTGAAATCACATGAATCAATGTAAAGTTTTGGGATATAATGAATCAGTCACACGAGATTTACTATTTCAAAAATAAGAGGTGTGTGATGTTCAAAATATCTAGAATTTCAGATGATTTTCAACAAACATATTTCAATATAATGATCATGAATAAAGATGAATTCCAAGATGTATCACTGATACAAGCCAATCTGAAAATCAATGAAATTATCACAACTGATAAATAACAGAGTGCTGTAATGAGTATAATATTTTGAGCTTTTCTAAAATGAATTAGAATAAACTCAGAACAACAAAAGTGTGTGAAATTTCATTAAATATTCAGATCTTCAAAAAAAAAAAAAAAAAGAATTCAAATTAACAGTGTTCAAGATGTGACATGAATGCTTCAGCACTGTTATGAATTCAAGAATAAAATAAACTTCTAAACAATTGCAGATAATTACAAAATTAAATTCAGAATCTGAAATGATTATAAATAAGAGAGTTTTATTCAAATAAAATGAATTTCCAGAAAATCATGAGAACTGCAATTGGAAGTTTAAGAAGCTCAGAATAAACAAAGAGATATGGCAGTGACAAATTGAATAAAAACAAATAGAAGAAAATAAAATAGAAAGGGGTAGAAGAAGTAGAAATAAACAAAAAAAAATATTTACAAGGATGAGGTTAGAGATCATACCTGATTCACAGAAGACGTTGTGGATCTCTAACTCATCAGATCTAGGCTAAAGGAACTGTAAATGATGCAGAAATATAGACCAGCTTGATTTCAAATTTCCCTTCAGCTCAGCAGTTCCTCAGCCACCATCAATACCTAACAGTTTAAAGGATCGAGTGGTCTAACAAAATTAGTAAAACCACTCACAGTTGTATTCATATGTTTTGGTACCCAAACTTGGTTGTATAACAAACCATCAGAATTTACAAAAGTGTCTTTAGGGACCCAAATCTGCTTGAATTTAACAAAGTTCGTTTTATTTCTTTTTGGAATCCAAGATTGTTTAAATGGTTTATTATCAAGCGAATTTCCACTTCGATTTTGTTTCAAAAATCCTTTGTAATTTTCAGAGTTTAGATTTTCAAAACGATTCATTCCTAAGTTGATTGAAGAATTTTTAAAACCGTTTGTATTCTGTTTTTCAAAATCATTCATTTTCCCAAATCCAAGTCCATTCTTATTTCCAAACGAAAATTGATTTCTCAACAACATATTCAACGATTTTTCTCCATTTGAAAATTTATTCAGAGTTGATTCAAGCCGTTGAATTTTATTTTTAAGATCAGAATTTTCTTTCATTAAATCTGAACAACGACTTTTAGTGATCTTACATCTTTCAAACTCAGATTTCAAAACCAAATTTTCATCATTAAGCAATTTGATTTTGGTTTGGGACTTAGCCATTTCAGAATCAAAATATTTTCGACTTTCAGATTCAAGTTTCTTCCAATTTTCAATTTCGATTTCAAGCTCTTTCAAAATCAGATCTGTTTTCAACAAACTATCATTTTCAGCGTTTTCATGTTTGGAATTTTTGATAGCCTTGAAATTTATAAATTCCTTTTGTAAACAATTGTTTGCATCTTTTAGCTCAATCTCGTTATCTTTTAAAATTAAAATTTCTTCTTCAAGCCTTCGAATATTATTATTGAAATGAACGAGATCAGCTTTTAATTTCAAACAGTTTTCACAATTAGAATTTTCAAATTTCACGACATTTGACAATTTCGATTCCAAACAATTTATCTTGTTGGTCAACTCAGAATTTATAGATTTCAAAGATTTATTTTTCGATTGAAGCTTGTCAACAGATTTGGTTAAATCAACACAAAAATAAACCAGATCTTCATATGAAAAATTTCTTATCTCATCATCTGTTGAGTCTTCATCAGCTGATTCATCTGTTGAACAAAGATCTGAATCTGAGTTGTCAGTTGAGGGTTTTGAGAAGTTGCCGTCGTTTCCATATCTTGTATTTAGAGCTGTCCAAATTTCCTGCGCAGTTAAACAATGAGAAATCAGACTGTATTGATTATCATTAAGGTGAGAATACAGAATATGTGTAGCACGAGAATTAGAAGCTTTATCTACCATGTCAAACCCATTGATAACAACATCCCAACATTTAATATCAACAGATTTTAAATAAAATTCCATTTCGGATTTCCAATTTAAAAAATCTGTTCCAGTGAAAATAGTTGGAGATGAACTGGACTGACTCTCTGTGGACTGACAGCAAGGGTTACCCATGACTCTAGAGTTAATGAAATTACCAGGCTCTGATACCACTGATGGATCTAGAATAACCCTAGAGGGGGGGTGAATAGGGTTTTTCACAGTTTTTTAAATAAAATTGAAAAACTGACAGGATATTAAAAATAATAGACAAATCACAGAATATAGCAGAAACAGAAATGCAGAAAATAAATCACACACAGATATACCCAGCTTCGGCAAAAACCTTGCCTACTGCTGCATTTCTAAGGTTTCTACTAGGTGATAGAACAGATCCCGCATACAAGACCATGTACACTCGCAAACCCTGCTCCTATTCTAACCCTACGCTCAAATCCCTAGACTGATCTAAACCCCTAGATCAGATTTCCCGAATTACAAACCCTGTAACTCGTAACTCAGATTTACAGACTCTGAAACTGACAGTCAACTCCTTGACTAAATCCCCCTAGATTTTACAGACCTAGAACTGTTTAGAAATGATTTTACAACACAATTTAAATAAAACAACAGAATGTAAGACAATAATATAAACCCTAATTTTTAAAATAAAAATAAAAATAAAGGAGTTTATATTAAAGGGGTCATCCCCTTTAAACAAATCCAAACCCCCTTTTTTATCTTGGCCGGCCCATTTGTTTTCATTCTTGCCCGATCCTCTTTCTCTCTTAAGACAATGGCGGCTCTGACAAAAGAAACTAGGGTTTCTTCAAATCCCTGAATCGTGATGCTTTAATTGATGAAATATGATACTCTGATTCTCGTGTCTTTTGGCTTCAATCTCTGGTGGCTTGTATCATCGGTTGATTGGGAATTCTGATGGCTAGGGTTTCTGATCGAAATCGATTGTGAGTAATTTTTTAATTCTCTGTCTGCTCTGTGAATTTCGTTGTGTTGGATTTCGATTTTTGCTATTCACCCGCCTATGATGAATCTGTGTGTAGATAAATAGGGTAAATCAAAAACCCTAACTCTGATTTCGAAAAATGTGGCTTGACTGATTGCGGTTTCTCCTTTTTGACTTTCTTCGATTTAATTGATGAAATATGTTGCCTCGATTTGAAAGTTGCCTTTGACAAAAAAAACTGGTTTGTGGCACATCTGGAACCTGATTGAGATGCTTCGAATGAAATCCCTTGCTATTTATTAAAATTGAGTAAATCTGAACATCTGAATAGGCCCTTGCGTGATTTCTTGTTTGAATTCCTTGACTTTGTTGCACAGCTGGAAACAATTATTTGTGGCTATGAGTAATCCCTTGTGTAATCGTGATTTCCATGATTGAATCACTCGATTTAAATGATAAATCTGGATATGTATTTAAACCATTGTGAACTTGATTTAATCTGTGATTTTCCCTTTACCAAATCAAATAAAAGATTGATTCCTGCGTCAATAAGAACTTGCCAAAAATGATTTTGTTCCCTTGATTCGATGCTCTGTTGTAACCTTGCCAAATATGTTATGTGATTTCTGGAAAGTATTGATGAAGCAGAAAATTACTTTCCCCTTTAGCTTGACAATTTCTGCTATTGAATTCTGGACTATTGAAATTGCTTCCTTGCCAAATACATACTGGATTTCCAAATAGCTTTTTCTGGAAACTAATCTCGCAATTGATTTTTTTTTTTTTTTTAATATATATGAACTGATATGTTCACACATGCATTTCTGGAAATCTGAAACCACACAAGTTTGTGACTGCTATTGCTTAGTTTTCCTGTTTGACTCGTTTACGGATTTGCTCCATTAAAAGCAGATTTTTAGTATGCTGCCTCATTTGTATACCAGTTTGAATTCATAGTTGTTTGCATCATGCTTCTTGTGTGTTTGCAACCTGAAATGCTTGTCATACTGATTGTTGCCATGTCGACTTGTTTGCATGTGCTCGGCCATGTTTTTGTTGTGAGCATTTTATCTGAGGCTTGCTATTTGTCTTGAACCATTTGCACTTGTCTTGAACTTGCTGGTCCATACTTGCTATCCATATGAACATAGCCAGTGCATGTTAAACATGCTGCCCCATATTGTTGCTTTAGTGTATTCACATGTTTGTTGTTCTGGCCATTGATACTTTATTTCTTGTACATGCTCCATGCTTGTCACCATGCTGAGTTATACCATTCATGTATACTCTGATTTCTGAAAAAAAAACATTACTTCAACCTGTTTTGCATTTTAAAACTGCCTCGACACTTTTGACTCTCTGAAATTTCCTTGTTCACTTGTGCTTGCTTTTGATGTTGCATTCACCACACCATACATGCTTGTATCATCCATGAACATTGCAGTTGCATTTTTACTGATTTGTGCACTTGAAATTCTGTACACATGCTGGTTTTGTTGCCATATTTATTGTTGTAACACTTGGAATTTCTCCATCATGAACCATTTGTAGCTCGACTACTCGCTATAGTTGTACCACTTGATGCTGAAACATTCATGCTGGCTTGGTCTTGGTCCATGTTGATTGTGTTGAAAATTTGTGTACTGATTTTCATTTTGCACTGAGTCGAGACGGTCCACGTGACTACTCCTCAGTTGCACACTGATCGGCGAGGCAGTGCACACGTGTATATCTATACACGTGTGTATATGCAGTCATCAGAAAAATTTTCCTGTCCCTGTACATATACAAACTGTCTGTCTAGACACAGATTTATCAGATCAAGTCATGAAAAATGATGAGAAACACACCAGAAAACTGAGGCAAATAAAATTTTAAAAATAAAATTTATATTTGCATATATTCTGTTTTATTTCTATTGCAGTATACTGTGTGTTTCTGTTTCATGTGTGACAGGTAAGCGGGGATGACTGAACTGACTGTGATGACTGGACAGAAAGCTGAGGATAAGAAGACAGTGTGTGTTGTCAATGAATGTATGAGTCTGTATATACAAGTGAAAATAGATATATATGAAATGTAACTGTGTATATGTATGACTGAGTGACAATGAATAAACTGTACTGAGGAGCTGTGAGAGAATTGTACAGATATATGTAATAAACAAATTTGATTGAAATAAAATATCATTTTATTGTCAAACGAACTTGTCTATTATATTCTGTTTATATACAAGTACAATATACAGTGAATGTTTAAATAGTGGAGTTATACAGAGTTGTACTGTTTGAATGTTAGAGATAAAATATTATATTTAAATAAAATACTGTGTTAATATTTGAATGTCTGTACAGTAGTATTTCACTTAAATATAAATATTATATTCTTGTTTGAGGTGAATATAAAACAGTACAGTGACAAACACATTTAAGATAATATATACTTGTTTGTTATCATCAAACAAAAATCATATAATTGTGTATACAACACCGTTATATACAACAGTATCACATCGTGCCATCCGAGTCCTGTCACAGGGCAAAACAAGAAATACAGGACTCGGTCGGGAGCTTTAGATTTATCTGCCGATGCAGATACTAAGGTCTGCTTTTCTACACGTGGCTATGGTCCCACGTGACCCCTCCCTCAACTAGTGAAAGGCAACACAAGAGAAAATCTTGCATGAGAACTACACTCCGGCCAGCCCACATCCTACGGCCTACCTCACCCATAATTAGATAGCAATTATGGTCTGTTGGGTGTTCCCTGCCTTTCCGTACGTACACGCTTGACTCAAGATGGTAGATGATCGACGAACTTGCTATCTCGGGCACCTTATGTATTCGTCGACTCACTGCTATCCACCCCAGTCTTTAGGTCGCTCGCATAGCAACCAAGGCATATTCTTGGTTCTTCTACCGCAGACCTCAACCTCTCGTGAGCCTAGTATAATGACCTGGCAGCTCACAGAGGGATCCCAAGAATATCCTCACGTTCCCCGAAGCCGCTGCTTCGTTACCCAGTTCGTTGGAGCCTTTATCTAAATCAGATAGCCTGCTCCTACACGCATACTTAAACGTTGACCTAACGTATCGGGTTACTAATCTATCTAAGAAATGGTCCAAATTTCCTTGACTAAGAATTATTACTTAGTTTCCCTTAACTAAGGTTTACCACTTAGCCTTATTTCCATAATCCTTGTTAACGATGGTTATTTACCTAATCCTCCGAATTAGGGTTTATCTAATGGGTTAAGTGTTATCATTCAAGTCCATGACTTAACCCTATCGAGTCAAATTGGTCAAGTACCAGTTTACTTTAATCCTATCGGATTATCTTGTTAGATTGATTAAGCATAGATTATCTTAATCCCATCCAATTATCGAGTCGGATTGGTTAAGTATAGGCTGGCTTAACCCCATCCTCTAATTGTACTAGAATGGTTAAGTATACTCTAAGAAGGTCTTGTGACTTAACCTTATCAGGTCCGCGTATTAGATTGGTTAAGTGTGGATCACTTAATCCTCATCAAATCATCATGTATAATTGGTTAAGTATAAGTTGCTTAACCCCATTAGATTATCATGTTAAGTTGGTTGAGTATTGGTTACTTAACCTCATTGAATTACCAAGTTTAGTTTGGTTAAGTGTTTTAGCTTAACCCCATCGAATTACCGTGTCGAGATTAGTTAAGTGTCAATTACTTAACCCCGTTTAATTACCGTGTTTAGATTAGTTAAGCCTTAATTACTTAACCCCATCTAATTACCAAGTCGGATTAGTTAAGTGTAAATTACTTAACCCCATCTAATTACCAAGTCGTATAAAGATGGTTAAGTGTCATTAAGCAAATCAAATCACTTAACCTACCCAACCTTGTCATGTTTTGTTAAGTATCATTAGCCTAATCAATTTACTTAACCCCTTTATCCATGTCATATTTGGTTAAGAGTCATTAATCAAATTAACTTAACCCTATCATGTGACATTAATTACTTAATGCACCCCAACCTCTCACATTAGACTTTGTTGTGGTTACTAGTTAAGCCGGTCGGTTCCGGGTAGCTTTACACCACAACTTGGTCTAACCTCGGGTTCAAGCACAACATGACCAACTTCTCACATTGAGTCCTATTGTTTGCAACTACTAGTTAGGCCGGTCGGTTCCGGGTAGTTTTACGTTGCAAACTCAACCCAACCTCGAGTTGGCCACTTTCATGTTTAGTCTAGTGTCATGTTCATAGTCAAGTTTTCAAGCAATTGGGTAGACCTAACCTAATAGGTAAATTCCCAATGGGTAGACCTAACTTAATAGGTAAATTCCCAAGCTTATGTTTTTATGCATACTTACATGTCAAATTCCATGTTATATTTCAAGTCATGTTTTCAAGTATAAACACATGTCATATTTAACGTTACATGTTGTCATGTTTATACCCATTTACCCAAGTCATATTCATGTCATTATGTTTTCCCATAATGTGAACCCAACGCTTTTTAAACTCGCATGTACGTTCGCAACCACGTAATGGATTAAAAGAAGAGACTTGGCAAAGGCATAACAAAAATGGATATTAAGCCACAAGTTAATCATGGTGGCGAATGAGGCACAAATGTGGTCATTAGCTTGCATGTTACATTCTTAAGCCTCACAAAAACATGCATAAACCCAAACTTGGTACATAAGCGAATCATGGTGACAAAAGACATGGAATGATGACTAGTAACTCGCATATATCATCATATAAGGGTTATGACTTCATATGCAAGTTGACATAAAGATTATGAAGGTTCTCATGTTGCATAATGCAACATTTCAACATAAAGGTTGTAGCTTTTTGCTCATAAGATCAAGATAATGACTTCATAAACTTGCATAACATGATAGCATGCATCATTCTCAATGATCAAACCCAAACTTTCAACATGAACATTTAACTTCATAGTTAATATCTAAGAGTAGGGAAGGGCTTACATTGCTATGAAGGCCTAAATCGATTAAACTAAAGCTTGTGATGAAGCCTATGCATGCCATCACCCAAAAACCCAAAGATGAACCCTCCAAATCAACAAAAACACTATCTTTATGAACAAAGATCAAAGCTTTTGCCTTGAAATCAACTTGAGAAGCTCTCATACTAACATAGGGACTCTCTAACACTCTCATGATCATGAAACCTCTCATAGGAATGAAGTGGAGGCTAGGATAGTTGAGTGGAGGCCATGAGAGTAGGAATTTTGCCATAGTTTAGTTGCATGAGTGAATAATGAGGATTAAAGGAGAGGGTTAGGGGTCTTTTTATAGAGGATTAGGATAGTTTAGGCCATAGGATCAATCCTAGATCTAATCCCAACCTTTAAAGCATGTCTTGGAGAAGAAGCCACATGTAGGAACCTTCTAGGGCCTTAAAATCAACCCTAGAGTCAATCCGGGCCATCAAAACTCATCCCGGGCCTCAAAAATGGGTTCAGGACTACTCCAGGTCGAAAAATTCGACCTGTACAAGGGGCAAGTCGACAGCCCAGTCGACACCATGGGCCCCAAGTCGACAGGGCAGTCGACTTGGCTGTCGACACGAGCCAGTCTGCCCGAAAACTGCTGAAAACTTGTTCTGGCCATATCTTGGTCATACGGACTCCGATTTTCGAAAACTCGGACTCTATTTCGCGTATTTTTCCGAGACGAACACAATAGTAAAGTCCATTTTACCTGAGTCAAATTTTAAAATTTAATTCTGCCTTGATTTCTTGTTTTAACGTGTTATCGAAATACGGGTTGTTACATTCTCCCCTCCTTTAAGGATTTCGTCCCCGAAATCTCCAAGTTAGGAAGATCGTATCCTACCATCCATCATCCATCTACTCAAAACATCATCCACAAGCAACCATTGTCCTTAGACGATTTCTAATGCTGTATGAATACATGCAGAAGGTGTGTGTATATGCACTCATCTAATGTAAATGATCAGGCCTAAGTGATCTAATGCAAAATATGTATAGTGCCATGAATCCAACATGTATGCAAATAGTCCTAGTCATATAAAAACTATATGTGTGCACAATCATTCATTCATATGCAACATCCGCATGATAACACATTCGATTTCATCCATAAACAAGTATAAATACTCGTGCATATGCAATATGAAATGTGACCGAGTCGAGCTAATATCTAATGTAAATTCGCGCATCCACGAGCAACCACTTGCAACCATTTGCAACCATATCAACCATAACATGTTTCAAATACATGTTTACATCCATAGGGTTCTACCTAAGATTCCCTGAAACAGGGTCGAGAAGATAAACAAGACAAACTCCTTACGGGGTTTGTAACAGAGACAGGACCGAGAGGATATCCATAAAAGATAGCCTACAAGCAAGCTCAACAGAAAAACAGGGATCGAGGATATATTCCCAAAAGAGATATCATGCACGTATTTAGTCTTCAGTCTCCTGAGTCGCATTACCTTGAGCTTAGTTCCATCGTGCCTTGACCGCCCCTTTTACTTCATGATTTCGCAGCTTCTTATTTCCTGTTTCCATAACATGAGTTGGAACTCATTTCCTCGTCGCCTCTCGTTCCACTTGCACTTATTCTGCTTCTAGAATACTTGGCGCAAACAGGACTGCGTACACATTATTCCATGCGAGCCCTCAAAATTCACTAGTGAATCCTGGACCTTGTACCATAAGGTATTCCACGTAGAAAAACTTTCTCTTGAAAGTAAACAAGTTACCGTGCGCACTTACTAGGGTAATTCCCATAACCCATACATAATCGAAGTAAACCATCCGTCTTATTAGCGAGCACCATTCGATCGGGTTTCTAATTTCCAACAAAGGCATCTAGGGATTCTAAGTAACTAATCATGACAGAACCCAAAAGGTTACGCGATACTTCAAGGGTATTACCAAAGCAAGCCAAGAGTCTAACTACCCTCCTTCTAAAACCGAGAGTGGCACCCCTTACTGGATAACCACTTCATCCCTAGAATCCATCCACAACTTATAAACATAAGCATTATTTCCAAGCTCAACACTTGATATAGACATTCTCAAATCCAAACAAGCCATGAGTAAATGGACCGATCTTCCAATAGGACTTGAGACAAAAACGGGATCCTCTACTACGCTAGTACTAAGGTGCAGAGACTCAACTATCGAAGCGGACTTAAAAGATGGGATGATCAAAACAAAGTCCCGACAGGATGATAGAGAAGAAAAGCTAAACCTTTAACAAGATCGTTACCCTCCTTCTGAGGTACCCTAGAAATGAGAGCATACTATTGCCCTCCGAATGATCTTGTCCCTGTTCCATGATACTTAACTATCCGTCCCGTTTCACCATGCCAAAGGTACTCTCTCGTCATGGGTTTCATTGTTCATCTTTATCCCTCCTTTTAGGACTCAGCCATACCAACATGTTGCTTATCCTTAAATTCGTATCCTTTATCCTCTTTCTCACTATCCTTTCTTATAACGCGGCCACTGGTCTCCCGAGAACAGCCTCCGTCGCATGGAAAGCACTTTCGAAGATAGAAAAGACTAGTCGCAGTTAAAACCACTGTGACTACAGATGGAGGAAAGAAAGGAAAAGAGATTCAATCAAGGAAACCAGGATAGTGCTAATGGCCTTTGGGGAATAGCCTTCTTTTCTTTTTAAAAGAAAATTTTCTTGAAAAATGCTTCTTTATAAACGATTTTCAAATAGTTTTCAGAAGGTCTTTAAAAACTTTTGCCCAGTCTGGTAACCTTCTGCTCTGATACCAAATGTAACACCCCGCCTCCGCTAGGGTCACTCGCAAGGGAATGCACTAGCTTTAGAGGGGCATTATTGGTAAACATGCACAGAAATATCACAAGACAGAACACATAAAATAGCGGAAGTAAAATCAATCTTTCATAACATGAATACATAAGGTCTAAAGCCTTTTACATCAGAGTACATCAAAACCTGTCTTGCAATAGTAAAGAAGCATAAAGACTTTTTAATAAATTATTCCCCAAGTAAAAACAGTAAAGTAGCCATAGCCAAGAGAAGTCCAAGCCATCCATGATGACCTTCAATCGGAAGAAGTCCGAACTAAACAGCATTGTTTCCTCCCTGTAACCTGGGGGGGAACGGAAGAAAAGAGGCGAAACAAAACGGGTCAGTCAAAAAGACTGAGTAAGCCCTATCTACTATTAGTATAGAAACTAGTAAAGTTAACTGACATGAGAAACTGAGATGAACATGAGCATGATAACAAGATAGATAAGCTAAATCAAAATAACAGGATAAACTACTGAACTAAGGTATCATGATAAACTACGGTGTCATGATAAATCAAAGTATCATATCGTCAGATTTCTATCAAGTATATTATCCCAAGGTATCTACCCCGTCTAACATCCCACGGTATCTATTCCGTATATTCTTCCTGGTTCTAACATGTACATTTGCTCTGCACCCTCCGTACTAGTATCCCAGCCTTGTTATGTGTTAACCATGAATGTCCCTTACTCAAAGTCGTGTAATGGTCCATGTCAACCTAATATATCGCATATATAGGTTACTCAAATCATATGTTTCTTTCCATGTATATAAGTTCAGTCCTTTGCCGTACCTCGTACGGGCTTCCTCATGTCGTATTATCCTTGAAATCGTTTGGACTGTCACCCTTGTTCTAGCTAGGCTCTTCCATATGAATCATCGTTTGAACTACTAGGACTTACGCCACCTAGCACCACTAGGGATTACGCTTACCTATTGCACGCTTTCGTATTTCGGTTTGGGTTAAACCACCTAGGCCACTAGGGATTACGCTAACCCTCAACCGCGCCCTTTTTCCCACGCATTCATCGTGAATCGTTTTTCTATAACTGTATGCACATGTATCACATCGTGCCATCCGAGTCCTGTCACAGGGAAAAACAAGAAATACAGGACTCGGTCGGGAGCTTTAGATTTATCTGCCGATGCAGATACTAAGGTCTGCTTTTCTACACGTGGCTATGGTCCCACGTGACCCCTCCCTCAACTAGTGAAAGGCAACACAAGAGAAAATCTTGCATGAGAACTACACTCCGGCCAGCCCGCATCCTACGGCCTACCTCACCCATAATTAGATAGCAATTATGGTCTGTTGGGTGTTCCCTGCCTTTCCGTACGTACACGCTTGACTCAAGATGGTAGATGATCGACGAACTTGCTATCTCGGGCACCTTATGTATTCGTCGACTCACTGCTATCCACCCCAGTCTTTAGGTCGCTCGCATAGCAACCAAGGCATATTCTTGGTTCTTCTACCGCAGACCTCAACCTCTCGTGAGCCTAGTATAATGACCTGGCAGCTCACAGAGGGATCCCAAGAATATCCTCACGTTCCCCGAAGCCGCTGCTTCGTTACCCAGTTCGTTGGAGCCTTTATCTAAATCAGATAGCCTGCTCCTACACGCATACTTAAACGTTGACCTAACGTATCGGGTTACTAATCTATCTAAGAAATGGTCCAAATTTCCTTGACTAAGAATTATTACTTAGTTTCCCTTAACTAAGGTTTACCACTTAGCCTTATTTCCATAATCCTTGTTAACGATGGTTATTTACCTAATCCTCCGAATTAGGGTTTATCTAATGGGTTAAGTGTTATCATTCAAGTCCATGACTTAACCCTATCGAGTCAAATTGGTCAAGTACCAGTTTACTTTAATCCTATCGGATTTTCTTGTTAGATTGATTAAGCATAGATTATCTTAATCCCATCCAATTATCGAGTCGGATTGGTTAAGTATAGGCTGGCTTAACCCCATCCTCTAATTGTACTAGAATGGTTAAGTATACTCTAAGAAGGTCTTGTGACTTAACCTTATCAGGTCCGCGTATTAGATTGGTTAAGTGTGGATCACTTAATCCTCATCAAATCATCATGTATAATTGGTTAAGTATAAGTTGCTTAACCCCATTAGATTATCATGTTAAGTTGGTTGAGTATTGGTTACTTAACCTCATTGAATTACCAAGTTTAGTTTGGTTAAGTGTTTTAGCTTAACCCCATCGAATTACCGTGTCGAGATTAGTTAAGTGTCAATTACTTAACCCCGTTTAATTACCGTGTTTAGATTAGTTAAGCCTTAATTACTTAACCCCATCTAATTACCAAGTCGGATTAGTTAAGTGTAAATTACTTAACCCCATCTAATTACCAAGTCGTATAAAGATGGTTAAGTGTCATTAAGCAAATCAAATCACTTAACCTACCCAACCTTGTCATGTTTTGTTAAGTATCATTAGCCTAATCAATTTACTTAACCCCTTTATCCATGTCATATTTGGTTAAGAGTCATTAATCAAATTAACTTAACCCTATCATGTGACATTAATTACTTAATGCACCCCAACCTCTCACATTAGACTTTGTTGTGGTTACTAGTTAAGCCGGTCGGTTCCGGGTAGCTTTACACCACAACTTGGTCTAACCTCGGGTTCAAGCACAACATGACCAACTTCTCACATTGAGTCCTATTGTTTGCAACTACTAGTTAGGCCGGTCGGTTCCGGGTAGTTTTACGTTGCAAACTCAACCCAACCTCGAGTTGGCCACTTTCATGTTTAGTCTAGTGTCATGTTCATAGTCAAGTTTTCAAGCAATTGGGTAGACCTAACCTAATAGGTAAATTCCCAATGGGTAGACCTAACTTAATAGGTAAATTCCCAAGCTTATGTTTTTATGCATACTTACATGTCAAATTCCATGTTATATTTCAAGTCATGTTTTCAAGTATAAACACATGTCATATTTAACGTTACATGTTTCATGTTTATACCCATTTACCCAAGTCATATTCATGTCATTATGTTTTCCCATAATGTGAACCCAACGCTTTTTAAACTCGCATGTACGTTCGCAACCACGTAATGGATTAAAAGAAGAGACTTGGCAAAGGCATAACAAAAATGGATATTAAGCCACAAGTTAATCATGGTGGCGAATGAGGCACAAATGTGGTCATTAGCTTGCATGTTACATTCTTAAGCCTCACAAAAACATGCATAAACCCAAACTTGGTACATAAGCGAATCATGGTGACAAAAGACATGGAATGATGACTAGTAACTCGCATATATCATCATATAAGGGTTATGACTTCATATGCAAGTTGACATAAAGATTATGAAGGTTCTCATGTTGCATAATGCAACATTTCAACATAAAGGTTGTAGCTTTTTGCTCATAAGATCAAGATAATGACTTCATAAACTTGCATAACATGATAGCATGCATCATTCTCAATGATCAAACCCAAACTTTCAACATGAACATTTAACTTCATAGTTAATATCTAAGAGTAGGGAAGGGCTTACATTGCTATGAAGGCCTAAATCGATTAAACTAAAGCTTGTGATGAAGCCTATGCATGCCATCACCCAAAAACCCAAAGATGAACCCTCCAAATCAACAAAAACACTATCTTTATGAACAAAGATCAAAGCTTTTGCCTTGAAATCAACTTGAGAAGCTCTCATACTAACATAGGGACTCTCTAACACTCTCATGATCATGAAACCTCTCATAGGAATGAAGTGGAGGCTAGGATAGTTGAGTGGAGGCCATGAGAGTAGGAATTTTGCCATAGTTTAGTTGCATGAGTGAATAATGAGGATTAAAGGAGAGGGTTAGGGGTCTTTTTATAGAGGATTAGGATAGTTTAGGCCATAGGATCAATCCTAGATCTAATCCCAACCTTTAAAGCATGTCTTGGAGAAGAAGCCACATGTAGGAACCTTCTAGGGCCTTAAAATCAACCCTAGAGTCAATCCGGGCCATCAAAACTCATCCCGGGCCTCAAAAATGGGTTCAGGACTACTCCAG